>CM053515.1:101633618-101687328 GCA_028627145.1 Eidolon dupreanum
GAAGAGGCCGTGATCTCGGATGCCGCGCTGTCATTCGGCGTGTTCCCTCTGCTTCGTTTAAGCCCCTGGCCCTCCGTCAGTGGGAGAGCACCCTCCCGTTCATCTCCCTAGTCTGTGCCCCAGCAACCCCCATGAGGACGCCTTCCCCATTTCCCACTCCAGCTAAGGTTCCGTTTCATCTTCTAAAGTGACTTTGAATACTTCTCGTAGCACTTTCTCGGGGTATAGTAATAGGATTTCCTTACTAGACTGTGGAACGTGGTCTCGTTTGAAGACCTTTTTAATTGTCATAACCTCAGCAGCTATCCTGTTATAGGTGTTCAATTAATATGTTCTTCACAAAATGACTAACACGATAGGACTATACTTATCCTAAGCTTATAAGACCATGTCCTGTTAGTGATTTAGTATAATTAAAGGTATGCTTTTTAAAGTTAGAATTTCTCATTTGTAGTCTTCCAGGGTTTATTGTAGAATTGTGACTTTCTTCTACCTCCAGTTTAAAAAAGAATCACCCTTGCTTAATTTTTGTTTAATCTTAAGTATAGGACTTGTCTTCTGTGAAGACGTTTATGCTGTAAGATAGTACTTTTGTTCTTGGAATAATCACCAGTGGTCTTTAACCTGAATGCTACCTTGCAGATAAGGCATTTGTGAGTGAAGATAGGATGAGGATTTCTTTTAAAGCATACCAACTGTGGTATGCTGTGGAAGTAGAAAGGAAGAGAAATCATATACTCCACACTAGAAGGACAGCTGAGTTATTCACAAGTTCATTTCCTCTGCACACCAAACCATAAGAACTTTTTTTTTTTTTTTTTCTGGTATCAAATTGGGAAAGATGAAAAGAATGATAATATTTACTTCCGGCAAGGCCTGAGATGAGGCTCTCATACTACACAAAATTGGTAGAATCCACAGCCTGGAGAGCAGGTTTAGCAATAGATACCAGAATTCCTTTAATAATGCCCTTTTACTCAGCAATTCTAGATCTTGGAATTTATCTAAAGGAAGTAATTAAAGAAGGGTACAGAAGTTTAGCTACAAGGAAATTTATTGAAGTATTGTGCAAAATTGTGTGGTCATAGACAATCTAAATTTCTAGTACTGGGGTAAGTTAGCATATATTACGTGCAGGTAAATTTTATGCAGCCATTAAGGAAAAAAGAAGTAATTGGCATTCGTCACTGTGTAAATTCAAGGCGCACAGCAGGACGGCTCGGCCTATGTCGTGAAGCGATTACCGCGGTAGGTGCAGTTAGCATCCATCGTCACAGACGCAGCAAAGAGGAAACAACACTTCTCGTGACGAGAACGCGCTGGGTGTGCGGGCTTGACTCCTTGCGTCAGCCGTGCAGCGGTGCTGCGTCGTCGGCCTGCTGCCCGCCACAGGTGCAGCAGAGACACATCTGCCAGCAAGTCAGGATGTTCTCAGTGTTGAGTTAAAAACAGCATGCTAAAACATAGTATATTCCTGCTTTTGTTTTCAGAAGCTATATATATCTATTGACACATACATGTATGTGTGGAGGGGGCAGCGTGTGTATGAGAAACTAAAATCATCATATTAGGTAGGTGAGTGAGGGCATTAAAGAGAATTGAGATTCTTCCCCCTCCATGTGCCTGTTAATGTAAGGTAGTGAATATTTTTAAAAATAGGTATGCCACTTTTCCTCGAGGTATGTGATAACTGTCCTAATAGAAGACTACTTTGAGCGCTTTCAAAAACTTCATCAGACAGAGCTATGCTGTGACGTGCTTAGAAACATTTGAAACATGAAAAAGCGCCAAGTCTCTGCCTTTGCTTTGTAAAGAATTATTTCTTTATTTAAAAAAAATACTAAAGTTATTGGGGTGACATTGTTTAATAAAATCAAATAGGTTTCACGCACATAAAGAATTTCTTAACTTGAAGACCAAATGAGAAATTTAATTTTAAAAATCATTTCTAATCATAGTCCTGAAAGTGACATGGATACAAATGCAAATTCTCACTTTATATCTGATAAGATGCGCTAGGGCTCCAAAAATTCACATGTTCGGTGAAAACTGGTCACATGTTTCAAATACTGATTGAAGTCTAAAGCTTTTGTTTACTTGGCCTAGGCTAATAACTTTTATTCATTTGAGAGATCTATTTCATAAAGGTTAGCTGTGACTTGGTCAGTGTGTAGAATTTCTGTAGGTATCTATGCTTATTGATCAAGAGCAAATAAAGAATTTGTTAATGAGTTCAGAAAGAAACATTGTTTAAAATTTTATAAATGTGTCGGTTTTGTTTCCCAGAAGCTCTAAAAGTGAAGACACCGCGTTTCGATGTATCATTGGTTTATTTAACGCGAAAATTTATGGATCTGGTCAGAAATGCTCCCGGGGGTATTCTTGACTTAAACAAGGTTGCAACAAAGCTGGGAGTACGAAAACGCAGAGTGTACGACATCACCAACGTCCTGGACGGGATCCGGCTGGTCGAAAAGAAATCCAAGAACCACATTCGATGGATGTGAGTTGTGGTCTCGAACTTTTCTTGGCTTTTTTTCCTTTTCCTTAAGTGACAATACCATGCTTAAAACAAACTAAATATTCGCAATGTTTTAACAGTATAAGACAGAGTAAGATGTGACTTCTTGTTAGAAAAGGATTCTATAAAATTTGTCCAAAGCCATGTTGTGAGGAGTGGCGCTGGGGCTTCTGGTGGCATTATGACTCAGTCAGTGATTATTTCATCAAGCTTTCCCTGCTAATCAGGCTTCATTAAGTTTTCCCTATTCCTGTGAAGTTTTGTAGGGTTATGATGTATGTTTAAAAGTCCCTGTGTAAGGGACTAGAAAAGGGACAAAAACCAGTTTATGTGCAGGAAGAATAATGGTCGCCTAGAATAGTGGCAGAGCAGAAACAAAGTCAGAGTACCTAGTTTTTGTCCGTCCTCATGAGAAAGAGCAGATGCGAATGTCTGGGGAAGTTCCAGTAACCTGACCTGTATCGTTCTGTGTCTTTTTCTTTAATACTTCTAAAGAGGATCTGATCTCAACAATTTTGGAGCCATGCCCCAACAGAAGAAGCTGCAGGAGGAACTTTCCAACTTGTCAGCGATGGAAGATGCTCTGGATGAGTTAATTAAGGATTGTGCTCAGCAGTTGTTTGAATTAACAGATGACAAAGAAAATGAAAGATATCCTTTAACTCTGTACCCCGTTTAAAAGCTGCTTTTTCCCGAGCAGGTTACTTTACACAGTAGAGTCAGCTTGGGGATTTAATTAATATGTTTAAGAAACAAAGTTAGACTCTGATAAGTTAAAGTCAGTAAAAGTTTAGTAGTACGGCCTCAGACACACTCAGGTAACACATCGTAGCCTTCAGCTCCCTGGTGTGGCGTCTGTCCAGGTCAACGCCGCATCCAGGTAAATGAGCAGTGTGGTGATGCACCAAAGTTAGCGTCTGCATCTAAAGCGAAATTGGTGGAGCCACCTTGTTCATGTTTATAGTCTGAATACTGTAAAGTCGGTAAAATATTTGTTGGCTGTTGTGAAATTCATGTTGGCCCTAATTAACTAAATTTTATTTCTGAAACGGTGAATAGCCTTTAAATGGCACGTAAACTGCCATGTCAGCCCCCAAAGCCTACCGTAGCTGCATGTCAGTACTGCTGCAGGGACCAGAGGGGGAGACTTATCTCTGCAGCTGATCTTCTCCCCATCTCTGGGACCATTTGCTGCTGCATCACCCTTTTGAGGTGTCACTAATTCTGAGCTGTGATACTGATTAACAAAATCCAGTAAGTTTCAAGTGTATAATTCAACAGTAAGTCATATGTATATTGCATTGTGTGTTCACCGCCTATTTCCATCACCACGTATTTAATGCTTTTCTTGTCTGGATCCCATAAAAACTAAAGCTGCTCTAATGGTACACATGCATCCCCGTGTTACAAGGATACGTCGTCTTCCCCCGTGAGCACCACTCTGCTTAGCGGTCCTTGACTCATTTTTACACTGGCCTATGTGACATATCAAGATATTCATAGCATTCAGGCCTTCCACGAACAGATTGTTATTGCAGTTAAAGCTCCAGCTGAAACCAGATTGGATGTTCCAGCCCCCAGAGAAGTAGGTAACCCTGCATTTTTAGAAGATTTAAAGAGGAGGCGAGCCATTTGCTCCAGCTGTACTTCACTGCGATCTCAGTAACTTTGTAACTCTCACTGCATAGAGCTGTGTCCCTGGTACTGCTCAAGGCACGGTACACATTTCAACTTGCTTTGAATAACACAGGAAACCGATCATGATCATTACCTTTTTAAAGATGAGGAATCCGAAGCACAGAAAGATTAACCTCCTCATGACCACACAGTAAGAGACAGAATGAGGATTCAAACCCAGAGAGTTTGGCATCAGAGTTTATTCCTAACCATTGGACTATGGCGCCTGTTAGAGGAATCGCCAAGACCTGGCCTTGATCTTGTACTTCCAAGCGAAGATCTGATGTCAGCCAAGGTTCTAGGGAAGGACTAACCGAACTCATAAGAAGCTGATGAGTAAACTAGAACACCAAGTCGTGCCTTTAAGATGAAAAGTAAAATTACTCTGTAAATGAAAATGTTCTCAGCCGCCAGCTGCTCGGCACACTCTTTTCCTTGCAGGAAAGTTTATATTAAAATATAATTGTCATCAGAAGGTGGCTTGGTGAGAGTGGAATCAGAACCAAGAAATGTGGCCATTCTTGGGCCAGGACAGAGCATCAGTTCTGACGGCCTGATAGACCCATTGGTGCTCATAGTGATGTCGTGGTCATTCTGTAGACACTTAGCTCCCTCGTAGTGAAGAGTATTCTCACCACCCACCCGTCCCTTATCCACAGCAGACCACTGTCCCAAGTGAAAGCCCATGGCGTCACTCGACTAAGGAACAGCTGCCTTTTATCCCAGTCACGTTCATATTGTGACTTCTCGGTGCTGTTGCCTTGTTGATTTGGATTTAGATGTATTCCAGGTCGTTTCATGGGTATTAAAGCTTTTTTTTAAGCGATCTTTCAGCACGTGGGGCACGATAGTCCATTCTGCAGTGGCCGTGGGGGGGGTGTTAGAGGTGGGTCAGGGCTTCCTCCTGTGCTGTGAGCTGCTTCAGACTGTGATCACCACAGTGTCGCCGAGCCCTTTGGACATGCCCAGGACTTCGTAGCATCGCATTTAAAAGTCAATGTGCATGAAACAAACTATTTCTTAAGAATTTTGCATAATTCTTAGTGGAAGCACACAATTTCTTGCTGTCTTTTGGATTTTAGTGTTTTTAAATTACACGAGGTGTATTTTATCTGGATCTCATTCTCTTAACTTTTTCAAGTGGATGAAAGGATGGCCCTTTCCGTTAGCCCTCTGCCTCCCTGCAGGTCTGCCAAACACACCCTTTTCTTTGAGACCGCACGGTATTTTAGATTTCTTTGTCATCAAAACACTGAGCTTTGACACTCAAGTACCAGTTCCTTGATGGGATCAGTCCTCCCCTTGAGTAGAGAAAGGTGGGGCTCCTGACTGCGGGGTGTTCACGTCTGGCTCTGAAACCAAGCAGCAGTTTTAAGAACACGAGTTGGCCAGTGATTTCATGTGATTAAAGCTAACAGTGATTTTTATCAAGTATATGATAAGAATCTCCCTGGATTTATATTTTCAGAAATGGCACTTGGAACTTTTGCAGTTCTCTTAGGGGAAGGGTATAGTTAGTGAACTCTGTCATCCATCCTGGTGTTTGATGTGTCTTTTGCTGTAGGACTCCATCGCCGTGCACATACGGAGCACCAAAGGCCCCATCGATGTTTATTTGTGTGAAGTGGAACAGGACCACTCAAGTAACAAAGTGTCTGAAGGTGTGGGGACCTCTTCATCCAAAAACCAATGCCCCGATAAAGGTAAACACATCGAATTTGTGATTAGGAAAATGTAAGAGTCTAATGATTTTAAATATATATGTGTGTATATATATATATATGTATACATATACATATATATATGTGTGTATATATATATATGTATACATATACATATATATATGTGTGTATATATATATATATGTATACATATATATGTGTGTATATATATATATATATATGTATACATATACATGTATATATATATATAGTGATTTTAAAAGTATATCATGGCCTTTAGGTAGTTTTACTCTTCCTAGCCACAAAAACATGAGTGAAGAAATTGCAGGGTAATTCTTGATGTAGTTTAGAATATTTCTAACAGCTTTATAGTTAAATTCCATGTGATTTTGATATGAGAATTACAGTTGGTTTCAAGGGGGTGCCCGCTGGCCGTGGTCTCCGTAAGAAGGCCACCAGCATTCCCTGATGGGTGCCTTCAGGTACTTGTTTGAGTTTATTTCTGTGAGACTCAAAACATTAGCCTTATGCCATTAACATAAGAATATGGTTCTTGCCCAGGAATCTTCAGGTTTTTGTTTTTTTTTTAAGCAGTTCGCTGATAAGAATTTCTTTCATGTTTGATTTTTCAGGAGAAAATCCTCCACAGCAAAGTGAAGAATTGCTTGAAGTGAGCAACTGATAGGCTTTGAGAATTCGTGTTTGAGGAATTTGAGAATTAGGTGTTTGGGGAACGTCCCGGATGGAAGAATTCTGCACCGAGTTGGATCCGCAGAGCAGTCAGCCAGCCATGAGGCCCCACGTTGTCCGTGGCGGCGTGAAGGCCAGTAGTATTTTTGAGCAGTTCACTACCTAGGTCGCTGAATAATTATGGTTTCCACATCCAAAAAACAGCTCTTTTCTAATTGCTCACTGCTTGTTGTCAGTGAAATGGACATCCGGCCTACCGAACTAACTCCATCGCGGAGAGTATCGCTAAAACCGACTGCCGGTCAGGCCTGCGATGGATAGTTCTCCGTGGACTCTGTCCCCTCCTTCAAAGATCATGTGACATTACCACAAAAGAAATTGCCTTACGCAGGTCCGCGTCTGCAGTTAGGTGTCGTGCAGTGGCGGGTGCTCACGCACCTGCACGTGTTGTCTTTGTAACTATCTGTATAGTGTTTAGATGACTTATGAAATATGTCCGAGTGAAACTCTTCACCATTGTACAGCCAAATAATGTATATATGGAAATTAACAGACAGATTCTCTAATTCCTGTGGTATGTATAACTTATTAGAATCCTCTGAATGAGGGTTAGAGGAGAGTTTTTTCCCAAACTTCTACATGTAGAAGTATCTTAAATATGCTATACACTTAAAGTTCATGGATTTCATTGGAGAATTTCAGTGCGACTCCCTGCCGCCGTTGTGTGTGAGCAGACCGCTGGCACGAAGGAGCCGGTGCGGGGTGCTGTCAGGCAGTGGCTCGATGGATTGCGAGACATGAATTGAATCATGGTGAAAATTGGAAACTTTTAATTAACCTTCTTGCCAGCGGATTTTGTAATGCATTTCTGTGTGTAGCCTTGCTCTTCAGTCAAAGGAGTTGACCTGTGAGGAGTTCGTTGTACCCCGCCCTCTCTCCAGCTCTCGTTCCCCGTTCCCATGTATCTGGCTAATTCTACCTCACTGGGTAAGTCATTTACCACTCTGTGCCTCAGTTTACTCAGTATTTACCATTAGACTGTGAGCTCCTTGAGGGACTGTGTCTTAGTCGTCGTCGTACGCAGCGCCTTGCCCCACGCCTGGCACGTGAGCAGTGCTCGTAGATGTTTGAGTGAATTGTAAAATTAGACTAATAACGCTTGGCTCGTCTACCATACAGCATTCTTGTGAGCATCGTTCAGATTTATATATTAAATGTCTCTTGCAACTTGAAATTAAGACCGTGTATAAAAAGATTTAAAGTGATTGAAATGTTAAAAAGTAACACTAAGTGTTGAGGGTTCACATACCTCTGAGCTCCAGGGGCTTTTGCCAGTCCCGGCCCCCTGCGGAACCTCGGCCACCGCCCTGCCAGCAGTCACTGCCAGCTTCTAGTGGGCAGCTAGTGGTCCCCTCGTCCCGGACGTGCGGGATGAACGTGAGATTTTAGGCCGGAGTTGTGTGTGCAGGCCGCGTGCTCAGCGGGACGCTCTGGGCTGTGCACAGGAGCACCGGCGGGTGTCAGTTCGTCCGTGATGGCTGAAACCACGAGGCTGGATGAGGCCGTCTGGTGAGGAGAGGCCCTCGAGCATCTCTGTACCGCGACTGGGGAGGAAACGCCTTCCCGAGAAGGAGCGAGGGCGGCTCTGCGAGAAGCAACGAAGGAGCGTCGCGGCGGGCGCGGCAGGCCCGGCGGCAGCCCCTCGCCGCGGGGCTGTGCCGACGTCCTGCTGCACGGGCTCGTCCCCAGGGCGAAGTGAGGCCACGTGAACGCAAGTCCTCTGTAAACTGTGTGTGTTGCATAAAGGAGTATTTCCTGTCACTCCATCCTCTGGTGTCTGGTGTCATCTTTTCACAACTGCGCGCTGGCCCCGGACCTGGCTCCCCGGCCCTCCGTCCCCTGCATCCGGAGCAGCAGGCCCGTCTCCGCGTCACTTAGCCCCACGCAGAAACCTCGGTGTTGCCGCGTTGCCTTCAGGCCGGGGGCCAGACTCCTGCCACAGGACGCCCGACGCGGCCGCCCCCGCCTAGCCGTGCCGCCTTGTTCCTCGCCTCGCGAGTGCCCGGCCCAAGCCAGGTTGTCTGGTCGCCGCGCCTGAGACGCGCTGCACTTCTCCCCGTGCCTTCGCACGCACCTCCTGCCCGGAGCTGCCTTCCTCTCCCCCGATAGCAGAGCCGCAGCCCCGGTCTGCACCCGGCCCCGCCGCGCTGCCGCCCAGAGCGTGCTCGGTGGCCGCCGTCTGTCCCCAGACCGCTGTGGTCGGTGGCCGCCGTCTGTCCCCAGACCGCTGTTCGGGGTTCCCGCCTGGCAGGGGCCGCTGCCGACACGGGCTCAGGTTTCCCACATGTCTGTAGCGTTCAGGTCTTTGCTCGACAAGAAGAGCGACCCTGACTCCATTCAGCCTGAGGCCCAAAAATTTAAAAACAAGAACCACAACTTCACAAACCAACAGAATGAATTTGCACTAGAAAAAAAGTGTAGCAATTTTGCATTTTGTTAGAAATTGCAGCACATCTGCCTAATTGTCCCCTCCTGGTGAAGAGGAGCACCTCCGTGCTGAGAGCTCACCTGTCACGAGGAGGCCGTGAGCCTGGGGTGGTCACGAGGCCTCCGGTCCAGGCTCCTGGACCCGTCTGTTGGCTCCCAGTGCGAGGGGACCGGACACGCCTTCGTGATGATCGCCACCTAGTGGGGAATTAACACTCATTTCTTCACTCTTAAGCAGATGCTGAGAACGGCATTTTCAAAAGGTTCAGAACCCATTGTTGATAAAGTGAATTGATACAAATGCTTACACGTTAAAATTTAAATGGGACAACTTGAGAAGGAAGAAATGACAGCTGTTCAGAAACCAGCGTGATGTCCTAGCTGAGTCACGCTTTCTGTTCTTGCCATAATCTAGTCTGCAGAGACCTCGAGTGTCTCGGTGCCCCTGAGAACATGACATCGGTCCGTGATGTTGGACCTGGTGATCAGGAAGCAGCAAAGACCTTAAATGTTCCAGTAAGGCATGTACGCCCAGGGTGGTAGACAAATCCACTCTCGATACGACGTGCTGTGCCAGGCAGGGTCCAGTAAGAAAGCCATTGCAGGTAGAATGAATGACAGGTAAGTTAACACAAGAAGGCGGAAGTAACAAGGGGAACTTGAGGTACCAGACCCTGGTCATTCAGGAGACAGCTACCATTCCCAGGGTAAAGCAGGATTACACAGCCGGGGAACTCCAAGGAGAGGACCCCACGTGTCTGAAGCAGATGTCACACCAGTGCTTGGACCTGTGATGGGCCAGAGACACCTGCTGTGTGGCCGGCGCCCACACCTCCGATGGGGACATGACACCCTGGTATGCACACCACTAAGGGGGGGGACCTCCACTGATGCTGGCACTCCTGAGCACACAGCATGGCCGGCACCGGGACTACCAAAGAATCTGGAAACGAGCCATCGCTGTCCTCTTGCTGTGGGGACATGTCCCTCTGGCCTCCTCCTGCCTTCCATTCTCCTACCATTGCCTCCTCATCAGAACCCACCCAGCTAGCAGGGGACGATGGGGACTGTGGGAAGTGCGGCTTGCAGAGCCCGGCTCCAGTGTGACAGAACAGAGACCGGAGGGCGGGCTCGGATGGAGAGGGAGTGTGCACGCAGCACGCCCTCCCGTGCACGGCGGCCCCGTGGCGTGGCTCAGCTCACTACGGCGCTACAGGAACCATCTTGTCGGTGGATTAAATGTGAAATTCCTTTGTAGTTCTCGTAGTCCACGATCCTAAGTTGATTCCTGAGTCCGAGGTGACCCTAAGTCCAAGCCGATGATGAGGAGAGGGGGCTGCTTCTTAGAGATGTGCATTGACAGTGTTTTGCAACATGGTCTGAGCCACATAAACACAAGCCAGCCTCACTGGGAATGCTCACCTCCCTCGTCTCCATTCTCCTTCATTGTAACCAGGACGAGGGGTTCCTGCAGTGGTTAATGGCTCCTTCGTCCCCAAGGTTACCTTACATTCCCTTTGCTGAGGGGGAAGCACAACATACTTAGTTCTCTACATACAGCCTGAAACTCTAGGGAGAGGACGCGAAACCTCACAGTCATTTCAAACCCTGGGAGTGGTGTCTACAAGCATGGCGACTGCGACTGTTTACACTGCTCTGAAATTCAGGGCCAAGAATGCCACCCCCCGG
Organism: Eidolon dupreanum; assembly: GCA_028627145.1. Lineage (NCBI taxonomy): Eukaryota > Metazoa > Chordata > Mammalia > Chiroptera > Pteropodidae > Eidolon > Eidolon dupreanum. The sequence continues at coordinate 101,644,365 of CM053515.1, forward strand.
TCTCTAAGCCGAGCGTGTCCCAGCACAGAACTGCTGAGCCCGTAAACCACGCGGTGACATGCTCCGGGCTGCCACGCGCTGGCCGGCGTTTCTGTGGCATTTCAGCCATGAAGCATAGGCGCTGTGTAGGCGGAAAGAAAAGCATCCACTTTGTATCAGACTGGTAACCGAATTGCTCCGCACGTTTCTTCTAGACTTTGTTCTAAAGGCAGCTGTCGTGATGGAGAAATAAAGCACGTAAGCAGAGCTGTTAGGGGAGGGTTACCTGCAGGTCGAACCAGTGTGTGAGGCTCGTTTCCTTTAAGTGACCCTCCTTACTGAGCATCGATTTATTTCTAAAGAGAGAAATTGCGTTCGAATGCGAAAGTTTCAGTTTTACTAGTCGTTTTGTCCTTTATTCCTCTGGGGATTCACACGCCTCTTTTGGGTGCATTATGGTTTCTCTACACTGAAAAGTGTGTGGATCTTCTGAAATCTCCTGGTGGCATTCTCGATTTACATGGGGGTGTTGAGTGAAGGGACAAACGAGGACATTTGTGACATCACAAAGGTGTTCTGTGGTCTTCACCTCATGCAAAACAAATCTGAGAATCGCACTCAGTGGATGTCAGTTGTCGCCACACTTTTTGTTATTTTTAAGCTTTGGTCATATAGGAATTATGTTGCTTTTTATAAGCTGAATATGACAATAACTGGAAATGATAAGACCTATCAAGCAATAATAGGTTGACGTTCAGTACAGATGAATGCAGGCAGGGGCCTATAAAAGAGTGAACATTTCAGTCCTTTCTGCAGGCCCAGCTGTGCTACAGGCATTTGAAACCCAAATACACATTTGGCATATTCCCTGCCTTTGACTGTAGCATCAGAACGGACCAGCAAACAAATAAGGATCATGCAATAGGGCCAAGTGCCCACAGAGGAAGGTGTGAGGGTGGAGTGACTAATGCGTTGAAACTAGGAATTGACGGATAGCTAGACGTCCGCAGGCAGAGAAAGGGGAAGGACATTCCAGATGAGGAAACAACATGGGCCAAGGCAAAAAGAAGTCGACGTGCCCGCGAGGGACGCAGAATGTGGAAGCGGCGGCTTGTGAAGCTTTGACTGTGGACCTCGGCGAGGGAGTCACGTTCCGTCATGGCCGGTGCATACACTGGTCCTTCCCAAAGCAATCCTGACCTCACTGCCTTGCGTACACGCTCCTATTTATTCCACCTCATTTTCTTATTTAAAAAAATGCAAAGACCTCCTGAGTCACAAGCTGCAGTTTGAAAAACATTGTGACAGGGCATCCAGGCTTCTCCAATCCCTCCAGGATAAAAGGTGGTCGTTGTTATTGATCGGTCCGTGGGATGATCTGATCCGTACTTTATAAAGACGGATGCAGCGAGATCTAGCAAAAGACGTAGAATCGGGAAGATTGGAGTCTGTTCACTCATTCCTTCATTTCTTTAACAAGTATATGATGCACGTTTATAAGTTCTGAATATGCAAACATAAGCAATAAGGTCCCTGCCCTCAAAGAGGTGGACCAATTAGGCTTGAATCCTGATCTTCCACTTATTAGCAAAAGCCTGATGGTCCCTTACTTAAACCTCTCTGAACCAGGTTGATCACCCATTAAAGTGTTCAGTGGGATGCAGGATGAGGGCAGATATTAGAATTCGGTATCTGACTTAAAATAAGCCTGAGTAAATGCAGTTTTCTCCCTCCTAATATGGAGAGGGCTTGAAGAGAGAAGTGACTAGCAGCAAGGAAACAAGATTACGTTCATTTTCTGCTTCAGCCATTTTAGAAAATGTACAGATTATATCGAAGTTATTGACTAGGGCATTTGCTTTTTGAAACTTTGATTAAATGTCACAGCATACTTTGGCATTGCTTAGGAGCACACGTGGGCTTATTTTAGTTTGGGGTCACGGTCTGGCTCTAGCATCCCATAGGGACTAGATTGGGAACATAAAAAGATGCAGCTATTATGTCTCCAAAAAAGTAATCAGACACATAAAGATTAAATGAGTTAATGTTTTAAGTACTTATTTTAAAAGTATTTTTAATGTACAAGGCCTAGCACAGAGCAAGTACTGTGTAAGTATTTGATAAGTTGAAAAAATCGAATAGAAATGAGGCTGATCTGACTTGTTCGAGTGGAGGCTGTGACTTTGAACCTTTTATCAATCCAGCATAGGATCTTCTTATGTGGTGGGGGCCACAGTGCTTCTTTTCAAGGATACTGACTGTCTGTGTGCCCGCCGAGGTGACGGATCAAGCTCATTGTTGAGATGGAAAGGCCAGCCAGCCAGGGGAGTTCCCAGGGAAGTGGCGGGTGACGCACAGGTTTTCTGTTCTCTTAAGAAAGTGAGACATTGTAATACAGTTGTCGTTAACTTCCTGATGTAGTCATAGTACTGTTGCCCCCGAGTGTCAAAAAGGGCTGTTTTGATCTGTGCGTCTGCTCTGTTAAGCCCATTTTCTAAGTAACATTAGGCTCCCGAGGTGGACAGGTCGGAGCCGGTTTTGCAGTTTATTTGTACACTTTGCTTTGACTGTTCTGTCCCCAAGAGCATGTCTTTACTTGCAGTCCTGCCAGGGAGAGACGAGTTCTCCACTGTGTTGAGGCTTCTGAACACACCCAGGTTTCTCTCGGTCCCCGGTCCTTGGTCCCCATGTGCTCACACGGCCCTGCTGGCCAGCCATTCTCAGGTCGTCCCCATCCACAAGACCTGGGAGGACTTGGTGGACCTCATCACATGCAAAATCTTCAGCTGACTGCCTTCAGAAATCTCCATGGAAACGGCGCTCCTTCTGAGGAACAAGACCATCAAAGCAGACCTACCTCTCCCCACCCGACCCCGGTCAAGGTGAGCTGAGCCCAATGTTCTCGGTCTAAATGGGGAGCCACAGGGGCAGGGGTGGGAGTGGCATCTGTCCAGCTGCCACTCTGCCGCCTGGGGCTTCAAACATTGTCATCCAGATAATGACACGAAGTGGGTCCCCCAGAAAAACTGTTTCCATACCTGGAATGGAGAAGAAGACAAAATGTGGGATGGAGAGGTCAAATTTCATGATGAAAATGACAAAAGGAGACTTCCCGTGAAGAATGAACAGGAAGTGTGACTTTGGGCTTCTCAAAAGGCAAATGTCCCTTCCTCAGTTATTAAGGAGAAGTCATGCTCCAAGTTTTTAAAATGCAGATGATCGCGGACTTGTAGTGATTCCGCTCAGGAGCGCTGGACTTTGAGATGGCAGGAGCAAAAACGCGCTCAGCAGAGACCGGCTGGGCTGAGCTATGATGCTCGGTAGGTTCGGTGTGTTAAGTGCAGTTTTGACTTAACATATGTTCAACGTATGATGGATTTATCAGGACATAACTCCGTAGGAAGTCAAGGAGCATCTGCAATTACAAGGAAATGAACGTCTGACAGCAAAATGCATGAACACTCATCTTAGTTGTCATGCTCAAGCCATTTTAAACTAATGATAAATTACTGATTATGTGGAGTTAAAGCAACATGAATTTCCAATTCATACAGGACAAAATTTTATATGTAGTAGAAATAGACTTTTATTTTGGCTTTAAACCTTACTCTACAAACCTTCATCATCCAGTACAGTAGCCACGAGCCATATGTGGCTATTTAGGTCTACAATGTAATTAGTTTAAAATCAAATAAAATATAAAATTTAATTCCTGAGCCACAGTAGCTATATTTCAAGTGCTCAGTAGCCACATGTGGCTGACAGCGTGGAGAACATTTCTGTCACACAGAAATTTCTGTTAAACAATGCTGCTATACACTTTTATTATAGTAGCCACACCCCCAACAAAGGTGAATGCAATGTAACTAAACTTTACCAATTATAATTCACTATTTAAAATATTTAATCAAGAAGTGCTTCATTGTCAAAGATTAATTACAGTGACTCTAATCAGAAGTTAGCTACTAAAGCAGTTAAGTTGATTTATCAAGCAGCATAGTTACCAATAAAGTATTTTAGCAATTAATTTAATAGTGTTGACAAATATGGAATGAATGCGAAATACAAACTCAAAAACTAACTCATTTAAATGAAGCATGATCAGTTGACAGCATTATCGATTCAGAGTTATGACTATTCACAGCCAGGTAAGCCTGTCATAAACACGTGTCATGACCATGTCACTAAACTATTTTATTTTTTTAATCTCTACTTACTTTTCCTCGAAAAAAGGAAAAAACTATATGGCCACTGTGTATTATAACATAGAAAGAATGTTAATTAAGACTTTGAGAAACATAACTTTGCCTATCCTTGTGAGTAAAACAAATGTGGTTAATAATTTCTCTTGTCAGAATGATGTATTTTATACTTTCCCAGGATTGTGTCACAGCATGTATGAAGAGCACAAAGGGGCCAATTAGCATTAGTGTGAGAAGAAACAGGAGACAAGTGGCACAGAGCCTGACAACCGTGGGGCCTCTTCCATGAAAACATCTCTCTGACACTTTGATCAAAGTAACTTTAAGGGGATTTAGCATGATTACAAAAAACATTACTTTATAGTAATTATAAGAACAAAATCTGGTGGTAGCAGAAAATTTGGGAAAGGCAGAGACATGTAAAGAATCATCTGTATTTCTTCCTAGTTTTATTTCTAACCATCTGTCTTTACTGACGTAGTTAAAACATTCAAAATAAAATTTTTTATCAGGATAATGAACTTTTGAACTCATAAAGTTCAAAATAGAAACAATTTTATCACTCTGCTTATACTTTAACAAGAAAACGTTTTTTTAAAAATTTTATTAGTAATAAACATTTTTTAACGAGGCCACAAATATTTTAATTGATAGCAATATCTTATTCTTCCAATATGAGTTGTTACAGATCGTTGCCATTATGTGGGATAATCTGTCCTAAGATGATGTAAAATTCCATGTATTAAACTTCAGCCCTGGATGGAAATCAGAAAATATTGTGGGGTAAGTGTGAGAACATGGGCTTGTCAGCGACTGGGAAGAGGAGCGAGGGATGTTGGGCACTGTGAGGCCAGGTGTTTTCTGTTGTCTTGGTTACAATCGCCAGACTCCGCTGAACTGCACATATGAGAACTGTGCATTTGATTTATTGTTATGAATAACTCGATTTCTTAAAAAAGAATCTTTAGCCATACTACCACTTACTATTTACTCCAAAGAAAATGAAATAGGTATGCACTTAACAAAACACATACAGGGCTTATACCCTGAAAATTACAAAGTGCTAATGAAAAAAAAAATCAAAGAGGACCTCAATAAGTAAACCTTCAAATACTCTTCCTAAATGATGGGATTTGCACCGGGATTCTGGCCAAGCCAAGCAGGGGATAAAGGCAGATGAGCCGACCTCAAACCATATGGGTGGAGAGAAACCAGCGCTTGGGAGGCAGCCTCAGTCTGTCACTCACAGCGTTTGGAATCGACTCATCGAACTGATTTTCCACTTTGCAAAATATTTTTACATTCGGCTACTTCTTTAGCGACCTCTGGTTGACTTCGGGGTAATATTAGGATCAAGAAAATTGTTTAGTGGTGGAAGAAATCAGACTTTAAAGAAATGTTGAAGTACTGCTCAGTTAAAAGCCTTTTAAAATGTGTTTCCATCTTTGATATGGTTCCTTACTTGAGCATACAGTCTGGTGACTAAGAGAAAAAGATCATGACACCGGCGTGCTATTTATAACAAGAAATCTATTGCTCAGTACTCATCAGCTCTCTGACCGTGCTGAACATCGCGTCCAGGACTTTGCAAGATTTTTTCAGATCTTCTGATGAGAGCTTCAGTAGAGAATGTCCTAGTGAGCCAGAGTGGTTGCCTGTAGACAGACTCTTATTTTATATTTAACTTTGAAAATATATTTACCATCCTTTTAAAGAATCATCGTTCTCAGTTGCACTGCTAGATTTAATTGGGCGTAGAAGGAAAGCTGGGTGGTGGGCAAACGTCATATCATGTTTGGGCAGTGAATCATAGTGATTTCAAGCAACCTCCACCTGCTTTTATGAATCGTACTATATTTTTATTAGTTATAGTTATTATCTATTCACAATAACAACTCCTATTGAGCTTTCATCGTGTGTCATTCACTGGAGTAATAGATATAAATGGTTGCATCTTCACATTATCTTGTCTGGTAGGTATCATAATCCTATTTTGGAAATGAGAAAGCTGAGGCTTAAGAGGTAAGTGACCTGCCTGCCCAGAGCGACATAGCCAGGATTTGGCCCCAAGACAGCATGAGTCACAGGCCCAGATACCCTTTAGAAACAAAGGAGACCCCCATGCCAGGCCATGTGTTTGGATGATCTGGAATTTTTTAGGCTCATGCTGTAGCCACGAGAAAATGTCTTTATTTTTGGACAGTTCTTTGGAAGTTGTGGCAAATATTAACTATCAAATTGTGACAACAGTACTACCTAGTTCCATTTTTTTCTAGCACTGATCAGTTCTTTCTTCCTTTGACCGATATGTACAGGTTTGAATACATACAGTATCATGAGTCCCAGTAAAAAGAGGCGATCCGACTAAGTGCTAGCCTGGTTTCTGAGTGGTTTTGCAGTTCATTAATAGGGCCATTTCAGCTGGGCAGGGAACCCCTGGAACTGTAGTGGAACTTTGCGCTATATATCTCATGAGAGCTATAAATAACCTGATTTTTGTCCGGGGCTAAAGTATAATACATGGAATTTTACATGTATACATATTCTGGGGCAACTATTTAGATTTTGATTTCATAAATCTGGAATATTTGTCTTTATATTCAACTAGGGAATTTGATATGGGATATTTGGGATCTGTCACAGCAGATCTAGAAAGTTATCAGTAGTGCTTTGAAATACAACAGTTTTACTTACTTGCACTTCACATTGTATCAGATGGTATGTCCAACCTCTTATGAAAATATGCAGCACAGTAATTTTTTAAAAGAGTCAAGGAAACTGGGATAAAGGTCAAATAAGGGTAGAAAAATAAAATGAAACCAGGGGAGAGGTTGGTATGCAGCAAGCATGCTGTAAAGTGCTTGTCATTCATGGCATCTCATTTTAAAAATAAAACGGCACAGCCCACTTTTCTTAAAATTGTGGCTTCTCAATCAGGAATCTCCAACTATTTTTTGACAGTGGAATTTCTTGTCCTTTTTTATACTTGTTCTTTCTATCCTGCCTTAGGAAATATTTCACTTGATTTTTATCCTCTGTTTTTCAAAATGGGCGACTTTCCACAGCCATCTGAGACAATGAAAAATGACCTAGGTTTTTTTAAACAAGTGGTCACCAGGAGCATCTGAGGATTCATTTGTCCAATTTGTTGGAACTTCTGTGAACAAGCTCGTGTTTCTAATTTGGGACTCAGAGCAAGCAATCAGCTGCGTGCATTCTCATATCTGCTTGACGTCTGTATCTTCCGTCGTTCACTGTGTAAGGTGATGCCAACTGGCTGAGTCGTCCCACGGAAAACAGCTCGCTTGGCACATATGCTGATGAGGCTACAATTTGGCAGTGGTATCAAGACCTTTCGTCTAGAAATAGCTATTAGCAGTACACATAGTGGACAGATCCAAAAGGGGGAATTTAATTTTCTCACCGACTCGCCTCCCCGTGACGATTAGGTGGAATACCCTACTTAAAACCATGACTTACACAATGAAAACACTGATGGCATTCTTTACACCGACATTTTAAATAGCTAAGTTGAATACGATAGAGTGAAATGTAAATACCTCTGCAGAGAACTGCAAAATGTTTTAGACAAAATGTGAAGTGTGTGTTATTTTCACTTTGTGCCGCTGTTAACTATGAAAAGAAATAATCAGACACACTAGACAGAATGGTGGGGAGAGGGAGCCTAAAATTCTAAAATCGATGTTTGATGAACTTTAACTTTACTTTCAGTGACTTTTAAAAACACAGACCTTTTTTCCAGCAGATTTAGGTTTACAGGAAAGTGATACTGAGAGTACGAAGTCCCCGAGTCCCACCCCCCTCCTGCATATAGTTTCTCCTCTTATCGACATCTCGCATCCGTCTGATATCTCTGTTACAACTCAGGGATCGATGCTGATACGTTATTAAGTCCGAAGTAGACACATTACGATCTGCTCTTTGTGGTTTTGTGGTCTACACGTCTGTGAGTTCCGACAAAGGCATACTGTCACAGTATTTTACAGAGTAGTTTCACCGTCCTAAATATCCCCTTGCTTGGTCTATTCACCTCCCTCCCTATCCACTTCCCACCCTCACCCCCGCGCCCCCGGGGACCACGGGTCTTTTCACCATCTCCATAGCTTTGCCTTCTCTGGAATGTCATATAGTTGGAATCATGTAGTATGCAGACTGGCAGATGTGACAATATAAGCATTAAGCTTATATTGCATTTAAGATTCTTCCATGTCTTTTTGTGGCTTGATAGCTTGTTTCTTTTTATTGCTGAGTAATATTCCATTGTATGGTTGTACTACACTTTGTTTATCCTTTCTCCTGTTGAAGGATATCTTGGTTGCTATCGAGTTTACGTAATTACGTATAAAACTGCTATAAACCTTCATGTTCAGGTTCTCATGAGGATGTAAGTTTTCTGCTCCTCTGGATAAATACCAAGGAGCACCACTGCTAAGCCTGTATTTAGCTTTGTGAGAAACTGCCAAATGCTCTTCCAAGGTGGTTGCACCATTCTGCATTCCCATCAGCGAGCAGTGAGAATTCCTCCTACTTGACACCTCCCCAATTTCCTGTTGTTTGTGTTCTGGCTTTTGGCCATTGCAATAGGGGAGTAGAGGTATCTCCTTGTTTTAATCCTCATTTCCATGATGACATGGGATGTGGAGCATCTTTTCATATGCGAATTTGCTGTTCGTGTATCTTCTTTGGTGAGGTGTCTGTTTAGGTCTTTTGCCCGTTTTTAATTGGGTTATTTGTTTACCATAGAAATTAAGGGAAAGGGACTGAATATTTGTTGGACAATTGTATGAGGAACCACACAGTAATTTGAACAGGCAAAGTTTAATATAAAGGATAATTACCTCTGACAGGAGATTGGAATAACAAAGGATTGGCTAAAAAGAAGTAAAGAAGACTCTAAAGAATAAAGGAATAGCAGATATAAGGAGCAGTCGTTACGCCTGGGACTGAGGCAAAGAGTCTGCAGTGGAGACCCTGCCCTGCCCGGGGCTGAGATCCAGATCCCATTGGAGAGACAGGGCAGCGTGGCTCACTGGATGGGACAGACGTGCTGTGGCTCTGCGTCTGTGGATCTGGCTGGAAATCTGCAGCTTGTCAGAAATCACCCTCTTGGCTACAGAGGAAAGTCATTCATGGGGGTGCCTGTCTCTGTCTAGAGGCTCTCTGCTACAAGCTGCCCAAGGTGGGGACTCGCCAGGGAAAGCTGCAGGCCACTGGGTGCTGCTGGCCACCGTGCACTGCAGACGCCAGACCCTGGAGAAGCCACACAGGCTGCGAGAGCTGCACAGTGGAGAAGCTGCAGGCGGGAGCAAGCACACCAGGGCTGGGAAGCAGAACGGCGCCTTCCTGCAGCGCCTCTCTGGCGCCCTCCACTGACAAATCTTAATATTGTGCCAACCGCAAAGGAAAAAATGTTTCAAGGGCCCAGATCTATTGCTCCCCAGCAGGCAAAAAGGAGGATCTTGAAACTCAGAGGCCATAAATTAACTATCGACACAACAATAATCTAACCTACCGCAGATAGTAAGACTCAGTGGAGGGCAGCCTAACAAACTGAAAGCTAAGCACTTGCGAAAAGCATCCAAGTTCAGTCTCTGGACCAAACTGCTTGTTCTGCTAGATCAATGAGTCTCAAAGTGCCCTCCCCAGATCTGTTATACCCAAAACACCCAGAGGGCTTGTTACAGTGCAGATTCCTGGGCTCCAACGGGAATGGAAAACTGAATTAGGGTGGGGGAAGGGAGATAGGAACCTGTATTTTCAACATCTACCCCAGCTGCCTTTATGGACAATCAAGTTTCAGATCTGGGAGAAATGTGAGGATCAGCACCTTCTGATAAACCGCTGTAGCCTCTGCTCGTAGCCCAGTATCTGCTGTTGTTGCTTTAGACAGGTTGGTTCCTGGGTTGGCTGGTTGGCCGGCTGAGAGAACTGACTCAAAGCCAACCAGCCAGAATGGGCCATAAGCCCTATTCCCAACCATGCTTTAGTGGCATTTCCTTGATGTGCATGTCCCTTCGCTATTGTTGGTGAAACCCAAAGGTGACATAGCCTCTATCCCCATAGAATGGCAGATAATATTTTCCAAAGGTGGCTGCAATGATACCTTCCACCCTACTATTCTCCTACAACGTGATCCTGTCATCCTCCGATCAAGCAGCAGTTCTTTGTCCCCTGCTTTTGCCTGTTACCAACAAAATGTGCAAAAGTGATGAGCGTGACTTCTGAGGCTAATTACAAAAGGCAATGAAGCTTTTTCCTTGTTCTCTGGGATGAATATTATTGTAGAAGAGAAAGCCCAACACTCGTTACACTGCCTAATGACTCTATTTCAATTGCTTCAAAAAAAAAACTATTTCAGAAGTGTGTCACAGGTCTCATTACTTTTAATGGTACAAGGAAGACTTAAAGCAAAATAATAAACTAAACCAAGGTAAGTTTAAAACAAAATGAAAAACTAAACCAATTGACATGACATTACATTTGTTTCAGATGTACGACACAAGGATTCGATATTTGTATAGACTGTAAAATGCTCACCACAGTAAGTCTAGTCAACATCCATCATCATACATAGTTACGTTTTTTTCCTTGTGATGAGAAGGTTTAAGATCTGCTCTCTTAGCAACTTTCAAATATGTAACCAAGGTAAAATGATCTTCCAATCTAAAAAGGAGAGCACTAACTAATGAACTACCATAGCAGTGTCCAAGAATTTGGCCAGGTAATCCTTCGCAAGCCTCTCAGTTTGGATGTTCAATCAATAGAAGAAAATGTACTTGCCCAAAAGATGCTTCTTAAAAATCTGCCCTTTTAAACTTCGAGCCATAAAGGGCATTTGTTAAAAGATGGACTATGCAGTGACCCTTAAATGCATCTGCATTGTGACTTCATATATAGAAAGAAAGGAAGAAAGAAAGAAAGAAAGGAAGAAAGAAAGAAAGAAAGAAAGAAAGAAAGAAAGAAAGAAAGAAAGAAAGAAAGAAAGAAAGAAAGAAAGAAAGAATTAGGGATTCGTGAAACCTGGATTCAAAAATAAGTGCTACATCCATATATCGTCTACATGGTCACGAACAAGTTTCTCCTCCCAAGATTTAGCTTCTTCATCTCTAGAACAGGATGAGATAATAACCTTCCAAGCCCACAGGGCTATTGTACCGATCGAATGAGGTGGTAAGAGACACGAAAGCACTTTGCGAAGCTGTAAGACAAAATACAAACAGTGTTTCACAAAACACTGCTCGAGAATGCTGAGAGACAAAACAAAATAAACCAAAATTTTATATAGGCAACTTAGGATTGTATCAAAAAAGGTAAAAGAAAAAAAAAAGTCGACAGAAAGTCCTCTGTGGACATTTTTGTTCTTGAGCTGCACTGTGCCTGGTGGACACAGGTGTCCAGACTTAGCGACCGTGGCGATGAAGGGACCGGGCACTGACCGCAGTGCCACCTCACTGCCCCTCCCCGCTGATCCTGTTTCCACCGAGTCTCAGGCTGCTTTGCTTTGAGCAGGTTCATCTGCTGCCAAAGCATCTCCTTCCCCAACACCCCACTTTCAGAACAAGCAGTGCTGAGGTGGCTTGGCAAAGACTCATGTCGAATCCCTCGTCCTAGGATAAGCTGCTCATCGTCTTCGGGTCTTGTACCTCTTTCTGGTTTTACATCCCAACTGTCTCAGCCCAGCCCGCTCCTGCTGCTCCGAGAATTTAAATGCTAATGGTCTGCATCGAACTTGCCTACATGAAAGGACCCCAAGAGACCGGGGAACCCTAGTTTTCACAAATAAGAAGGGGGAGCCCAGGAGAGGAGCAGGCTCCCAACCTGCTGTCACAACATCTGACGGAATGGGCTCCTCTTTCCGTAAATAGTTTCCCCGAGACCGTCCTGCACCAAGCATGTGTCCCGACTTCTGCTTGACATCTCCAGATGGATGACTAATAAGTTTCTTCGACTCAACTTGTCCAAGCAGGACTCCTGATTCCACCCACCCATTTGAACTTGTCGCACGCCCTGTCTACCCAATCTCATTTAATTGCCCAGCTGCCCAGGCCAAAAACCCAGCCGTCATACTTGATTTTTCTTTCTTTCTCTCACTTCCCCATTCAATTTGCCAGCAAGCCCTCTGGCTCTACCCTCAAAGCATACCCAGAATTTGTCTACCTCTTACCACTTCGACGACTTACCAGCAAGCCGCCATCGCCTCTCACTTGGTCTTCTGCTAGCCTTTATTTTTCTCTATAGCACTATCTTCACATAAAATGTGTTATACATTGGTTTATTGTGTGTCTTCCACACTGATACTTAAACTCCATCAGGCCAGGACCTTAGTCTGCCACGGTCTTCTCTTTCTCCAGGTGCCTAAAACAAGATCTGTCCCATATCAATCACATATCACAATGCTTATCACAATATTTATTAAAGGAATGAATGAATCAGCCAACTGGCATATAAAACTTGGGACAATCCAAAATTTCTTAAAAAGCTTGTGAGCTTAACACACCACGAGCACATGGTTTTCACAGGGGTAATTCTATCTGCGATGAATCACTAAAGGGCATGGTGCTTAAGAATGAGGGCAAGGAGAGAATATTAAAAAGTGCATTTTGTGCAGGGAATACACTAACTGGGGCCTGGCCTCCTGATGGACTTCCGGTGGGTTCCTTGTTTTCCTGTGGCACATTTATGTATTTACAGGCTCAGACCCAGATGCCTTCGCAGGACGTGTGGCTCCCAGCAGAATGGTGGGTCACTTCTAAGCAGTGGAAAGGTTCCATCTGTGAGACATGATTTAAAGTCTCTCCAGAATCCATTTTCACAGAGGACCTCCGAGAATTCCTTGGCAGATAGGTCTCAGACCTGCAGGGGGAGCTGACGGCACACATCCATCCTGGAAAGGCTTGGAAAACTGGGGTCCAGAAATTTAACTATTCCTCCAAGGGGGGAGGATTAAAGAGGTCATTGGAGTTTATAAACATCCAAAATGTTCTCTTACTCCTGCCAGAGTCTGAGAAATTGAAAGATTCTTTAGACTCAAAATGTCAAGTGGTCAAATTGGGTTCACACAACCCATATAACACAGGATTTTATCTGAACTCTGGGACCACTTCCTCTTCATGAATGTCCCTGACCACAAATATGGCCAAGATGACAGCTCCAAACAATGATTAAGAATGCCCAAAAAACACGCTCTTGAAATTCTGCCTGAAAAAGCATAAAAAACAGCCTTCATCATTATACAGAATCCCTTGTGGGTTTATTGAGAGTACCCCAGAACTTCGTTTCAAGCAACCGAAGAGCAAAGCAATGTGACCTTCCTGTTTAATGATCTAAAATTACTTAACAAAATGGAAATCGTTCTATTACTTGCTTATTTAGGACACTAATGTTGGTAAGAATTAATTCTCAAATTTCGCTTCTAAATGGTGTTAGGTAAGGAACATTCTAATGATTTAGGGACTAGTTAATTTTCATCTCTTCATTCTCCTTCTGCAGTCAGCTTCATCTGAAGGCTGACCCTCATGAGTACAAAATAGCTTTCAGCAACTCCTGGGGCCTCTCCTTCACATCCAACAAAACCAGAAGAGTCTTGGTTTCAGTATTCCCCGCCAAAGGCCCTGTCTTCACTCTGACCCAGCTTAGAGCGAATGGTCATCTCTATGCTGATCACGGTGCCCAGGAGGATGAAGTGCACTGATTGGCCACACCAGGTCATGTGTCCAACATCTGGAGCTGGGCAAGAGAATCTACTTCCTGGGAACCGCATGTCTCCCCAAAGGGAGCAGTGGGAATGGATACTGGGAGACAATCGGATGCTCACGGTATTCATTCCCTCTTCTGTGGGCCAGATACATGCGTCAGCAGTTCAATTAAGGCACCGAACATCTTTTTCAATAATTTTATTCCAGTAGCTATAATAAAACTCTTTGGGGTCAGGACTATGTCTTCCTCATATCTAGGTCTCAAGTAAGCTATTCGCATAGTTGGTGCTCAGTAAAGTTTTGCTGAATTTTTAAAAAGGAAGTAAAGGAAAAGTTGTTTTCATACTTTCAAATTCCCAAAGGATCCTATTACGTTGCTTTCTTCGCATTGATTAATCCCTTCTCCCGTAAGCAAGACTAATCACGGGCTGAATTCAAGACTGTCACGTGCTGTAACCTGATATAGCTAGAACATTTTGGCCATTTAAAAAACTAAGTCAAATGTCCACCACATTTTTGTGTGTGTGAATGTGTGGATAGTTATAAATAGACATGGAAAAACACTCAGGCTGTGTGAACTCAGTTGGCAGGGACCCTGGAATCGGACCCCCAAATATAGCCACAGGCATTTTTTTTTTTCACACAGTTCATCATTTCAAACATTCTGAAAAACCATCCTGAGTATTTGTTCAACAGTACATTTTTCCACTTTGCCTTTTTGGCCAAATGTGTGGATTTTCTTTAAACAAGAGACGAGAATATCAGGCACAGATAAATATATACCCTGGCACTTGGCTATAATACAGTTCTCTATAGGCAGCTCTGTCATGTCCGTGGGATTGGTTTAAATCTGGAAGCTTCCGGAAGGCCTTTGTCTCATACTCCTGCTCCCATAGCCTGAGCCAACAGCAGGAACCCTAGGAGAAGGTCCAGGGAGTGGGCCCAGGCATTGTTTCCCATCGAATCAAACCAGACGGAAAAGGGACGCTCAGGCAGGAGGCTCTCGACAGAGAGGGGGCTCCGGCCGCCTTCCCCTTGGAGCTCTCTGGAGACTGACACGGCACGCGGCCATGTGTACTGATGCCTTCTGCCCTTTCCCAGCATTGTCGCACTGTTGTGCCACCTACGTTTCTCTCCCTTCCTCTCTCGCTCTCCAAACCCCACCCAACTTTCCAAACCCAATCTCACTGCCGGATTTGACATGTCTGATTACAGCTGATCCGGGCATTTTCCAAGTTAGGTTGGTTCATGTCCAGATGGTCAACTGGATCACAGCATTTGTGATGAGGACAGACTTTCCCATGGGTACCATGGAGTCGATGAGGGTTTAGATTCCCAGGACAGGCTGTAAAAGCCCACGTGGTCCAGATGTGCTAGTGATACTCTGAGTGAGTATTTGGGGTCAGATTTCAAAAGAAAATGGACCTGACTGGCATCTTCCTTTAGCCCTTCGCCCTCGGTCCTGCCCTCTTCCTCCAATCTCAGATGCAAAGGGAGCAGATGCTTGGCGGTGAGTCGGTGGAAGCAAAAGCCATGCCTTCATGAGTACCATCCAAGGCTCTGCCTCTAGACCTCTTTACAAGCAGGAAAAGAAAGAAGATTAAAAAAAAAAAAACGTGTTTGAATGGCCGGTTTCTGCTTAATGCAGCAGCACAGTCTTAAACTAATCTGTGGAAGTTCTTTCTGCAGCTGCGGGGGTATTGACTTCTGATTTTAAACAACGGGGGAAGAAATTTCTTGATCACTCACAGACCACTGATAAAACTTGCTCATCCTGGTGCCCCTCCCTTATCAGGCCATGTGGAGAGGATGGGCTGGGAAAAAGGGACAGTGGAAACACCTGATGGATTAAGAGGCTGGAAGGAGGGCAGGAGAGGTCCTCAGGGGCATGCTCCTGTTTTGAAATGGGCACGAACTAAAACCATTCCCATAGGGCTGCTGTGCTCGCTCTCAGCTCCAGGTAATCCCAGCCCACCTGGCCATGCATATGCCCCCACTAGCAATTTTTCTTTCTGCCCTGAGCTTGGAGAAGCCTGAGGCCACGCCCCGTCTCCCTGAGTCCGGCCCCGCCCACCTCCTGCCCGATGGGAGGAGCCTGGGTGCTCACGTGGCTTCAGCCTGGTCAGCACTCAGCGAACTCGACCTGGAGGCTGGCTGCAAGAGGAGGGTGTGGGAGGCTCTGCTTCGGAGAAGGGCTGCAGCACAGCCTTGGGCCTACTGTGGTCATTTGTCCAAATATGGTGGCAGCAGCACTGAGAACTGTGTGATGTATCTGGTCACGAAGCTTCATCTTTCAGCCGCTCAGGGCTTTGCAACAAAGGATGACGGTTTTGCCAAGCACCGAAGACTGAGTCACCGGTACGGGTGCTGGAGAGGAGAGAGAGGGATCAGAAGCCATCCGTGGGCAGGAACAAACTTAACTGTCCTTACTTTTAATAATTCTAATAATAGAGTTACTTTTTCCCTAGAGTATTTTCACCTGTCTTAGCTCGTTTAATTCTCACAACGTACTGCTGAAACAGGAAAGGCTGGGGGCGTTGTCGGCTCATTTAACAGATAAAGAAATTGAGGCTCAGAAAGGATTGCTGACTCCCTAGGACTGCACAGGAAATCAGATATGCTTCTCAAACTAAAAGCAATACCGATAACAGCTACGTCACCCAGACTCCCAGCAGGAAACAGATGGCACTCTTCAAAGAGGTGATTCACGGCGGTATAAATGAAGGGACTGTTGACAAAGGTGTACACAGCGTTGAGGGGAATCGGGATGGGACAGCGAAGCATCTGGGGACGGCAAGAGCAGGAAAGCTCCAGCCACCCATGAGCCCCGAGGGGCAAAGCGGGAGCGGTTCCTGGAACTCTGGGCAGACCTGTGCCCGAAGGAGAGGGCCACCAGGCCGGAGCAGAGCCAAACCCAAGGAATGAATACCCCGTCGCTCTTTCCTCCCGCCCCCTCCCATTTCCTGTTGGTGCCTCCCATCGGCCAAACCCAACTGGAAGCCAGAGGACAACTACGCCCAGTGCCGCTGGCGAGGTCAGCTTCCCACTGCTGAGAGCCATCTGGGGGGAAATGAAGGACGCCCAGCTATGACCTGCAGAGGTGATGCCGGGGGATTTGCGCTGTGGTCTCACGTCGTCCTGGCCGTGACCCTGTGCGGTGGATATGAGACCTCATATTGCCAGTTCACGTGGGGGAAAGTGAAACTCTGTTTTGCTAGAATTTAATTTTCGTGTGGAGCCTCCCTTCTGATAGGTGGCAGGTGCTTAATCTCAGTGGGGTCATGGTTTCTTCAGCCATTTCTGGATCCCGGCACAATGCAACTCCTGGAACACTTTCCCCCGGGGGCTTCATCCACGTGGCTGACGTGCATCCATCCGTGTGACTCCCAGGGAGCCCAGCATTCGGTTGCTTTTATCCGCACTTCCTTATCCACATCAAGGCATTCTCGTTCCCATCTGGTCTCTGTCACTGGATCAAATTCACAAGTGCCTGTCCCACCTGTAAGATCTCTCTAGGTCTTCTTCTCTTTCAACCCTCCAGCGAGCTCAGAAACATTTGGCTGTCACCCATATTGTGGTGGTGGTGGTGGTGGCTTCATGACTAGGGGCCGTCTCAGGCCTGCCAGCACACAGCCTTCCCCATTCCACCTCTGTCAGTTGGACCTGCGGGGAAATTCTCTCTGAGACTTACCACCTCAGGGCTCCGGTCTGGAAGTGAGGCTAAAGTACTCTTTGCAGGCGAATTCCCAACAGAGTCTGGAGTTTCTGTTATGCCCGTTCCCCTGGGGGCGTGGCCCAGGATCTTTTTCTTGGGGTGACCTGGCAATATCTGTCTAACTCTTGCTTCTCTTCTCTCCTAACTTATGCCTCCCCTCCCTCCACCCCTCTGTCACTGACTCCAGCCTGTGGAATTGTCAAGCGATAAATAGTTCGGGGTGCTGGAAAAAGTTTGGGGTGCTGCAAAAATGTTTTTTGTTCTGAAGTCTACTCCTCATACATAAACTTTATCCCCTGAATCTTTCAAGGATTAGGAATTTGAAGCTCAAATTGCCTAGATATTTACAACCCAAACTCTTTTATCTTTAAAAAAATAATTTTTTAGAGCTCTGCCACAGTGGTAATTAAAAACTCAAAAAACAAGAATTGCCATCTTGGCCGCCTGCCTTCACCAGTGGCATCCCTTCCCTGGGGCAGGAAACCTCAGCTGCCCTCGGAAAGAGAAGGACCTCAAGTTACAGGAATTTCCCAGAATGAAAATGATAATAGTCAATACAGAGATGGATTTACCGGTAGGGGAATGGAGCTGAAATTTCAGGGTCTCTCACTTGCAAAGTCTTGGAGCAGACCCAAGCCATGGTGTCATGGATTCATGTTTTTATACCGAACAAAAGTCGAATGGCTGAACTGCCATAGCAGATGGTAGAGAATGTGATTAAAAGGTATAGGAAAGGGGCACACTGGAATAGCAACATCATGTGTGGCCAGAGGGCCTGGCAGAGGATTACGTTCTAAGGAAAGGCTCAAAGGACACATCTCTCACCAAGGCCATCTGGCATAGGATAGTAAGAGTAGGGTTGCCAGATTGAGCAAACAAAACCCGGACATCCACTTAACTTTGAATTTCAGATAATAAAGACTTTCTTAGTATAAGCATGTCCCAAGTATTGTATGGGGTTATGTGGCAACCCAACAGCTATAATTTTCCCTGGTAAAGACTTGGAAGAATGCCCCAGTCTTGGGGAAACCCAAGCAGTACAATAATTGAGGCTTTTGAAAAGCAGGGGACGTAGGTAGCAGAACAATGTATACAAGACAATGTATGTGAAGTACATAGGGAATAATTTTTAAGTCTCAGTGTCTCCAGTGCGATATTTGAGACATGCCTATACTTAAAAAGTATTCATTGTTTATCTGGAATTTAAATTTAACAGGTAACCTGGTTTTATCTGGCAACCCTAAGTGACAGGGCACTATCACAAAGAGGCTCAGTTATCATATTTCTCCGCAGGCCTGGGCCGACAGTAGGAGACTATCCCAAAGCTTGGAGTGGAGGTCAAGGAGCTTGACTTGTAGAGAGTGATAGAGATGGTTGACAGACAACAGTGACTCTAGAGATGGGCAGTCAATAAGTGTGTGTGCATATGCATGTGTGTGCATGTGTGTGTGTGTGTGCGCGCGTGTGGGTGGCTGTGTGCATGTCTGTGCGTGTGTGTGCATGTGTATGTGTGTGTGCATGTGTGTGTATGTGTGTGGGTGGCGGTGTGCATGCCTGTGCATGTGCATGCATGTGTGTGTGCACGCACATGTGTGTGTTCAAGGAGGAAGAACGCTCAAACTCGATTCACAGACGGACCAGCTTGCAAGACACGCCAGCTGAAACTGGAGGGTGCCCGCTGGCAGTGACACTCGGGAGGATTGTCAAAGACAGTGGCGAGGGACAGCCCTCCCAGCAGTGGCGATTCAGGCTGTGCATGAGACTGTGCACTTTGCGTGAAAGGAAACTGCCAAGAGTGAGGCAAATGTGAACTCACGGCAGTGGCAAACGGCCTGGAGGGTTGGTCAGGGGCCGGCCTAGAAGACCGAACCGTCAGACGATGTCTGGGGTAGAGGCAGATTCCTATGCATAAGGCGACGGGCATAAAGGATGAAGATCTTTGCTTTAATGTTAATCACCAGACATCAGTTGTCATGAAAGGGCCCTGAATAACCAAGTAGACAGAATAACTCCACCATCTGACGTCAGCCAGCACGTGGGAGCCCATGAGCTAGCACAGTGAGCACAGAAACAGACAGCCACGGTGGCAGAGGAGGACGTCACATATGGGCCCCAGAACACAGAGTTCCCCCGACCACGGCCCATCCAGCGACCGGGGACAGCGGTGGTCACGGAGGCTGCTCTGCGTGTCTCTCTTCAGGAAGGGCCTTGCTGGTCGGCTGCAAGGTGGTCAGTCCACTCCCGGCTCCGCCCAGGCTGCCAGGCAGTGACAGGGCACACCTGAAGCCACTCTGCCCAGGGCAGGACCCCTCTCCTGGGCAGGCTTTGCTTTGGAACTCCCTATGACAGCGGTCCCCAACATTTATGGCACCAGGGACCAGTGCTCCTGTGAGAATCTAACGCCTGATGGTCTGAGGTGGAGCTGAGGCAGTGATGCTGACGCTGGGGAGCGGCTGCAAATACAGATGAAGCTTCGCTCACTCTCCCACCGCTCACCTCCTGCTGTGCGGCCCGGTTCCTAACAGGCCATGGACGGTACTGGTCTGCAGCCCGGGGTTGGTGACCCCTGCCCTAGGGGGTTGACCAAAACTTTACAAGGTGGACACTGCAGCGTGAGTCTCTCCACGTCCAGTTTTGCCTCTTCCCTTGAAAAAGGAAACGTCCCAGGGTTGAGATCAGCCTTGCGGTCTGAAGGCCTCCACTCCCCAATCCCACTTCCTCTCCCTTTATCTTTCACAAACATTTTCCCCCCAGCAAGCCTCTGTCATCCCTAACTCCATTTCGGCACCTGCTTGTCAGAAGGCCTGGAGTGACACACTGAGCAAACGGGACACGGGATTCCCTGCCAGGATCCCAGCCCTGCTGCCGGGGCTCACACGACCTCTGACCCACGTCCTCCCAAAGGCTGACCACACTCTGGTGTGCACAGCCAGGTGGCCAAAGTGGCTGTTTGCAAGGGAGCAATGGCTCTTAGACAAGGAATCTGGGGTGTCCACACGCACGTGCAAGCCCCTCCTGAGATGAACACAAAGCTTTCTCCCAGGGAAGGAGACAGGCAGCCAGCCGAGGGCTGGGGCGGGGAGCAGGGGGCGGCAGCAACTCTCCCCAGACCACAGGTTCCGATATGGAACTCTGAGGATTCTGAGAATTTTAAACTTGAACCTGGCCTTGCGGATTGTCAAAGTAGAAGGATGGAATGGAATTTATTTGGCAGTTTGTTAGCATTATTGATAACTTCCATGTATTTATTTTAAACTTACAGACTGTGGACCTCCATTCATAGGCTCGTCCTGGCCTATGTAACCGTTAGGAGACAGCCCAGTGTCTGGGTAAGTGGGGTGTATTGACATGTTTCAAAGTCCCTTCAAGTTACTGCCGGCCACTCAGGTGGAGAAATGGCTTCTAGGCATCTTCCTAGGACCTGCCGTGTGGACTCACCAGGTACCGTGACAGAACGTTGCAGGACTAAAGGCCATGTTGTGAAATGAATGCATTCTGGCTATAAAAATTTAAATATGGGGTTTGGGGGAAAAGCAAGTCAGAATAAGTCCATGGAAAATTCTTCCAACCATGAATATGTGAAATTGCAAGCAGAGAATTTGTTTCTCATTGACACCTACTCGAAACTATCAATCATGAAAAACAAATTTTGAGCATCAACCATGCTAGGGAACAGACTGAAAATGCTAGCCCAAAATTGTTGTCATACAAAGAAGCCATCAAAGGGTATACAGCCAAAAAAAAAAAAAAAAAGTAGAAAAAGTATCATAGAACCATGTAAGTCAATTAATAAAATACATTATGTCATTTTTCTGGTTTTTGTGATGTTTGTAGTATTCGTTGGCTTTTTAGTTGTAATTTGACGTGACTTCTTTCGCCTAAGTAAATATTCCCTTTTATACTTAATTTTGTACTTGTAAATTTGTATTCTTCTTAAAAAGGCCCCTCCAAACTGAATAAGCTTCAGGCCCCACAAAACCTGGACTCACTCCTGAGTGATCATTGCTTTTACGAGTCCATATATTATTTTATTACAGCTGTAAGGTAGACCAGATGGCCCGTTTTTCAGTAAAGAAGAATAAAGGCCCAAAGATGAAGTTGTCTGCTCATTCTGACTGCACATGCTTTTCTCTCTGGGTTCTGGTATCTTCAGGCTTCCTGGCTCTCGGTGCGTTTACGGGCCCTCCTACCATCCCTACCACCAGTCCCCATAGGGACAGTCAGAGGGACACTAAATAGGAAGTCAGGCCTCTCCAATTTAGCCTCCGCTTAGAGGCTTTGAGGCAGCCAAGGGTGGGGAGGTGGGGTGTGGTTGGAGTGGCAACACAGTGCCCGGCCACACAACCAGCTTTTGCCAGGGGACAAAACAGGGACAGTTAGAGGCTTCATTCCAGACCAGACCGTAGGACTTCAGTTAACTGCGGTTGTGGCTTAATGCTTATGTCACAGACAGACAGGGAGGACAGCAGTGAGAGTTTGCACACCCGTGCTTCCTCATTTCCTGAAACAGTTCTGCCCTACAAGGAGGCGTCTTGGCGGGTAGAGCCAGGACCTAACTCTAAATGCGCCTGACCTGTCACTCGTTTTGGCCGTGGGCCCTGAGACACGCCCTTGGCTAATCAGAGCTGTTAAGAATGACAAAGCCTCACCTCTCACCGCATTAAGAACCTTAATATCCCTGAATTAGCGATTCACAGGTCCACCCTGGCAGAAAGGACAATCAACCAGCGACTTTTCCCAAAATCTAAACACTGTCATTTGGGCTAAGATTGGGTGTTTTTTTCTTTCTTTTCTTTCTTATGTCTTTTTCTTTCTTTCTTTCTTTCTTTCTTTCTTTCTTTCTTTCTTTCTTTCTTTCTTTCTTTCTTTCTTTCTTTCTTTCTTTCTCTCTCTCTCTCTCTCTCTCTCTCTCTCTCTCTCTTTCTTTCTTTCTTTCTTTCTTTCTTTCTTTCTTTCTTTCTTTCCTTCCTTCCTTCCTTCCTTCCTTCCTTCCTTCCTTCCTTCCTTCCTTCCTTCCTCCCTTCTCTCTCTCTCTCTCTCTCTGTCTCTATTTTTCTCTCTTTTTATTTCTCTCCTTTCTTTCTTTCTTTCTTTCTCTCTCTCTATTTCTCTCTCTCTCTTTCTTTCTTTCTTTCTTTCCTTCTTTCTTTCTTTCTCTCTCTCTCTCTATTTCTCTCTTTATTTCTCTCTCTCTTTATTTCTTTCTTTATTTTCTTTTCTTTCATTAATTCTTTCTTTCTTTCTTTCTTTCTTTCTCTATTTCTCTTTCTTTCTTTCTTTCTTTCTTTCTTTCTTTCTTTCTTTTTTCTTTACTTGTTGTTAAAATATCCTTCACAAATTATTAGTGTCAGTGATAATATTTGCTAGCCTGTACAGAGTGTCGCCATGCTCTGGGCATTGTACTAAAGGCTCTGCACAGTTTGTCTCATTTAATCGCCCCAAGAACTTTAAGAGAGAGATGTTATTATCAGTCCAACTTTACCTCCAAAGAGACTCGGACGTAGAGTTGGCGCCTGTCACGTGGGAGCGAGTCTTGGAGTCAGGGCCCCGGGCTCGAGCAGTCTGATTTCATTGCATGCCCTTGGCCATCGCGCCAGCCTACCTCCAGAGAGTAAACTCAGTCTATAAATGTTTATGTCCTTCTCACACAGAATAAAAGTCTGGTGTCCTAGGTTGGGGCCTCATCCTTTTGTAAAGCACTCATACTGGTCTAGAGATCTGACAGCCCAAAGGCCACCAAGGCAGCCCGCCCAATCCATCTGACAGGTGCCAAGTTACCTAACATCACCCAGCAGGTCAGCAGCAGAATTAGACCCAGAGAGGACCTGGCCTGGCATTTGTGAGACATGAAAATTCGGGCATTTCCTTCTCTCTGGAAAGTGGTGGACTGAAGGAAAGGCAGCCTCTAGAAATAAATTCAGAAAATGATTCTCCTAACCTACATTTCTCCAGGGACACCCTGGATTGACAGGTGATTCTGCACAGTTCCAAGAAGGCCTCCACATTTATGAGCAGAATTTCCAGGCCCGGGCTCCTACTGGGTGCTGCCTCTCAGACAACAAAGGAGTATCTGGGAGCATGTTCTCCCCCTATTTCTTTGCAGGTACTTCCTCCCACTCAAGGAGCTGCCTTCCTGCAGCTTGTCTCCATGGCGAAGGTTTCCATGGCAACAGCAAGGACGAGTTTGTTTCCTTGGTGATGATGAGGAAGGTGAGGCAGTCCAGCTCAGAGTATCTGTCCCCTACCTCAGCACCCACCCTGCATAGGTCACATCCTGGGCTTCCTGGATCAGGGCCTTGCATGACAATAACGACAGACTCTAGCCAGGTCAGTAGACCAGGGCTCTGCTTGGGCTCTGGGTCCCAACCGATGTGTTTGGGGTACATTATTTCACCCGCTGGGCTCTCAGTTGCCTCATCTGTAAAATGGGGCTCATAATAAGATCTACCTCTTATATTTGTGGGGAAATAAATATGCCAGTAAATTTAACCGTTATTAGATGGTAACTCCTATTTTCACACACTTCATAGCCATTATTATTCCAATGCACAGGGAAATCAAGTCGCATTTAATAAGCCATCTTAGAGAGAGGGAAGCTGGAGCCCAAGGACCACGAGTGACACTGCCCGAGTCCCAGCACTGTTAGAGGCAGGAGTAGAGTAGGAAGCCGGATATTGGGACTCGAAGTCCAGCCCTGTTTCCACTACCCCGCCCTCTCGCACAGTGGACACGCTGACCATAGCCTGGGCCTGTCCTTGTTTTCCTGCCACCATCAGAAACCCGAGCACCCAGGCCTGCCTCCTGCCCCGTGTCAGTCTCGGTTCGTGCCAGAAGCCTGGACCAGGCGAACACTAGCATCTAGATGATTGTCAGAGCAACTAATAAGCACAAAACAGAAATAATGAGTTAATTCAGTGAAGTCTTCCCAACCCCCAAATGACTGGAATTAGTCTAGACTGAAGTCTGGGCCGCTTCGCTATTTCATTGCATGGTTTGGCATCATGTAGCCTCTAACGGCATTCCTGAATCACAGCATTTATTAATTACTAAGGTGTTACTTGTGTGATCTATTAGTTATTTAGAAAGCGATACATCATTCTGGGAACACTACTGGCTTAGAACTAACCAGACTTGGAATCAAATCCTAAATTTCACCGCATATGAGAAATGTGAGTTAACTAACCTCCTTGAGCATCATCAGTTTCCTGATCTATAAGAGACACATAATAATGACTTCTGGCAAATTTGTTGTGAAGTTTAAGTATAAAATGTACAAAACACCTGGTACATAAATGTCATCCAACAACCGACAGCCTCGCTTTTTAAACACAGATGGTCTCAGCCACATGTCACAGTGAGTTATATTTTCACCTTCCTTGTTAGTCCTCCGTTGGGGCGTATGCTCCACGGAGGCAAGACCGTGCCTCGCCACATCCTGCCCCAAGGTGAGCTCAGGAAAGATGTGGGGACGTCAGCATAGACTCTTGTTGCCTCACACACAGTGCAAGGAGCACAGAGTTCAATGATTTCAGCTTGTATCTGCACCGTCACCCGCCTAGGTCAGATCGCAGAGTGAGCCGCCTAGCTAAAATCTGTCACGATGTGCTCTCCAAGGCTGGCTGGGAGTGCCCCATTTGGGCACTGTGAATCACATCCTCAGGGCTGCGCCTGGCAGCACTTTTGGACTGCATGGTCCTCCCCGGTCTCCACGCGTAATTGCATCAGAAGTTAATATCCGACTAAAACCCACCAATAAAATTGCATCTCCCAGGAATGTAGGGCTGAATCCAAGAGAGAGTTCAGTTCGTGTCTTAATGATATGGTTAAAATGATTATCCAATAAAGCCTGGGATGGATAATTGGCTATTTGCCACCATGAGATACTTGATCTGGAGAAAGACTCACACGTGTGCACGCGCACATGCAGAAGCACACATGTGCACACCTGAACATGCATGCACACATGAACGTGCACACACGTGCACACACTGATGCGCAGATGCAGAATTCAGGGACAGAGGTCCCTCTGTCAGCATTCCCAATCTTAGGTTGGGTGAAGCACCTTAAAATAAATTCCGCCTCTGGCTTCTGTTGTTAAACTAGGTCAAGTTTATTTCTATTACTCGCAGCCAAAGAACCCTAAGTGATGTCCTCCCCTTCGGCGGGGGAAGTGTGGACCACAAGGTGAATGCCGTGAAGCCCTTGAAGGAATTCACTTAACCGAGGTTCTACTGCTCGGACTTCAGTTGAAACAATCATAAAGCAACTCCCGCCCTTGGAGCCGAAGGATCTGGAATGTTTTTCCTCTCAGATCCTCCTCAACCTAGAGACCCCGCAAAGGCAGGGCGACATCAGTGTCTAAGAGCTTCAGCAACTGCATTTACTTGGTCGCTGTCTGGCAGATGCCTGATAAGCTCACGCCCTTCTGGGGGCAGAAGAGACTCAGAAAGCGAGAGATGAGACACAGCCACAGACAGCAGGCCGCGTTAGGTTTTCTGACTAAGTTAGTTGCTGTGGGAAGCAGTGAGCAAGGCTCCCCTCTGTGCGGGAAGCCACCCAGTGACAGCCACCAAAGTCCATGCGATGGTCTCAAGTCTCAGAATAGCTGCAGGGAACCAGGCGCCCTCACTAGCCCCCAGGCCTGTGAATTCAGGAGCACCTGAGAAGACACCCAATATGGAGGCATGCCCAGAAGCCAGAGACTGTGTAGCTGTGTGGCTTGGAGAAGAGGTTCCTCCAGGATGCAGGGCTCCTCTTCCAGGCTCTGACGGAGGAGGGGGGCGCGGTGCCGGCTGGGCCTCCCAGGAAGCCGACTCGGAAAAGAGTGACGGACAGGATGTTTATCGAGCAGTGTCCCTGGAACTGTCATGCTTGAGCAGAAGGAGAAGGCAAGGCCCAACGCCAGCTTCGCTGACCCCACAGGGAGTACAGGAGCCACAGCGACCTTCACAGTCTCCCTGTGGACAGAGCTGACCCAGCCTTTAGACCTCCCCCATCAGAGGCAGCCGCCCCAGGAAGGACCAGTCAGCTCTGTGCAGCTAAGACAAACCCTGACAGGGCTGACAGCTGACGCTGTCTGGTGACGGCACTCCCAGCAGCTAGGGAAGCAAGTCCTGGAGGGAGAGGGATCGGGGTGGCATGTCAAATGTCTATAAAGGCACCCCCTGCAAAAGGCAAAACAGAAACTAATCAGAGGAAGCTACCACAAGCCGAGTTCTAGCACAGAGGGCTTTGCTGGGGCCCGGCTGCTCGCCCTTTGAACCCACAGTTATGAAGCTCCTACGTATGCCAGCCTCTTACCAACCCTCGATGAATCCGGTCCCTGTTCTCACAGAGTGTGCGGCCCGGCAGTGCAAACACAGGGACAGTGTCTTACTCACCCCTGTGTGAGAAGCATCGAAGCTTAGGGTTTAACTGAAGGAAGAAATAAAATCTTAACAAGTAGCATTGTCATCAAAATTGGCTAAGCAACGTTGAGAAAAAGAAAAGAAAAAGACTCTGGTTTAGGAATCAGAAAAATCTGGATTTGAACCAGGCTCTGCTGGCTGTGTGAGCTTGGTAGAATCTCTAAGCTTCTCTGAGCTAAATCTGAAAATGGCACGTAACAGCTGCTTTACGGGGCTGGTGAGAGATTAAAAAGCTAACGTAGACGGTTGACACCACCCATGACAAATACAAGGATGCAGAGAAGTTTAGCTGGTTGGCTTTCTCTCTCTGATAACCACTCAGCCACTATGGATATTATAAAAGTTATTCTTCCAACCAGAAGTGCCATAAACTCTACTTTTTTATGGCCTAATGAAGCCAGATGCCGGGCAGAGAACCACGGAATCAACGTCCAGTCCTGAAATCTTTGGAACACACTGGACGCTCAGCATCTGAAGACCTTCATTACCTTTGGTCTAGGGCTGGTGAAGACTCACATATGGTTTTAAGCGCTCTAGTTCAAATCTGGTCAGATCTATTGGGACTCAGTCATCCTAAGTGATGTTAGCCAGACAGTATCCTTGTGAAATCAGGGAAGCACCTATCACAAGCAATCCCAACACACACACACACACACACACACACACAGTCTTACAATAGGCAGATTTTCACAGATAGCCATCTGCAAAACCAGCAGAGGCTCAGATTAAAAAAAAAAAAAATCCCTGATCTTGCAGGTGAGACAGAACCACTGTGGCTCAACTAATTGGGAGAACTGAAATCATCTTTGCCACCCAAGTTTGCAGAGAGTGGGAGGCGGCAGAATATTTTTATTCTGTGACCTAAAATGCTATGTCATAAACAGAACAGTTGCAAGATCTCAAGTCTGACAGCGTTATTTTTTTTCTCCAATTTTTAAAATTGTGGCAAAATGCGTATAAAATTTATCATCTTAACCGTTTTTAAGTGTACAGGTCGGAGGTATTAAACATATTCATAAGCTTGTGCTTCTGTCACCACCATCCATCTCCAGATTCTTTTCATCCTGTAAAATGAAAACTCTACACCCACTAAACACTAACTCTCCGTTCTCCGGTCCCCCAGCCCCTGGCAATCACTATGTCATAGTCTTATTTTACAGCTGAGGAAACTAAAGTCTGGGGAGGGTCAGCAGCTTGTGGAAGATGCACAGGTCGTCAGTGGCTGGGTGAGGACTCACCCAGATCTCGGAGTCCTGGCTCATTGCATTGTTCTGAACTTTCTGTCAATTGTGGGGCTAAAGTACGGGTGTGGCTGGCAGTACTCCTGAGCAATGCCAGTCCTGACGGCACCCACATGTCCTAACCCACCATCCCATGTTATTGCTGGTTTTTTATTGCTTAGTGAAGAGGGATGGCGATGGAGGATTAAAAGTGAAAAGCAGAATGGATGCTATCTTAGTTACTTAGGGCTGCCGTGAGCAAGTACCATGGACTGAATGGCTTAGAAAACAAATGTAACATCTCACAGTGCTGGAGACTGGAAATCCACAATCATGGTGTTGGCAGGGCTGGTTCTTTCTCAGAGCTGTGAGGGAGAACCCGCTCCAGGCATCTCTCCTGTCTTCATCTTCACACGACGTCCTCCCTGTGGGGCTGGTTCCAAGTTTCCCCCTTTTATAAAGACACCAGGCATGTTAGATCCGGGACCCACCCTATCCCAATAAGACCTATTTCCAAGTGAGGTCACATTCTGAGGTACTAGGAGGTAAGGACTGCAGCATATGAATGGGGGGATTTAACCCACAGCAGAGGCCCTTCCTTTATGAATTGGTCCAGAGAGACAAATAGACCCACAAGTTGTTGAACTCAGACATAGTCTCATGTACATTTGGCGACTTGACACGTGACATTGTGGATCAATAAGAAAAGGACGGTCTAGTCAATAAATAACCCAAATAACTCAGCAATTCCACTCCTAGGCGTGCACACTCAACTCAGGTTAGTACACGTGACAGAGTTTTGTATGAGAATACTAACTGCAGCATTGTTTATAATATGAAAAACTATCCACAGGAGAATGAGGAGGTAGGTGGTTGTTATGGGCTGAACTGTGACTCCCAAAACTCGTATGTTCAAGTCCTAACCCCCAGTACCTGGAATGAGACTGTATTTGAAAATAGAGTCTTTAAAGAGGTGATTAAGTTAAAATGAGGTATTGATGGAGAACCCTGATCAAATATGGCTGACATCCTTAGAAGAAGAAAAGATTAGAACATAGGCAGGCACAGAAGGAAGCCATTGATCTGACTGATGTCCTAATAAGAAGGGGAAATTTGGACAAAGAGACACCAGGGATGCTCACGCGCAGAGAAAAGAAAACACGGGGCGAAGATGGTTATCTACAAACTGAGACATCAACCCGGCTGCCATCTTGATCTTGAACTTCTAGCTTCCAGAACTTTAAGAGAGTAACATCTGTTGTCTAAGCCGACCAGTCTGTCATACTTTGCCGTGGCAGGACTAGCTAACTAAAGCAGCGGTGAAAGTACAAAGCCATGCACGGGAATAATAAGCACCAAATTCAAAATAGTGATTATTTCCATGAGGAAGGAAGGGGGGTATGATCAACAAGGGGTTCTCAGAAAGCTTGGACTATATGTGCAATATTTTATTTTTTAAGCCGTGTGCTGGGTGCCTGGATGCTTGTTATAATATTCTCTCTATTTTTTATTCAAATGCTCAAGAATCGGTGAGTGTGACTATTTCTGAGATATTTAATATCTCATTTCTAGGCAGCCTGGTACACAGGAGCTCTAACTATAACTCACTGTGTGACCCTGGGCCAGTCATTTCTGCTCCTTAGCCTCAGTTTCTCTAACTGTAAAATCAGGAGAATGAACTAATTCAGTGTTTTCCAAAGTGAGTTCCATGAGACACTAATTCTGTTTTAAACATATATTCTACATCCAAAAAGGGTTACCTGGTCAAATAATTTTAGGAAGCATTGGTTTACCAAAGTTACAATCACATTGTTTTACTGCAGAAATTTACAAGGCTTTTGATCATAAATAGCCAACAGGGGGCTATTGTACACATATAACAGAGTATTCTTGTCAAAGAATAGCAATCGACTTTTTTTCTGTTCCCTTGAATAAGAGCCGATGTCTCCGATGGTTCTGAAGGAACATCAGTAATTTTATGCACAGGCTACTTTGTGTAAATAAACATGTTTACAAAGTGTAAATGAAAGACAAACTCAACAGCAGCTTGTGTGCTAGAGAACTTCCTGAGTGTGGTGCGGAGCCTCCTAAAATGCAAAATGGAAGACTTGACTGGACATGTTTTTGTCAAAGTGATTAGAAAAATCTATTATTTTATTTTTTAAGACACTAAGCTAAAAAATGAATTGAGCAAAACTAAACCATCATGAATTAACTGGGAGTTGAAACAAACTGTACCTTTAAACAAATCCATCAAGGTTTTCTTTTTTGACATTTTACTGTGAAGCATAATATACACACAGAAAAGGGTAAAAAAATAAATGCGTAGCTTCGTCAACATCCATCACCCAGGCCAAGGAAAAGAACGTCGTCAGAACCCTAGATGCCCCTTATCAATAGAGTCTAAAGGATGTGTTCTTTTGTGTCTGCTTTGTTTTGCTCATGAGAATTCATAGGTTGCTGCATTCTCTATAGGCCCTCTATTCTCGTTGCATAGTATTCCACTGTATGAGTATACCACAATTATTTGATCTTTTCTACTGTTGATGGAATTTGGGGTTGCCTCCAGTTTGGGGGCACTTATGAATAATGTTGCTATGAGTATTCTACACAGGCCTCTTGGTGAGAAAACCTTTCTGGTGGATATGTGCTTAGGAATAAAATTGCTGCTTGTCGGGTGTACCTGTTTTCAACTTCAGTAGATAAAGCCAAACCGTCTCCAGAGTCATTGCACCTGTTCCAACTCCCACCAGTCGTGGACAAAACCTCATGTGGCCCTACACCTAGTCAGCACTTGGTATTACCAGATTTTTAAACTACTCATTCTAGTGAGTGTGGTTTTAATGTGCATATGTGTCCCAAATAACTTATGAGGTTGGTCACCTTTTCACGTGCTTAATGACCAATCACATGTCCTACTGTGAGGGATCTGTCCTGTCTTTTACCCAAGTTTCTAACGCTTTGTCTTTTTCTTTTTGATTTGTGGGGTTTCTTTATCTATCTTTGGATATTAGTTTCTGGTGTATTAGTTTCCTATTGCTGCTAAAACAAATTACCACAACTAACTTAGTGGCTTTAAACAAGGCATATTTGTCCTCTTCTTGTCCAGAGGTGAGGAATCCAAAATCAGTTTCACTGGGCTAAAATCAAGCTGTTGGCAGGACTGCTTTCTCTGAAAGGCTCTGAGAGGAGAATCTGTTTCCTTGCCTTTTCCGCCTTCTAGAAGTCACCTGCATTCCTCGGCTCATGGCCCCTCCCTCATATCTAACCTGTTTCTGTTGTTACCTCTCCTACTACAGTCTGTGGCTCTCACATTCCTGCCTCCCTCTTGTAAAGAGTCTTGCGATTATATTTGGGGCCCGCCCAAATAATCCAACACAGTCTTCCCATCTCAAGATCCTAAACTCGTCACATCTGCAAAGCAATATTTTCCATATGAGGTAACTTATCAAAGGTTCTGAGATTAAGACAAGGACATCTTTGGAGGTCATTATTCTGTCTACTACACCTGGTCAGCTAAGCAAACAAAAACGAAGATTTAAAAAATTGAGACACCATTTTTCACCTTCAAACTGAGATTTTTAAAAATAATAATAATATCCAATGCTGGTGAGAACTATGAATTGTTAGGCTCATATACTATGGTAAAGCAACTAAATTAAACAACTAAATGCTCATATACTAAATTAAAACAACCTCCTTGGAGGACAATTTGGCAATAGCATTAAAGATCTGAAAAAGTCTCATTTCTTTTGACTCGTTGATTCCACTTCTAGGACTTTGGAATAGTCCCATGCTGGTAAAGTATGCAGCCATCAAAAATCATAGACTTGGAAGCTATTTAATGGCTGCCTCTTCTCATAAAATATATCATGCTATGTTAAATGCCATTCATGAGTTCTATATAAGTTATGCAGAAAACTGTTCCAGAGTTAAATATTGCACCCATCTCCTTGTTTTGGAAATGTACGATACCATAGAACATTGAAGATTCCCACGAGCCCTACAAGAAGAAAAACGACACCATTTTTATAATCATAAAAACACGTATACGTACGTAGCTACATCACACGCATATGTACATGTGTGTGGATTTTCTTAAAATGTCAGCCATCCGCAGGTCAGGAATGGGGACACTGGGTCCTGGTGGTGAAGCCACGTTGAGGGCTCCGGTGGTTCTGAGTGTCGGCGAAGCAATGTTGTCATTAGATCCTTCCTGTACTTGTCCTAAGAGCACAGGGACACAAAAGGCGGAAACGTCTTCCTTGAGTTACGATGCTCAGGTGACCTCTGCCTTTTTGGAAATGCCCTAAAGCGCCATCTGTTTGAACAGCCTCTGTGGGTCCCGGGTGGAAGCCACGGCCCACTCCGTCCCCCAGTGTCTCTTTTACGGGGACACTCAGAGGAAGTTTTGGCAGGAAGTTTCCTTCATTCCAGGAAAATGTCAGCCTCTGGCGAATCGACCTGTATGCATTCTTTTGTCATGAAATGAAAACTCTGTCACCCTGGAGGCCAATACTGTGTTCCCGCCTCTGTTTTGGCTGCCAGGAAATTTAGACCTAAACCCAGGACACCTTTACGGTGATCAGCTTTTAGAATTGGGGGGGCTCCAAAATGTCAGGAGCACAATAAGAAGAATCAGAGCGACGTCCTGAGTTTGTTTTTTTTAAAAAAAAAACTCATTCACTTTTTTTTCCATTGTGTGCGTGTGCGTTTTTTTTTTAATTGAGATAGTATTGACATATAACATTATATTCGGTTCAGGTATACAGCATAAAGATTCAATATATGCATATATTACAAAATGATCACCGCATGAAATCTAGTTAACATCCGTCACCTCACACAGTCACACAAATTTTTTCTCTAGTGAAAAGACTTATAAGATCTACTCTCCTAGCAAATGTCACATACACAGTACAGTATTGTTAACTGTTGTCACCAATGTTATATCCACAGGACATCTTGCCCTGTATGCGTGGGCAAGGAGGCTAATCATAATGACATCGTTTATTAAAAAGTCTGACCGGAACCAAGCACCTTTCACATATTATTTCATTTATTTCTCGTCTCAACTAAATAAACTCAGGAAGCTGGGGCTCAGAGACGTAAAATAACTTGCCCACGTTTGCAGTCAACAAGCGACTAAATGAGGTGCTATAGATTGAATGTTGGCACCCTCCCCCCAAAATACACACATTGAAAACCTACTCCCCAATGTGATGGTATCTGGTAGGGCTTTCAGGAGGTGATTAGGTCATGAGGGTGAATGGGATTTGTGCCTTTACAAAAGGGACCCCAGGGAGCTCCCTCACCCACCTCACCACAGGAAGACACAGTGAGAAGGGAGCCCTCTAACAACCGGGACGCGAGCTCCCGCCAGATGCCAAGTCTAGTGCCTTGATCTTGGACTTCCAGCCTACGGAACTGTGAGGAATAAGTGTTGGTTGGTTAAGCCATCCAGTCTGGTATTATATCAGCCTGGATGGGCTAAGACACAGAGGCTCAGTCTGCCTCTGAAACCTGTTCTCATTCCACTTTTAAGGAGAAGGAGCGGGCCTGGGGTCAGGCAGTCCCTGCCCTGGACCCACAAGCCCATCCCTTTCCTTCATCAGAGCAATGAGAGGAAAGTTCCAGAAGGCACAGTGACCATTTTGGGGAAGGGACTATTTATCACAGCAATGTCACCACGTGCTGCCATAACAAACATGGCTATTTCAGACACTCCAAGGCTTGAAAAAGCAAAGGGAAGAAGCAAAGGTTAGCCCGGCTCATTTCTGTGACCAGGAGAGTGACAGCCATAGAAGTATTACAGGCTTCGGAGAGTCTTAGGAAGGGAACTGTTTGTGCTTTATCGCCTGACTCAGGAACTCCGGCAGAGGGCCGATCTTGGATGGATTCTGTCTGATTAACAGGCAAACTAATAAAAAAACAGTGAGGTGGAGAGGATTTTGAGCATGACACACCAATCTGACTGCCAACCCCAAAATGACACCCAAGCCTGCATAAGCCCTTTCTGGGTGGCTTTGAGTGCCCAGCATGGTGAAATGGGTCATCAATGCTTGTAACCTGGCAGCAAAGGACGGGGACGTGCAGTTCTCCAGGGAAGCTGGTGGCCAGGCTTCCCGGAATCAGAAAGAGAGTGAGCATAGCTCTCCACAGGCCAAGGATTCGTTCCTCACCAAATTTTCTCGTTTTCTTAAGTGTTCTTTTTCTAATAATTCTAAGCTTGGGCAACATTCATGCATTTGATAAATAATACTCAACATATGTCAGATGAGCCTGGGAACACAAGTCAACTTGGGGGGGTCAGAGGTGGTCCCTGGATGAGGTGACCTCGACCTGGAATCTGAAAGGCCAGGAATTCCCCATGACGCCCTGCCAGCTCTCTGTGTCTAGGTTCTCTGTGACTAAAACTTCATCCTTCTAATGGTTTTGAAAAATATATCCTTTTTAAAACAAATACCCTACGGAATCCAGCTAGCCATGGTCAGCACTGCAAAGAAATACAGGATTTATGTACTTTTCCCTGAACGGTCTGAGGAAGTTACCTGGAGCTTAAGGGCAAGACAGGCAGGAAGTTGGGGGATAATCAAGATGGCCGCTTTTCACCCCCTTCTGGGCTTTGGACCCTCACTTACTCCTTTGCAAATCACTTCCCACGCATGGTGCCCTCTGAGCCTCCTAACAGCTTTGTGAAGAGACGCCACGAGACAGGGAACAAAGACAAAGGCCTTCTGGATTTCATGGGTTTCGGAGAAAACGTTGGACCCGATTTTACTGAGGTTTATTGTTTTTCTTTCTCAACTTCGGTACCATTTTTTGAAAATAGTTTTTTTGAGATATAATCCACATACCATAAAATATGCCCTTTTAAAGTGTACAACTCAGGGCTCCAGTGTCATTGGAGCTGCATATCCATCACCCTTCTCGAATTCCGGCCTGTTTTCATGTCCCTAACCAGAGTCCCATACCCATGAGTAGTCACTGCCCACTCTCCACTCCCTGGCCCATCATTTTGAAGGAAACAGCCGATGCCACCAAAGATCAGCCTGAGGGGGACCCTGGATTTTATGGCGCCTGGGAGGGCTGGTGTCTGGCCCACAGGCCTACCGGGAGCATCCTTTTCGGTCCTGGGCTCAGGCACCGTGGGTATGTGGTGGGAGAGTCTGGAGCAAGGCTTCCCGCAGGTGCGAGGGCATCTGTCGAAAGGAGACTCTGAGTCAGTGGGTCTGGGGTGCGGGGTTCTCCATTTCTACCACTCTCCTGGGGTACCGATGCTGCACCTTTTTGAGAATGAGGGGTTCGGGATGTGTAGCAGCACTGGGGGGCTGTTCGGCGGGAGGCAGGCAGAGAGGGGGTGCAGAGTGGGGGATATAGATATCTGGACTCAAGTCGCCTGGATCTGAGGCTGACGGACCTGGATCTTGATCCAGCTCCCCGACTCTCGCCCCTGTCGCTCCGACCAGTTCTGACTTGAACAAAGTTCTTTCAATCACAGGGACAAAGTCTCACCCAAACTAGTTTAAGCAAGAAAGGTGACGTGATTGGAAGTAGAGCTGGAAGGCTCCTACTTCAGAGTTTGAAGCCAGGTCTCAGACGGCAAGGTTGACTTGGGGAAGCCTCGTCTGTGCTGGGAAGCCCTGTGTGCTTGGGGCGCCTGGGAGGGCAGGTGTCTGGCCCACAGGCCTACTGGGAGCAACCAGCGAGGGCTGCATGAGCCCAGGCTCATGGCCTTGACCTGGACAGAGAAGCTGACCACCCAGAGGTGCCCGGATGCTCTTAGAAGCCGGTAGGGAAGCACCACAGCTCGCCTGGCTCGCTCTGTCTTGTAAACACCACGGCTGTGACATGGCCTCGCTGTCCTGCTCTGACACTGGTTGTGGTTGGGACTGTCTAGATCGGCAGCCTCAATACCTCTCCTATCTCCGAATATCGGGCACAAGGGTCCCTTCCCCTCGCCCAGGTGTCCTGGGTTGCTCTGCACGCTGACCCCGCCCATCCTGGGGCTCCGCAGACCACCTGGAGGGTCTGGCCTTGCCAAGTCAAAGCTGGCCTGTCGTTCATGATACAAGTGAGGCCACTCAGGGCCGGCTCTACTGTGACCTTTTGTTTACGTCTCTCCAGATAGCAACCGGAAAACTTTCCCGTTAAAAAAAAAAACTTTTTTTTAATTCTAGTAAGTCATCGTGTTACATAAATTCAAGGCCTAATAGAACATTTTGTTACAAAAAGATGAAGGAACATTCAGGGCACTAAAAGGCTTCAAGAGTGGCTGGAAGTAGAAACGGGAAAGCTGTCAGAACTGGCCCTCAGGGTCCCTGGGGTTTGTCATCCGACAGTCTCACCGTCTGCTCTGCACACCAGCGTCCGTCGCTCCGTGTGCATGCGGCAGACGCGGCTGCCCCGGGCTGCCAGGGTGAGCCTTCCCATGCCAGGGCCTGACAGAGGAGGTGACGAGCATTTCTGAATCTAGAATCAAAGCTGCAAGAGAGACTATGACTGGCTCTGCTGGGATCATTTGTCTGTGTTTAGCCCAATTAACTAAAGTGTATGTGAGACGAGGTCACACTGCATGAGCGTGGCTGTGGGTGGGCCTCGTCCTCGAAGTACAGGGAGTGTGGTGGGAAGGCAGACACCCCAAAGGTTGTCTAGAACAGTCTGTTATCTTATACCAGATGGATGAGTTGCAGCTATTGCTCTTTTAAATGTGGAGAGAAGCACCTACACTTCTGAGTTTTGTGAGGAAGAGAGTAAGTCGTTGCATCCGCAGCATGCTGTTGGCCCAAGGTGGCTGTCTGCAGGCGGGTGACCGTTCTCGTCAGTGACGACGCCGTTACCAGCCTGGCACTGACCCCGCAAAGCCAGCCTTTGAGCTTCTCAGTGCCGTAAGTGCCAGCGAGGGAAGCAGGGAGCTCCGAGGCTGCGTGAGCAGGGAGGCGCCCAGCGTCCGGCAGCTGCAGGCGCCCCTGGCTGCAAGGCAGCACCCAGCCCAAGTCAGGTGCGAGGAGGTGCCAGCTCCACACCCACGCCCTTGGACAGTCGCCAGGCAATTCACAGGTTGTCCCTGAAACACTCACAGGCTTAAACAGTCAGCAATGAGATGCTCCTGGGAAGCCCAAA
Source organism: Eidolon dupreanum (assembly GCA_028627145.1). Taxonomy (NCBI): domain Eukaryota; kingdom Metazoa; phylum Chordata; class Mammalia; order Chiroptera; family Pteropodidae; genus Eidolon; species Eidolon dupreanum. The sequence continues at coordinate 101,681,727 of CM053515.1, forward strand.
CCAGTATAAATTGGCCTCTTTACCCCCGGCCTTCACGCTAAGGAAAGGGAACAGCAGCAATGGGCAAGACGGACATTCCAGAAATGCCACAGAGAGACCTCAGAAGAGCGCCGGGCTGTGTCTGCTCAAGGAAGCGCTTCATGAGAGAGCAGTGGGCTGCAGGGAGAGGCCGCAGTCCCGCTGGCCTCACTCACTGCCCAGCCCCGGTGAAGACAGCCACTCCTCCAAGCTCACAGATCGCCCCCAAGTGAGGACGGGCCGCGGCCTCTGACCCCAGGCCAGCTGGCTGCCCCTACGTCACGTTTTCTCATTTCAGATAGTGGAATTTCGTCGTAGTGTGGCATTCTGAGTGGATTCCAAAGATTTCTGATTGCCCGAAGATCTGCAGGGGGAAGTGGCTGGTATTAGTTTTAAACAGAATCATTTTTAATCAAATAGGGTCTCTATTCAGATATTTCTAGAATAAAGTCCTGCTTCTGACTGTAGATTTATGTACTCAGTGGGAAAAGTAGATATTTCTAGAATAAAGTCCTGCTTCTGACTGTAGATTTATGTACTCAGTGGGAAAAATAGAACTTTTGGTTCCGTAACCACTGAGGCATGCACTGGGGACACCATGCTGTCAACAGTGAAGAGAGGCCCCACCTCAGGACTAAGGACTAGAGGTCCCTAGTCTTTACCCTCTAGGGGACGGTTGTCAATTCCCCCCAACTGCTCTGACATCTCATGTGATCTCTTTTCGTTTGAGAAAGCAAAGGTGAAAACTCAACACTTAGGTTTTTTCCTTAATATGGACAAACTAAAAATACGCACACACTCCAGCCCAACCACTTACTGAGCTTAACGAGCTGTGTTCTGTCAGCCTCTCGCTTAATAAACGGCATGCTGATTTGTGCCCGCTGATGTATTTTGGGCACAAGGTTTGGGATGGGAACAACTGTTCCCAGCGCCACGGCTTTGCTTCTTTTCAGTCACAGAAAACAGGGTAGGAAGGTTGGGTGTATCGTTATGAGGTGAGAGAAGGAGACCACAGCTTGTGTGGGCCTGTGTTTCCTACTTTGGGAATGGGACTTCTGAGTCACCCCTTAAATTAGACACAGGTGTTCTTGTCAGCCCAGAGAGCTGAGGGGTGTTTCCAAGTGCCCCATTCCCCCCCAGATCTACTGCCTGAGGGTGCTAGAGAGGAGGAGAACTCAAGACGGTCAGGATTGGGAGAAAGAGGACACAGACACTCTTAAGATTAGTCACCCCCAAAGTGACATCTTGGTAAGGAATCAGTTGTAGTCATTCTTTGGCAAAGTCTGGTTTCAAATCCTAGTTCTAGAAGCTTCTACTTTTTGATATACAGGGCAGCTCACTTATCTTAAATTCATAACCTACTAATTCACAAATACTATGAATTCACGAACTATAAGGTCGTTATACAAATGAAAGATGGTGTCGATTAAGGCCCCACACATAGTAGGTACTTAGCAAATGCTGCGTACTATTATTAGTATTCATTATTGAATTGCCTTTTGTGTTAGTTCTGTCTTCGTCACCCAGACACTCAAGCTAGGCTCTTGGAGGGCAAGGACTGATTTATTCATCTTTAAATCCTCAAAGGACAGGTGACCAGCAGCACGTCCTCATGGGTTAACTCAGCAGCACCCGGGACTCCCTCTGCCACTCTCACCCTGTCTTGGCATACATGCCCATGGACTGTATTTTCAGATGCCCCTCCCATGTTACGACGATAGCCAGCAGAGCACGAGACAGTCAGGAGAAAAGAAGCAGAGCCCTAGAAAAGCATGGCATATTTCAGTTTAAGTGTCAAAGGTATCAATGAAGGGGACGGTAGAAGGTCCAGGAAGAAGTCAGAGGTGAGGGCTGATTCGGCACACTCCAGCATGCAAGGCCAGCGGGGGACTGAGGAGGGCGGGGAGCAAGTGTGGCCGAGGATGTGGACAGTAAGCTCGCTCTCCTTCATTCATTAAGTACTGTGAGGATCTACTATGTGCCAAGCACTGGGCTAGAGGCTGCAGATGCCATGGAGAATGAGACATAGTCCAGTGGGGACTGAGACAAAGAAGAGCTAATAACAAAAGTCACTCGGAGTCACAACAAAATACTCTGAGAGCCGCAGGAGGTTAGGGAAGGGTGCTGGGGGAGCAATAGCCCAGCCGGGGTCTAAAGGTCAAGTTGGAGTGTGGCCAGAGAAGGAAGGACATTCCAAACAAAGAGAACGGCACTCGAAAGTCCCAAGACCCTTGGCTGGGACTGGGAGTGGATGCTTCCAGGAGCCTGGGGGTGTTGGGGTTCTAGCCGTGGATACCTCGAGGGGGTGTCTTGGATGAGAGGCACGTTAGGGAGCGTCCCTTTGGGGGCTTACAGACATTCAGTTCCCAGCCAGGAGTAGAGGAGGGGAGTGAGAAATGCCCCGAGGAGGAGAGCAGGGAAACCGGAAGGAAGGAACGGCTGCAGGCAGGTCAGGTTCAGTGACAGCCCAGACTCTGCCTCTTGTTTTGGGACTTGGGGCGAATGATGGAAGTGGAGCTTTCTTGGCTGTCCCCTTGGCAGACAGAGACCCAAACGCCGCCAGACAGTGGCGGGTCAGATTACAGTTCCAAAGGTTAGCTGCACTACCACAGGGCTGGCACTCCGCTGGGGTTCAGGGTCAGCCTCCAGCAGTGGCTGAAAGTACCCTCCTTCCTCTGTGATGTCGCTGCCATTTCAGGCCTTAAAACGCCACCGTCAGCAAGGCCGATGCCTCCGTGGGGCTCAGCCCAGTGCCAGGCAGGGACAACATGCAATGGGTGTTTACACTTGAAAGTGAAAGAGGAGCAGAGTGAGCACTCCCCCCATTCCCCCCCCCACGCCCATGTCCTCTTCCGGGCCTCCTCGGGGTCAGGCCGCACAGTGGGCCACGGTGGAGGGAGAACTGAGGTAGCGTCGGGATTTCCGGGTCTGGACACTGATCCTGGACATGCCACTTTCCCTCCCGGAGTCTCAGTCTTGTCCCTGAAATAGAATGGTTTGCGATCTGCCTGTCTGGCTCACGGAGTTACCTGGGCCGGGCAGTTGATATCTGACAGGTGTGTGTGTACTTAGTGACTGTAGCACTGTGTGGAGACTATTTACTCTATTTCAGGATGTCCAAATAGCTATGCCCGTTCAAGACGAAGGTTGTTGTCATGTGTATGGCCATGTGGGAAAGAGCTGACGGTTCTCTTCCCAGAGAGAAGCAGAGCATGCCCGCTCTGCTCTCCAAGGGAGCTGACACCAGTGAGCGTCACAGGGAAGTCACAGTCACGGGTCCATGAAGGGGCCTGCTCCCAGCTCTTCCCTGCTTGTGTGGGCAGCCAGAGAGGCCAAATGAGGTCCCTACAGCAAGGGTGGGGTTCTCTGGGGTCAAAGTCAGAGAGGAACCCTGGATAGCTAGGGCCGGGAAGGACTTTGGATCTGATTCAGCAAACCTTTGTTCAGCGCCTGCAGCAGGCACCAGGCACCAGGCCAGGTGACAGACGTGCATTAAATAATCTCCACGATGACCTGGGCCGAGGCGTAGTCACTATCTCTGTTTCCTGAGGTCAGATGGCTCCACCGCCAGCCCAAGAGCAGATGCCTGTTCCCAGGTCTGCATGTTTGGATCCTCCCATTGCTTAAACCTCATCCTACATGTCACCCTCTCGGAGAGGCTTTTCCTGCTCCTTCTCTCCAGCGGCACCTGGACCTTTCACTTTACATCCTGACTTTGCAATCACATACTTCTTTGTGTGTTGCCTTATTTAACATCTGCCTCTCCAACTAGACTACAAACACGGGAGCCAGAGGCTTATCTATTTTGTTTACTGCCATGTATTTTCCCAGTGTGCCAGAGGCATTTAAGAAAACACTTGCTGAACAAACTATGGGAATAAATACAGTACTAAGGACGTAAACATGTATTGTCTGATTCGTTTTTATTCTCTGCCATTTTTTTCATCGCTCTTTCTTTCTAGATATGAGATACAAGATGAGAAATGATGTTTTGGGTGGGACTTATCAATAAGGCCGTAGAAGCTCCCAGAACCTTTCTTGTCTTGAAACCATTGAGCATCTATCTGACTGAGGAGTGAGTCTAAGGCCCTCAGCAAACCCCTGGATACACCCTCATCTCTTCTCATCACCCCTTTACACGGTCCTCAGCCTTGCAGGTCCTCAAAAGTTTCACCTGGACTGTGGCATGCACCAATCAAACTTGCTCCTACTCACTTAACACGTGCATGCCGTGGCTGTTCCTGCCCTGGCAGAGAAGTATATTTTGTCTGTACAAACATCCAACTTGAACAGAGTCAGCCATAGCCCAGCCCACACTGTCATTAAGGGACATTCATGTTAATTGCCGAAATGCTAAAAATGTGTTTAAAAGCCAGAAAGCCAGAAGTCGGGAGCTCACGAAAATGGTAGATTGGACAGAGAGTGAGAGGGTGGGAGGGGCAGAGATAATGGCTGCGAGACCCGTGAGCCTGAAACTTCTTTCGACGGGTATACACCTGAGGTACAACCCAGTCTGACTGCTCACAACTGGAGGACCCCCACATCGGGCTCCTCAGCTTCCCTCGGCTCACTGGTGTCCAGACAAAAAGGGAACAAAGCAGTAGACAAACGGAGGCTCCTGTTTCCCGTTCATTAAAACTGTGTACATGCCTCTCACTCCCAGGATCTCTCTCACATTCTGGGCTCAGGCTATGTCCAGGGCCCAGCCCCTGGCCCTCGGCCAGTTTGCAAGATTCCATTGCCATCTGGAGTTTGAAATCTGTCATGTGTTGACGTTTCGGTCAAATGGCGTAGGAGCACTCATGTCCGAAATCCAGCAAGTCTGCATTTTGCACAACTGCCTTCTCTGCATAAGGTGCAGACTCAGTCGTCATTAAGATCTGCTGAATTTAACGAGAGCGTTCAAAATAGAAATAGCTTGATGTCTCCCCTTGAGCTTGGCCTGGGAGGGCAGGGGTGAAAATGCAGGCACAGGAACTTCCTCATTAATCTCATTCGAAGGCTACAAATTGGTTCCTTTTTCACAACAGTGAAAATGCTTTAATGAGCCCTCTTTTTGTTTTTCAAATCAGATATACACATAAGCTGATAACGATTTTCAAAAATACAAAACAAGAATTTCTAATTATGGGAGCGAAGCCTTTGGCTTGAGTTCCGCCTGAGGAAATGGATCTGAGTGGCAAAGAGGAAACAAGGAGGTAAACTTTCATGTCTATTTTAGTTTTCCACTGAAGTCCCATTTCCTTTTGACTTTGTATAAACAAAGAAAGGACAGTTGTTAGTTTAGTTATTACAGATAACTCATGTCTTTAAAGAAAATGTAGTTTATCTAAGTGGGGATCTAATGAATGACTACACTTTCCCAAAATGTAACTCCTCGGCTAATAATGAGAATAATAGCATTATCATTTTATTGAGTAATTACTATGTAACAGGCACTTGCTAAGCACTTAGCATACATTAAAAGTATTGTTCACTGGCTGTATCTACTTCATCCAGAAATCCCATCCCTGAAAATCCGTTGCAAAGAAATAAAATCATCTATACAACAAAGGCGTGTGTGTGTGTGTGTGTGTGTGTGTGT
>CM053515.1:101687828-101812137 GCA_028627145.1 Eidolon dupreanum
TATTGGAGGAGAGGGTCTTCAAAGGTACGCTTTTGCAATGTTTGAAACTTTGGGGCACATACCCATGTTTATTGTCAAGACTCGGCTTCTCATACTGCTTGCCCAGATATTATGGTAAAAAGAATTGAGCTTTAGTGTTATGCCAGAGAGATGTCTTTCTAAAGGTTTGTTCTTTGGGTTTTGATTTATTTTACTTTTTTATGATAATTTGTGAGATTCGGGCCTGGGTGAATTATTACTTAAGGCCGGTGTTTTTGGGGAAAGGTGATTAAAAAATTTTTGACAATTTTCAGCAACTTATAATAAGAAACGCTTTATTGGATTGATTTCATTATACCTAAAACTATATGAAAATATTTCTTATCACAGTGCTTAGACTTTCAGCTTGGTGCTGGTTATTTGCCTAATTAAAATAAAATTGTATGTGTATTTTTTCCCAACTATGTAATAAGTGTAAATATAAAGATATAAAAATGAAAGAATACAAATTGAAAAATTATTTTATATATGTTTATATTTTGTGAAATAAAAGCTAGGCATTTATAGCATAAATGGGATTACTTGAAAATTGCATTTTGATGGTCAGGAAATCTTTAAAGAAAGTGACTTAGCTAGAGAGGTTTAAAAAAGTAATGTATGGAAGTTACTATTTAGGCGAAGTTGAACCTCTTTGAAAGTACAAGTCCACTGTCCCTCACGCACAATTCTGATATATAAAGAGCTCTGAAAACAAAGTTTTTGGTACAATGTATTTGATAGTAACATCTCACCTTATCAGATGTTAGAATAGGCAGTTCGTCTTTCTTGGTATAAATCTTTATAGCTTTCTTTGGAGAAATATTAATGTGTTTAATTTCAGGGTGTTACCCCAGACTCCTAAGATGGTTTTTGAGAACATACTGTATGTGGTATATGTACTTTATTACTATTCTATAATCCAAAAAATTCTGAATTCAGAAACATCTTGCCTCAAGGTAAGGCCAATATAGACTATGTAAGAAAATGTAGACTTACATTACATACACCTTAAATAGTTGTAAAGAAATGGGTAATATCTTGAAGCCCAAGTTGTTGTTTTGGTTGAGTCCTTATCAGAATGTCCCTTTTCCCATTTTGAATTCTGAAATATTTTAAACATTAAGGGACCAAAGCATGCAAATACAAATTATGAAGCATAAAAACAAATGTTCATGAAATCACTGCTCGAGTTATTGGATAGAACACCAGCCTGTTGAAGTTACCTGTGTGCTATTGCTGCTTGATTCCAGCTTCCGGCATCTTCCCATTTCTTACCCTGAAAATTTTATTATTCTCTTGCTTTACTTGAGAGATTACCACATTTGTATCCCTAAAAAGTATTGTTTAATTTTACGTGTTTTTCAACTTTGTACAAGGTTAACATTTGTATGTATTTTTTCGTGTCTTGCTTTTTCCACTCAAAACGTTTCTGAGAGTCACCCTCATTGTGGTTATCCATTTTCACTGCAACCATTAAAGAGAATATATTGCTCCAATCTACTTAATGGATAGTTAGATTGTTGTTGTTGTCGTTTTTCTTTTTGCCATTACGGGAAGTGTTGCTGCGAACATTCCTAGAACCCATATGAAGTTTTTATAGGCTAGGGTTATATATGTAGGGTGGAATTGTTAGGTTTAAAAATACACTGTTTTCAACCTAACAAGGTCATGGATAGAGTTTAAATTTCCCCCAATCTTTTATTATGGAGAATATCAAACTATGTAAATTCAAACTACATAGGGTTCAATATTTGTTTAGTATTTTTAAAAAATTAAATTTACATACAGTGAAATGCATAAATCTTAAGTATACTGTTGATGAGTTTTGACAGATGCACATACCTGTGTAATGCAAATCCTATCAAGATATAAAACATTATTACTGACCCATAAATCTCTCTCATATGCCTTTTTAGCTAATTTCACACCCCATTCCCTTAGAGTCAATCACTCTCCAGATTTTTTTTTTTTTTTTTTTTTGGTATTAAAGATTACTTTTATTTCTAGAACTTCATGTAAATGGAGTCCTATGTAGTATGTAATGTTTTGTGTCTAGCTTCTTTAGCTCAGCATAGTTTTTGAGATTCATCCACGTTATTTTGTATATCAGCAGGTTACCCCCTTTTTTATTGCTGAGTAGTATTTTGTTATATGTATAAACCACAGGCTGTTAGCTATATCCTGTTGATGGCTACCTGGGCTGTTTTCAGTTTTTGGTTCTTATATTTATTATATATACTTTGGCTCTTAATAAAGCTTGGTATGAACAATCTTCTATGAAGTCTGTGAAGACCTGTTTTTACTTTTTCTTGGATAAATACCTACTAGTGGAATTGCTAAGTGATAGGGTAGATGCATGTTTCGTTTTAAGAAATTGCTAGATCTTTTCCCAAAGTCGTCATATTTTATATTCCCACAGCAACATATGAGAATTCCAGTTACTCCCCAACACAGAGTCTATTAAATTTTAGCCATTATGTGGGTAGGCAGTGGTATCTCATTGTAATTTTAATTTGCATTTCCCTGATGACTAATGGCCTTTTCCGTGGTGTACTTACTGGCCATTTGTGTATCTTCCTTTGTGAAACATCTCACATTTTTTGCTCATTTAAAAAAATTGGGTTGTTTATTCTTATTCCTGAGTTATACAAGTTCTTTAGATATCCTAGATACCAGTTCTTTTTCAAATATATTTAACAAATGTTTTCTCTTGGTCAGTGGCATGTTTTATTTTTTAAAATCAAATTTTTTTATGGTTATTGCTTTTTTTGCCTAAGACCATTGCCTGTCCCCCATGACACAAAGATAGTCTCTTTGCTTTCTTCTAGAAGCTTATGCCTTTTATGTTTAGATGTAGAATACATGTTAAGCCAGTTTTAGTGTGTGGTGTGACTTAGGGGTTAAGGTTCATTCTCACACCTCGCCATATTTTCCATATCCAGTTATCTAGATTATCTCAGCACCATTTTTTTTCAGTTTTATCAATTGACATATAATTTTGTATAATTTAAGGTATACAACCGATACATGAATATACTGCTAAATGTTTACCATGATAAGGTTAGTTAACATTCTGTCACCTCACATAATTACCATGTTTTTGTTATTATGCTGAGAATATTTAAGATTTATTTTCTTAGCAACTTTCAAGTATATAATACAGTATCGTTAACTCTAATCACCAGTACTAGTTTTTTAAAATATATTTCTCATTGGATTGCCCTGGTGCCTTTGTCAAAAATCAGTTTACTGTTAGGTGGACTTTTTATTTGCATTTTTACCACCTTAATAACTATCTCAACTTGTTGGTCATGGTTCTGTTGTTTAACTCATGCTCCGTTCCCCCCCCCCAAAAAAAAATTTTTTTTTTTTAAAGTTTTATAGTTTTGCCTGAAGTAAATGGTCAGGCAACCATGGTTGAGACAGGGAAACATAGATTTTATTTTTTGAAGTGAAGAAAGGTTTGTTATTTTTGTTAATTATAAAAATATGTTCTTATTGGAGAAAATTCAGAAATAAAGACATGTGAAATGCAAGTTACACATATATAAATAAATAGTCTCCCCACATATAGATAGTCACTATTGAAGAAGTTAACATTTTGATATGAATATGTTTGAAAAATTAAAATATAAAAAAAGTAAAATTATACTACTGTACATGTGCTCTGTCATTGTTTTTTATGTTTAATGAATAATAGAAACTTTTATGTTAAAATTATTAATCTTATTGTAGAGTGATTTCTGATTGAATGTCATGCTTAGGATGTTCTCCATTACCACAATCATGATATCATATATCTGATTTAATTTAGTACCTTAATGGTTTTATTTTCAATGGTAATTTTATTCCATTTGGAATTCTGTTGGAAAGTATGAAGTAAAGGTACAAAAATTTTCTTAGAAGATTTGTCTAGGTATTAGAGTTCCCAAAATATTAATTGGGAGCCTCTGTTTATAATTCTATATTCTTGTCATATAACTTTATTTGGAGCGTGGTGCTTGTGGGAAGAGAGTAATGATTATGGATTTGGCCTCCATTTGGGTCTTTTGATTTTTTTAATGGAAATATTACTCTACAACTGTACTTAAAATTCTATTCTGTACTGACATTCAAAAAAATATATGAGCTATTAGTGATAACAATTATTGGTGAAGAGAACGCAGATGATCCAGAGCAACTTTATAATAGCTTTTGGGGGAGAAAACACAAAATGACATTTTCCGTTGGTGCTTATAATATGGAGCTTAATATTTAAATTGATGTGAAATCATGATGGCATTTGGGATTCTACTAACACTGTCTTTTCTCATTTTAAACTTTATTGGAGTCATTCTCCTTTCATCTGTATTTTTTTTTTCTTTAAGTTATGATTAAAATACAGAGATATATTTGTAAATTCTGTAATTGACTGTCCCAGATGACCTTTGCTTATCTTTTGGAAAGCATTTGGGTCAAAATGGTTAGGATTTCTCTTCACGTATGTGTTTGTGTAACAAAAAGGAAATATTGAGATTCATTTTTGGTTCATCGTTAATAATCTTTTGGGGAATGTTTCTAAGTCCAAGAATGATTATATGGTTTGTTTATTCATTTTGGTAAGGTATGGGTTGTTTGTTCAGATATCCAAAGTGATTTATAATTTTTTTTTTTATTAAAGTTAATTGATCACTTAGTATTCAATATCCAATTTCCTTTAGCATTGTCAAGAGGTTATAGACTTGGAACTAATTTCTAACAATCCATTAATGGGGCTTTTTATGCCATAGAAACGAATAGCAGAGCCTCCTCTGGCAATATTTTATTTAGAGAGAAACAGAGTAGAGCAGAGTTGGCGTTATCTTAATTACCTAGATGATGGTGATGAGGAATGCTTACTATACTGTCATCTTCTATATTCTTCTTGGTTTTTGAGTGTATTTAATGGACAGAATACAAACTCTTAGAACATGGGTCTCTTTTGTCTTCCTGTTGTGTCCTGTAACTATTTGTGGATGAACTAGCAATTGTTTTTAAAGTATCAGGAGTTACCTGTAGAAATATATTCCTGCTCGAAGAGACATTAAAGTACTCCCCACGTAAACATTATGATATATGTACCTGTCACTTGTTTCTTTATCTATATAGGAGGGGAAGATAAGTACACATCCGTATATGCAAAGAGGATGAATTTGAGTGATAGAATTAATTGGAGGTCAAGCAGGAAAAATGAATTGTGATTTGGATATTTTCTGGATTGTGCTGAAACACTTTGTCCTTGGAAAAGATTTAAGCTAATTTTATTCGGTGTTTTAAGTGACTTAAAGAACACCTCATGTGGGCTGAACAGCCTTTATCACTTATCATATGTCATCTGTTCCCCTTTCCTGCTAACTTTTCTTCTGGTTAAACATATCCAATTCCTTCTTATATACCAAGGTGTTAGCTGTCTTGAAACAGCCCTTCATGAATAAAGGCAGATGAAATGCTAGTGATGTGTTCACAAGTTGAAATTTTAAAAAATTGTATATAATAAGGCAATATTTGTTAACAAAATTAAAAACAGCCAGCAGGCATGAGGGATTTTGATCGAAAATCAAGTGTTATTACAAGTCACTGTGAATGACTGTTTTGAAAAATTTTCAGATATTATCAAACATTCTGATTGCTAGCAGTTATATTTAGCTTTAGTATACTTATTGTTTGTAATAATCTATTTCTTTTTCTAATAAACCCAAGTGCTTATTTTTTCTTGTTCTCTTTGAATCATATTTAAAACAGTTATGGTAAGAAGGGAATTTAGAGTTATGGTAGATTTTCTTTTACATCAACTAGTATTATTCAGTTAGCAGACAAAGGATAGTGATGCACAATATCTAATTTGTAGTAAGTCCTTGATAATTGTTGGTTGAATTAATAAATATAGCCTGCAGATATAGTACAATTGACAAGGCATGTTTCAGTCTCTTATTTGCTGTTAGAATTAGCTCTGAAATAAAAGTATAGTAGTTGAGAGTAGTCAGCAGGTGTTGGACATAGGTATTAACGTTTACTAGCTTAGCTAATTCTTTTTATTGAGGTATAATTTACATACCATAAAATTCACCCATTGTAAGTAATGTACTTACAATGTTTTAGTAAATCTAGAGTCGTGCAATAATCATCACAATCCATTTCCATTAATTCCCCAAAATTCTCTTGAGCATGTTTGCAGTCCTTCCTCCCAGCCCCAGCCAACCACTGATCTGTTTTCTGTTTCTATAAGTATTTTTTTTCTGGAAATTCCATACAAATAGAATCATATAATACACAGTCATTTGCTCTGGATTCTTTCACCTAGCATAATTTTTCGAGATTCATCTGTGTTGTAGCATATATCAGTATTTTGTTTTTAATTGCAGAACAATATTCCATTACATAGATATACCACATTTTGTTCATGAATTTACCATATGTGTGACATATATTTTCATTTTTCCTGGCTAGATTTCAAGGAGTGAGATTGCCGGGTCTTACGGTGAGCTTATGCTTCACTTTTAAGAAACTGACAAACTGTTTTCCAAAGTGCCACACCAGTTTACATTCCCACCAGCAATGTATGAGGGGTCCAGTTTCTCCACATCCTCAGAGAACACATGGTATTGTCTCTCTCTGATTCTAGCCATAGTAGTGCACGTTACTAATGACAAATGATGCTGAGTGCTGTTTCATGTGCTTCTTAATTTTGCTTGTTCTTTTGATTTTTTACTAATGTACCATGAGTGTGGTCTAGTAAAAGGAGCTTCATTTTGTATACCACAGGCCAATTCCAATGTTTAAAAATAGAATACAAATAAATACAGATCAGAATCCTTTGTAGATGGAATTATCCTACTGACTAGTCTGCACTTGAAAGGCCTTATTAATACTAACTCCCTGCCCCCAACCTTGTTATGGTGCCTTGCTTTCTAGTAATGAATGAGCCTTGCTGAGCTGAGTAGGGATAATGGCAGTCTCTACTAGTTGGGTGATTCTCAGCTACAAATCAAGTTGGAGTACTTCTGACATAAATGTATGGCCTTTGAACATTGCTCCATTCTGCTCTGTGCTCATCTTTCCTTTTTTGATTGTTCTGAGCATGTTGAGTCAGCTTCTAAACTTATTTCTTTCATATTGACCCAACATCTGTCTTTATACTTTTCTGTTCTACATAAAGATTAGGAAACAATTGTTACTATTAATTTAGTGACTTGGTTCTGATGAGGATGGATAACTTTTGGTATTTTAAACACTATGTATATATACTTGGCTTTTGGCTTACATTTTTGAGTACCCATCTTAATTTACATAAAGATATAAATGTTGCCTCTAGTTCACAGATGGTATTAGATATTGAGCTGTGGGATTACATTATGCCCAAAGTTTTGGAATTTAACCAAGGAGCATTGTTCTTTTCACATGTAAAACTAGCTGCCTTATTTGTGCATTGTGTATCAGATATGACCCTACCGGTTTTGCCTTATATTTCAATATGATTCCTTTAGAAGTCAGTACTGAAAGCATGCTTATTGAAATTGAAGTTTTTCCTTTAGCCTTAGTTTAGATTATTGTATTTTTTTTTTTGAGTTTTTCTTAAAGATAATCACATATGAAACTTTTGAGCAGTGAAGGAAAATTTTAGGAAATAATTCTTTTAATATTTAAGATTTTTTAATATATTAGTGAAGAATTAAAAAATTTTTGATTGTGGTGATATTTTTCTTAAAAGAAAGTGCCTTAGCACAGTCGTTATGAACTTTGGGGCCTGCAAGATCTAATGAAATATTTTTGTATGTGAAACTTTTGCAGAAATAGAGTAGTAAATGTCTAAACATTAGTATAATTTTGAAAAATGTTTCACCTTTTGGGATAACATTATTATAGAGTTACATTTGTGGCACTTTGTATATATATGGCTGCATTTTATTGTGTTACATAGTGAAAAAAAGTTCAAGTTGAAGTTGGTTAAAAACTGTTGTTAACTGGTTTGCCTTTGTTGCCTTTCTTTTTAAACCATTAGATTTCATCAAATGCTAACATGTCATATAATCGGCATCTATGGGAATTGTTAAAGATTAGAGAAAGATGTCAACATGATTTTCTTTCAAGGAAGTGAGATGCTAAATCAGAAATTAGGGAAAGAGATATGCAAAATAAAAGTTAGTGTTAATAACAATATTGCAACTATTGTAAATTTAGAAAAATTTGTTAGGTGTTAATATTCAGAGTTGCTTTTAAATATCTAAAACAGGAACCCTGAATTTTTGAATTTTTGAATTTTGGCTTTTCAAAATAGAATCACTGAAATTAATGTGAAAATGAAATGATGAACTTTTCTCTGAACTTTGGATGCATGGTATGATCCTATCTTAGTTGTATTGAATGTCTTACGTTCAAATGAGATTATCTTAAAAGAAGCTTAATTTAATAAATGCATTGAAAAAATTTCCCTGCTGGATTTAAAAAGAATACTGTGTGTGTGTAAGTTAAAAAAATTAATTTAATACCAATATAGTTTACATCCTGGCTCTTTTTAGGTTAAGATTTTTCTTATCTGTATCTGCTAAAGCTTGTAGCTAAGGCAGTGATTTCCAAACCTTGCTATATATAGGACTCAACTGGAGATCTTTGGAAATATTAAAGACTGGCTTCCATCCTCAGACCTTCTAATATAAATTGGTATGAGGTGTGACATGGGGATAAGGAGTTTTAAAGTTCTACAGGTGATTCTCAAGTGCAGGAAGTGTGAACCACTGAACTGAGGGGTGCAACATTGTAATTCAAAGATTGGCAAAAGGTCATTGGGTCCCAAATGTGTCTGAGAAAAGGAAAAGACTTATTTTTCTCTTTGCTTTATTTTTGTGGCTCTCCAAGGCTTGGATGAAGCCAGAAAGTCTGAATTATCTGATGGAAGCCAGAATCATACCTAGGATGTTTGGGCAAAAATAGTGTCAGTTCTTCTGATTTAGATGGTCTGTGGTGGGGCCAGGAATTTGCATTTAAACGAGGATCTCCGGTGATTCTGATGCAGGTAATCTACAGGTCAAAGTTTGAGATGTTGTTTTTTTTACTGACTGGCTAAAAAACAAAACAGAACAAATACTAGTTGAGATCTCTTTGGCGCTCAGAATTTTATATGTGGAAAAAGCCACCATGGAGAGATGGAAGAGTTTTTGAAAGATCAAGGGTCTTCATTTTATATCTTCTTTTAGAGCTCCGTCGGAATCAGCTGAAAAGGAGTTTTTCTTATTTTAGAATAAAATTTAATTTGCCATGCTTTTTCTGAAGGGAGAATCAGACAAGATACACCAATAGAAATGAAAAACTTTTTTATTGTGATAAAATATACATAATATAAAATTTCAGTATAGAAATGTTATTTTTACATCCTATTCTTCTGTGAGAAATATAGTCTACAGACACTTATTGGCCTGGAAGTATATAAAGTTGATGTTTCACATTTGATAAATGGCGATGGGAAAAATAGTGACAGTCTTTGTCATTGACAGTTGATTTAATTTGAGAAGAAAAATTGCATTAGACATGTATTATCCAGAGCATAGCACCTAAAGCAGGATGGCGTTTGTATATATGTTTATGCCTATGTTTAAAAAAATAATAATGTCATTCAAAAATTATTTTGTAGTTTCTTTAAAAGCAAGCAAAAAATAAAATAAAATGTTCAAAACCTTTATGTTAAACTATTTTGAAATTTTATTTTCAAAGCAGCCTTTAAATTATTGGTTATATTAAGTAATATATATCTTATTATTAACATGTTACCATTTAGATTTTTTAACATGCACATTCTTTGCAATTATTTCTTTTCATATCATATAAAATTACAGAAAATCATATGGTTTATAGGCATTAAATTAGGTATCCATATTCTTCTTCTCTAAAGTATTTGTGTATCAGATCTGCTGTTTGGCAATTTTAATTTTGGTGGTTGAATATGTACATTATTCAGAAATTGAAAATTCAAATTTGCATCTTGATTTTTGTAATAATAGTTATAGTTCTTAGAAGAATAACATTTGTGATTTTTGTTTTTGTTAGTATTTGGAATTTTTAGCAACTAACTTTTTGTAGATTTTATCTTGTTAATAAAATTGCGCATACTTGTGGCCAAGGTACAATTAATTTTTATGAGACCATAGGGCAATGGTACCTTTAAAACCCTAAAGATTTGTGACAATTTATCTTTTAAAATGTATCTATCTTTTCCAATTATTGCTGAATAGAAAGGTTACTACAAATGTGAAGCACAGTCTGAAACTGGGTGGCCCTTCTTTTCAATGACTTTAAACTTTTGCAGTTAACTTTAGAAATTTGTTGCATATCCTAACATTTCATTGGAAGTGCTTTTCTGATTTAGAAACATTTTACATTTAGTGATTAGAATCCCGATTCCATAAATACCTCAGTGTACAGGATATTCCAGCATTTCTAAATATTTGACAAAATGCAATTTAACTTGAGACTTCATGATTTGTTATGGCATGTCTATGCTAAAAAATTCTAAGGAATTATTTCTGACTATAACTTAAATGAAATATATAATTCATGATTGCAACATTTAAAATTAGAGTGTGAATATGTTTTGTTAATGTTATACTCAGGCTGAAAAAGAATGAGAAAACTTACCGAAAAGATTTTCCTGGTAGTTAGGAAAAATGGTTTCTTCTGCAACTATATATTTTTGTAAAAAGGGGAAGCTGTAAAATTAGAAATTGAAAGCATCACTGAAAACAGGTTTGTTTTCCATATTTGAGACATTTCCATAATAGAACTATTGATACAAATAAAACAATTTAGAACTAATAAAAGGAAACTAGTACAAAATTGGCTTATGAAATTTCCTTTAGTGGGAAATCATAATGTATAACACTGAATTAATTTTCAAGAAGTTATTTACTGATTTTTTGGGGGGAGTTGGGAAGATGGAGTTGTTATAAGTTTTAGCATAGGATAGTTTTGTCTTTCAAGATGAGATGGGGAATATAACTCCTTGGCATAGTGTTCTGCTGTGCCTTTTATAAACAGAATTGTTCATTTGGTTGAAGTTACAACATGTCTATGAAATAAAATTTTAAATATTTGAACAATGACTTATTTCAAATCACTGTAAGTAAAATTCCATTAAAAAGTCAAAATGGATGCAGTTTCACATGTATTAATATACAAAACGCAAATTAATTTTTTTCCTTAAAAATTCTTATCTTTTGTTCTAAGATAGTAAAGATGGGGAAAAATGAAGGGAAATGACTTGATTATTTTCAAGTGTATTTTTAAAAGAGAAGCAGAGTGTAATATAGTGGAAAGAACACTGGATTTGGAGTTATAAGAGACAAGACTGGGATTAATTAGATGTTTTATTATCTTCTTGACCATGAGTGATAATTTATGACTATGTCTGCCTCAAGGAGCTGTGAAGATTAAATCCAGTGAGTAACTGTATATGCTAGTGTCCTGTAAACTGCACAGAACTTTAGCTTTTTAAAGAGACTGTTGAACTATTTGTAAAACAGCATATGTCGTATATGCCTATAAGTGTCTTCGAAAAGGTATGTGCATACAGAATCAGTCTCCTGTTAACCTCTTTTTTTCCTAAAGAGGTAGCACATTACTTGGCCCATTTTTTTTTTTTAATTACAAAAGTAATACAAGTTCTCTAAGTAATCAATCAATGAATGAAAATCAATTGGCATTTTTATTTTTTAATTCACTAAGGGTAATTAGTTGCATTGGGTGAGTATATGCTTATGTTCATTTTTTTTGATTATTCTGTCGTATTCCAGTTGTCATTTTTTCCCAGCTAAGGTTTATTCTTTTTAAATACGTATGATATTGAATTAAAACAGGGTCTGGTGTTTTTATGTAATGTAAAATTCCAGACATCCTGATATGTAAATACAATGAAAAGTCACTATAGAATTTTTAAATCTTTGCATTATTCACTTGCAGACATGTTTATCATGCTTCATATAAGATTTGAAGGAGCATTTGGCTTATACCAACAGTTCTTATCTGTGACTTCAATGTATCTACTTTTGGCCTGCATTTAGTAAGAAAAGTAACAACTTCCTTACTAAGAACAACTACGAAGAATAGTTTGGAAGATATAAACTGCATATGGTATCCTGGCTAACCTCTTATAGAAATCTGGTCCTTAGGCATACCAGGGTAATTATAATTTTATCGTGTAGAAAAATATATACAAGTAGTATAACAGTTTATGATGTGATCATTCTGTATTGATGGCCACTGTAATCAGTAACTGTTTAGTTTTCTTGGATCATGTAATTTCAAAGCTGATTTTAGGGTTTAGGATTTATTAATAGAGCTGGGTCTTAATTAAGTCTTTTGTCAACCATTTAACAACCTCATGGAATTAGAATTTGTACTTCTATAAACTAGGAAAAACTGGATTAGTATCCAGGCATAATTAAAATAAATATGGGGTGAAGCCTATTGGAAGCCACTGTTATGGTGATACATTATATGCTTTTCCTGTTATGGCATTTATGAATTAAGAAATGATTTTATCTACTACTTTAAAAAAATATATTTCAGTGGTTTTTCTTGGAATAGAGACTTCAGCATAGACTACTTTCTTGTGGTTTGTCTATGCTTAACTACCTATCTGTCTCCTCCATTAGAGGTAAAGTGGGGGAGGGCTCTTAGGATGAGGAAAGCAGAGCAGAGCAAAGTCTTGATGGGTTTATGGCTCACAGATGATGAGCTTTGGGGGATAGAGGCTTCTTTAGGCATGTGAAAAGGAAGAAAGTGAGCAGGACCAGGGATAGAGGCAAATATCCTTTCGCTGATAACTGAATATACCATGAACTTTTTATGCTCTTTGCTTGTCTCTACCTGGAATGATCCCTCTCCTCCTCTGCTTCGTGAGCTTACCAACAAACAAACAAACACATTTGTTTTTAATTACAAAAGTAATACAAGTTCTCTCCTTAGCCCTCTCCCCTTGATCTCAGTCTTTGGAGACAATGACTTTGTAACACATTAGTGTCACTTTCCCCCTTTCTGGGCATACAACAACCTGATGATGTATCCATTTTCATTGCATGTGTTAGAAAAAAACAAAACACTAATACTTTTAGGTTTGTTTATATGTATGTACACACACCAAAATGCAACTATACCATGTTTCTTATTCTGCATTGGCTTTTTAAATCTATTTTGGAGGTCATCTGGTCAGAATTTATAATTCGCCTCCTTCTTTGTAAAGGCTGTGGAGTATTCCATTTTCTGGATTTGCCATAATTTATTTTACTGTAACAATGTAGACATTTAGGTTTTTTGTTTTCTTTTATAAACATTGCTGCAGCGAACATCATTGTTAAGCATTTTTGTGCATATATGTGAATATTTTTGTAGATTTCTAGAAACGGGATCGTTAAAGTGTGTGCAAATTTGAAATTCCAAAATCTCAATTTGTCTTTTTTAAAGACTGTAGCAAACTGAATTCTCTCAGTTGTGATGAGAAGACACATAACTCATATTTTTACTAGGCTAAGTATCATCAGCTTTTTTCATTATTTGCCAACCTGATAAGTGTAAAAAAGCCAGCATCTCCCTTTGTTTTTATATGCATTTCAGTATTTCATTACTCATGAGATTGAGCACCTGTTATTAGTCATTCCTGGGTTTTAATTCTCCTTTAATATCTACCTTAAATTCATTTTCTCTTTGAGGTCTTCTCTAATTCCTCCGTCCTCCAACCCCAGGCGATGACTTTCTTCCTCCTCTTTGCTCACTTACCACTTTATATCTCTGTTGTAAGCAATTATAATCATATTGTATAATGATTATTTACTTATTTTATATTAGATTAGGAGATCTGCTGGGGTTGTGACCATGTAGTATTCATTCTTTTTTTCCTACTTTTATCTCAGTTTATTGGAAATATGGGGACTAAAACCTAGTTTTTAGTAATGGGACAAATATGCTTTAACTATAATTTTTTTTCTTTCAGTTTTATTGAGAGAGAGATAATGGACATACATTACATAAGCATTGTATAAGTTTAGGGTGTTCAGGACAATGACTTACATATATTGCCAAATGGTTACCACAGTAAGTTTACTCAGTAACCATCATCTTCTATAGTAACGCAGTATTCATTTTTATGTGTCTTCCCAGTACCTGACACAGAGCCAGTAAGGTTTGTTGCATCCTCCTTTTTGGTGATTGGGGGGGAGGGTCGGCTCTTAATGGTAACAGTTCTAGTTCATTCCTTTTATTTTACAAATGAGGAATCCAGCCTAAAGGAGGAATGTCTTATTTGGTTAATAATATGTTTTTATTTCTTTGTCACACTGTACTAGGTGCTGTGAAACATAGCAAAGCTCAAAACTTGGGTTACTTATGGTCAAGACAAATGTTGATTTCTACGATCTGAGATAGATGGTGAGCTTTTTGAGTTCTTACCAGGCCCATCCAATGGGGCATTTGCTTGATGGTCTTAGCATGTAGCCTTCAGTCAGCACAATTCGCCCAAACTTCATTTGGCTTCTTCCAAAGAGGTATGAGTCTCCTTATACACTAGAAGGACTCTTCTAATTGCAGTTATTCCTGGCACTGGCTGACTCCTGAGAGGCCTGGTATTTTTTCTTCCAGAAAACTCTTGAAACCTATCCTCTTAATCACCTCTCCAAATCTCATTTCATTGTTGCCTTTTCCTGCCCAAGATCCAAGCCCTTAATACACGTCTCATTTTACTCTTGTTCCCCTGGCTATTCTTCCTGTCCTTTCAAAGATTTGTCACCCTCGTTCTAAGGTTAACGTAATCACTTGCATCTTCAAATTCTTTACTGAATGCTTTCATTTTTGTTTAATAACACCTTTCTTTCTCCTGAGGGAAAGCTCTTTCTAGTTGAACTTGAACCTTCTTTTACTCTCTACATACTTCAGTGTAGGAAAGGGTTTCCTTCTTTGCACTGCAGTGTCTATAAAACCTTCCGGTTAAAATTCCTGTTGTTGAGTCTCATGCATTTCAGTGTTGGAGTATGCTTCTTCTCTACTCCTTGAAGGCATAGGCTTCTGGCTCACTATCTTTCTTTCTATTCAGAGTTGTGCCACTATTCCAGGTGAATTCAGTGTTTATATGAACAGAATACCCTGGACCCTGGCTTCAGTTTGTTCATCTCTAGTGGTCTTTATCTTCACATAATTCATCTATTCACTCCCATGAAGCAACTCTGGACCTCACCATTACCTGAGATCAGCTTCACCTTTGAGATCATTAATTTAAAAATTCTACTCCTGAAGCTAACCTTTTATCTTTTAACCTTTTATGCTTTTGAGATCAGTTCTTTGACACCTCTTTCCACCGAATGCTTCCTTTATAAGTAGGCAAGAATTCATCGTTTATCGCTTCATTCATCTTGCCAGACTTCTCAGTTTCCTTGCCCTGTTGAATTTCTATCATATGCATCTGGCAAAATCTAGATTTGGGGTCAGTTTGTCTCTCTGGCTACACAAAAGATATTTGTTGAGCACTGATAGAGAAAAATCACACAATTACCCAAATTAGGATGCTTTGAATTCATGGTCCCTGGTCCCTGCGTGAGCTGTCCAGGGCTGCAGAGCAAGTCTTTCATTTTTCCATTGAGGCTATTTGAAACATTCTTTACTTTCTTTAAACTTAAGAAACACGGTATTCTCCACAGATAGTATTCCCACTGCATGAGAAGACAGAAGCTATCAAAAGGAGGTCCCTTAAATTTCCTGTGACTTGACTCACCAGTTTATCTCCTCTGTACCATTTGTTCTTCCTTTTCCTTCTGTTTAAGTGGATGAGTTGCCCATCTTTCTGTCTCAGGCTTATTTTCCAACTGTGCTTTGGATTGCATTCGCTCCTTCCTGCTGATGAACATTTTTTGTCTTTAATCTTTCTCTTAATTCTGGTTCTCTCTCATCTTGCTCAGCTTGTTCAAATGTCTCACCTAAAACAAATAACCAAATTACCCCTAGAAAGAAATCTCAGTTCTCTCTAGCTTCTGCCCCATCCCTTTTCAGCAAAACAAAGCCCAAACTTCTTTTCCACTGCCTTACTTTCTATTTACTTCTCAATACACTGTAATCTGTCCTCTTCTATCACTCACTAACACTGCTTGCTTCAAGATCATGCTGACTTCCTTGCTTCTAAAACTATCATTTTATTGAATGTTCAGAAGTACTTGACTCAGCTCAAGTTGTCTTTTCTTGCCTTCTGTGACAGTACTCAGAGCATTTCTAGCTGTTTTTCTTCAGGCCCCTTTGCTGCCTCCTCTTCCTCTGCTAAATGGGAACCTTTCTTATTTCTCCTCCTCCTTCTTTCCCTCCTCCTCCTCTCTCTTCCTCCCTCTTCCCGCCTCCCCCTTCTTCTTCATACATTCTTTGCCTCCTTAAGCCTGTATCTATTTCCAGAGCTTTCTTTGTCGTTTGTGTGCTGATGACTTCCATTTTTCCACCTGAAAGCTTGCCTCTGAGCTTTAGGCTCACACATCCAGCTACCTAACTAGGCATTTCCACTTGGATATGTCACAGACACTTCAAGATCAGCATATCTACAGCTATATTCTTTTTTCCCCCGTTGCTTTCAAATCTCCTTAATTTCCTGTGATCTTAGACTCAGTGATTATTTCTACTATCCATCTACTTTGGATCAAGCCAGAAATCTGGGTATCTGTCATCCTTGACCTTACATTCAGTTAGTCACCAGATCCTGTCAGTATCACCTCCTAAATATGATTCACTTCTTTCCCATCCTACTGCTACTTAAAGTGACCATCATATTTTTTTCTAGATTGTTATGGTCTCCTCTAGTGTTTTTTTCTCCAGCTTGTCTAGCCTCCTATTCATTTTCTGTTCTATAGCTAAACTACTTATTATAAGATGCAAATCTAATGTTATTCCCAAACATGAAATGCTTAAATGACTAATTTTCCTTTCATTCAGGGAAAAATTCAAAATGTTAATTATTTATTAGAAGATTTTAATGATCTGACTTCTCACTTCTCTAACCCTATTCCTTATCACTGACACCTCCCCTTCCTCTCAAATTCTATCCATATTAAATAACTTTATTTGAAGTTGCTTCCTTCCTATCACCAGCATTTTTTTTAAAAAAATGCAAGTCCCTCTGCTTAGAATAAAAAAATGCTAACTCCTCAAATTTTGATATGCAGTATGTGGAAATATTTCTGCCTCATTGTACTTTATTTGGTTTGAACTCAGGATCTGGATAGAGAGAAGACAAGTGTGTACAGTTGCCCCTTGAACAACACATATTAGAACTGCAGGGTTTCAGTTATATGTGGATTTTTTCAACCAATATAAGTGTATTTTCTTTATTTTTTAAGCAACATTTTCTTTTAGTTTATTGTAAGAATACAGTAGTATATAATATGTATAACATACAAAATATGTGTTGATTAACTTACTGGTAAGAGTTCTGGTCAACAGTAGGCTATTAGTAGTTATGTTTTGGGGGCATCAAAAGTATACGTGGATTTTGGACTATATAGGGGTTGGTGCTGCTAACTGCCCTCCCCACCCCCTGCATTGTTCAAGGGTTAGTTGTATTTACAATGATATTTTCAGAAACTGACCTAGTTATGTATTTAATTATTATGGACAGTTGATTTATAAAAATCAAAGGATGATTTCCTTAGAGAATGGTTTCAAGTCGAGGTTGCTGATGTGAACTCATGCTTCTTGTGAGCATTTGTGTTGTGGGAAGTGGGTATAAAATATGGCTAATGGAAAATGGTAATATAAATGCTGGACACAAAACTTCCTTTAAACTATAGAAAATAGATATTTTAAATGAGTTATTAATGGTGAGTACTTTATACTTACCCTATTGAGTAGAGGTTTTTATTATGATAGCATTGAAGTCATTGTCAACAGCAATGCTAAAAATATGAATAAGATGTGTAGTTTTTAAATATATGTTAGGCAGTGTTCTGAAGCACTTTATTAATTTGTTAGATTCTGTTTCATTTTTCCAGTAGCATCAGAATGACGTGTTCTTTAAAAATGTTGTCTTTAGAAATACTTATAAATTCAAATGTGGTTTCAGACACTTCTAAAAATTGTGACCCCTTCTAGGTAGATTAGAGTTAGTTGCCTAATATTTACAAACATAATGAAAAATCTGTTACCGTTACCTGTTTGTATTAAAGTCAGAAAGTCTGTGTAGCATATATCTCACCAATCCTTTCAGTAAATGTTATACTTATTCTGTAGCTAAAATATTTAGTGTTATTTTTAGATTTAGTATCTTACCAAGCATTTTTGTATGTTGTCTTATTTGCTATAACAGGCTGTTTAATATGTAGGGCAGATGTTATACTTCATATTTTCCTGAATGAGGAGGAAACAGTTTTGTAAAGGTTAAACAATTTGCTTAAAGAAAAACAGCTTATATATGGCAGAACTGGGAAAAAATTTGTGTCTTTAGAGTTCTAAGATAGTGTTCTTTGCTCATTATCATGCTTATTTTCTAAAGTAAAACTTCAAGCTCTGGCTAAGAAATTGGTAGCTGTTATTTTTGGACAACCTGGACGGATATCTTAGAAAGGTAATTAATAGTAAACGGTTTATAATGTTAAAAGGATCTCAAATTTCAGAATATTTAAAAAATATTCAGTGATTGTTCAACATATTCACCCTATCATCCCCTTAGGTTCAGGTGGATCTCCAAAGGAGAATGGTGGGGTTGTTGTTGTTTAATGTCCACAAATGGAGAGAACATTTAATACTGGATGATTTGCATTAGAGGTCTATAGTATGATGAACAATTCAAGTACAGTAAATTATCTAATCACTTTTTATTTGTAAGTTTTAAGTGTTTGTGTGGAACTTTTGAATATGGATATGTGGAATTCCGCAAATTAATAAATTTTAAGATAATGAAGCTGTGTTCTGGATCCTGCACTTTCGTCTACCTTATTTTCTCTTTTTCTTGGTACTGACCTTTTTGTCGCTGCTAGTAATAAGCAGCATTAGTACCCAAATTATAGCAAAGGATCACTATAAGAACTGCTGTTATTCTTCTCTCATCCTGGTTTGTAGCTAAGGTAGCTAAGTTATGCATTTGAATTGAAATATCCTTAAATCTTCTCTTATAGATTTGACTGGGACACAAATGAAAATGGTAATGATGGTAATGTCTTTTAAAATAAAAGAGGTGATGGAAGCTCCTATCTTTTATTTATGTTTAGATAGCAAAATTAGGAAGAGGCTGAGATAATGATGATTAAGAAATTACAGTATCTTTAAAACCCTCTAGTGCTGGTGTAAATGTTGTTCACTGACCCTTTGACTAAGCTAGAGAGGAAATGGAATGCATAACTCAGGGAAGGGGACCAGGCGCTCTTCACAACTGCAGTCTCCTGTAATGAGAAAATTAGCAATTTTTTAAAAACTTTCTACCACAGGTAAGATCATGCTTGAGATGTAGTCCAGGTACTTCTAAGAAGTTATAGTTTATTTGGGAAGATAAAGCTTATTGTCAAAATGAAAAGTTAAATGATGAGCAATGGATACAATAATATAAAATAGTGCCTTGCTATTTAAGCAACAGACAGTGAACACCACGAATTAAGAAAAGGTTACCAGACTTTGGAATTATTAGAAAAGCATTATGAAGGAAGAGAGACTTGAGTTGCATATGAAAAGATGATGATGATGATGATGATGATAGCACGACCACAGTGATGATAATAAGAATAATAGCAAACACATGAAGCAGCCCTAGGAAATAGACACTGTTATTTTCTTGATCCTACTGATAAAGGCAATGAAGGAAGGAGGGCTTAAATAACTTGTTTATAGCCACACTGCTTGCAAGTGGTGGAGCTGGGATTCTGCAGATGGCTCCAGATTCTTTGGTTAGCCTACTCTGCATCCCACACAATAGGATTATAACAGACTGTGAGGAATAGGGAGGATGGTAGGAACTCGTGTAGACCTTTGGAATGGCCATGCCTCTGAGTGAGAAATAAACTCTTACTCAGGCCACAGGCTTTGGTTTTGTGAAGTTTTGGTTGAAGTTTTTTTCTTTCCAAAGTAATGTGTTTTCAGTAAGGAAAATTAAAAAACCTATGTAGCAGATTTTTTAAAAAGTAAAACATTTTAACCTTTTTGAATGGAATTCTTTTTTGCCTCTGTCATTTTCATCGTATTGTATCAGGACATTTGAGTAAAACTCAATTGATAACAAATGTTTAACTGTTTTGCATTTAAAAATAGTTGGTACTATGTAATTATATAGAAAATTAAAGGGAAAATTTGAAGAAGGGATCATTGAAAATTGTTAAACAGTGACATTGGATTAAAACAAATCAAAAGACCTAGTCATACCCTTGTTTATATGTATGTGTGTGTAAAATTTCATAGGACCACCAAAAAGAGTGCTCTTTATATAGACAATTAAAAAATATTTGTGATATATATTATTAGAGGTGTGATTACATAAAAACCAACATATAGTGAAATATCGTTTGGAATATAAATATGGAATTGTTCCACTGTATGTGGAATCTTAAATTTAAAAGTAAAACACACACTGCTTTAGCCAGGGACTCTCCCCCCCATATTTATTATGAACATTTTTTAAAAACACTTCCTTCATAAAAGTAATAACCATTTAGTGGAGGCAGTATAACAGTATTTATGTACTGGGCTCTGGAGTCATATTTGGGTTAATTTCTTACCTTGTGTCATCTTATGAGTTACTTAATCTTTGAACCTATCAGTTTCTTCTCAGTAAAATGGTTAAAATGAATACTTCCTTTATAAAGTTGTAAAGTTTAAATTAAATCTAAAGTACATAGTGACAGACATATTGCAAGCCTTCAACAAATGTCAGGTTTGTTTGTTTATTATTGTAGTTAAAAATGCATAATATGCAGTTTACCATCTCAACCAAATGTACAATTCAGTAGTGTCATGCACATTCACATCATTTTGTACCCAAGATCCTGAAGTCTTCCATCTTGGGAAACTGAAACTCCATACCTGTTAAAAACAGCTCCCCATTCCTTTCTCCTCCAGAGCCCCTGGCAATCACCCCTTCTACTTTCTGTCTCTCTGAATTTGACTGTTCCATGTACCTTATATAAAGTAGAATTGTACAGTATTTATCTTTGTGTGACTGACTTATTTCACTTAGCATAATGCCCTCAAGATTCATCTGTGTTGTAGCATATGTTAGAATTACCTCCTCTTTCAAGGCTGAATAATATTTCTTTGTATTTATATGCCACATTTTGCTTATTCGTTGGTAGATGGACATTTGGGTTGCTTTCACCTTTTGGCTGTTGTAAATAATGCTGCTATGAACACAGTTGTTCAAGTATCTCTTGGAGACCCTGCTTTCAGTTCTTTTCAGGACATACCCAGAAGTGGAATTGCTGGATCATATGATAATTCTTTTTTAAGTTTTTTGAGAAACCACCATACTGCTTTCCACAGTGGCTGTATCATTTTACATTTCCACCAGCATTGCACAAGGGTTATGCTTTCTCCACATCCTTGCCAGCATTTGTTATTCTTTTTTTTTTTTATAGTAGCCATCCTAATGAGTGTGAGGTTCTCTAATTTTTATTTATTTTCTTCTGTTTATCGGCTTAAATGGCCTTTTCCCCTCTAGTTTTCCTAAGGAAGCTAAATTACTGAATTTAGATCTTTTACTAAATTTGCATTTATTGATATAAACTTGTCTTTTGCTGCCACCCACAAGTTTTGATAAGTTGTATTTTCATTTTTGTTTAATGACATCTTAATTTTTGAAAAGTATTTTTGTTGTATATCATGTTCTAGGTTGATAGTTTTTGTTTTTCTGAAACAGAAACTCTGTACCCATTAGGTGATAATAACTTCCCATTCCCCCTTTACACCGGACCCCAGTAACCTCTTTTTTTCTGTGAGTTTGCCTATTCTAAATACCTCATATAAATGGAATCATACAGCATTTGTCCTTTTGTGTATGGCTTGTTTCACTTATTGTGTTTTCAAGGTTCATCCATCTTATGGAATGAGTACATCATTTCTTTTTATATACTGTAGCTTTTGAATATAATGAATACAGTTATAACTTTTTGATGCTCTTATTTATGTCATGTGTCATTTTCTGATTAGTTTCAATTGATTTTTTTCTTATGTGTTGAATTTTTGTGCTCCTTGGCTTATGGTAATTTTTTTTGGTTGTCAGATATTACTAATTGTACCTTTGTGAGTGCTATTTCTGTATTGCAAACAGTCTTGAACTTTTTTCTAGGATGTGGTTGTGTTTCTTGAAAACAGTTTGATCCTTTGTGTCTTGCTTTGTCATGCAGGTAAAGAGCAGTGGTTAATCTAGGCCTAATTTTTTCATGTGACTGAGGCAAAACTCTTTTAAGTAATCTACCTCAAGCCCCACAAATTATAAGGTTTTATACTCTGGGTAGTATGGCAGGAACTATTTTTGACCCTCTGTCAGCACCAGGGCTTGTTTTCCTAATCCTTTTTGGTGTTTTCTACCCCTGGTTTTGGGAAATTTCATTTTTATGCAATGATCACTACTCTGATGAAGACTCTGGGTACCTTCTGTGTTTCTCTCTCCTCTCGGGTACTCTGCCCTGTAGCTAGCTGTCTCAGCCTCCCTGGGTTGTAGCTCTCATCTCCTCAATCTAGGGTGGCTGCGACTTGTAATGTGTTCCCTGTCCAGGCTTAGTCACCTAGATACTGTCTCTCAGGTGGTAAGCCGTGACCATGTCTGGGCTTTGTTTCTTCCATCTCGGGGATCATTGTCCTTCTTTGTCCTTCTTTTTATCCAATGTCTTATTTTGTTTGTTTATTAAAAAGAATGAGAAGTTAAACTTTCTTGATTTATGCAAAGTTGGAAAACCACCATAAACCCTAGGGTAGTGGTAATTCAACTGTAAGGTTTTTACCACAGATGATGGTTATTCTGAAGGCTTAAGCTAGCCTTTGCATAAGTCTTTTAACTCAGCTAATATCCTTCATCAACTAAAGGTTTAATGTTAGGTATGGTTATTTTTAAATTACTGTGCTTTTGATCTCAAGGACACAGTTTGACTCTTCTAGTCCAGCCTACATCTCTTAATTCATTGAGAAATTTTGATGTTTTGATTTTCATTCTCTGATTATTTTATTTTCGCCTATTCTTATTGTTCTGTAATGGCACAATAACAATCACGAGGCAAGCATCATATCCTAGGAGATGAACGCCAAGAATTACTTGAAATACGTGAACACATAAAACATTTACTTCTTAAAGAAATTGAATTTTTATAATCTATTATGGCAAAATAATTTTAAAGCCTGGGTGTTTGGGAATCTGTTTTACCTTTTATCTTTGAAGTGAAATGAAAACTATATGTATACCTGAACAGAAATTCACTGGTAGCGAAGACAGACCCCAGGAATATTAAGAATAAGTCCTTCTTTGTGTAACATTTTAGTTTTTTTATCTTTTATTTTTTGGAGTACAGGAAATTAAGTTCTATGGAAGAATTTGCCATTCTCAGCTGCTCCCATGTTTGCTATGCAGTAGAATTTCTCAATGCTGTTTTTATTATTTCATAAATCTGGCATGATTTTTCTCTTTAGTAATTAACAAAGTATGGATGTAAATTTAATAAGGAAAATTGTTTAAAATTGGTAACATTACATATACAAATGTATAAATTCTGAATTTTCTTGGGCTTTAAGGCCCATTCATTGCCTCCCCTTCTACCAACCTCTGATATGTAGTATTTTTTTCCTCTTCAGCTTTTACAGTACTTCCCTACTTTTCCATCTTCTCAAGTTTGACGCTACCAGTTGGGGGTAGTTGCACTGAGTAATTCTTTTAAGAAAGCTGTCTTAGAATGTATCCAGATATGCCTCTGCCTGATATGGTAGCCATTAGCCACACATGGCTAAGTTAATTAAACTGATTAAAATAAAATAAACTCAGTTCCTCAGTTGCACTAGCCTTATTTCAAGGACTCAATAGTCACATGTGGCTAGGGGCTATCATGTTGGCCAGCACAGATACAGAACATCTATTGAGTATCCAAAATGTAGCTGATCAGATTGGACCTGAAAAAGGTACCAGTTGCTATTTTTTCTATTTTAGATATAGATCATTTAATAATGTAATTATTGGTTTTAATTTCGAGCAGAGGTTGTTTAGAAAAGTGAGGTCTTTTCTATCAAACCTTCCTTACCAGTCTATATTTTGATGAAAGCTTCTCACTATATTTCGAGGAAATTTTCAGAGCTTATTATACAGTGTTGCCCTGTTAACAGATAAATGGGACTTTGCTCTTTGTTAAATGGCTTTCCAGAAAAATTATGGATATCTTTTTAGACATTTATTGCATTCCTGATTATAAGAATAATATATAGTTATTATAGAAAAATAGAAAATGTAAAGAGTAAGAAATAAAACCTTATGACAGCACAGAGATATTCTTACTGTCTTCAGTTTATATTATTTGCTACATTTTAAATTTAATTATAATTTTTTAAACCATTGGGAATGTGCGTCATATTCAGTTTTGTCCTTAACATAGTGGCATAAGGATTTCCCTATGATATTGTTAATTTTTTTTTAAACTTTTAAACAAATGCCACAATATTAGATTAAGTGGTTTACACCATAATTTGCTTACCCATTCCTCTGTAGTTGGACATTGTGTTCTGTATAATGGTGCTCCTCGTTTTCTCACACTGATTACAAGAGTATATAATCCTTTTCACTATAATCTTTTAAACATATTTTTTACCTTTTATAGTAATTATTTGCTTTAAGTTTATATCTTCCATTAGAGTTTAAGCCACTTGAGTTTAAGGACTGTGAGTTGATTACCTTAGATCTTACCTTAGCCAATTGGATTGTCCGTTTTTATAGGTTTTGCCTATGGATGAGAATATGCATGAAATTTTAATGAAAGAATAGTTCACTTTTTTTGGACATGTTCCTTGCCATTAAGGACCATAGTCTCATTTTTAATAAACATTTTTTTCCCCTTCTTTGCACCTCTTTTCATGGGAGAAAGTTTTTGGATATGCCATTTAAGGAGATGAATAATTCCTCAAGGACATCCACATTTGAGCATCATATTTGCCTGGCTTTATTCCATGCCACAATATGGTTTAGCTATTTTAAAAATGCCTTTAGTGGCAAACACAAAACAGTCAATCATGGGTGCTGGGATACTAGCCAAATTTAATTATGTTATGGCTTTGTAACTTTTATAAGTCGATTTTAACATTTTTTGAATACAAGGAGCCATCAGAAGCAAAATTAATAATATATGTAGTTTAATATTTTGCTTTTTATTTAAACTTATTGGATTTGATGGCATGTAAAATGTGGAGGGTATGAAACTTTATTTTGCTTATGAAATATAGTTTGCTATATGTTAAAGTTTATATTGGTGCCAGCAAATGTAGTCCTAAACTATTCATAAGAAATTTTAAACGTACTTAACAGTTTTGGGTTTCAGTGAATAATAGTAATTAAAAGGCAGTGTATGGAAAGTCTAAATCAATTCCTTTATAGAACCTGTAGGCAAAGCACATATGTCAGTCAGAATAGGTATAAGGAGAGCGGCAAATCAAAAAACATTTGTGGTAGTGTTTTTAATTGCTTTATAGGACTATGAGGAGAGCATCACTGTTATTCTGAAATGAAAGTTATTGAATGAATAGTTTTTCCTGTCCTTTTTTAACATTATAAAATTTAATCAACAATATACCCTTTTCATATTTCTGTATTAATACATTTAAGTCTTTCATTCTTCTTACTTAATTCTCTACATAATTTCATTAGACATATTATAAATTATCCATTACCCCTTCTCAGGGACTTTTGAGTCATTTTAGTTACATCTAGGTCTCAAAGGATATTCTTATGCATACATATTTATATATTTATGCAGGTCCTAGAGAAAGGCTAGAGTTTATTTTCTTTTATTTTCCACAATTTCAAGTAGTGTTACATATATTTACAATAAGAACAAAATAAAAGTTTATGATTATAATGGAAAACTTTTTTGAAGTATTGGTTAAGTATTTGAGGGGAAAAAAATGAGGTTTTTTTGTTTGTTTGTTTCATAACACACCAAAATAAACTCCAAATAGTCAAAGGGGATAAAGGCATAATGAAAAACCATAAACAAAATGAAACTATACAAATGCCCATCTGCTCTAACCACAATTGATATGACAAGCAATAATAAAGAAAAAATTGTACTTTTTATTTGCCGAAAGCAAACAAAACTAAGAGAGAAAGTTAAAAGATAAACTGAGAAAAACCATATGCTCAAAAAGGCACATAATACCTTTTAAGGGGATGAATGTTTTCTCAAGGACATTCACATTTGAGCATCATATTTCCCTGGCTTTATCACATGCCACAATATTCTTAATATAAATTTACTATGCAACCTGAGATATCAGTAGAAGAATGTTGTAAAGAATTTAGTCAGTTTACTTGTCTGTTAAATTCATAATACTTATTTTGTTTTTATGTTTTAGAATCATCATTTGGTTATTTGATAAAATTTCAGGTTCTCCACAGAAATTCTCCATCTCGTTATCCTGAACATATTAATAATAGTGGATTTGAAGTTTGTGTTAAATTTTTGGATCTTCTGTAGGTCTAATTTAATAAATTTTTGTTTTCTCTTTTTGTGATATTTTAGTTTTATCTTTATGACTGCTAACGTTTGCTAGACACTGTGTATGAAAAATTGCTTAATTAGGTAATATTATCTTTACTTAGGATTTATGTTTTCTTCTGTCAACTCATTAGGATTGAAGTAGATACCTTAATCTAGTTGGTGACTGAACTGAGTCGAGGCAGATTTTCAGTCTTTTAAGGGTTGGTCTCTTTGGTATTTTTTTGCTTTTTTAATTTTTTTTATTCCTATGGTGTAACCCTTTAGTGCCCTTAAAGCCTGGGCTTTTCCTTCTTTATGAGTTCAGAACTCTTAATTTCTATGTTCCCAGCCCCAGGAGAGTGCTGGAATCTCTCTACAGCTTCTCAGCTTCTGAACTGCAGCTCTGTAGTCAACTTTGGTCTCACCAGCTCAGGCCCCTGTGCTCCCCTCCCGATTTTGGTCTCAGTGGTGGGATTGGCTTGCAACAAATTAAGTCTGTCTATCTTTGATGGAGGTAGAACTCTCTCTGTTATATTGTCCACACATTTCTTGTTGTTGTTGTGTTGTTGTTGTTGAGTCCTAGTTTAGGGACATTGGAATCTTTAGGAATTTGATATATAACAATTACTCTCATGATGAATTCAGAGCCATTTGAGACTTGTCCAGGTGTATTGGTAAAATCTAGGATTCAGGCTCAATTATAGGACAAAATGGGCTCATTGTTCTGAGCAGATTTCGACTCTTTCAACAGAGTGTCCTTTTCTCTGTTTATTACAAGAATGAGAGTAGATGAGAATTAGTGTGTATCATTTATATGGATATCGGTGATATCTTTTATGAATTCTGAACCATATGACTAAGCATAGGAAGTACAGGAATCTCCCACTTAAAACTGCATGATTGTGAGCCCCAACTCCAACTCTAACCTTTTAATTTTATGTTAATTGTAAGATTTTATAATAATGGCCAAACTTATGTTTAGGATTTACCAAGAGATGCAGTTAGTGTTAACATCAGGTGACACAAATACAGTCAAGCAACTTCCCTTATAAAAAATTCGCCAAAATTTGGGATCAGATTACCATAATGTGGACTAAATTAGGAGAAATTAAGCATGCCAATAGTTGTTATGTGGAGGTTTACCAGGAAAAGAAAGTATCTTTAGGCCATCTTTGTTTGACTTTTATTTTGCATAATTAGTTTAGCTCATTCATAAAACCCCTCAAAGAAAAATTTTGGCATAGCTTTTATATTAAATGATTGGTTTTATACTCAGGAATGTTAAACTACATTTTTGTGTTTTATATTCTCTTTAATTTTTGTGATTTTGGGGGTGTGGGGGTGAGAGGAGCAGTTGGTAGGGAGGGTGACTGAAATAGGTTTTCAGGTATAGAGTCCTAATTTGTAATACTATTTCTGTTGGAAATTAGAATTTCATTTTTATACATTTTGATTTCATTCACTATCAAAGAACCAGATAGGTTCTGTAAAATGGACGAGGGTCATGTGTATAGGTCAATTCATGATTATCAAACCATGTATATGAATTAAGTATGGATATACACACATACAGGCATACAATTTTTTATGTTTTATTTTCAGAAGCACTGGGTTAGATTCCAATATATTTGTTATGTAGGGATTTCTTTTAGGATAATGCCATCTGTCATTTTGGTGATAGTTAGGCAAGAAAAGGTTAATGTATTATCTGATAGCATAGGAGAAAAAAGCATTTATAAAATGCGATGCTACTGATTTGACCACTTCCTGTGTAGAAACCGTAAGATCAATTTGCAGATTTTTGGATTTTACTGTTTTCTTAAATATGAACTATTCAGTGTGTTTTATAATACTTGAAACTAATCGAGATCATTGTGGTTAGCTTTACTCACAGTCTTGGTAGTTTTTTAGAAATTGGGTAGTAAAATATGAGACCCAGTTATCTATGTCCATTGCTTTGCATTGTTGACTTTATTTGAATATGGGTTTACTGTCATTCTTTTTTTCCTGGAAAAAACTTGCTTTCTCTGTGTATTATATTTTTCAATAAAGTCTACTGCACTTAATTCTTGTCTGTCAGCATTTGGATTGTTTCTATTGTACTTTCCACATGCTGTTGATATTTTCTAGATGTATTGTTTGGCTGCAGTATTACAGCTTTGCTTTCTGATGGAAATAGGTCTGCTCACCAAGCTGACTAAGGTTTGGCTGCAGCGACATTATTAGCTCATTCATTTGTGCTAGAGATATATTTGTTGAAATGATGTCCCAGAGCTATCAAATTAACAGTGGAGTTCTTTTACCTGTTTCAGTATTCCTTTGCTAAAATTGGAAAGTGAACTTATTTTGTAATTGTATATTAAGTCCTTTGTGTTTGAAAGACTTTGTGTACATTCATCCTTTTAATATTTATTTAGCAACTACCACGTGCCAAGCTCTGGATTAGATCCTGGGAATGTAGCAGTGAACAGTACATAAAAATTCCCTGTCATCAGTTTACATTTTAATGAGGAGCTAGACAATAATAATTATCGTTTGTAAGATAGCGATTGACGTTAAAGAGAAGAAAAGTAAAACAAAGAGGAAGCTATAACTACGTAAGGTAGTCACAGTTTAGATAGTGAGGGAGGTACTCCTGAAATGTACCTCACTTATGTAAAGACCTGGTGGAAGTAGGAGAGCCAGCCGTCTGTATACATGGATATGAGCATTTCAGAACGGAGAAAGAGCAAATCCAAAGGTCTAGCCAGAGTCAGGAACATGCCTTAGTGTGATTTAAAACACAAAACAAAACAAAACAAAAAAAACTTTTTACTTGGAAACATTTTCAAATTTACAGAAAAGTTTAAAAATTTTCTGTATACACATTGCTTAGGGACCTCACTCAAGTTTTGTCAGTTGCCCAAATAGTAATGTTCTTTAGATCAAAAGTATCTAATCCGGGTCATGCATTGCATCCAGTTCTCATGTTTCTTTAATCTCCTTCAGTTTGGAACAGTTCCTTAGTCTTTCTTGAATTTCATGCTGTTCACAGTTTTGAAGATTACAGGGCACTCATTTTGTAGAATATCCCTCAATTTGGGTTTGTTGAATGTTGTCTAATGATTAGATCCAAGATACATATTTTTGGCTACAATTTCACAGAAGTGATGTGTTCTTAAAGAATCCTATTTGGTGATACACAGTTTATCCCATTAGGTAGTGTTAACTTTGATGACTTGATTAAAGATGATGTCTACCAAGTTTCTGTTACTCCCCCTCTCATTTTAAAAGTAGAATTTTGTGGGGAGTTACTTTGCGACTATGTAAAGTTATGTTTCTGTTCCCACTTTCACCAACTAGTTTTAACACCCATTGGTGTTTCTCAGCTAAATTAATTTTTATCATGATTGTTGCCAAATGGCAATGATATTCTGATTCAAGTGTCCTGCATTTATTGTTTGACGTTTTACTGTAACAAAGAGATTTAATTAATTATTAATTCATATCAGTTTGTATCAGGATTTCTGTTTTATTGCATCGGTTATACTCCATTACCATCATTATTTATTTTAATATTCAAATTATCCCAGATTTGCCACTGGGAGCTCTTTCATGCTGGCTTGTATGTCCTTTTAACACGTTCCCATCAATCTTCGTGTACTTCTTTACTTTTACCAAAAAAATGCTTATCTTGAAATAATTATAGGTTCATAGGAAGTTGCAAAAGTAATACAGAATGGTCTTGTGTACCCTTCACTCAGTTTCCCCCAATGGTTATATTATCTAGCTATGGTGGTACAGTAGCAAAATCAGGATGTTGGCATTGACATCATTCATATGTGTAGTTCTCTTCCATTTTCTCCCCTGACCACCTTACATTTGGTGTAAGATGCAACAGATTAACCTTCTCATTGCCCTGTTCTAGTCCTGGAATCAATCATTTCTCCAAGGAGCCCTAATTCCTTTTAGTGGAGAGTAGTATTTTAAAATGCGATCTGGGTGCTAGGGAGGTTCATTGCTGCTAGAGCGTCTCTGCACTCAGGAGACCCTTTCAGTGGACAGACTGAGGAAGCCTGGGTGTGGGTGTGTTCACCCACACAGACAGTTAACCTGTGTTTTTGTATCTTCATATATTGAAAACCATGAATTCACACTCATACTTACAATCGCAGGCGAATGCTATGCGTTCATTGTAGCTCTTCTCCCCCTCCCCCGTATTTGTACTTCTCCCAATAGTGAGAGCGGATATCTCTCATCGTATAGTTAGTAATTTGCTCAGTTCCTCCATTTTAGTTAGCTCCCCACTCCATAGGACTGTAGTGCTGCTCAGACGTCCCTTCTTGTGAAGGCTGCTACTGAGCTACCTTCCTACCCCATTTCTTCTTACTCCTTGTATACAGGCCCTGTGGAGATTTTAAAACAATTAGAAGGCCAGTGTGGCTGGAGCAGAATGAATCAGAAGAAAAGTAATAGGGGATGAGGTTTGAGAATTAATGAAGAGCCTCAGAGGTCATAGCTGGGGATTTGTGCCCTTGGAGGTTTTGAGCAGAGGAGTGATGGGATCATCTCTGTTCCATTGAAATAACCTGAAGGGGAAGGGGGAGCTCAGAGTTGCAAGCAGGGAGACATGGTAGTAGGCTTTGCAGTAATTCAAGTAAAATGCTAGTGTCTTGAACTAGGGTGGTGGTAGTGGGGTAATGAAAATGGTGGAATTATGAATTCATGTTTAAGGCAATGCTGGCGTGATTTGTAGATGTTTGGATTTAGGAGACAGAGAGACAGAGAGACAGAAGTCAAGCTTGATCCTGGAATTGCTGGCCTGAGTACTTGGAAGGATGAAATTGCCTTTAAGTGAGATGTGGAAGACTGAAGGACAAAGTGGTTGCAGTGGAAAGGAACAGGGCACAGTTTTGGACATCATCATTTGAGATATTTATTAAACACCCACATAAATTGTATGGCAAATAGGCATGTGGAGATATGGATCTAGATTCAGGACTTTAGGGATAGATCTGGGATAGAGATGATGAATCTGGAAGCCATCAGCACTTAGAGACAAGATGAGATCTCCTGTGGAGTAGTGGATTTAAAAGAGAAGAGGCCCAAGGACTAAAGAGAAAGCTTGCAAAGGGGACTGAGAAAGGGTAGCTAGAGAAATATGTGGAAAACATGTGAATGTATTTTCATCAGTGTCAAACGAAGAAAGACTTTTGAAGAAGTCAATAGTGAAGGATTGTTCAAAGATGTTTATAGGTCAAATAAAATGATAATTGGGTTAACAGTGTGGAGGTCACTGGCAGATATGAGAAGAACAATTTAGATAGTTTGGCGGTGGAGGTGCTGGTGGGGAGGGGAGAAAACTGGAGTGAGTTCTAAAGAGAAAAGGAGAAGAAAAGCTAAAGACAGATAGTATCGATACCTCTTTTGAGGAATTTCCCTTTAAAGGGAAAGGGAGAAATGGGATGATAGCTGTATGAGAAGTGGAGTCAAGGGATTTTTTTTTTTTTTTTTTTTTTTTTTTGAATAAGAGAAATAACATGCCGACGGCAGTAATCAAATAGAGAAAAGAGATGCCAGGATGGCTATGGTGGGGGACAGAGGAGAATTGCTATAGTGTCTTTTAGTAGGCAAGAGGGGATGTGTGATTTAGTGCATAGGTGGAAGAATTGACTGTAGCTAGGACTATAATAATAGCAGGACAGAAAGAAGATATAGGTAAAGGTACAGGACTATAGACAGATTTGGTGATGAAAGCTTGTGCAAGTTCTTAATGAGATAAGAAGCCAGGACCTTAGCTGAGAATGCAGCTGGGAGAGATTTTTGAGGTTTGAGGTGAGAGGAGAAAGTTTCAAATCATCCAGGAGAATGGGAGAGAAAATGGGCCAGGAAAATAGTCCAGGATTGCCAACCAGCTAAGGGCCACTTGAGCATGGTTGTGTGCTAACGTCACATTTAGCTGTGGAGGTACAAGTACTGAGTAGAAAGAGAATTGGATTTAATCAGTGATGTGGTTTTTCCAGGAGAGTATGATTGAGTGAGAGGAGCAAGAGGATAAGTGCAGGGCAGTGATTAAGATGTCTGACTGGAATTTAAGTTAAATAAAGAGTAGACAAAGGAGTGGGGAGGATGAAGCACAGTGGAAAACGATATGATCCGGACTGAAGGTCCTTTTTGAATCAGAAGATTGTTTGAGTTGTATTGGAGTGAGCTGGAAAGATAGGAAGGAGGGTCAGTGAGTAGGATGCTTAAAATTGAGGTTATGGAGGTGTTGCAGTTATAGGTAATGACAAGGTTAAGGAGACCACAGGGGCGAGTGTCCATGATAATTAGAAGGATATCTTTTCACTGTTCTCTGCCTCCTACAAAACATATGCTCCCCTGTGCCCCAACCCCAGGTTGTCTGGAACTCCAGTAAATGTTGCTTCTAGCCAAAACTTGAGTTGGGATTGTTACAGGAGTTTGAAATAGGTTATGTTTCAGTAGAGATATGAAGAGCTATAGATGATAAACAATACTTGATAGTCAGACTAGCGCTATGATTTAGACGTTGTGTTACACAGATGTTGAAAATGAAATTTAAGGAAGGAAAATAGTTTTTTTTATGGAACACATTAAATTAGTGATGAAGTGGTTTTTGGTTCCATCTGTCAGTATCAAAGTTGTGCTAATAGGTTTAGATGTTAAAGTCAAATTTAAAACACCTCTAAACTCTGTATCTCTTCAGTTACATAACTCTTAAATGCAAAGTTTGTATTTAGGTAATAATGAAAATAATGGAAATAATAATCAACATTTATTTAATGATTGAGCGTATGTATAGGGATTATTTGGAGATAAAGCTGAAATTTAACTTCACAACTTGTGGAAAAATGTTTTTTTATATTTAGATTTTTGGTGGGTGGAAACCATATGGGCAAACTTCTGGTTATATAAAATGAAAGAGAAGGTTCTGTTGGTTTAATTAACTGAACAATTGACTAGAAGCAGGCTTGGAGGACTGTTCTTTGTCATTGAGTGGGAATGTGACCAAGTTGTTTCACCTTCTGTAAACGAAGCACTAGTAAACAAAGCTTTGTTTGTTTGTTTTACTTTGAAATTTTAAAAAATGCTGCTCTAGCTCTATGTCAAAGTGGCTTATTGCCTGAGCGTCCTCCCTCCCTCTCTCCCTCTCTCCCTTCACCTCTCCCTCTCTCCTGCTCCCTCCATATATATACATAGATCCACAAAGAGATAATAAATGTTGCTTTATGTTGTTGGTCATTATCATCTCCAACATTCCTTAGTTACTAGGTAGGCTTTGCAGTAAAAGCCAATCCTTTTTTTCATTATAGAATGTCCACAAAGTGTAGATTATTCTGCTTTTAGGTTCCTTATTTTCTCTTTAAGTAGTCCAGTCTCCCTGGAGTACCTCTCTAATGGAGCACAATATAAACATTCTCCCTCCAGTGTACTTAGAATATTGCTGTCGAACCATTTTGGCTTAAGAAAAAGATGCTGCCGAACTATATTATTATTGTAATATCAAAATACCGAGGCCATGTAATTTTATTAATTTGCTTTTTATAGGTACCATGAACGAAGAATAGGAAAACTAATAAAACCAACATTTTTTTATGTATTTTCCTTGTAAATATTTATTATATCCTTAATGAGCAGGTCCCCTCCCCCCCCAAAGTTTATGTATGATAATGAGTTTTGTGAGTTACAAAAAAAAATGGAAAATATTCCTTAAAGGTCTGATTTGTCTATAGTCAGTATTAGAATAGCAACTCTAATTTTATCTGCAGTAATAACAACTCTAATTTTATCTGCAGTAATTTTTCAGTAATTTTTGATTACCAGTGTTAAATTAAGAATAGGATTCAGACAGATGTATTTAATTTTTAGAAGAAAACATTTAGCACATATTTAAAATATTAAAAATACTAATAATTAGTTGAAGCAGCATCGCACCCAATCTCAACCCTGCTACTTCATAGTTGTGCAGTTCTGGGAAATTAAGTTCTCTAAAGTTAATTTTTTCAATTAAAAAAATGATGAAAACATCTGTAGTCTTCTTGGAAAATTAAATAAATTAAGTGATTTTAATGGAATTGAAATGAAATCTTATGTAATGTGTTCAGCATGGTGTCTGAGTAATGGCTGCATCATCGTCATGGTGGGACTTCCATGGTCAGTGCATCTATGGACTTTTCATAGTTCTTTGACTAATTCTCCTTCTGAAACATTAACCGCAACAATAATGTGATTCTTTGCACATTTTTAAAATAAAATACGCTGTACTTAGAGGCTGTCTAATTGTAGAGATTTCAGTCTCTTCTTAGGACCCGGACTGGGGGTGAGGTAAATGAAGCCGGTGAGGCATTTGCCTTGGGCACAGAACTTAAGGGGGTGTCAAAAAATCACCATAATTAAGATTAATACTATTTTATTGCAAAAATCCATGAACAAAATGTAAAAATCAAGGTTTTTAATAAAGGCAGGCGCTGGAAGGATGCTGTACTGAACCAGATTGGTACATGAAACTATAGGTAGCTAAAGATTTACATAAGCAAACAGGAAAACTGTTCTTATTCTTCATTAAATTAGTTACTCAGGCATATAGTGAAGTTTATCCATGTTGTGCAAAATAGGTACAAGACACTTTTCACCCAATACTCTCTTCTTATTTTCCTAAGTAACTTTTTTTCTTCAAGTTAAGATTCTTTTTTGTTAGATGACAGGATAAATTTAGTTTGGCTGACAGATCTTAGACTAATGTACTTACAAAGCTATACTGTAAAATAAGCTTCAGGATTTTATACAACAGATATTGATAAATGATAGCAGATCAGTTAAGATCAATTAATATGACTTAGATTTTTCTAGGTAAAATAGAAAGTGTACTATAAAAAATAAAATGGAGTCTATGTAAGATTGAGTTTTTCTGTATGTAGGATGTCTTTAAAAAATTTGTATTTTATTTACTAATGATGAATTTGTTTGGTCCCACTATTTTTAGTTTTGTATTTGTATTTAGAGTTGTAATAACAGAAGGAGGAAATGTATTACAAATTCATTTAAATAACATTTCCTGGTCACTTATCTGTACAGCAGATAAACAGAAATATGTTTCCTATTGTTGTTTTAACTTTAAAACCTAGATGTTGTTCAGTATTCTATTAGAATAACTTTATTATGTAATGTTTAAAGTATAAACATCATAAAATTCTAATTTTGTCGCTTATAAATTGTGTTGGCTTGGGTAAGTCAGTCTTTTAACCTCTAAACATCAGTCGCTGTGCCTGCTGATATGAGTATAATAGTACCTAGCTTATACATGAGTGAGGATTAAAATTGACTACATGTAAAATGCTTTGCACAGCACATGGCACAAAGTAGTCAAGAAAAGTTCCTTTTACGAATAGCAAATACTGTATTGACTTGTATAATTTAGTTTTTGGTAGATAGGCTATAAAGTACAAGCTATTACAAGTTACTTGGTCAAGTTATTTTATTTTATATTTTTAAAATATTTAAAATATTGCATATTTTAAAATGACTTCTATTAGCTGAAAGAATAAAAGGAAACATGATAGAATCAATCCTCATATCTGATAGAAGTTAGGAAACCAGTTAAAAGTGTTGGATATGGAGCTACTGGGCAATTTCATATCCAAATGGATTGACAGTTATTCAGCAAGAACAACGTATGATAAACACTTCTTTTTGAATGCTTGGAAATTGTAACGACTTTCTTTTTCCTCTTTTAACTTTGTTAATAGGATGGCTTAAATTCCTTGGTCCTTGATTTGGATTTTCCTGCTTTGAGGAAAAACAAGAATATAGATAATTTCTTAAATAGATGTAAGTATGTATAAACTTTATATTTGATCACATAACTATAGTTTGATGAGATTTGTTTGATAATATTATTAAAATTCATAAACTTATTAACTTATTAAACTTAAGTTTTTTTAGGTTGCTAATTGATTTAAATATTAATATTCTTTATTTTAAAGCAAAACTGCAGAACCAATTACAATATATAAGGTAGGTAAAGTTCAAGAGTTTATATAAATTATTGAGACTAGTGATTTCAGGTTATTTATGGCAGTTTGAAGAGAAGTTTTAATATTAACTCTAAGACTTAGCTTTACATTCTCTGGAAGACTTAATGAGCTTTATGTTTGTATAAATGTAGATATTTCAGTCTAGTTAATAAGAGATAAGGTGCTAACAATTATTGCCATATACGCGATAGCTCCTCTAAATATCTGCCAGTATCGATGTTACAATGAAGGTGTAAATGAAGTTGAATTCTAAGAAGAAATTCTTAAAAGTAATTAATATAGACTTTATATCAACACAGTAAGCTCTTTAATTGGGAATTGTCAGAGTCTGGCCTAATTTCCTAATTAACCAATCTTATCTGTAGTTTATAATATGTGATTAGTTTTTTCAAAGCAGTAGGCTACCAAAATTCATTACTAAGATTAGCCTTGCAAGTGATATTACAGTAGCTTTATTCCATGATTCAAAATTCACTCCAAGATTGCTTGGATCATCATGTTTCAGCTGTCATCTAACTTGCTAAGCAACAGAGTCAGAAACAGAGTAGCTTAACTGCTACTTTTTGATAGGCAGTAGTGTTTATTTATGTGTTAATAAACCATAGAGTTTTGGTTCTTTGATGTAAATAAAGTTAATGTATATCTTAGATTTTTAAATGGCAGCCTTTAAAAACTAACAGATTTAGATGAAAACCAAGCCTACTTTCTTGAAAGAAAATTTGTTTATGAATATGGTAATACTTTTAAATATTGTTTGTAAATATGATTAATATTAAAAATATGGTGATTTTTTTATTATAGATGAGAAAATTGTGAAGAAAATCAGAGGTCTGCAGATGAAGGCAGAAGACTACGATGTTGTAAAAGTTATTGGAAGAGGTGCTTTTGGTGAAGTCCAGTTGGTAAGAAAGTGTTTTGTTCTTTTCATTT
The DNA here is from genome assembly GCA_028627145.1 of Eidolon dupreanum. NCBI lineage: Eukaryota > Metazoa > Chordata > Mammalia > Chiroptera > Pteropodidae > Eidolon > Eidolon dupreanum. Next base: position 101,725,477 of record CM053515.1, read on the forward strand.
AGTTCATTTTTGAAGACATAGTCTTCTGAAATGTATGTCATCAGTAGCCCCTGAGTAAACCTAATTTCTGTGCCCAGACATGCCAGCATTAGCTTTATGAGCTTGTTCAAGTCCTTCCATCTCTAAGAGCCTCAGTGTCTTCATCATTGAAAGGAGGCAGTTGTGCTGTAAACAGCAGGTCTCTTCCAGCTCTGAAACACTGGTTGAGAATAAGGCCAGCTTGGCTCCGCATACGATCTGCTTAGCAGTTAATATTCCTCCAGGACTAGTAGTGTGTTTTCATAGTACGTTCAGATTAATAACATCTCTGCTTAATTAACTGAGATTTAGAAACCTAAGAAAGACATTTTAATAACTGAAAGCAAATATGAAATTTATCTTTGCAGGTAAAAATGGTACCAACTGAAAACATTATAAATGTTTGCAATATATATTTACAGTATTTTGAAAAACTATAAATAACATTCCTGTTTTCATCACCTGAGTATAAAATGATTCTGTTTTTGTCCTTACAGTTAAATTTCAGAATCAAATTCTGTTTTTTTACTCAGCAGTGTTTTTACTCATCTTCACGGGGCACTGAAAGAAGCAGTGATCACATGTACACGCAGGGTTTCTCTAGCAGCAAGTCATGACAGACTAACATTTGTCTTTTCCTTTCATCCCTTCTTTCTTTGATAGGTTTATTGAACTTGTAGATCAGGGTAGTACAACAGGTGGAATATATATAATAAATTTGAAAGAGCCTGACATGCTTGAGGACGATGTGGAAAAATATCAGTGTTATGCATATGGGTAGGCAGCTTTATAACAGATTTAAAAACTGTATTCTAATGAGGCTGGCGAAGGCAGGAATGGTACCTTAGACAGATCCCCAGGGACAGGTTCTAGGGTTCTCTCATTTAACATTTTATTAATATTTTTACGGAGACAGTAGTCTCATGTTGAATAATTTTGCTGATGAGTTAAAACTGAAGTATGAGGATGATTTTAGATGAACCAAAATCCAAAAATCATCAATTGGGAAGATGGTTGATGAGATAGAAGTGAAATTTAACCAGAGTAATGACCTATACTAGGATATAAAGAACTCAAGGAATAGATTGCTTAATAGTAATGATGAATTAAAGAACAACTTTCCTTGAATGTCAACCAGGCAAGAGTCATTAGTGATGTGGCCACCCAAAACAGTAAAGGAAGTTTGGACTGCTTTAATATAGTTTCAAAGTTTCTCATTCTATAAGAACACCAGTCGAATTGGTTTAGGGCTTTCCTTACCAGCTTCATTTTAACTTAATCACCTCTTTGCAGGCGCTATCTACAGGTAAAGAACATTCTGAGGTACTGGAGGTTTAGGGCGTCAGAATAGGAATTTGCTCGTGGTGAGGGGACAGTGACACACAATTCACCCCATAACACTATATATGTGTGTGTGTTGGGATGAACTTCAGTGATAATACCCTTTCCGCCATGATATGCATGCTTGCTTTTTTAATATTTACCAACTTGTCTTGTACATAACCCTCTTATCTTTGGAAGAGAGTTACAAATTTTAGCCTTGCACATGTCTTCTTAAGGTAAATGGATAGTCTTCATCTGTATTAATAGAATTTACATTGTTCTTCACATATTACTTTGGTTAATTGATTGGCAAATATTGCATGTCAGATGCCATTATATGCATTGGCAGTATATTATATAGATACTCAAACGAAGCACCTGTATTCATGGAGCTTTTATTTTGAGGTGTAGCCAGTATTATAGTTTCAAGAAGAAACTGGTCTAAGTTCTAAAAATGGAGTTATGAATTATACTTCTCAATCATAATGCATATATGGTAGGAATTATACGATTGAGGGAGAAGTATAAAAAGTTTTCATGCTTAGCATTTTTATTTTTGAAGCTATATGTAATTATTTTGGTGTTTAGGACCTTATCTTTAGTTGTTTTTGTGATATTGCCTACTCTGTACTTAAGAAAAGTGTTAAGTGACATTAAATTGTTCCTGGTAGTTGTTTTATTTAAAACTACACACGTTAGTATATGAATGCATTCTCACCTTCAAAGGTCTAAATTGCTTAGAATTAGGTAGAGTAAAATGTGTGAAAATCTCCATTTATCGTGTATTCTCTCTATTCCCAGTTTTCAAATACAAAGATAGCCAGCCTATTGATATCCTTTTAGTGCTTTGGTAATTAGAATATTTGAGGACTGTTGCAAAATTAGTGTAAGTTATTTTCAGTGAATAGTTATATTTTATCCTAATTATTTTTATTCTAGGAAAATTAAAACCTTTATTGAGTTACAAAAATTGCATTGATTCTATTTATTCTCCATTGAAATAAATTCTTTTATTTATACGATGAATATGATCATAGTGGAACAATAAGAAAATAAGCCAACATTATATTTTTTAAAATCACCTGTAGTCCCTCTACTGAAAGATAACTACTTTTATTACTTTGATATGTAACTTTCCAACTAGTGTTCCTAAAAATATGTGTAATATGTGTATGTTATATATATGTATATTAAAGGATCATATTATATACATAGTTTTATAACTTGTATTTTTTTATATAACAATAAATAGTAACACATACTTTTATAGTAGTTACAACATGCCCCACAGACTTCCAAGCAATTTTTATATAGTAACCAATCTTCACAACAGTTCTTCTAGATAGATATTATTACTGTCGTGCTCATGTTATAGATGGGGAGATTCAAGTAGAGAAGATAAATAACCTGTCAGAATTCACATAGCTACTAAGTGGTTGAACTGAGATTTGGACCTAGGCAGAGGACTCCAGAGTCCATTCATTCTCTTTGCTGTATGGTCATAACCATTTTTCCATGCCAATAAATACAGACTTCCTATGTAATTTTATTGGCTGTGCAGTGTTTCACTTTCATCTTATTCAGGCTCTTCTTAACCAGTGTTCAGTTCTTTTTTCTTGAAACACCACATTTTCCCGTGTTCCTAGCTCTTCTCAGTTTCCTTAGTGGTTCATTCTTCACCTAGCTTCTAAATATTGTACGTAAATCCTCACTTAATGTCCTCGATATGGGTTCTTGGAAACTGTGACTTTAAGCAAAATGACATGCTACGACAAAGCCGATTTTACCATAGGCTAATTGATACGAACAAGAGTTAAGTTTCTACAGCATATTTCTGGTTGCAAAAACATCACCAAACTTCTAAATAAAAACCCAAAACACTTCTAATATTAACCATGGAAATAAATGTGAGCTATACATACATTTATGAAAGATAAATAAAAACAAATAAGTTTTTCCAACCCACTTATTCTAGTTCAGGGTTGAGGGCCCTGAGCTTCCAGGAGAGGCCCTGGAAGCTCAGGGCACAAGGCAGGGACCCACCCTGGACAGGATGCCCTTCCACTCAGGGTGCACACACACCCCCCACACCTCCACACCCCCACACCCACATCCTCGCTTACACTGGGACAGTTTAGACAGGTCAGTTAACCTAATGTGCACATCTTTGGGATTTGGGAGAGAATCAGAGTACTCAGAGAAAACCTACGTGGACATGGCGAGAACGTTCAAACTCCACACAGACAGTGGCTCCCAGCTGGGAACTGATTTTTTTTTTCTCATCAACATTATAACAAACTGATGTTGAATGAAACAACATTATTCAAGGGTCTCCTATAGTTCCCAAAGACTAGACTCTTGTTTCTTTGATCTGCATTCCCTCCCAAGTGAGCTCATGCATTCCTGTGACTGTACGTGCAATCTATATAATGGCAAGGCTCACATTTATACCTACTGCTCAGAACTTTCTATTTTGCTCTTCAAACTCATATCCATGATGGTTTATTTGACATCCTTAAGATGTGTCACAAATATCTAAACCATGTGAAATTAGAATACTAGATTCATCCACGAATCTGTTTCACATATCCTCTCCATTTTAATAAATGGCCCTAGTATCAACCCAGTTGCTCAAGCCAAAAATTAGGAGTCATTACTGATTTCTCTTTTTCGTATTTCTTATATTTAATTTTTCACTAAGTTCTACTCCTAATATTTCTTCAGTCCCTATTTTTTTGGTATTTACTGCCGTCACCTGTATCCAAGATACTCTTTCATTCCTAATAAGGTATGACCATCTACTTTTGTATTCTGCTTTGTTTTCCAATTCTGCTAACAGTGATTCACCATTGTACAATTGATTTTGGATTAGGGAGTGCTGATGGACAAAATATCAAGACCATGCTTATTAAATCTTCTGCACATTAATGCTATTCAAGGTCAACTGGACCCATGTAACTATTTGGCAGACTCCTCTATACTTCACATCCTTGTATTTTCATGTACCACTCCTACCCCAAATGCCATTGTGGGTATAATAGAATCAACTATGGGACTTTTTCTAACATCCATGTTTTGTTTTATTCTGTTTTCTTTATTTGCCCACCTCTCTGTATTGAAATATATAAAGAACGGAAAGTAGAAATCTGATCCGCTTAATACAGACTGCTGCCAAATTGGTCCTTCTAAAATATATTCATTGTATCTCTCTTTCTCATTTCATGGCTCCCTTGCCTACTAAATGAATCATGAAGTCTTCATCCTGGCCTTCTAGGCCCTCTTTTAAGAAGTCACCAATTTTATCTTTTTAACCCTTATTTTCTGTTATGCCATTCATTCATTCTGGACAAGCTTCTAATTTCAGAGCATGCGCTTTGTTTACCTGCCTCTTTCTTCAGTCAGACAGTGCTCTGTCTTTCAGTGCTCACTTTAAAAGAAAAAACTTCTGATTCCCTTTACTCTCTTTCCTACCCTTACCTGAGTGATCTCTCCTCTATATCTTTTAGTTATACATTTGACCCTCGAACAATGTGGATTTTAATTAACTGCACAGGTCTAGGTCCACTTATGAGGATTTTTCTATTGACCCATGTGTGTGCAGCCAGATCATATCTGTGATTGGAATTTTTTTTTTTTTTTTGCCTTTTTATATCCTGCAGCACAGAACCTGAAACGTAGAAAGTTTTCACTGAAGTGAATTGACTGTGATCCTTTCTGATCCCTGGGCTCAGGTGCTTCCTGGAGATTAAGTGTGCTGAAGGGAGATGTAGGTTCTCAGTGACAGGATTCAAGGCAGATGTGAGATGAGGATCTTGTTCTTTTTTTTCCTCCTATTGGCTTGCTTTTAATTTAATTGATTTTAAACTAAGCTTTAAAGTGAAATCAACCAGGAGGAAAGAGTGTGGGGAAATGGTCTTCTAACATTTGTCATGTAAACTCACATATTTTATTCCTTTTTTGGAAAAAGACAGGCTCTTTGCTGGTTACAAGGCTATTTCTGAGTTGCAAAAATTATCTTACTCCCTCCATGTTTTTGTAATTCCTGTCATCCCCCATTCGGTCTCAGCTGCCACAACCAGGCCAGACGAAAAGCACAAGGACACTCTTTTCTTTCATCTTTAGCGGAAACCTTAACAGCATACAATAACTGCTCCATGTCTGTCAAATAGATACATTGGATCTTCTTATTTAAAAAGTTGTCTATTATTTTGATGTTAAAAATAAATTTGTAAGCTTCAAATGGGCCGTTTTGTTTAGAATGATTTTCTAAAAGATTTTGTCCACAAATGTTTCAGGAGAAACATTTTCCAAGCATGTCTCTAGCACACTTTAGAATGTTTCATCTACTTAATTTTTAAAGTACATATTAGCTGTAGGAATTACAAATATAAAAAAAACAAATATAAGAAAATGAAAATCATCCAGAATTCCATCAGCTTAAAACCACTGTTAACTCTTTTTGATCCCCCTCACTCTTGCTCTCCTTACTCCCTACTCTTTTGCTTCCCCCCAATATATGGTCAATTAGATGGTGCTTTTGCACTTATTCACTATTAAAATTAGAGATGAGGAATATAACAAATTTTTTCTTTAACAAATAGAAACATTGGAATAGGAGCAAACTTTTTGTCCTTCAGGTACTTAGAGACTAGTGACATGTAAACAAACACATGTAAAGCTTCATAATAAAATGAACTAAGTTCCATTTAAGTGCCATTTGTCTGTGGTGGAGTTAGCTAACATTTTCATTGAGTATATTCTGTGTGCTAAGTATTAATATTATCTCATTTTATCTTTGCAACAGTTCTGTGAGATTCTTATGTAGATGAAGTCACTGAAATTTAGAGGAGTTAAGTAAATTGGCCACATAGTTCATAAATAGCTAGGAATTTTTCCCAAGTTTGTTGACACCTAAATTCCTGTTTTTAAGCAGTACTCTGTACAATGTGACAATGAATAGCTACTATATCTGACTGTTTATCCATCCATGTTCAATAGAAGAGAACGAACTAGAGAACAAGGGAATGTACAGAGATACTGAGGGAGATTATATAATAGTCCTTCAGAAAGTGACATATTCAGAAAGACGATCAGTAGAATCCAGCTTTCCTAAAGTCACGGTGCTTTATTGTAGTACTCTGTAATATTAGTGCTAATGAATTCTAAAGGTATGAGGTAGACGTTTGGCATGAATACAACTATTGCTTCTTAATGTTTGTTTTGTAGATAAAGTCAAAGACTGTAAGCAGGCAGTTCCTGTTATGAGTCAGTTAAGTGTCCTATCACAGTTGTGTAAATGAAATTCGGGCCTCACTAATGAGAGCATCTAGCCAAAATAGTCTTTATTTATTAAGTGTTATAGATCTCATATAGATATGATTTTGTTGAGTTGGATAATTCAGCATTGTGCCAATCACTAGGCATTTCCATAAATCCAAGTTTGTATTCTGTTCCTAAAGGAGCTTATGAAGCAGACATGCACACAGCTAATTGTAGCATTAGATTATAGTATGTACTGTGGAAGCAAAGAGAGGGAGACGGTTTTATATAAAGAATCACCAAAACTAAAGGGAATAGCATTTTTCTCATATTTAGAAAATCATCTTATGCCTATGTTGTGTGATTTTGTTTTCTTAGAATGAATGGCCTTTCCTTCTTGGTTTATTTTTGTTTGTTTAGTTAATTCATATGTAGAAGACTAAACATATAAACAAATATTTAACTTCTACCAGCTGACAAATACCTTAGTTTGTTCATAGCTGTACTTTTCAGCAGAATCCTTAAAACTTTTCATGGTCTGAATCAAGCATAAACAATATTGTGCTATAAATTAATTGACTGTCTCTTGTTTTATGGGTTGCTTTTTCTAATGAAGTTAGGAAACATTCAAAATCTAATTTGTTAGAGTAAATGAAGGTTTGAAGAGTGGCATAAATATAGAAGAGGGAGTACCTTAGCAACCTCTTTTTAGCTAAACCCAACATCTTTTGGAGTTTTCTACTGATTGCTTTTTTTCTTGATAAGTCACATTTCCCTTTTTGCCTGTACAGCAATTTTAAAATAATGTACTGGTCCTTGTGAATATGTGATAGAGACTCCCGATTTTGTTATTTTTCTTTGATGAGTATTGATTTTTATTCTAACAGTCTGTCCAGTTACTTGCTGATCACCCTTAGCTAGTGCTCAGTTTTATATTTTGTAAATGTGCATGTGTGAAAAGACCAAGTTGTTTCCCACGTCCTTTTGACTGGCAGGACTGAGCCTCCCCACTCCTGCTCCCCTTTTGCGCTTTTAAGGCATGGTATTATTAGCTTTGTTAGGGAGGGCTAAAATAGGCCTTGCTTCAGAGCATGATTCTTTATCCTAAGCTCTCTCACCTGGATGCCCAGAAAATTAGCAAGGTTGCTCCTCTTTTGTTTGCCAGAAATTGAATGTCCCTGCAATGCTGTTTAAACTCTGGTGTCTCTGTTTTGTTAGCAACCCCATAGCAGTTGCTCTCTGGTAAACCCTGAGTGCTTTCTCTTTACATAGTTCAGTCCTTAGCCAAGGACTCATATGGTTCTTCTAGGGACCTCCCTCTGCATACATAGCTCTTTACTTTCCTGTTTTCTGCCCAGCATAACCCAACTCCCTCTTCTGTCTTGGTCTCTGTCTCCTCAACTCAGCAGGACCACTGTGGTTATTTAGTTTAGGTGATCACTCGTATGCTGGTTGTGATACTGCCTTTAAGCAGTGTCCAGGCAATTATGGTGTTGACTTGGTGAGTTTCTCTACTCTCAGAGATTATAGCTTGTGCTGCCTATTTTACAAAGCCTGAAAGCAGTTAGTTTACGTATTTTGCCATTTTGAGTTTTTTACAATGGAAGGGCTAGCTGGTACCAGTTACTCTATCATAGGCAGAAGTGTATGATTCTGAGTGATAACATATTTGTATTTGATATTTCGTGCTAAGACTTGTCTGTCTTTTCTGTTAGTGATTAGTTCAAGTCCACTCAACAAATAAAATTTCTTATCTGGGTTTTGTTAGGTGGGGTGTCGTGGGGGACTCCCTACTACAGAGGTTCAGTGTGGTATGGTTTTCTGAAATTTTACTGTACTTTGTGAAATAACTGATCTGTGAAGTATGATGGTTCTTCCTTATCTTTTCTGGGGGAGGACATGAGCATTCCTTTGGTTTACCTTATTTTCAGAATCATAGGTGTTGTTGATTCTAAATGTTGACAGTACTGGGCCTAAGATAACTACAGATATTATCTGTTAATTTTTTTTTAGAACTGGAAATTTATAGTTTGGCCAGTTATCAAATAAAAAAAAAATTTTGCAGACAATTCATCAAATATTTAAAACTTATGGTATCTGCTAGGAAGAAAACAAATGGAATTCTAAGGTAGAGAACAATGAATTCCTACGTTGCATAAGGATGGTCTCTCCTATGAGGAGATTGTATTTCAGCTGAATGGAGAAGGAGCTAGTCTCTAGTACCTTCCCAGTACCTGTAAAGATGCTTAGAAAAAGTATATTAGAAGAACTGAAAGAATGTTATTGTGCCCGAAGTATAAACAAGGGGAAGAAAATGACAAGATTTAAATTGGGAAAGTGGGTTTTGGCTGGATCATTTAGGTCTCTGTAGGATGTCGTCAGGAGCTCAAATACTTCTTCTTTCCTCAAGCCCTCAGTGGAGTGAGCATATAATTGGTTTTACAAAAACTGGCATACTTTTGAGTTAAAAAGAGCATTATCTGAATGGAAGACTGGTTGTACAGATGTAATCAGGCCCTATTCTAGGGAAAGTATACTTCTTGTAGGTATACCTATGTGGAAATAGCATAGGTATGGATTCTCCATGTGGACTACCTTTAAATCTTGTTTCTACTCACTATATAGTCCTTAAGCAAGTTACTTAATTTCTCTGTACCTCAAATTTCTTCCTTACAACAAGGGGAAATAATGTCTCATTAGGATTGTTATGAAGATTAAATAAGATACTACACGTATCAAAACACACACTGTGCCTGACACATAGTAAGTATTCACTCAGTAAATCCGTTCTTTCAGCAAATATTTACTGAAAGTTTATTATGTGCCAAACATTATACTAGGCACTGGGTATTAAGCAGGGAACAAAGCACAGAAATCCTTGCCTTTATTGGATTTAAATGCTGAGAGATAATAAAATAAGTGAAAATAGGATGTAAGATGGTAATAAGTACAATAGAGCAAAAGCAAGGAAGAGAGAATGGAATAGGGAATGTTGGGGTGGTAGAGGGGGAGGATGAGTTGAAAGTCTAAACAGCTTGATCAGAGTAGAGCTCACTGAGAAGGTAACATTTCTGGGGGGATCTGAAGGAAGTGAGGGATTGCGTCCTGCTTTTAGAGGTAATTCCAGGCAGAGGGAACAATACATGCAGAGATGATGTGGGAAGCTATTAAAGGTTTTTAAGAAGAGCGACAGGAAATGGTTTATATTTTAAAAGGATCACTGGGTTGTGAGTGGGCTAGAGTGGCAGCAGGAAAGCTAGTTGAGACTTGCCAGGTGATTGAAATAGAAGATGTTAGACCAGGATGGTGTCAGTGAGGGTTAGAAATGGTTCCATTTTGAAACTTTTTGAAGATAGGACTACATAATTTGCTGAATTTTTGATGAGAGAAAAAGAGGAGTCAAAAGTTTTTAGCCAAAGCATCTAGAGGGATTTAGTTGCCATCTACTGAAATAGGGAGACTGTAGGAGGAATAAATTCAGCAGTGGAGATTTGGGACAGTTTTGGACATCCTATTAGATATCTAAGCATAAATGTTAGCAGACATTATTTATTGTTAATTATTCAGTAAATGTTTATTATAATCATTCATTAAGTATTGGTTCTGTGGTGACATTGGTTAATGAAATCCAATAAGTTGCAGCTATACACTAACAACACAGCATATATATGTTTACACTGTGTATTCACCTCCCATAGTTAGATTTCTTTCTGTCACCACATATTTGACCCCTTTACCCCCTTCCCCCCATCCCCTACCCTCTGGAGATAGTTATAGTTTGAACCTAATATTTAAAGGTATATTATGTTTCATGGAATATTTAGGCTATTGAGAATTTTCTCTTCTGTTTCTCTCATTAAAAATGTTATGCTTTTTCATACTTAGCTAAGGATCGTTTTGTTTTGTAACTGAAGTCTTCTAATAATAACATAGTATAATGTTCTCATCTTTCATGAAATTAAAGTATTTTTGTGTTTTAAAAATCAACAGGTTCGTCATAAGGCATCACAGAAGGTTTATGCTATGAAGCTTCTTAGTAAGTTTGAAATGATAAAAAGATCAGATTCTGCTTTTTTCTGGGAAGAAAGAGATATTATGGCCTTTGCCAACAGTCCCTGGGTGGTTCAGGTAAGCATACTAACTTTTATAAGTTTATTTCCCTTTTTTATAAGTGCTTATTATTCATAAAAATTGATTTTGTTTGCTAAAAATCTTCTATCAGTGACAGTGTAGTTGTTTTTAATAAGATCAGATTCAGTGTGCTTTTTTAATGTTCCGAAGTTCGTGTATCATATAGACATGACATTGGTGTGTAGAAGCGAGTATTACCTGCAACTCTTTTTTTAATTCCTTTATGAAGAATTGGATTTGTTAAAAGTATGCCATTATTTCCTGCCGACTCTTTCTTGTGATTTACATAATAAGAACAAGAATCAGCCTCTCTCAAAAGAAAAGAAAAATCTTCTTACAATAAAGATTTTGAAAATTCTCCTATAGAACTTTATGTATTACCTTTAATGTAAGACAGTACAGGTATTGGGGTTCCTAATTCAGCCTTTTATTTAACTGTTGAAGAATTTATGATTCTGTTTTGTCTCCTTTTCAATTATATCCCTCACTACGTTTGTTTCTCTAAAAGACTTTTCTACTCATATCTAATTTTGCAAACATTTTGAACAAGCACCATGAGTAAGATTAGGTATATACCATTGCATATTCAGAATGCTTAAATGATCTAGGAGTTTGATACCTTGCTGTGGAAGGCAATTTGGAGGTAAAAAAAATTTGTCAGTTGATTATGTAATTTAAAAAGCTCATTACTATTGCTTTTTTTAATGCTATTGAGCCTCAGCCCTTCTCCTCCTGTGTACTTTTTCTTTTTCATTGTAGCTAGTGAATAGAAATTCTGATAATATACAGCTAAAACTCAAATTTTTGTAGCAAATTATGTATCATGCTATTTACTTAAGAATGATTATAATAAATTATTTCACTTTTAGCTTTAAATTGCTTTCATAGTAACAGATTCATTGTCATTCCTATCATTTCATAAATTGGTGTCTTTGATCTTTAATTCTGCTTAATGGACCTTTATAAAATGTTCATTGAGATAGAGATTTAATGGATTTACAAAAGCAAACAAACAGTGAAACATTGAGTAGTTGAAAAAGTAACAGATTATAACTCTGGTTTTCATTTGTTTATTTCTGTGGTAAAGGATATTCCATATACCATTAGATTCATGTGTATAAAATATGTAACTTTTGGAGAAAACTTATCAAAATGACTGATTTATTTTTATTATTTTTTAATTATTCAGTAATTTTCAGTATAATTATAGAGTTGTGCAATCATTACTATTACCTAATTTTAGAACATTTTTATCATCTCAGAAAGAAACCCTGAACCAATTAGCAATTATTCCCCTAATCCTCCCTGGCAATTACTAAAGCAATTACTGCTTTCTGTGTCTGTGGATTTGCGTATTCTGGATATTTCACAAAAATGGGTTATGTATTATGTGGGCTTTTGTGACATCTTCCACTTAGCTTAATATTTTCAGTATACATTTATGTTATGGCATGTATCAGCACTTCATTCCTTATTATGACTGAATAGTATTCTGCTACATAGATATATACCACTTTTTATTCATTAATTAGTTAATGGACACTTGGGTTGTTTCAGCTTTTTGCTTATTATAAATAATGCTGTTCTGAATTTTCTTTCATATTGATTTTGGCACATATGTTTACACATTTCTGTTAGGAATCTACCTTGCAGTGAAATTAATGGGTCCTAGGATATGCCTATGATCAATTTCAGTAGGTTATTTTTTTAAAAGTTTTCAAATCTGTCTATTTTTTAATGACTTCAATATTTAATTGTATGAAGGACCCATAATTTGTTACTATATTCTTGTTGGAAATAGCTCTTTTCTTGTAGGTCCATCTTTTACACATGTGTGAATTATTTCTTTAAAATAGATTCCTAGTATTGGAATTGCTAGGTCATGTTACGCACATTTGACATTTTGATAGATAATGCCAAATTATCTATCAAGTGATTACAAGTTTATATTACTTGAATTCTTTAATAGATGTTTTATTTCACTACATTTTCAGCAAATAGTGGGTACTGTGATCATTTTAAATTTCTATTAAGTCTCATCCTTGAGAAATAAGATATTACCGTGTTAAGTTGCATTTGCTTGATTACTTATGAGGTTCTACATATTTCATATGCTTATTAGTAATTTGTATTCCTTCTCTATTGCTTATCCCACTTTTCTAATGTGTTTTGCTTTTTTTCATATTGATTTGTTGCAATGCTAATAGACCCTGAGTATTAATCCTTAGTTTTATATAGGAAATCTGTATTCTCTTGGACTATTATTTGTCTCTCATTTGTTGAATTTTTAAGTTTAGGTGTGGTCAAATCTATAGATTCTATATTTTGATACTTTCCAAAGGCCAATATTATAAAAATATTATCTTAAATTTCCTTTAACATTTTTTATACTTTAATTTGGGCAATAGGAGTGTATTTCTAAATCACCAGGAATATATACATATATGAAGTAGGACTTGTTTTTCCTAGATGGGTAGCCAGTTTTCCCAATGCCATTTATAGAGAAACTTACTTTTCCCCCAAGAAGTGAATGAAATGTCCTGTATTTCATAGACTAAATTACACATACACATGAAATTCTCTTTGACTTTGTTACATTACTTTAATCTATTATTTGTTTCTATGCTAAAATTATGTAGTTTTAATTTCTGTAGTTTTTCATATATTTTGATATCTGGTAGAGCAGGTATCTTTTCATTGTTCTCTTATGTATTTGTGGCAGTTCTTAACAATTTTTTCTATGAAGTTAGATTTAGCCTTTCATTCTGTTAGAAAAAAAAGTTATAATTTTGATGTGTATTGCTTTATTTGGTAGGTTTTTTCATTGATTAGATTATTTTGGGATTTTTTTTTTTTTTTAGGTCTTCCCCTAACAATACAGTATACCTCTATGTATAGACTTGATCTTCAGTAAAGCCATATTACTTTTTTCCCCAAAAATAGTTTGAGAAGAAACTTATACCTAAGAAAACTATTTTTTAAATGTGTATTCATTGCAAAATGCAAAAAAACTGGCATTGGCTCAGTCTGTAGTATTGTGTTGATCAGAACTTTTTCATCCTTTTCTATTATGTTGAACTTCAGTGGGTAGACTTCTAATCCAATGTTCATTCAGTCTGTTGTTTGCTGAAGCTTTCTGGTTGAGACAGTAAAGAATTTGGCCTTTCCATCTATTCTGAGCTTACCAAATACTTTTTAACAGGAATAATGTTAAAAGTATTTGAAATGCTTCCTTCAGCATTTCCTAAGGTGGTTTTTTTATTTAATCAGTTATTATAGTACATTAAAAAAATAAATTTCAGGGCAGTATAAAATCTAAAGTAAATGCCATTTGCTCTAATATGGTATTTTCATAGAATTCTGAATTTGACTTATTAATATTTTAAGCCATTTTCCATCTAGTTGCATGTGACATTTGACCTTTAAATTAATTTAATTCAGTTTTTTAAACATGGGCTCATATATTCCATGAGGCTTGACCAAACTTCCATGCAATTTTTTCAAGACAAAAATCTCAATATATTTAGTGATATGTTTTTTAATTTTTAAAATTATGACAAATAACCCAAAATAGAAAAAAAGTATATTGTATCTCCCCAGGAACTATTCACTCATCTTCAACAGTTATGAGTCATGGCTAGTCTTATTTCCTTCACACCAGAAATTGGCAAACTTTTTTGGCAGAGGGTCGGATAGTAAATATTTTAGGCTTTGAGGCCCAAGAGGCAAATTGAAGATGATATTTAGGTATCTATATAATGAGAAGACAAATTTTGACAGATTTCTTATTGGTAAAATTCAAAATATAGTAAGTACATTTTTAAAAATACAGGTAGGTCTATTTAGGAGAAGAATGAAATTATTTCATGGGGGCACTGACATTTGCTTAATTGGGGTTCACAGTTGATGTGTCTTATCAAAATTTATTGCAGGTGTTCTGTTAATGCTCATATGTAATAAGATTTTACATATTAAATCTTATTAGAAAATGGCTTTTTACATAGTTAGGCACTGCCAAACACTGTTATCCACCAGCATATGTTTTATTTTTATTAATAGACTTTATTTTTAGAAACAATTGTAGACTTACAGAAAAATCGAGCAGATATTAGAGAGCTCCCAGTTTCCTTTGTTAACACCTAACTTTAGCAAGATGCATTTGTTACAATGAATGAACTGGTATTGATACATTATTATTAACTAAAGCCCATAATTTATTCAGATTTTCTTAGTTTTTACCTAATTGCTTTTCAATTTCATGATCCCATCAAAATAATATGTTACATTTAGTTATCCTATCTTCTTAGGCTCCTCTTGGCTATGATAATTTTCATACTTCCCTTGTTTTTGATGACCTTTACAGCTTTGAAGAATACTGGTCAGTTATATTGTGGGATGTATATGCTCTTCTTTTGGAATTTGCCTGATGTTTTTTCATTATTTAAACTAGGGTTGTGGGTTTTGCAGAGACTACAGAGGTAAAGTGCCATTTTAATGACATCACATCAAGTTTTTTTGTTGTTCAGTGTGTCTAATTTTATATAATTTTGAGGTTATGTCTTTAAGTTTACCAATCTTTTCTTCTGCAGTGTCCAGTCTAACTTTCATCTCATTTCATTGGCTTCTTTGATTCAGCAAAATTGAGTTTTATCCATGATGCAATATATCAATAGTTCATTCTTTTTTATTGCCAAATAGTATTTCATTGTATAATTTGTTTATCTATTCATCTGTTCATGGACATTTGTTTTTTTTTCCTTATTTTTGTCTCTTGTGAATAAAGTGTCATTATTAACTTACTTGTAGATCACCTTGTACAGTTCAGTGATTTTTAGGCAGTTTACAGTTGTATACCCCGTGAGTACAATCTGATTTTAGAACATTTCCACCATCCCCAAATGATCATTTGTACCTATTTATAGTCATTTCGCATTTTCCTCCAGCCCCAGGCAACCACTAATGTGCTTACTGTCTCTATAGATTTGCCTTTCTGGACATTTCAGATGAATGAAATCATACAATATATTGTCTTTTGGATCTAGTCATTTTCTCTTAGTATACAGTTTTGAAGTGTATGCATATCGTGGCATGTATTATACTTCTTTTTAGCGCTGAATAGTATTCCATTGTACAGTATGATATAATAAAGAATATGTTCAGTCTTTGTCTCCAGTTCCTAGCAGAGCTTCTAAAAGCTCTTGGATTTCCTGAGTGCAAGCAGTGTCTTTGTTATGCTAATGAGGCAACTCCTGGTGACCTTTCGATGGATTTGAGTTGGGGACTGTTCACCAGAAAGAACAAGCATGTGATTAGGGGATTGGGACTTCAGCTGCCCAAACTCTAGGGAGAAGGGAGCTAGAGATTGAGTTTAAACATATGGCCAGTGATTTAACTAATGATGCCTGTGTAATGAGACCCTCATTAAAACTCTGGACATTGACACTCAGTGGAGCTTCCTGATTGGTGAGCACACTGCTGTGTGGAGTGTCGTACACCCTGATTCCACAAGGAGGCACAGAAGCTCTCTGCTCCCTCCCAGACCTTGACCTACGTGTATCCTTTATAATAAAACTGTGATCATAAGTATAGTCTTTCCTGAGTTCTGTGAGTCATCCTAGTGAGTTATCAAACATGAGGGGGTCATGGAAACTCCTGAATTTGTTTGTGGTCAGCTATTTAGAAAAGCAGGTGGCCTGATGCTTAAAGTGAGGGCTGTCTGGTGTAAGACTGAGCTCTTAACTTGTGGAATCTGATGCTAACTCTAGCTGTTGAGCATCTGAATGGTATTACAATATTCCTGGTTAGAGTAGAGAGTGTATGGATATCCCCGGTTTTGTTTGTGTACTTGCCAGATGATGGACATTTGGATTGTTTCTACTTTGGGACTATTATAAATAGTGAGCGTTTGCATCCAGGTCTTTTGAGGACAGTTTTCACTTGTCTAGCCATAGCATAAAAACTTTACAAAATGAGGCACCAGAAAAAAAAAAAAAAAAAAGGAAAAAAAAATCCCAGAATATTAGTTACCCATGGGAACAACAGCAAGCAGATTATATATGTGGAACTGAAGTCTGAGAAAGGGGCTGAGGAATTCGGAGGCAGGAGCTGAGACAGAAAAGCTATTTGAAGAAATAATGGCCAAAATTTTCCCAAATTTGATGAAACCCGGTAACCAATAGATCTAAGAAGCTCAATCAATACCAAGCAAATTAAACAAAAGTAAAACACTGTGGTCTGGTGGCAAGAATAGACAAATAAAACAACTAAATGGAATAGAAAACCCCAATGTAGACCCATAACATATATGGACAATTTCGTTGTTTCTCTAATTGCTTTGTATCTCATGATGTTGGTTTTGCTCAAATGTAGATTCTTGGTTTTGTTCTATCTTTCCCTCTTTGTGTGTGGAAACCTTTTCTGTTTTCATTGATTGTTTCTGGGAGGAGTGGGACTTGTTGGGTAGAATGTACAGATTTCCTTCCGAATCTGTAATTTCTCTGTCTCTCCTGGGAGTCAGCTTGGTATCTTATTTCTCTGGTCCAGTGCCCCTGCTTTAGTTTGGGTGCAGGTAACACTGCCACTTGCTGCTCTGCTTGTTATGAGCAAGATGATGGGGAAAGGGAGAGAGGAGAAGGACTTGTTCCAAGTGTGGCTACTGACTGCTCCCTCTTCCGGTGGTTGGGGCTTAGTTCCTCTTCTTGTAGCCATTGAATCTGCTTATCTTTTAGGTTTTTCTAAACTGCTCCTACCTCCTCAGCTCTCTTTGTGAGTTTGGTGCAGTAATTTATGTTTTTTGTTGTTGTTATGAATTCTGTCATTCTTTCACCTTTCTTCATTTTTATTCTTTTTCTTTTTAGAAATATTTCTTTATAAATATATTCTTGTATTCTCCAAGAAGGAAAATGATTTATTTATGTATATTTTGTTAGTAAGCATGAGGAAGATAACCCATATCAAAATTTGTCTGATAACTGTTTTTCCATTAAAGATGTCCAGATCTAAAATCAAATATTTCATAAAGTTCAGCTTGGTTTTGGATATAAAATAATTTGCCACTTTCAATTGTAATAAATTTTGGGGGGATTTTGTTGTTTATGGTTTGGGTTTTCTTTCTTCTTAAAGAAAAAATTTTTTTCCTTCCCATTTTGTTTTCCAGCTCTTTTGTGCCTTTCAAGATGATAAGTATCTGTATATGGTAATGGAATACATGCCTGGTGGAGACCTGGTAAACCTTATGAGTAACTATGATGTACCTGAAAAATGGGCCAAATTTTATACTGCTGAAGTCGTTCTTGCTCTGGATGCCATACACTCCATGGGTTTAATTCACAGAGATGTGAAGCCTGACAACATGCTCTTGGATAAACATGGACATCTAAAATTAGCAGATTTTGGCACATGTATGAAGATGGATGAAGTAAGTAATAAGCAAGTTCAAAAAATGCTAGTTTTCTGAGAAACGAAAATAAAAGAAACACTTTAAATCCGGACTTCATAGTTTTAAACAAAGATAAATTGAGTTTTGCTAACTATGTAATGACTTGAGGTAATAAAATATCCACATCATAGCATTTCCATTACTAACTGTTCATCTGGCTATAGAATACTTTATTAGTAGATTTGGTGAATCCAAGAGAAGTAAGAACTCAGATAAATAGTTATCTTCTTCATAGAATGTTGATGAGCATTTGCTACTGATTAAAGCTAGTTCACATGTATGATCATCTAGGTGAAGAAGTAATACACAGAATATAAATTAAAGTACATAGGTATTTCCATGACCATATGCCTGTATTTTTCCTTTAACAAAAGAGTTAAGCTGAGGAACTTATGTTACCACCTTCTTCCAACCTTATCTGCATCAACCACATAGAATAAATTTGAGGATATCATCTATTATGGTGCTTTCCCTGTTTAACAATTCATATTGTGATTAATAGATTCAGTAGCATTAACCTCATAGGTAATTATGATGTTGATTTATTTTCATTGCAAAATTTATATCTCTTGTCTTTTATTCTGTTAAGTGAGCGTAATTCCTGGTAGTAATTCCTGATTGGGAGGGATCATGTTTTATTTTCTTTGTATTCTCCTGTTGGATCTAGAGGGTGAAGTTGCGTTATCAGACTTTATAAATGTTGATGTATATAGAGAACAAACCATACAAAACATAATGGTTTTCATACCTTCCAGTATGCTTACATAGCTAATCTTACTCTGCGTTAGTTATCTTGTCAACACGTTAATTTTGAATAAAGCTGATTTTCTTTTTACTTCTTATTTCATGCCACCTACGTGACATTCACTTTTGTTGATTGTCCTACCTTCATCAGCGATCCATGTTTTTCCAAGCTTAGCTCCTATTTTACCTTATCTAAAAAGTTTTCCCCGATAATCCTAACCCGACTGATCACCCTTCCAATGTCATAATGTCCTTACTTATTTAGAATTTGTGCTATACTTCTAGGCCGTTGTGTCTATCCAGGTTTGTATGCCCTGTCTACCCAGCTAAAGCTTAGCATCCCTTTACTTCGTTGGTCTTCATAGAGTCTGTTACTATGTTTATGTTCTGCATATATTAATCAGTGTTTAGTAGATGGAATATGATTGTCATACTATATTATATGAACATCAAAGCTCCTTCTCTTGGTGTTTGTTATGATATAGTGTGACATGATTAACTGAAAATTATCTTTAATGCAAATAAAGTATAAAATCATTTTCTAGCAGAATGCTAAACTTTATGTCTGTCGTATATAATGAATGATGTTTCTTCTCTGCATTTCCATGAGTGTATTCTTAATATACTTGTCAGTCCTTTCTCTTCTGTGAATTACCTGTTGTGTATTTTTTTACCCTTTTAAAAAATGACTTATTGATTCCTTATGTAATCTAGTCCACAGATATTGCTGATATCATCTCTACTACTCATCTCTGTCTCTTTTTGTTTGAACAGAAATCCTTAATTTTGATGTATCAAATATTTTAAATACTGAAATTGAAAATTTTTACCCTAAACCTCCATTCCTCAAGTAATGTTAATAATTACAGTTATTAATGTAATGTTGACGAACAGAGGAGCTTTTTATTAAAAACTATAGTATATAGAATTTATAATTTTCTAATATTGTTAATGTGAATAGTGTTATTGCAAGTTTCAGGTTCATCACTTTTATTTGCCTCTGATTATCATTACAGTCTCAAAGCCATTAGAAGTGTTCATTGTTTTATTCCCATTGATCTATACATCTATAGAAGGGATTGGCATACTAGAGCACATGGCCAAATCTGGCCTGTAGCTGGTTTTGTATAGCTTCTGCACTAAAAATGGTTTTTCCATTTTTGAAAGATTACTTTAAAAAAAGAAGATATGCAATAGAGACTCTATATAGTTCACAGAGCCTAAAATATACTATCTGGCTCTTTACAGAAAAGTTTGCCAGCCCTTTGTAATATAGGCAGAGATACTTGAATTATTTTTTAACTCTTCTGGCTTCATATAAAACATATGTCATGGATAAAAGCAAAACTAAAATACAATATAACATTATAATCTATAAGGATTAAAATAATTTGTTACTATCACACTTACGAGTAATGGTATCTCATTAAGTTCTATTATTGATAAATTGCGGAATACACAATTTTCTACATGCTGTTACTCTGTCTGGATGTGAATGAAAGTTACAGTGTAGTATATTTAAATGTAGATGTTTCAGTGACAGCCAGGAAGTACTGTTATTTCAGATTACTTGCATTAATTAGATAAGTTGAGTTCCCTCTGCCTGTTAATGCATTTTACAGCAACCTCTGCCATCTGTTAAGGCATATTTATGTAAATTACTCAAAAATAGTATCAGATTTTATCCATTAATTCTCTAATATATACCATTTGGTTGAATTGAGGCTATCATTTTTTAGAAGCTTATTGGTAAATTGTTAACATTCATAACCCTTCTACAAGTGACGTCAATTTTTAAAATATAGGCATTTCTAGTTATGTTTCTGAAAAAACCTATTTATGCAGAATTATACATTTAAAGATCAGGTTTATGGAACAAGAGGGACAGACCATTTAAAAGCTATGCAGCTTTGTAACCAAAGCCCTAATGGAAATAATAAATGGTACTGAAGGAGCTAACAGGAGGAACAGGCAGCTTTGTGTGCCTGTGGGACTGCACAGTGCAAACGCAGATGGAACTGGGGTTCCAAACCAGTGGTGCTGCTTTAAGAGAGAATACAGAAGAAGCTGGGCCTTCCCTTAGCCAGGATTCCTACAAGGCAAGGGGTGTGCTTCTCTGAGGAAGGAGCCCCACCGGTGCAAGTGCTGATTTTTAATTATTAAAATGGACCAGATAGGCTCTTGCCTCTGTAGCAGTCAAGCTGCGGCTTGTAATGCTCTGATAATTAAGAATTCCACTTATAATTTTTCTTTTCCACCTTCACAGAAAGTATTTTGTAGTGTCTTAGACCGACTAACTCCAAGATTTGTGATTGACCAATTTTGTGTTTTCAGTAAATCTCTTAATTTGATATTTTGTCAGTTATAAACACCAGATATATTTTGCAAATACACATTTAATCTGGTCCATGTAAAATATAGTACTTTTGAGGAATCTTTTGAAAATACATATCTTTTTATGTTGCTCTCTAATTTAAAACCCTTCTGTAAATTTCTGTCACCTACCGAAGTTCCAACTCCTTAGCTTGTCATATGAAGCCTGTTAGGATGATGTGAACCCTGCCAACTTTTTCATCCTTATTCTTTACCATTCAGCCTTTTGTACCTTATGGTACAGAGATCTTAAATTACATAATAGTTCTTTTTTATACAGTACTATTTAATGATTCCTGGCCTCACATATAGTCTGCTTGGCAAATTCCTACTTAAACTTTGAAACTCAGTCCAGTTTCCTTATCTTGCGGAGGCTCCTTAGATTGACTCCTATGTCTTTACAAAAAGACATGCCCTCTTTTTGGATCATTTTCTTATTTTTTGGCACAAATTGTTTAAGACTTACTTATATATTTTCTCTGTCCCAACTCTGGAATCAGCCACTTCTCCAAGAAGCTGATTTATTTTATTCAAGAATGGTATTTAGAAATCAATATTTGGATGCCCGATGTGCTTATTGCTCCTGGAGTGTCATTACTTCTAAGCCTTCTCACGGACACATGTATATTGTATACACTATATGTACTAACCCACATGCACACACGTTTCTATTTAATTCTGTGTCTGTAGTATATTAAAAATCGTGAGTTCATACTAATACTTCCAATTCTAGTCCTACACCACAGGCTTCTTTCTAATCTTCCTCCTTTCTTTTTTGGGTGTTTTGTTTGTTTATTTGTTTGTTTTTTAAGATACTGTTTTCCAAAGTTACTTAGGTCAGTTCTTTTCTTCCCTTCCCCCTTTGGTGTGGTTATGTTACTAATTTATAAAACAGGTTCATTTCTTACTGTTTGTATTCCATGTAGAGTTCCCCCTATATTCAGGTTGATTTTAGTTGTTAACTTTTTGGATATGTGATGCATTCCTCTGGTTTTAAGAATCGGATCTATACAAATTATTGTTTGCTTAGAGAAGGATCACTCCCTCCTATTACCTCATTTCTGTATTCCCTTCTTTTCCCCCTTTTCATACCCACCCCCATAGGTAAATCCGTCTCTTTAGTTTCCAGTCTATCCTGCCTGTATTTCTTTAGAATAGGATCAAGACTTGTCATAAATGTATGATTCCAAATTCATATAATTCGGCAGCTTTCCCATGAGACAGTTTTTAAATATATTTTCAAAAAGTTTATTTTAAAAAAATTTAACCACCAATATGTTGGACAAAAGTTGTGGTTAGAGTATTAATTTACTGAAAGCAGAGTGCTATTCATACAGTTTACCTACTAAAAATTCTTTAGTTCTACCAAAGTACGTATTCTGCAGGTGGTCATTCAAACTGATCTCCATCTGACCTTTCCCACCTCATCATTGTGCAACTTTACACTTAATTGATTTGGACTTAACTGCATTTCTTGAACATGCTTTATATAATATAAAGTCATTCTTGTTCCTTTATTGTTGTTCTTTTTTCTATGTAAGCTACTATATCACCCCTTCTCCTTTAAAGCCTAACTTGTCCATCCTTTACAGCCTAGCTTTATGTCAATTTTTTGTGTGTCTTACCCTTTTCACTCCTTCCTCTGAACCTTTGAATGATAAATAATTTTCTCTTAGTGGTAGTGTGTGTGTGTGTGTGTGTGTGTGTGTGTGTGTGTGTGTAGAGTTAGGTTTTAGCTCTTAAATCTCACAAGAATTATTTTTTTTTAAGTCTTAATTTCTATGGATACATGTGAAATGAAGAGATCTTGTTTACCCTAATAAGTCTCTATTAGTATTTCTACCAATAAGTCTAAAGTATAGGATAGTCCATTAATCATATACTCTGCCTTTTGAAGTCAGGCACTGTCTTCTTTATCTTTTATTCTAAGTAGTAAACCATACAAAGTGTTACTCTCATATTTGATCAATTATTTCCAAAATTTTTATTTTATTAATTTATATTCAAACTAAAGAACTTCTGTTCTCTGCTATATACCTGGGAAAATAAAATTATTGAGTTAATTCTGCTAATTTGAAGAATGAAAAGATTGCTTTTGAAATTAATTTCCCATGTTTAACATATTTCATTGCACTTAAAGCATTTACATAAATCATTTTTACAAAATACACTGAACTTACTTTTCTTAAGGTGGTCATAATACTTAGTATTTAGGTGATGCGTATGGCTTCCTTATGAGGAATGCGTTAATGCACTCTATTGGGCAGTTAAAGGAAATGAAGGTCATTTAAATTAATCTACAAAATCCTTGCAAGTTTCAGCTGATGTTTACCATGGCAGAATGAGAAGACCATTTTGTATTTTCCCTTAAATTTACAAGTTACACAACTGTAATCTAACAGATTCTTCTGCTCAACACACAAACATGCCTGAGAGATCCACATATCAGTATATCAAAAAATGAGCATATAGGAAGAAGCAGGGGAGGCAAGAAATTGGGGGGTGGATAGGGATGGTGTCTGCAGATGCACAAATGTGGAGATTTAACAGCATGCTACCAAACTATTAGATCAATGAAGAAATAAAATTAAAAAAAAAAATACATAGAGACAAATGAAAATGAAAATACAGTGTATCAAAATTTTGGTAATGCAGCAAAGAAGTGGTACTAAGAGGGAAGTTTATAGTAATACAGGCCTACCTCAGGAAAAATCTCAAAAAACCTAACATTACATCTTAAAGAACTAGAAAAAGAAGAGCAAACAAAGTCTAAAGTCATGGAAAACCTAATTGATCACTAGTAAGGAAATTAAAATAGTAATAAAAATCCTCCCAAAAAACAAAAGGCCAGTACCAGATGGCTTCATTGGTGAATTCTTCTAAACATTCAAAGAAGATTAATACCCATCTTTCTCAAAATCTTCCAAAAAATTAGAGGATAGAATGCTTCCTAATTTATTTTACGAAGCCAACAGTACCCTGACACCAATACCAGGTAAGGACATCATAAGAAAAGAAAATTATAGGCCACTGTTTCTGATGAACATAGATATAAAAATCTTCAACAAAATCCTAGCAAGTTGAATACAGTAACACATTAAAAGGATCGCACAACACAGTCAAGTGGGATTCATTCCAAGGATGCAAGGATGGTTCAGCATCTGCAAATCAGTGTGATACACCACATTAACAAAAGATAAAGTCATAGGTCATCTCAAAAGATGCAGAAAAAGAATTTACAAGATACAACATCTATTTATTGATAACAAACTCTCAATAAAATGGATATAGAAGGAAAGTACCTCAACATAATAAAAGCCACATATAACAGACCCTCAGCTAACACCATACTCAGCAATGAAAAACAAAGCTTTTCCTTTAAGATGAAGAACAAGAATGCCCGCTCTAGCCACTGTTATTCAACATAGTGCTGGGAGTCCTAGCCAGAGCAATCAGGCAAAATAAATAGATAGATAGATAGATAGATAGATAGATAGATAGATAGATAGATAGATGACATCCAAATTAGAAAGGAAGAAATAAAACTATCACTATTTGCAGATGACATGATTTTATACATAGAAAACACTAATGACTTCAGCAAAAAAAAAAAAAAAACAAAACTTAGAAATAATAAATACAATAAAGCTGCAGGATACAAAGTCAATACACAAAAATCTGTTCCATTTCTATGTACCAACAAAATATCAGAGAAATGAAAACAGTCCCATTTAGATTTGCAACAAAAAGAATAAAATGCTTAAGAGTAATCTTAAAGGAGGGTGAAGGACCTGTACACTAAAAACTACAGACCTTGTTAAAAGAAATTGAGGACAACATAAAGAAATGGAAAGATAATCTGTGTTCATGGATTAGAAGAATTAACACTGTTACAGTGTTCATATTACCTAAAGCAATCTATAGATTCAATTCAATCACTAGCAAAAATACAGTGGCATTTTTCACAGAAATAGAACCAAAAATTCTCATGTTTGTATGGAACCACAAAAGACCCTAAAGCAATCCTGAAAAAAAGAAGAAAGCCGGAGGTATCACACTTTCTGACCTCAAGCTATACTACAAAGCTATAGTAATTGAAACAGTATGGTATTGGCAGAAAGCTATACTACAAAGCTGTAATTGAAACAGTATGGTATTGGCAGAAAAACAGACCAATGACAGAATTGAGAGCCCAGAAATAAACTTATACATATGTGGGCAACTAATTTTCAACAAAGAAGCCAAGAATATACAACAGAGAAAGGAAGTCTCTTCAATAATGGTGATGGGAAAATTAGACAGCCATGTGCAAAAGAATGAAACTAGACTGACCACTCTCTTATACGTTAAAATTAACTCCAATGGATTGAAGACTTGAATGTAAGACCTGAAACTGTAAAATACATAGACGAGAATATAGGCACTAAGCTTCTGGACACTGATCTCAGAGATGTTTATGTGAATTTGATACCAGAGACAAGGGAAACAAAAATGATTGAGGTTACATCAAACTAAAAAGTTTCTGTACAGCAAAAGGAACCATTGAAACAAAGAGACAACCAACTGAAAGGCAGAAGATATGTGCAAATGATACTTCTGTTAAGGGGCTTATATTCAAAATATGTAAAGAAATCATACAACTCAACAACAACAAAACAAAAAATAGGCAGAGAACCTGAATAGGTACTTAGCCAAGGAAGATGTACAGATGGCCAACAGACATATACAAATATGTTCAACATCACTAGTTATTAGGGAAATGCAAATCAACACTACAATGAGATACTATATCACACCTGTTCAGATGGCTGTTACCAAAAAAAGACAAGAAATAACAAATGTTAGGATTTGGAGAATAGAAAGCCCTCCTACATGGTTGGTGAAAGTAAACTGGTGCAGCCACTATCAAAAACAGTATGGAAGTTCCTTTAAAAATTAAGAATAGAACTACCTTATGATCCAGCAATTATTCTTCTGGATATTTTTACCCCTAAAATATGAAAACACTAATTTGCAAAGATACATGTACCCCTATGTTCATTGCAATATCATTTACAATAGCCAGGGCATGGAAACAACCTAAGTGTTCCTTGATGAGACATTGCCATTTTCAACAACATGGATGGATCTTGAGAGTATTATGCTAAGTGAAACAAGTCAGACAGGAAAGGACAAAAATTGTAGGATTTCACTCATGTTGATTTGCATGGAATTCCATAGAAAAACTACCACCTTTTTCATTGATGAAAAAAAGGTTGGAAAGTTGTCTCTGATCTCCCATAATCCATACATTTTTATGCATTTCATAATGTATTTGTCCTCTGTCCTCCCTAAGCCACGTCAACAATGAAGTTCGGTTTGTAGCAGTTTATAGCCACTTATATATAATAATAAATGAATTAGTTGTGTTTATGTTTGTGTGTTTTTACATACATCTTTTTTTCTTTATCTCTGCTATTTACCCAGACAGGCATGGTGCACTGTGACACAGCAGTTGGAACACCTGATTATATATCACCTGAGGTTCTGAAATCACAAGGAGGCGATGGTTACTATGGGCGAGAATGTGATTGGTGGTCTGTGGGTGTTTTCCTTTTTGAGATGCTGGTGGGTAAGTAAAGATTTTAACTTGTTCTTTTTTCAAAACCCATCTCATAACACTTAAGTTCTAAGTCAAGAATCTGAGAATATAAGGAAATTAATTAATTACATGTGTCCTAGGGAGGAAGTGGAATTTCTCAAAACTTTGAATTAGTAGTCTGATATGATCAATTGTTAATTGGAAAATTAAAACCAAGCCTTATACTGCAAGTTGATTGAGTAGAATATGAAAGGAATTAAAAGTATACTGCTAGGAAATATTCGTCCAATAGACCTTTTTATATTAAGAAAATACTAGATTAAGAAGTTTACAGCTATAGTGGGCCTCCATGCTAAGATTTTTTTTTTTTAATCAACAGTATCTGTTGTAAATATTTTAAATATAAGGCTATTAATACTTGTTCTGATAATAGAGAACTGAATACTTTTTAGTTTGTTTATAAAATTGATTTTTGTTAACTGTATTTCTTATATTTATTACTTGTATATATATTTGGTTTGTAATTCCAGTAAAATAAATCATAAATGTAGTTATTGATGATTTGACTGTCAAGATAAATATATTTTATAATATTAGGTTCTCAGAAAATTCAGAGGCAAATTTAATAATTTCTTTTACTTGAACCAAATCCAAATTTTAAAGGCCTAAATATTTCAAAACTTTTCTTTACATCATAGATTTCATTCTTAAGATTTTCCATTCCTCAGTACTAGGGACACAAAAATATCTTCTGACTAAGGAAGCTAATGACTGACTCATCTGGCTTGGGGAAGAGAGGAGATGTAGCCAAATCTCCTTTCTGAGGCAAGTGTGATAAGGCTAATAACATTATATGAAATGACTTTAGAGTTCAAAATAATATTTTTAAATTTTGAGAATTTATTTTCTAGAAGATAACCCTAAAACAAATTGGTAGTAGAAAATCTGTAAAATCTGTATGATAATTGAATATGGTTATTGCTTTAAAAAAAAAACATTTTGGCAAATCCCAGATTTAAGTAATAATTAGGCATGGAGCTTTTGTGTGGCATAAGTTGCCTTCTCTTGATAACTGTCTTGTGTATGTAGCATTAATCTTGCTATGCTTAGTCTCATGTCATAGTATAATCTACTTTGTTTTGGACCTTTGTCTTTGTAGTGGGTCTCATTGTATTCACTGTATGTTCCCAGGTAGCTGTCCATTCTCCCCACCTCTGGCCCAATCTGATGATACATTAGGCGTGGCTTATAATCTTTGGGAAGTAGAATATATTCTATTATTTACCTAGCTCTTCTAGGGATTTAGAAAATAATACACTTTGTAGGAAGTCAACATGGCTTATTTGAAGAGACCATTTAAATTCCTGCCATTGTTTTCAGCTCAGCTGAATTGAATGAGTTTGAATGGCACTGATTTGCAGTATTCTGAGCCTACTCTGGTGCTTGCTCACATTGGTCGTCATGGGATTTCATCTAAAGGACTCTACTGCAGTTAAAAATGGCACTGGAAAAAATCATGAATTCAGAGCTTCCCTCCACCCCGCTTTGAAAACAAATAAAAATTACCCACATGACTATCCCTTTTGAAGTTTTGGATTGGCTGATTTGGGAGTCTCTTTTGTAATAAGGTGACTTGTAGTCAAGGCATCCTAGCCTTTAACCCTTGTCACTTTAGATAAGTAGTGGCCAAAGTGATACTGTTAACTTTTTCTGTCTTTGTGCTGCTTTCATTGATTCTGTTACGGTCATTCGTTAGCAGGAACACTGCTTTGGGAGATCATTTCTACCATTTTCAGCTCTAACTATGTGTCATCTTAGACAAATCACATGTCGTCTGTTGGGGCTCGGCTTCCTTGTCTATAAGATGATAGGGCTGGTCTAACTCTTAGAGCTATACTGTCCAGTCTATTATGTGACAATGGTTTATATCTGCACTGTCCAATATGGTAGGCACTGGCCACATCAAGTGCTTGAAATGTGGCTAGTGGGACTAGGAAACTGAATTTTTCATTTTGTCTAATTGTAATTAACTTAACTTTAAATTGCCACATGTGGCTAGAGAATAATCCCAAAAGGCTGAATCATGATCCAGCCCAAGCATGAGACTAACTGATCTGACCCCACTTAGTGTCTTTTCCTTTAGTTATTCAGTAAATATTTTCCTTTCCCATTATAAAAACAGGAACAACACAATTCTAGAGTTAACATTGATTTATTTGCTCTTAAGAGTATGTTTAAAAATTTTTTTATTTTTATTTTTTCATTTCATTTATTAATTTTTTTATGGTGATATTGGTTAACAAAATGCAATGTGTCAGTTGTACATTTTAACAGTAAGGCATATGTATATTAAAATTTAAGTATATTCTTGGTGTGTGCCTGTTTGTTTTGACTGAGACTTCTGGCCTATAATCGTTCATTCTCCGTGTATGTGACAAATTTAAACTGAATATATTGAAATACTAGGTGAAAATGTTTAATATGCAGTCTGTGTTACACTCAATGTCTTCTTCCTTGGAATTTTAGGGGATACACCATTTTATGCAGATTCACTTGTTGGAACATATAGCAAAATTATGGATCATAAAAACTCACTGTGTTTCCCTGAAGATGCAGAAATTTCTAAACATGCGAAGAATCTCATCTGTGCCTTCCTAACAGATAGGTAATGTACATTGAATTTCTTTGTAGAAATGACACCTTTAACTTTTAAATTTTTTAGAAATGAACTAACATTTATTTACATATGAAATCAATCTCTCACTTTATCCAAATTACTTTTAATTCTGGGTTAGCCTTTTTTTTTTTTTTTTTTTTACTGCTTAGCCTGCTATTGGGTTACCTTTGTCATTTTGTATGTTCAGCTCAATTGTAATCTAACTCTAACCTTAACTCTAATGTCTAAAAAGAAGAAAAATAGAACTCGGTAAAATAATGTATTTGAGAGACAACTTTTGTATTATTCACATTTTATCCTAAGGTAACTAAGCCACGTTACTCTTGATTGTACAACTTTTGAGGGAAGAGCATTCTGCGCAGATAAACACTCAGTTGGTTATAATCTTAAAAACTGCATTTGTGTTTGCCTTGGGAGTGTGATTATTGCACAGTCCATGCTGATAAACTCAAAGCAAATCCTATATGTTTGATTTGATGGGGATGATCATAATTTGTGCTGAAAGATAAAATATAAAATGGCATATAGCATAATTATTGAAAGGAATAAAGAATGGTTGTAGGTAGAAAAAAGATATTTTGATAAGAATTTAATGCCATCAGTATGGCTAGGAGCACTTCCCTCTAAAGTTTATAGGTTTCCCTGTTTATATTAAACATAGCTCCAGGGCATATTAAAAAATGCTTTTTTTTTCAATACAGTCTTTATTGACGACTCAAAGAGGCAAAGAATGAAATTATTAGTTAACATTTTTTTCGTATTCAAAATGATAATTTTAATATAAATGTAGAGATAATTTATCTGAGTGTGGATAGCGTCAAACGCAACATGTGATTTATTTTTAAGAAGGGGAGAGATTTTTTTAAATAACATTTTTATTAGAGAGATTTCGATAACTCTTCTAGGCCAAAAGTTAGATCTTCATCCATGTTATGTCCTGAAGTTGGTCGTGCAATTTTGGCACATTCAGGTGCATTTTTTAATTTAAAAGACTTATGTGTACTTTCATTTGACACAACTACAGATAGAAATATATTTTACTTTCTATGGTGTTTACTACTACAGATGGAAATATATTTTACTTTCTATGGTGTTTACTATACATTACAATCTTTTTAATCTATCTGGAGAGATTATATACTATAAAATTAAAACTGCTTATTTTTGAGAAACATTTTTAACTGAAGCTTTTGAAAAAGATCTCAAACTCATTTGTGATTTTGATGTTGATCCTTGTTGACAGGTTTAATATTTTTGTCTTTTTATAATCTTACTTTTTATATAATCTTTAACTGCATTGTTTAGGGAGGTACGACTTGGGAGAAATGGGGTAGAAGAAATCAAACAACATCCTTTTTTTAAGAATGATCAGTGGAATTGGGATAACATAAGAGAGAGTAAGTCAATAAATTTAAATATTTATATTACATCACATTTTAAATCTCAGAAAATGATTACTCTTTTGAATTAACTAGCATGTTTGATATACTTAATGCTAACTAATTTTTAAATTGAGAGGTTTCATTTCAAATTCATGCCAATATTTACAAATCTTACCTCGATATCTTAGCAAACTAAGCATACAATAAACATGTATTTATTAACAATATTTCCCAAAGATATTATAATAAACATTATTGATTTTTTAATTTGTCGAGTTCACTTTTATGAAACTCAATAATTTGTAGAATTGGGAAATATAATCCTTTAATTCGAATGTGTCAAATTAATAAATCAGTAATTATTTATGGGAACTATACTCTGGTCAGTACTAGGGTAAATATAGTAACTCATTTTAACTTTATGTGTATTTGACGTTAATTTATTTTAAGAGTAAGAAATATTTTGCCTAAAGAATATAGAAAACTGAAGACTAAAGAATGTATGTGCAAGTTATTGCTGCTTATAATCTTAATACCTAGACTAATACCATATTGCTTTCCTTGTTTAATTGATTTATCTATATTTAAAACTGGTCTAATGTAGTAAAACACAAAGTTTTAATTCTTTGAAATGGTAAAATGGAAATTGTTGCTAAAATTTTCTATAGTAAATCATGTTATTATATAGTACTCATGTTCAATGTGTTAATATTAGTATAATATATTGTTAATGATATAAAACAATAAGGTCTGTTTAGATATGTATTTTTTTTATTATGAATGAAATAATTCATTTCTTTTTATAGCGGCAGCTCCAGTAGTACCTGAACTCAGCAGTGACATAGACAGCAGCAATTTTGATGACATTGAAGATGATAAAGGAGATGTAGAAACCTTCCCAATTCCTAAAGCTTTTGTGGGAAATCAGCTGCCTTTTATAGGATTTACCTACTACAGAGAAAATTTGTATGTGGTTTGTTTGTTACATTTTTGTATTCATAGTCTTACTTTGAGACTCTGAATTATGTAAGATAAAGTGTTAATTTGTTTTAAACTTCGAGTTTTTTTTTAGAAAGCCTATCAAAGGGATTATTTTTCATTTAATTTAATTATTTTGCTCCTGAATTTTTATTTATTTGCAAATGAATGCAAGGCAATGCTCTTTATTCTCTTGAGTTGTTGAGTAAGACCAAATACCTGCTTTCGAAAGAACTTGTCAACTAATGAGGAATATGATAAAACTGTATAGTCATAAAGAAGGGTAGAATGTACAGAGTATTGTAATCCATTGGGGTCCAAACATAGGGTATATGTTACTAGATTATGACCACTTGGAAGACTTGATAAGACTGATTCTCTTGCCTGAATTTTTCTATCTAGTGCAGAGCCTGGCACAAAGTCATCATTCAGTAAATATTGGTCAACTGAAGTGAGTTTTGTGGGGGCTAACATTAGAAAATAGATTGAAGTTGGAGTTTAGGAGAAGAATAATGCAACAGGTGGTGGCTGTGTACTATGCTAAGGGACTTTTAACTTTGACAAGCAGTGAGGAGCCACTGAAAACTGTTAAATAGTCGAGTGAAGCATTAAAGACATTTGAGAAACTTTTTGGTACTTCCATGTGTGTAATGATCAGAGTGATAAACCATTATGGTTTGCCTGGGACTGAGGATTTTCCTAGGATGTCATGTGGGACTTTCATTCTAAAACTAGGAAAAATTCTGGGCAAACCAGCAAGAGTAGGTCACCCTGCTACCAGCAGTGTTCTAAAAACTATTGTAATGCTGATTAAAATGAGGATATCAGTGCCAGAAGAAACCCAAGAGTATAGGCAGTGAGGAAGGACCCAGTTAAAAGAGAAGTTGACAGTTAAGTAGAAGTTTATGTATTAAGACCTGATGATCAAGAGATGCTGTCTTTGAAAAGGAAGAGAGATGTCTCTTTAGAAAATATCTAGAGGAATAAAATAGTTACGGGAACTCAAAATGAGATAAAGGAGAAAAAGCATAGTTCTATTTAGTCCTCTGATCTCAACAATGGTGAATAATACAACATCTGCTAAGAATGAGAAGAAAAGTTTAATATTTGAAATTATTGAAAATGGTATAAATGTCTAGAGTGGAAAATACTTCTTCATTTTGAATATGTCAAAATGAAAAAAGAAAAATCTTTGGTTGGAACTTAATTCTGAGAATAACTTGGTATTAGAAAATGGGGTAAAATGACATGCAAATAAATTTATTTCCTGCCTTTCCTTCTAGGTTATTAAGTGACTCTCCATCTTGTAGAGAAAATGATTCACTACAATCAAGGAAAAATGAGGTATGTATAAATTTTTACTACTCTGTTTTAGTCATGTTTTAGTAATGTCTATGTATTTTTAAATGTTTATTTGATGCTACTTTTAGAATCATTAGATGGCATTCCTTGTTGCAATACAGTTCAGCATAACATTGAAATGATTCATTTCTTTGACAAGTATCATTGTGTAAGATACAATGACCAATAAAAGGATGAGTTATACATAGCTTTAGGCTAAGGTTTAGTAGCAAAAGTGATAGATTTATAAACAGCTATAATACCAGTTAGAACTTTTTATAATCTTAGTGCTATAAAAGTACAAATAATAAGCTATGAGTACAGAAATATTGTAGAGATTCAGATTTTAAGTATCTAGCAATGAATTCACGTGAAGGATAATTTTGTCAAACTGTTACAGTATTTTGTGACCTTTATAATTTATAACTGCATACAAAGCTAAATCACACACACATGCATATACACATAAATGAGGATGCTAAACATTTTTCTCTTCAAAACTTAAACTAAAAAAATTTGATTGAATAATTTTGGTGTGATTTGTGTTTTAGGAATTTTAAAAGCAAAACAAGCATTTAATGTTTTCTGTGCTTTTGTTTGTTTGTTTTAAATAGGAAAGTCAAGAGGTATGTTGATGTCAAACATCTTGAAAAACCGAGAAAAACTCATCACTCTAGCAGTGTTTTAATATAGAGATATTCCACTTAGCATTTGGACTATGACGTCTACCCAAGAGAGAAGTTCCCAATCTTTTGTCTACCAAGTATCCCTTTTATTATTGCTCCTATGGATCTGTTATTTAAAATATGTATTGTGTAATTTTCTTGTTTGTATTTATCAAGGACATACAGTTGGCAGCAAGAACTTCTGATTATCATGTGATAACTAGTGATCAAATTGTATTGATGCAGTAGCCATTAAATTTGACTAGTTCATTGGCCTGTATGTTCTTATTAAGGAAATATACAGTTTTGCTTAAGATATATGAAATATTTAAGAAACCATGGAGAAGAACCTAATCACTAGAAGAATAGTGGAAAGAACATCGGGCTCAGGATCTAACAGACTTGGGTTGACTTTTAGTACTGCTACTTACCAGCATGCTATCTCGGCCCAGTTATTCAGCTTTTTTGGAATTTAATTTCTTTACTGAGTACATATAACACTACCATCTTCATAGGGTTTTTGTTAGGATTAATGAGAACATTTGTTAAGTGCCTGTACAAAAGGAACTCAAAACATTAAATCCTTTATTAGGGTAATATGATCCAAAAATGGGTTATTTAATACTTTTTTGTAATTTTAGTTTGTATAAAGACTGACATGTCTGGCCTAGAAGAAGATTTAAAGAATGGCAAGGAGATGACTTGAAATTAGCTATCACTTATCCAAAAGACTTATTGATTACAACTCTTTATAGTACTGTGCCTGGCACTGTGTAGGAAGATGTAAAGAAGAGCTTACGTTCTTATTTTAAGAACACTAACATATATTTGACTATGTTTAATCAAATATTCCAAATATTTGTTTTATATATAGATAGACCTTTTATCCTTATAAGCACAATGGTGACAATATTTTCAAATAAATAATCTAAAGAAGAACAGTGGAGGATATCAGAGGATATTCTTTATTCATAATGAATGAGAAACTTGGTGTCATAGAAGAATTCTGCCAACAATAGAGTTTCTCATTCATATGTGTATGAAGTGTGTTCATACACACATGTGTACTTTCATAGACAGAAAGCAAGAGATGGAAGATTTTTTCCCTCTTGTAAGTAGAATTCACCTTAAGAAGATACAAATACTGTACCATTACAGAGGAGATTACGTTAAGTTGAAAGAAAAGAGAAGCTTATCATTGTATTCTTTAAGCCTCTCATCCTTTAAGTGTGACTGAACTTTATAATTAAGTTTCTTGTTTTCTGACAGATTCAGAAAAAACTATACACATTAGAAGAACACCTTAGCACTGAGATACAAGCCAAAGAGGAACTAGAACAGAAGTGCAAGTATGTTTTGTAGTTAATTAAATAGTATATTGTAAAATTTAAGTTTAAACATATTACTAAAAATGTTGTTATGATTATTTTTAAATTTATGATAAATGCTTTTACTGTAACTTAGTTATTTACTGTTTCTTTTTAAATTCTTTAGATCTGTTAATACTCGCCTAGAGAAAGTAGCAAAGGAGCTTGAAGAAGAGGTAAAATAGCTCAATATGTTTATTAACCTTTTTGTTCATGAAAAGTTTTGATACTTGACTTACCTGTAAAGTTCTCTTGGTACCATATTCATACATATCTTGATCTGTAATAAAACTTACCATATAGCATTGGAGGACAGGACTAAAATTATAGGATAATCATGATAATAGGCTTCATGTTATATTTTCATAAAACTTGAGTTAATTTAGTATGGGTAGATAATTCAAATTAAAAAGTGCATATTAATGACATGGCTTAAAAACAGAGTGACCATTGGCGGTTTTTTTATTGTTATTCATAACGTTTTAGATCAATGGTTTGTGTTGCATAAGATGGTTCAGTGGTGTTGGAATTAAATGCAGCGTTTGACTTTGAATAGTAAACAAAACACTTACAGGTTTGATTATTTAATAGTGTGCTTATTTTTAAAAAATAGAAAACGTAATTTTAACACTACAGCAGTTACAGTTTTTTTAACAGACTTTTTTAGTCTACCTGAAATAACAAATATTTTTTGTTTTCATTTGATTTTTATGTTTACTTTCCTCTGATAATAACTTGAAGCATTATTTCAGATTACCTTAAGGAAAAATGTGGAATCAGCATTAAGGCAATTAGAAAGAGAAAAAGCGCTTCTTCAGCACAAAAATGCAGAATATCAGAGGAAAGCTGATCATGAAGCAGACAAGAAACGAAATTTGGAGAATGATGGTTTGTGGTGTAGAATATTAAATACCAAGAAAAAAAATTGAGTGTGTGTTGTGTGTGTGTGTGTTGTGTCCAAGCTTGCCACTGAAATACTTTTTATCATAGTTAACAGTTTAAAAGATCAACTTGAAGATTTGAAAAAAAGAAATCAGAGCTCTCAAATATCCACTGAGAAAGTGAATCAACTCCAGAGACAGGTAGGTTCTTCCCAGTTTGTAATAAGGGAATTTAATTTATGACTGTCTATTAACAGTTTCAACTGGCATTGTTACGAAAGGATTTTGCCTCTAATTTGAAAGAGAAATCATTAGGAAATATTTTTAGGTTTTTGTTTATTTTAAATATTCATAATGGGGTAGTTAGTTGAAGTATTTTCATTGTATACACCTGTGTTTGTTTGTTTGTTTGTTTGTTTGATTTTGAATGGAATAACAGCTGGATGAAACCAATGCTTTGCTGCGAACAGAATCTGATACTGCAGCCCGGTTAAGAAAAACCCAGGCAGAAAGTTCAAAACAGATTCAGCAGCTGGAATCTAACAATAGAGATCTGCAAGATAAAAACTGCCTCCTGGAGACTGCCAAGTTAAAACTTGAAAAGGAGTTTATCAATCTTCAGTCGGTTCTAGAATCTGAAAGGAGGGACCGAACCCATGGATCAGAGATAATCAGCGATTTACAAGGTATTAAAGTAGCGATTGCACTTGAATTCATCTTGATCATTTATAGTTTGGAAATAACTTTGTATGATGGATAATGTACTCGAGTAGGACATTTCTGTACATACTACCCTGTTATATAAAGTTAGGGTATTGGAAATACATTAATACAAAATTTTATGAATGAAAGATTTACTTTTCAAATAATTCGAAGTATTTTGAGTATCAAACCACCTCCCAAGGTGGTAGAGTGGGTTCCAGCCGAATTAACTGTAAAGCAGTATCTCAGCTCTATCAACTATGCCAACAATTATAAAACTTCTCATAAATCACAGCTCCAAAATATAAGATGATGTCCACATTTTTTACTTTTAATGTATGTATTTTGTGGGTTTATTGTTTTTTGAAATGTTGCAATTTTAGGTAGAATATCTGGCCTAGAAGAAGATTTAAAGAATGGCAAAATCTTATTAACAAAAGTAGAGATGGAGAAGAGACAGCTACATGAGAGATTTACTGACTTGGAAAAGGTAAAATGTGTTAAGCTGTGTATTTGTGTAAGAAAATGACAGAGAGAGTTCCAAATTGGAAAACTTATTCTAAAATAAGAGAGATCCCTAACTGAAATATTTCTGCATACTCGTGGACTCTTATGTTTAGACTTGGTGTAAACTAGAGGTGTATATATTTAAGGCTTGCCATAACTGCATAAGCCACCCGTAGTATGCCAGATGCTTGTGAAGGGAGGGACTCACCTGGACTGTATATGATGAGGATGCTTCTCTCTAGACATCCAAGGAAAACTCACATTTTCACTTATAACATGTCTTAAAAATGACATAACTTTAGGCATTTAGAATTTTTTTTAAATACTATAAGCTGGGGATAATTTTTAGGCTCTTAGCAGTTACTATTTTACTTTGTTCATTTATTCATTCATTTATGTATTTAGCATATCATCCGTGATAGAAATATTAGGATGCAGTCTTTGCCTTTAAAAATCTCACGGCCAGATGAGTAATTTCTAAAGAAATAATAAATCACAGAGATACTTTTAATGCAGTGTGGTTAATAGAATGACAGAGGTGTATGGACCAGGGTATATGGGGTAGGTTCACAGGATGTATCCCTAATTTGACACGGCAGGATTGATTGATGGGGTTAAGGCACATTCTGAGTTGGGGCACACACCAAAGGCATAGCAATAGGAGGTAAAAAAAGATGTTATTGGTTTACTTAAGTACAAACAGTTGAATATTTCTGGAGTACAAACCATCAGTCAACAAACAAATTTTGATCTTTTAAGGGAAAGACAGCCAATATTTTAGGCTTTGCAGGCTTTATAGTCTCTCTTGGACCTACTCAGCTCTGCTCCAGTACATAAAGGAATGGGCATAACTATGTTTCAGTGATATTTTTCAAAAACAGTGAACCAGTGTGATTGTCCTGTAAGAGTATGCGAATTCAGTGGCCAAAGGGAGGCTACATAACTAGGCGTGAACTAGGTCATGCAAGAATTTGAATATCTGTTAAGAAACTTAGTTTCTCTAAGTAATAGACTAGCCAATGAAGGGCTTTAAATCGAGTGATCTTATTAGAGGTATATTTACAGTAGATCACTGTGTACCATATAGAGAATAGATTTGAGGAGAACAAGACAAGAGGTAGGAAGGAGACTAGTCAGAGGCTTTTTCAGTATTCAAATGGAGACCTAACTAGTGCAGTGGTTAAAAGGATGGAAAATAAGAATGAATCTGAGAAATATTTAGAGGAGGAATGTTTCAGAGAAATTATTAATTGATTATATGTGAGTAGTGCTCAAGAAGGAACTCTTGGTTCCCAGTTTTTGACAAGATACATAGTCATGCCATTAATTTAATAAAGAATAAAGGAAAAATGCTCTTTTAGAGGAAACAGTGATAAATCCATTTTAGTTCTAAGTTTGAGAAGCCTGTGAGATAGCTAAATTAGGATGTCTGCAAAGCATTGTTATGGTACTAGAAGCTAGAAATGGTTGAGAGTCATTGATGTAGAAGTAGCCGAAATCTTGCAAATGGAAGAGCTCACCTGGGAAGGCATTTTTTAGAGCAGTGGTTTTTCAGGGCAGAGTAGATTACTCTGTCGGTGGATTGTTTGAAAAAATCAAATTTTACTTGAAACAAAAATATCTACATTTATGATACAAACTATAAAAAACAAAGAATTAGAAAAATTTTTGAGGATATATAGAAAATAGACTTCAATTATTAAAGATTTTCAATTTAAAACATCTCTTACATGGAAAATAAGGGTGAATGGTAGGGGATACTGAGATTTTTATTTTGAAGATATAGCAAAGGAAAACATTAGGTATATTTTAAAAGTTTGAGAAATAATGATATAGGAAGAGGAGAAGCATTGTGGCTAAAGAACACTACCTCTAGAGAACACCCCGCATTTAAGGGGGAGTTGGAGGGAAACTTCACAAGTGATGGAAAGGATGAGAGCAGGATGGGAGAGCTAAGTGAGTTCAATGTCAGTCAAGGAAATAGTTTCAAGGGCAACAGTGAGTTCAAATGAGATAAAGACTCAAAAGTGTCGAATTTGTTATTGAGAATATCATTGGTCACTTTATTGAGATTAGTACACATCTCAAGTGTATGAGAGATGGGTACCATGGGAGAACAGGCAGAGTATGTAATTACTTTTACAAGAAGTTTACAACGAAGAGGGACGGGAAAGTATTGAACGTCCTTAGTAAGTCTATAAAAAAACTAAGTTTTTGAAATTGTGAGCCAGTATTTTTTGTTGATAACTGCCATTTTAATGTTTACTAGGAAAAGAACAACATGGAAATAGATATGACATACCAACTTAAAGTTATACAGCAGAGCTTAGAACAAGAAGAAGCAGAACATAAAGCTACAAAAGCACGGCTGGCAGATAAAAATAAGATTTATGAATCCATTGAAGAAGCTAAATCAGAAGCCATGAAAGGTATGCATTTTTATAAGAGGGTTTTCCAGCAGCATTTTATTAAGAATGGATTCTGTATTTGATTCTTCGATTTTGAAAATATTTAGATAATTTCTTGTTTTCCAAACTGATTGTTTATAATTCTAAAGGACTTGAAATTCTAAAAGAAATCAATGAAGTATTCTTGTGACAGACTCATAAAACTCTTCAACAGAAATTTTATTTCATATTGAAATATAACATTTATGAATAACAGCAAAAATAAGCTTTTAATTATTGAATGTAATTAAAATTGGAGATTTTTTTTTTGGTTAATATCAATTTAGCTTAAGGCGCTAATTCAGGATGATAAAAAAAGAATGCTTTATTTAGAAAAATCAAATTAGAAGAGATGAAGTTAGTGGGCCATGTTTTCCTATCTGTGGCCTAGAAAACAGTGGCATTTCTTTTGAGGTATAATTTAGGTACAATAAAATGCAAACATGTTTCACATTTGTAGTGCACACTTAACAAGTATCATCCAAACCAAGGTATAGAACCTATCTTTTCACCACTTCAGTAAGTTCATGCATGCCTCTTTCTATTTTCTGTGCCCACATTAGGGTGATCGTTTTTTTTAAAAATGAGTACATTTGTTCATAGGCTATTCTCTGAACTGATGAATTTGAACCAAGTCAGTATAATAATTGCCATTTCTTCAAACTCCTTTTGAGAACAGTAAGATAAGATTCATGATGACTTGTGTTTTATATGAGTGCCCAAAACTTAAATATTATAGATGATACTCAAATCTGGGTCTAAAGCCTTTGGCTTTCTGCAGCATATCATTGCCTCCTTTGATTAGAATATGACTTCACCATCAATGCATTACTAGTTATGTGACCTTTTCTAGTTACTTAAACTTTTCATGCCTTCTTTCCTGTAAAGGGACAATTATATAGTATTAGGTTGTTGTAAAAATCAAGTGCAATGATGCATGAAAAGTGCTATTATTAGTAGTGTGTAAAGAATAGTTTCATTTTTCCACACTTAAAGACAATTTATTAAAAGCGAAAAAGTCATAGGTTTAATTTTAACTTAATATAACTTTGAAGTATATGATAATTAGATGTCAGGCATCAGGTGTAAAGGAGCAGAGGAATCTGGTTGAATTTAAACAGATTTCCTAATTGGAATATCAGAAGGTAATCTTTTTAACTGTAATAATTTACATTTAATGTGGAATCACTTTGCCTGCTCTTTGAGATTGAAAAAGGCTTTTGAAAAAAGCCTAATTAATAAAAACAAATGAAAAGTTACTGTAAATCGTTTAGAAAATAGAGGAAGGTATAAAGAAGTAAGTAAAGATTAACCAGTCCTAGTAATCAGGATGATACTTGTATATTTTCTCAATTTTCTATACCGGTTTGCTTTTTTTCTTTTAAAAATATTATGACTATTTTCTTAGCCCATTAAAGATTTTTAATAGTAAATTCTTATCAAGTGCTTGCCATATGCCAAGCAGCATTTAAGAGCTGTACATAGATTAACTCGAAATGTCTATAACATCCTTTTGAGGGCAGATACTGTTATCATCACTCTAGAGATAAGAAAACAGCTTCAGGTTAATTAACTTGAGCAGACAAATAATTAAGAAGTGCCAGAGCCGGGATTTAAATTCCAGAAGTTTGGTTCCTGAGCCCTATTTTCTATCATCTGCCCAAAACATAGTGTTCATCCTGTGCATGATAATTTGTTAATATGGAAAGAGCCATGGAGTTCATGGAATCTACCCGAATGTTTTAAGTTAAGAGTAATACCGACAGGTACACGGTAGCAGGAAAATAAATCTTTATTTAAAAGACATAAATATCTTGTAGAAACATAAGTAAAGGCAGAATTATGTTACTTCGGTTAGAATGGATGTAATATTGCAGAGTGTAGATTTTTATACTCTATGAAAGAAACAACTAATTCAAGCATGAAATCGTTGACATTTCAAATACATTAAGAAGAGTGATGAAAATATTAAATCGGAGATTAAGAATATTTTTAAGGCAGCATCATTTACCATAGTTTTTATTAGTACAGTGT
This sequence comes from Eidolon dupreanum, assembly GCA_028627145.1. Taxonomy (NCBI): domain Eukaryota; kingdom Metazoa; phylum Chordata; class Mammalia; order Chiroptera; family Pteropodidae; genus Eidolon; species Eidolon dupreanum. Next base: position 101,767,325 of record CM053515.1, read on the forward strand.
CATGTATTTGATGTTGCTTTTGTTTGTAAATTCATGATTATGTCTATTTTTGTGGCAATAGAAATGGAAAAGAAGCTGTTGGAAGAAAGGACTTTAAAGCAAAAAGTGGAGAACCAGTTACTGGAAGCTGAGAAAAGGTGTTCTATTTTAGACTGTGACTTCAAACAGTCACAGCAGAAAATAAATGAACTTCTTAAACAGAAGGATGTGCTAAATGAGGATGTAAGTATGCTTACTAATAAATAATAATAAACTAATGAATTAATAACAAACTAGATTTATTTGTAAAGGTACAATGATGGTTTCAAAACTTAAAAATTTTTTTTATCCACAGCTATTTAATTTTACTGAATTTGGATGATATATTAAATGAATCATAATTAAATTTTTTAAGTAATTTTTACCATAAAGACCGTATTTTATTTTGAAAATATAACACAGAAAAAATATTTTTCTGTGAAATGAATTAATTGCCTAGGGGCAAAAATCTGTTTTACATCATATATACTGCCAGCTTCATTGATAAGAAAAATCAAAATAATTTACTTACATACAAAGTACACAATTTATTTTTTAGGTTAGAAACTTGACATTAAAAATAGAGCAGGAAACTCAGAAGCGCTGCCTTACACAAAATGACTTGAAGATGCAAACACAGCAAGTTAACACACTAAAAATGTCAGAAAAGCAGTTAAAACAAGAAAATAATCATCTCATGGAAATGAAAATGAGCTTGGAAAAACAGAATGCTGAACTTCGAAAGTAAGTTGAGATAAAATTTTACTAATATGCACAACTATTCACATGTACATTATCTTAATTTTGGCTTATCTAGGGATTTTTTTTTTTTGACTGTTTTATTTTCTTGATCTTGTTCTCTCTTTTTTCTATGTAAGTCATGTGTTGAGTGCCACTGTTGTTCAAGATTCTGTTTGCTTCTCCAGCAGTTTTTTACTAGTGCCACCTTACTGTGATAAAATGATAGAATGGTGGTGTTGGAGCAGAAGAAAATGTCTAGGATTTTCACCTCACGCTCTGAAGATTCCTGCTGAGGACTTTTTCTCATGCTTACTGTCCATGTGTTTTTCGTTTGTTCCTGTAGTGCCATGGACTTGGAAATATTTGACTATTAAGCAAACGCAATATAAGTTTTTAATTATTTTTTAGTATATACTCTAGTGCTCTATTTAACTAGAAAATAGAAAACCTAGTTAAAATACTTTTAATGTACAGTAAACATACTATTAAAGTTTGTTCCATTAAGTCATTAGTAGTATAATTACTTCTTCCCAGTCATGACCAAAGGTCATACTGGATCCTAGTTGTTTGAAGAGAGGCAGTGTGGTAGAGTGGAAAAACATAGGCTTTAGAGCCAGACACATTACAGTGTCAGCCCTAGTTCTACTTATTAGCTGACCCACATTGGGCAAAATATTTAACATCTCTGAGCCTTCTATCATACCTACAAAAAGGCATAGTAATAGCTTTCTTGTCAGGGACCTTGTAAAGCATAACAATGATTTATGTAACAGCATTAGCACACTATAAATGGTAGGACTATTACTACTACAGCTGTTGCTGTTACTACTGCTGTGACGCCTACTACTAAAACTATTACTCTACTCTTACTGCTAATTGCCTGTTCTTTACATACCTGTGACGGGTCAGTAAGATTGATACTACCTAGGAAAAGATGGTCAAATATTGATACTACCTAGGAAAGGATGGTCAAAAAGATTTTGTTCTTTTTGCTGATCCGTTGCCTTGGGTAAGCCTCTAGAATCTTAAACTGCGTGAGATTTCAACGTTTAAAACTTGGAACTAGAAACTTGAACCGTGTTTAGACTTCTTCATCTTTGTTTTGTTTTGTTTTGTTTTCCTTGTATGTTTTATTCTTCTCTCTCATTTTAGGCTAGCTTTTTCCATTTAACTGAAAACTTGGTCCTTCAACAAGGACAGATTCTAGAGAGGTGTCTTATAGCTTCATTTATTTGGAGAGACCCTGGTTTGACTCCTCCGGATCCCGAGTTCAGAAGGTGCACCAGGTCATGGGATGGAACACAGTGACCCAGCTTGGGTTAGGAGCCTGAGCTGTGGGTCCAAGGTTCTAGGGAAACACAGTTTTAAAACCACTTCACTGAATAGATTCTTTAGTGTCTGTTATAACAGTGTTTATATAAATGCAAGAGCTGGTTAAACATCTAGGTTGTGTTTCCTCTCCTGTTCTAATTACACTTTGTTTATATCTAATTTATGGTATTTAGTATACACGCCCCCCGTTTTCTAAAGAGGTGCACACGGATCTGTTTCATAATCCCTCAGTTCCTAACCCCACCTCTCTAAAGATGTTCACATTTGCTATCTTAGGAGGAGGAAAGACAGGACATAAATAATTGGAATACAAGGTTTAAAAAAACACTTGCAGTGAGAATTTACATAAGAAGTGCTATGTCGGCTTCCATTTGAAAATGGCCAACATATCTTCATTCCTAGATTCCAGTAAAACTCTAGTAAAGGAATCTTAAGTTTATAAAGCCACATCAAGAATTACAGTGGATTGGAGGACAGGAAGTTCCTTTAGTTAATGAGATAGTGGCAAGTAGATGAAAACCTTCTGACTAATGCAATAGAGTAAAGGGAGCAATAGTCAGGAGTATGTACGAAGTGGGAAATAGGTGAAGAAAAAGATGCTTCATTATTCAAAGCAGTACCTTGAAAGGCCACATTAAGATGTGATACTGTAAATGGAACTATCTGTTGGTTATCCTCTACCTTTGCAGATATGTGTGTAGCCGGGTGCTGTCACCACTAGGGTTCCTGCACAGCATCCCCTCTAAAGAAATGGGGCACACACGCTCTGTGGGTAATTAGAGCAACTGTTATGGGGTCAGCTCTAAGCCTTCCTCCTGTCATTTCGGGACTCCTGCTTAATGCTGGCCTTTTAAGCCTCTCATCGGAAATTGAAGTTGCCAGTTAGAAAAACCCTCCCATATATATAGGGATTAAAATTTCTGCCTCCTCTTTTATAAATGAATAAACAAGTGTCACTGAGAATTTGAGGGAAACCTGCAGTACAAAAGAGAAAACTGTGATAAAGAGGAAAGTGCCCCCAGATGAAACATATATCAAGGAATAGAAGAGAACTTAGAAAGAAAGCTCATACAAAAGAAAACCTCATTGTTAATAATTAGTGTTGATCAAAGATGTTAGGAAACACTACTTCCATTAAACAAGAACCAGATGAAATGCAAAAGGGCAGCCAGAATGGAAAAGGGCTCTTGAAGGTTAAAGATTACAGCCAAATACAAGTTTATTAGAAGGGTTTGAAGAAAAAGTCATATTTTACAAAATGTAGAACAAGAGGTAAGACACAGAGAGACCGTTGCAGGAATTCTAGCACCAGACAAGTAAGAATTTCAGGGAAACCAAGGGGAGGGAATTATTAAAGAAGTAATAGAAAAGAATTTCCCATAGCTGAAAAGTCTTTAGATTGAAAGGACTCAGCAAAAGTAAATGGGAAAAAAAAAAAAAAGACCCATATTTAGACATGTTCTCATGAAATTTCAAAAACAAAAGAGAAGGGATGGGCTAATATACTAGAGTTCTCATCTCTAACTAGGGAGGTTGTGGTTTGTGGTCAGTGCAATAGGAAATGGAGGTTTAATTATGTCACTTAGGCTGGTGGTACAACTGTGCTGGGGTTGGGTAGAGGTCAGGGAGGGATGATAAGAGCTAAATTCTCACATCTGGCAGCAGAGAGTTGGTAAATAATATTTAAAATCTATGTCAAGAAATAAGCTGAGATGTGGCGGTAAGTACCAAAAGAAAAAAGCAGAAACGAAACAAGTGATTTCTGCTGGGGGAGTAGAGTTAGCGTGTAGAGAGGTGTGGGTAAGGAGACTTCTACCTTTCATTATAGTTTCTTCTGTGTTATTCTGTACTATTTAATTGCAACCATGTGCATATTTTGTGGTTACTTTCTAAAGAATACTTTTCTTAAATACCTAATAAATGTTAGATTTTTAAAGTTACAGAGGAATGAATGATAGCTCTTCAAGAAGATCATGATATTAACATTATACTGGGATTTACTGCAAGTGGGCTTAGCTGGTGGTGGTGAGACAATTTTAAAACTTGACCTTGTAGATGTTATTAATTAGCAACTTTCACCTTTTTGACTTAGAGAAATAAGAATCATCATTTTTTAATAATACACTAGTCAATAGTAAAGCACAGAAATAACACAGATAAGTGACACTGAGTGATAACTATCTTTTTATCCAGAGGTTTAAGGGCCAGTGAGTAAACAAAGTGACCAAATTATATTAAATGATAAGAATAAAAGTCCTAAATAATATACAAATCAAAGATAGTGTGATTAAATCATTGATCTCTCATAGTTTTCCTTGCTATATACATTTTTAAAATATCCAAGTGGTGTCGAAATATTTTCTTACTGTAAAATACTTAGAATTATATTTACAAAATACAGAGGAAACAATGTAAGTTTCCTTTTATGAATGCAGACACATTTTACCTCTCTGGAGCTACCATATTGTAACAGTTGGTTATTTTATCCTTCCAGACCTTTTTCTATGCCTGTACCTGTACATCTGTACAATGTATATAGCCTTTGGAAAAACTGCAACTTTTTTTTTTTTAATAAGCTTAGAATTACTTCAACCTAATGTCTTAAATAGAGTGTTAGGCTCACTTTTATTTCCATTTTTTTGTTATTTCTTTATTGAAGATTAACATACCTACAGAAAAAGTACACAAATGATAAGTGTAAAAATCTTTGTAGTTACCATTCGCATTTAGATATAAAACCCTGTACTCCTTATTTCACCTCAAGCCCTTGCCTAGTCATTTCTTCACTCATCCTAAGATAGATAATTTTAAGTGCTCTTTTAATTCTACTACTTGTTTGGCATAAATGGCTGATTACAGTGCACTTGCAATTTAATGTTATGTAATTTAATGTTATTGGTTAATATAGCACTATTTGATCTCAGGATCCCTTTATACTCTTAAAAATTATTAAGGGCCTCAAGGAGTTTTCGTTTATACAAGTTATGACTAATGATATTTTTGTGTTAGAAATTAGAACTGAGAAAATTCTGAAATACAAAAATGTAGAATGTATTTCATTAGCTGTTGGAGTGATGACATGATAATGTCATATAGCCTCAAGAAAAGTCAATATGAGTGAGACAATGAGAATTTTTTAAAAAGTAGTGATGTTTATATAGTATTATGAAAATAATTTGACCTTGTGGAGTCTCTGGAAAGGTCCCAGGGACTCTGAGGGGTTCCCCAGGCCACATTTTAAGAATTACTGATTTAATATGTCTGTAACTTATTTAAACATTTGATTCATTATTGCCACAGAGAACGTCAAGACGCAGATGGGCAAATGAAAGAGCTCCAAGATCAGCTTGAAGCGGAACAGTATTTCTCAGTAAGTTCCAGACACATTAATTTGAAAATTGTCATATTTGTAGAATTAAAAAAAATTGCTTCAGGACGAGGAGAATGATTCTTGTCTTTATAATAGATTATTATAGTAAAAATCAAGCAGTTTTGGATGGAACATTTTGTTCCACACAAAAAGAACAACTTAGCCATAGACTGTTGATAGTTCAACAGAAATCTGTTATCATTGTTAGAAAAATCATTCTAAGCACATGCACATGCCCTACGAAGTTGACTAAATGCATCGCTCTTTGCGAAACAATATATTTGCATAATGAAAAAAATAAAGTCATTTTAACATTTGTACTTTTTTGAGTTCAGTTTTAAAATATGAAATAGTAACTGTCACCTCTTTCATTGATTTAAGCCAACAAAATTTTGTTAAATTTTGTAATATTTTTCTTCGCCTCTTTATTCTACCAATCTGCCATTTAATGAGAAATCTCACTGTGATATTCAGTTGAAAATCACACTTCTAATGATTAGCTGAACTTTTATTACTTAATTAGTTGTTTACAAGAAAAATCAAAAAGCTCATTAAACTATTAATTTTCTCCGAGGCTTAATATTACTCAGTGTTACAAACATTTGTATGTACTTGGCTTTTTGTCTGGATAGATTTCGAATGTAGAAATATTCTTGATGATGATGATGATGACGATATATTTTTCTGTTATATTTTGCTATGTAGACCCTCTATAAAACACAGGTTAGGGAACTTAAAGAAGAATGTGAAGAAAAGACCAAACTTTGTAAAGAATTGCAGCAGAAGAAACAGGAATTACAGGATGAAAGGTAAGGACTCAAGATCCTTCTCTCTTGTTCATAGCCACGTACCCTGCTCCTAGAACAGTGCCTGCTGTACTTCAGATAAAAATTTGTTGAAGTGAATTAGACAAGAACTTTCACTTCACAGTAAAAATTGAACAATAAAATGATGTGTCTCTAAAATGTAGGGACTCCTTGGCTGCTCAGCTGGAGATCACCTTGACCAAAGCAGATTCTGAGCAGTTGGCTCGTTCAATTGCTGAAGAACAATATTCTGATTTGGAAAAAGAGAAAATCATGAAAGAGCTAGAGATCAAAGAGATGATGGCTCGGCACAAACAAGAACTCACTGAAAAAGATGCTACAATTGCATCTGTAAGTAGAATTTCAGTTCTTTATTATAAATAAATTACTGCATCATAAATCTTCCTTAGAAGCAGTAGGAAAGTAACATATATCTAAATGAAAAATTGTCCATGCCGGCTACAAGATTTTTGATTCAATTACCCATCAGCTTCTCTGCGTTGTTTGGCAGAGAGAGGCTCAAAAAGAACCACCGGCAATGATTAATTCAGAGTTAAAGGATTAAAGTGAAAAAGAAATACCAAAAGCAGAACAGTTTAAGCCATTTTTTTCTTGTTGAAGTTTAGTGCAAAAGAATCTTGAAACAACCATGAAGATAGTTATACACAGGTTGAAAAAAAATTGCAATTAAAATTTCAAAGACAAGTAAAATATCAAGTAGTTGAGTTTGCCTTATCAGTTACTCAGAGCTATTAAAATGCTACAGTAATTAAAAGCCGTGGTATTAGAACAGGGATATTTAATCCTGTTCAGTGGAAACCAGTAGGGAGGCCAGAAATAGATTCATGCACTTACAGGAACTTGGTATATGAAAGAAGTGGCAATATGCCAATCACTGGGAAAGGTTACAGATTTTATAAATGGCTTTGTAATACTGTGTTTTTATGTAGAATACAATGAAATTAGATTCTTACCTTTTACCACATAAAAAGTTAATTCTAGCTATTTTAAGGACCCAAATATCAAAAGTGAAAATTTTTAACTATTAGAACAAAATCCAAAACTTATTTATAGCAGTAGACAACCAATAAATGACAGAGAAGAAATTTGCAATGTATTTATTGAACAGTGGATTAGTATCTAGAATATATGTGGAACTCCTACAATTCAATAAGAAAAAGTTAAATGATCCAGAAGAAAAATTGGCCAAAAGAGAAAACCTAAAAATGTAAGCAGATGCTAAATCTTTAGGAAAATGCTACATGAAATAACTTTGAAATACCATTTTATTATACCCATCCCATAGCAAAAATTCAGTATCTTGACTCATTGCAAATGTTCGAAGGGTGTCTGGAAAATGACATTCTTATTACTTCTATGGGGAGTGAGAGTTAGTATGGCATCGCATAGTATAGTAAAAGTATGGAAATTTTCAGTATATGTAAAATATTCATATTATCCAGAGAAAGTCCACATTAAGATAACTATGCTGGAGAAATTCAGGCACAATACTCATAGCAGCATAAATGTTTGTAATAGCAAAAATTCAAATGTCTTATCTATAGATGATTGAGTGGATAAATGAAATATAGAAGATGGAACTACTGTATCATTTTAAATTAATTAAGTCTTTGCATATATGAGCAACTTAATTCTTAATATTAATATTGAGTGAAAGCAATTACAGAAAGATAAATACAGCATGATGCTATTTATGGACAATTTAAAATCACATAAAACTGCACTATATATTGTTTCATATGTGTGTAATAAAAGTGTACAACCATGGATGGAAAGGATGAATGCATAATTCAAAGTAAAAGTTCCTTCAAGAAGGAAGAGTAGAAATAGGATTTGGAGAGAATCCAAAAGAATGTTAACTTCTTTAGTAAAATTTTATTACCTGTTTTAAAATAATGTTCTGAAATAAATACTGCAGTTTTAAATCTTATTTATCTGCATGATGGAATGCAAAGCTTTGTTATGGTATTTGCTTTTCGTAGTTTATTAAGTGTTTTTTTTACCAAAAATACTGCTAAAGATTTTTGAGAGGAGCAGTGTCGGCTTCCTGAGGTGCATATGAAGTCTGCTTTCAGGAGTGATGTTCAGTTAAGGTAGCACAGAGGCAAGAAGGGCGGAGATAGGTGTACTTAGAAAGACAAGAGTGTTAGCAACATCCTAGGGTATTTTCATTCTGAATTATTGCTTTATAACTTAAATTTGTAAATTGGGAGATGACATTTATTTCACTTTAATTTCTTAGCTTGAAGAAACCAATAGGACACTAACTAGTGATGTTGCCAATCTTGCAAATGAGAAAGAAGAATTAAATAACAAATTGAAAGATGCCCAAGAACGTATGTATTACAAAAAATGAAATTTATCTTAAGTATAACTAATGGTTGTCACTGCTGTAGTTGTCAATATCATTTTGACATTTTTCCGTGTTTCAGAGCTGTCAAGGTTGAAAGATGAAGAGATAAGTGCAGCAGCTATTAAAGCACAATTTGAGAAGCAGCTGTTAACAGAGAGAACTCTCAAAACTCAAGTATGTATAATAAACTCTAAATATAATTTTTAGTTTATCTCTTACATTTTTTGGCATTACAGATTGGCAGTAGTAATTATTGAAGATATCAGTATGAACAATCACAATTATCTAATATATGTCAGGTTGAGAAAAGCTAGATTTGATTAACATTGTCCAATTCAGTGTTTGTTAAAGTTTTTCTTAATTTTTTCATATGGAATCACATTTTCTCCTATTATTTATTGTAATCTGATGTTTTTCTGCTTTTAAGAAACTATAGAGAATGGCCATTTGCTCACAGTTAGTCTCAAAAGGTATCTGTAATTATTCACCATCCTTCCGCCAACTTTCATGGTTATTTGCACATATCGCACAAATACTCTTGGGTCCCGGCTGCCCTGCTCTGTGGTTGGACATGTCGTATTTCATTAATGTGATGCCAATGCAAAATTCTCTTCAGGATGAAAGATCTGCCTAGTAAAATCTGTCTTGGAACTAAAAACTCGTAAGGTGGTAGAAAGCGACATCAGATCAAACCTATAAACATTTTAAATCACAGTTCTCAGAAAACATGAGTGAAAAATTAATAGAGCGCAGGTTGCCGAAGGATAATGAGTAATGAAGGAGGTGTAGTATTTGATATAAAAGGTTTCTTTGTGGCCCTCGGTATAGGGAAGGAGATTATTAGTGGTTGAATAACTTGCTATTGGTGAGTTACCAAGAAACCCTCAACATAAATTATTTTACTTATTTATATACTTCTATATTTTTAAGGCTGTGAATAAGTTGGCTGAGATCATGAATCGAAAAGAACCTGTCAAGCGTGGTAGTGACACAGATGTGCGGAGAAAAGAGAAGGAGAATAGAAAGCTACACATGGAGCTTAAGTCTGAACGCGAGAAACTGACCCAGCAGATGATCAAGTATCAGAAAGAATTGAATGAAATGCAGGCCGTAAGAATACTTTTTGAACACTAGTAGAATTATTTTCATGTCTGTCTATATTTTATTGGTTATAGAACATTTCTATTTCTTAATAATTATTGAACTAAGAAGCAAAGTTATGAGATATATGGCATTCAGTTAATTTAATATAATTTAATGTCTCATAGCAAATAGCCGAAGAGAGCCAGATTCGAATTGAACTGCAGATGACATTGGACAGTAAAGACAGTGACATTGAGCAGCTCCGGTCACAGCTCCAGGCCTTACATATTGGTATGGATAGTTCGAGTACAGGCAGTGGACCAGGGGATGCTGAGGCAGATGATGGGTTTCCAGGTACAAATTTGTTTTCAGCTCTTATGTTGTTTTTTTTTTTTAAAGCCTTTTATCTTAAATATAAATCTGTTGATCATTTTAAGCCCTGTGACTGACTTTGCTCTTGAGGAAAAGTATTTGTCATTTCTTTAAGGGAAAAACTTACTCTTTGGAATGGAGATTCAAATGACAGTTAAACTTATTTTGCTTATTGATTTTTGACAAAATTTTTAATTAAAAAATGCAAAAGAAAATTCCACATATTTAATTATTTAAATTAGCTCTTGGTATATTATTGATAGCTCTCTCTTAGGCTTTCATTTTATTTTAACTTTTTCTGCATTCTTACTTTTTTTTTTATGTTGGGTATTTAGTTCATATCACTCAATCACACACTATGGAATCCATGTCATTCACCTACCAGCGTTCCTCTACCTCTCTCAATATTGCTACTAAGCCTTCCAGTTCTCATATCCTTCTTGACTCTGATTCTGACTCAGAAGAAGAATCTTTGCCTTACTTACCTATTTCGTCGGAACCTAATGATACAGGTGATATCCTAAAAATCTTTCACCTTCACCTTCGGGTTTTTTCCCCACCACTCTTAATTTCAGTCCTTGTGAAAACTTTTTGTGACATAAACTAACACTCACTAACTCTAACAAGTCGCTCTAGTCTCAGTCAGACAAAAACTGCTGCATGAACGGAGTTTATTTTTAAGGTTTTCGCACATGGCATCGCTATTAGATTTGATAGATTTATTTTGTCATAGAGAAATGAGACACAGTACTTTGTATCATTTAGGAGCATATGGTGTCACTGCCTGTTTCCTCCATTTTCAACCACGAAGAAATTCTTTCTGAAGTTTCATATCAAGAGTGACAGTACAGGAAAAGCACGTAGACTGTTGTAGAGGACGTGTTTAGGTTTCCATTGAGTGTTTACCTAGTCAACATTTTGCTAGGCCTTAAAAGAGAGTATAAGACTGTTTGGCCCGACCTTTGTCCTTATAGTGTAAATGAAGAAACCAAATGAAAACACATTGCTTAATACAAAGTTAATATAAGTACAAAAAACATTTAATGTAAATGTCACAGGAAATTAAGGTATGAGCAGTTGAATGTAAGGTAAAATTTAGTCTCTTATTAATTGAATTTAAAGTGAAGTAACTATAGTTCCTTACATTGTCACCACGTTCCCCAGGTATATATTATATGTAATATAAATCATAAGCGATTATATTGAAGTTGGTTTAGAGCTTAGCAATAAAATTATTTCACTCTTATGCATGTTATAAGTCATCTGATTTAGTCTCCAACTAGTGTAAGACCGTGTCCAGACTGTTGAGTATATGGGCAAATGTTTGTAATGACAACGTTTCTCTTCATATGCTCTGGAAGGCTTTTGGTGTGAGAGAGAGTATAGACACTGGAGTCAGAGATGTGTCCCTGTGTAACCTTTCTGTGGGGTTATAAGAACTAAAGAAAATTTATGTAAAGCATCTAGCACAGTTCAGACATGTAGTAGATATTAAATAAGTGATAGCTACTTTTATTATTAGAATAACATCAAAAATGCTTATTTTTCTTAATTATTTCATTAAAAGATACTTATCAAATGCCAGTCGAACAAGTTCTAAGGATTCAGATAGTTTCCTTTGTTGAACTAGAATTGTATTGGTTTTGATTAGAAATCTCTTGATTATATTGCTACTTATTAACCAAGTTTGATCTGTAATTTACCCAATTTTATTTCATTTTATTATAACTGTTCTAAAATTTCATTTTCTCTGAATATATAATTTCACTTAAAATGTTTCCTGAAAAGAAAATGTGGTGTGTCTCTAGGCAGGCCTCCTTCCGAAGGAAAGCGAGGGAGTTCTAATGCAGGTGTAGCGGTGAGAATAGAGAGGTGCTTCTCTGTTTTGCAACTTTTCTGCTGAACTTTGCAAATGCATGAATTTAATCAGTGGGGCATTTGACTTTATAAACCATAGAATATATATTTCCAATGTGCTGTAACCTGGATTTTGTTTTGCATTGCATAACTTGCTTATATTGATCCTGCATTATTATTGTATCCTAGATAATGTGCAGTGATAAATTCTGAAGGGCATATTTGATGTGGGTTGTGACTTTTATATTAAGATTTTTTAATTCCTCATTTTCTTAGGAGAATCATTACATTTATCCTCATATCTTGTGCTTCTTTATAGAATCAAGACTAGAGGGATGGCTTTCACTGCCTGTGAGAAACAACACTAAGAAATTTGGATGGGTTAGAAAGGTAATTGGTGCTTTCAAATATGGTCTATTTGCTTTGCTTTTGGTTTAGCTAAAACCATTTCACTTTTGTAGTTGTAAGATATATACAATTAGAACTTTGAGACACAAAGCTTGTTTACACTTTCTGATTAGGAATTGATTTTATGTATCCTCGTTAAAAAACTTTTTCATCATTAACATATTGTTAATAATAAAACAGGTTTTGGCATTAGGATAACAGAAGCCTATTGACCTTGGTGCTTTTGCTTTTTCAGTGGGAAAACAACTCTGGATATGACAGACCCATTTATTTCTTTTCCTCTGTTACTATGATATTATAATGTTCATTTTTGATAAATGTCTTAGTCCATTCAGGCTGCTATAACAAAATACCACAGACTGGGTGGTTTATGAACACCAGAAACTTATTCCTCATAGTTCTGGAGGCTGGAATCCAGGATGCCAGCATGGTTGGGTTCTGGTGAAGGCCCTCTTCCCGGTCGCAGACCTCCTGCTGTGTCCTCATGGTAGAAGGGTTAGAGGGCGCTCTGGTACCCCTTTTATAAGAGCAGTAATCTCATTCATGAGGGCTCTGTACTCATGACCTATCACCTGCCAAAGGCCCCTCCTCCTAACACCACCCCATAGGTGTTAAGGTTTAGCATATGAAATTGGAGGGAATATATACACTCAAACTACAACAATAAGCTTACTTATGCTCTTGGATCTTGAAGCTAAATCATTTCAAAAATATTTGAATTCATTGTCTTCCCAGTTTGCTTATTTCATTTATATATAAACAAAATGTATTGTTATTTTTCAGGAAGATTTTTCTAAGGTTATATTAAGAACTTTTTAGTTCTTTAACTCAGGTATTTTATATGATTTTGATTGCTAATATCAAATTTATTTTCAAAGAAAGTAAGATATATATCAACTTTAATTGTTGAATTCCTCCCTTTTTCTTTTTAACAGTATGTGATTGTCAGCAGTAAGAAGATTCTTTTCTATGACAGTGAACAAGATAAAGAACAATCTAATCCTTACATGGTTTTAGATATAGAGTAAGTGTTTTTGTTAGTAGAATATTTAGAAACTTCATTTTTTAAAGTATAAGAGTAACATGACATTTTTTGTCAAGTTAGTACAATATATCAGTCATATGTGTATGTATGTATGTGTATGTACTCATATAGTATAGCTCCTGCTGTTTATAAAATGTAAACTGTGGTTTACATTTTCTTATATTTGCTTCATACAGATGAAAAAGTATGGGTTATAGAGTTAACTAAAACATCTTTATTTCATTAGTCTTGAATATGTTGTTTTCTGAAACTAATTAGAAAATTTTCTGACATTGAAAACTCAGAAACTCAAGGAGTGATTGCATTATAGAGCAAGATAGTCTCTGACCTTCTAACATGGGTCAAAATGGTCAGTTTTAACTTCTGACATAAGTATAGGATAACTATTATAATATGATCATTTGGTAATACATTTTTTTAATCTTTTTTAGCAAGTTGTTTCATGTCCGACCGGTCACACAGACAGATGTATATAGAGCAGATGCTAAAGAAATTCCAAGGATATTTCAGGTAAACAGTTTTATTTTGTTGTTGGTTGGTTGGTTGTTTTTGGTTTTTCACTTTTAGAAATTCTCAGTGTGACATGACATCAAATTTTTTTTATTCTGGGGCTATCTTCAGATTACTTCTTAATTTTAGTCCCATTTAAAGGTATTTAATTCTTTTGTGACTTTCATGCCTAGTCTGTTTGGATACATCCTCATTTCCCTCTCCATTTTACATTTTAAAGCCTGTCGTGTTTATGTCATGTTTCTGGCCTTTCTTCTCCTTTTATTCAGGGTTGCTTGTGACATTTTTTAAGCATGAAGTTTCTCTCTCTATTTTTGGTTTTGTGCTCAGCTCTCTAGAAAGTTTAAAAAGTCTCTTGTGAAGTTAAATTTTACACCCAATAGCCCTTTACTTTCAATTTAAAGTGAAGCTAAATTCTTCCTTTTAGTACTTTCATTTTAAAAGTAGTTAAACCAACAATTAATTACTGAGTTTCTTCTGTGGAATAGCCATTATACTTGGTGTCCTTTGGAGGAATTATTTTCTGGATGCTTATCCTGTTTATTTGGAGTATATCCTTTCCCCTTTTCCTTTCTTCCTGAACTTTCCAAACACAAATCTTTTCTATTAAAGCTGTGTTTGCAGTTATTACCATTTGTCTGTTTTTGAGAATCATAAAGCATCAAGTCATATAATTGCCACATCTCATCAGGAGATTATTTTGAAGACTTCCTCCCAGAAAAACTTTCTAACCCATCAAGTTCAAATTTGCCTTTGCTGGCCTAATTTGATAAAATTGCTGAAACATAGTAAGAGATCATGGAGGAAAAAAGGTGATACCATTTGAACAGGATAGATTTTTTTGAAATGTAAACTGATGTGACTGTTATAATGATTTTTCTCGTATGAGCTCTTGATGAAACAGAACCTACTAACATTTGAATGTCAGATATGTCTTCTTATTGAATAATTTAGACTAATGTATTTTATTTACACTATAAGAATTGTTACTACATAAAAATAACATGTTTAGAAATCATTCATTATTCTTTTTGGTATTTATAGATTCTGTATGCCAATGAAGGAGAAAGTAAAAAGGAACAAGAATTTCCAGTGGAGCCAGTGGGAGAAAAATCAAATTATATTTGCCACAAGGGACATGAATTTATTCCTACTCTCTATCATTTTCCTACCAACTGTGAGGCTTGTATGAAGCCATTGTGGCATATGTTTAAGCCGCCTCCTGCCTTAGAGTGTCGTCGCTGCCATATCAAATGTCATAAAGATCACATGGACAAAAAGGAGGAGGTTATAGCACCTTGCAAAGGTAAAAAGGAAAATTACTTGCTGCATCAATATTATTTATGTTCATATACCTTTAAATGTATTGATTTTTTTCAAATATTTCTTTATAGTGTATTATGATATTTCAACGGCAAAGAATCTATTAATATTAGCAAATTCTACAGAAGAGCAGCAAAAGTGGGTTAGTCGGTTGGTGAAAAAGATACCCAAAAAGCCTCCAGCCCCAGACCCCTTTGCACGGTCATCTCCTAGAACTTCAATGAAGATCCAGCAAAACCAGTCTATTAGACGGCCAAGTCGACAGCTTGCCCCAAACAAACCAAGGTAATAAATAAAAATGTAAAAATTAAAGCGTTTGTAGAAACATTTTGCTATTTATATTCAAACTACAGTTCTCCTTTCTAATTACAGTTCTCCTTTGCTTGGTATTTTAATGAACCATGGCAGCATGTTTCATTCATTGGTTTAGATGAATGTAATATAAATTTATTTACTAAATCACATATATTAAACTCAACCAAAAATATGTAAAGGGCTCGTTTTTGTCATGTTTATATCATCCTAACATTTAGGATTTTATAAGCACATTGACTAATTTAGTGATTTAGTTGACAGGATGCACACACAGACCTTTAAGTGTCAGATACACACATTCTGTTTAATGTTGCAAAATTGTGAAACCGCTTTTATGTTAGATGACTCGAGAAGGAGGACTGAAATCTTGTCTTAATTCATATCTATCTCTAAGTTTAAAATAATAATTTAAAAATGTGGATATTAACTAATGGATAAAATGGACACTCCTTGTAATTGAGATAGAGTTAGGAATGTGGAATAAGTTCAGAGATGATGATTAATGCACAAAAACATTTTTTGGAGCCATTTTTATGTGGCTACATTTTAGTAATTTAATTCTTGATTCAGAATAACCATTTCTTGGCTTACCAGATACTACAGCATTTATAGATATTGCTATTCATTGAAATGATCATGAAGATCCGATTAGCTAAAGGATAAAGTATATACTTGGATCAGGCATCTAATTTCAGGTATCCTTTTTGTTCCCTAACACAGGACCTTCAGTATAAGAATAATGATGTGCATTGGCTGTATTGTCAGAAAGCTTTTCATTAGAACCACAAACATCTTATATGAAACTTTTCTTGACACTAATATCTCAAGGAAATAATTTAGAAAGACAAAGAAAGGTAGAATTGGTGTTTCAGCAGTGAAAATGTTGAATTTTGTGTGAGGTATGCTAAAAAATATTTAAAATTAGTGATTATATGGTAGTAATTAAGCTGAAGAAACTTAAAGAATTCAGAAATGCTGAAGATCATTCCATGTACCATGTGCCAACATCTAAAATTATTAAAATTTTAGTATTGATGTTGTAGAACTATCAATGCATAATGCTATTTTAATACCTTACACTATATATAGTACTTGCCGTTTCTGACGCGCTTCCATATATATCGTTCTCTCATTTAACTGTTTATGTGTTCTCTTATTTGACCTTTAAAATGCTCCTGTGGAGTAGAGTAGGTACTGTCTTTCTCTCCGATTCAGACTCTAGAAGGGTAAATAGTTTCTTTAGTTTCAGGACTGTAACACTCCAGTTCTTTTGATATGCTTCATTCTTTCGTGCTGTTTGACAGGTTAATGATTTCACTCTAGATGATAACACATAGAATTAGTCTGTGAAGCAATTTTTAGACAAAGTAAGGCATGTTTTCTCAATTATATAACAGTTTTCATGATCACTGACTTACAAATAATTTCCTTGCTTCTCCTCTCTCTGCCCCCCAGTTCAGTGTCATGGTCTGTTTGAAAGCACATTTACTTTTGATTTTTGTTACTTTTTTTGTTTTAGTTCTGGCCCTGCCCTTCGAATCATTCTTCATTAATATTTTTAATACATTTTGCATAGCAACAGTAAGTAATAGGGATTTCGTTCTCTCACAACTATGCATGTAGATAAAACTAATAGCAAAACTGACTAAAATGTATATGGTATTTCTGTGAAAATTTTTTATCTAATGTATCCTTTGAAATTTTAAATGTAAATATGGGCACATTTAAAATTGATTTTGTATTTTATTATGCCTCTGCAACATTATTTCTACTGTTTTTAACTTTAACTCATAAAATCATATCTGTGTCTGTCTTATATGAATCACCCTACAGTTTGCATTCCATTTTGGGTGTCAGCATTTTAAGAGTGGCATACACAAATTGGAGGGTATACAGAAGAAAATAACTGACATAGTAGTGGGTTATTTGAAAGTATTACATGTGTAGCAAATGAAGAAACTAAGGATATTTATTAAGTCTTCTGAAGAAATGATTTGAAAGGATGAGAGATCATAAATAGCAATAAAGAATTAAAGTATAAAAGTACTTTTCCTTGGACGATATGTCAGAACAAGAACCAGGCAAAGAGGCACATTTTTAACTCAACAAGGTGGAACTATCAGGCAATCAGAGATTTCCAGAATTGGAAAAATTGCCTTGCTCTAGCAGAGCAAGTTCCCTCTCACCAGGAGTTTACTTGGTGAAGGTGACTCTTGGCAAAACTTAGAGAGCAGCGCTCCTCAGTCTGTCCTGTGAGCACAGGCTGGCATCGGGGAGCATGGCTTCAGAGGGGAGCGGGCACTGACTGGATAGCCTTCGATATTTTAATTTATAATGTATCCCTATAGAAATGTAGGGAGAGCTGCTAAAGGATCACCCAAGAAAACTTGGGGACAGAATTTCTGGTGTATATCAGCAATGATTGAATATCTAGCTCTTCATTTGTGTTCATTGAATACAAGTCTTAGCATTAGTCAGTCGAGCTTCAGTTTAATTCATATGGTATCTTTCTTAAAACAGATGTTCAGCTTTGTTAGACATCGTCAAATATATATATTTGTATACATTCTAAAACATAATATTCATAAATACACCTGATCTTTTTTTTTTTTTTTTTTTAACTTTTTCTCAGTGTCTTTGTTAACAATTGCACCATTACATTTTTTCCCTTTGGCTTCTGTGACATACCCGGTTCTGATTCTCCTCTTAACTCTCTTTACAACACTTCCCTTTTTCTGTAATGAAGTGTTTTAAACTAATAGTTAAATAAGTGTTAGCTACTGTTTTTTTATTATTATTATATAAAATAAAAATTTTTAAGGGCACATTATATGCCAGACATTCTTCTGAGAGCTTTAACTGTACTAATTTATCCTCATAACCACCCCATGATTTAGCAGTTAATGTCTCCATTTAACCAATGGAGACACGGAAACATTGTGTGCCCGAGGTCACACAGCTAATAAGTAACAGCCATGAGTTGCAGATCCATAGTGTAGTTCTGGATTCTGCATCCTCAACCGTAATACTCTGGTGTCTCACAGTAATATGAGTAGAAATGAATTGAAAGTTTATAAAACATGTAAAAATGCTATTCTAGAGGAGCGTTTTCTTGGTAATTTTGCATTAAAATACTATGCTGACTTTTGATGAAGACAGTTGAGGTTGATCCTAATTTGTTCCAGTGCTAGACACAAAATGCTGGTTTCTGCCGAGGGCATTTCTCTTTATTTTTTTAGGAATTTTTTTAATGCAATATTTAAGCCACATAGAAAAGTATAAAGCAAAAATGTAAAAAAATCTAATTCATCCAGTTTTAAGAAATAAAGAATTGTCAACACATCTAATACTTAAGAGTGAGGGGGAGCTATTTTGTCATCATTATCTTTGTTCTTTTCCATTTACAAACATGAGAAAATTAACAGTAATTATTTGGGAAAAAATGAAGTTATATACAACTTGAAGTATCAAAAATCCATAAATGAAGTAGAAGAAAATAGGTGAATACATATCTGATCTTGGATTGGAGAAGAACTTTCTAAGAATAAAAACAAAGATAATAAAGTCAAAGACTGACTAACCAAAAATTAAAGCATCGTAAGTTTTAAAAACACCATATATTTGCAGTCTTGTAGTATCTTGTATGTAGAATTCTTATTAAGTCATTAATAAAAAGACGATTGCTTCTTCCCAATGTAAAATTAGTGAGAAAAATTCAGGCATTGCTGTAACTATGAAAAGGTGATGAACCCGATTATTAAACAAAGAAATTAAAATTAAGTTAAAACTACAGTATTAAAACCATTTTCACCTGCCAAACCGGTGTGGATTAAGAAATTTTATATTGGAGAAATGTAAAGAAATGGGCACTCTCGTGTCCTGCTCATAGCACTGTTAAATGTGCCCTTTTTGGAGCAGTCTTAGCAATCAGTTTCACAGGCCTGAAGTGATTGATTAATTAAATAGAGGAGATAGACAGTCAATCAGACAATTACAATACTAGTTAAAATGTTATTTATAATAGATTCGTGAATGTGCATTATAGGGAACAAAGGAAATTATGGAGAAACCCACCTAAAGGCATCAAAAAAGCTCAAATAAATGGAGGGTCAGTAATTTTCCAGGCAAAGAAATAAGGATAAAGACAATTCTAAGCAGAATGTTATGTACAGAGGTACTAATTCGTCAGAATGACTTATGTGTTTGCAAGGTTTTATTGGCTTAGAATGGGGAAGAGATGTCAGGAGTGGTAGAAGGTGATGCTGGAGAAAAGCTTTGAGCCAGAATCAACAGGACCACGTGCACTGTTCTGTAATTTTGATTTAGTTTTTCAGGTAGAAGTCTTCAACAAGAGATTGGTGTGTTTAGGCTTAATGAGATCCTGCACTAAAATATTGACAGTGAAAATGGGTGGAAGAAACCAGGTTGAGATGGCAAGAACTAGATGCTTGGAAAAGGGGGTGAAGGGGAGGTTATAAGGGAAGAGTTGGCCTGCAGTGCACTGCACTGTACTGGTAGCCTAGTGATTAGACTTTGAAAGTCTGAAGATTGTGACACAGCTACACACTTCTAACACACTTCAAAGATTTTGGATTTGAAATGCAGATTTTTCATAAAGTATGCTCAAATGGAAGCTTGGACAAGCAGGAAGGCCTCCCAATCTCAATCTGCCAAGCAAGAGGGTTGAAACCATCGTTTAAAGTTACTTTATATGTAAGCCTAGGAAAAAAAATTAACATATACTAGGCTGTGATACGTGTTAAGTGAAGTAATAATTATATCTAAGTTTGCATATTTTCTCAATATTGTTCTGCATTCAGAGTAATTTGTTTTGGTTTGTTTACTTTTAAGTTGAGTAATCATCCATCAAACTACTCTGTGATTCTCAAAGTCAACCAATTGCATCAGAATTCATCTCAGCTATTTTGTTTAAAATGCAAATATTTGCCCTCCATTTCTTCAGCCTAACTATATCAGAATCTCTTGGGTTGAGTACTGGGAGTATGCACAATAAATAGCATTAGGAAAATCATATGCACTAAAGTTTAAGAACCACTGACAGTGATCACAGATGAGTCTGTGGACCCGATGAATTCTTTGGCATAAGTTGATTCATGAATGTCAAAGTTATAAACAATGAAAAAGTTACTCCTATTTTTTAAAATAAAAGATGATTGCAATATTAGGCTATATTGGATTAGGTAATATTGGATGGAATTAGAAAGGGCCACATATACTCCTGCTCTAAGTCCATTTTATTTGGCCAAGATAAGTTGCTAATGCTGCTTATAGACCTGTGGTTTTTCCCTCATGTGTAGTTTTTCCACAGAGCACATGACTGTTGGTGACCCATCAAGCAAGGAGGGCCTGCTAAAATGGAGAAAACTACATTCTTAAAACTACTCCCTTTTTAGGTTTCTGGTACTATTCTAGTAAAATGTGAGTTGACAACCTGGGCACTTTTGCGAAGGGAATGTTGACAAATGTTGAGCTTTCATAGTTCTCAAACCAAACTTATCTGGGCATCAAGATGGTTTGTCTTCATCTGGGACTGGAGGGAAGAAAATTGTGTCTTATTCCCAAATATTATCTCTGTCTTCAGTTCTCTGGTATTCTAGAAAGCCAACATGATTATATGCATTTGCATATAAAGAGAAAGAAGATTTCCCTGTGTACTTTCATGTTAATTTAATCATGTTAACATGCTTACAGCACATTTAAAGTCTGATTTCTAGATTAAGTGTATTAAACCGCCCTCTCTAAAGAGTGTTAGAGTATAAATTTGCAAACCTCCTATTGCAGATTGCTTGATTTGGCATTTAAAGACTGGGATTGGTCATTTGATGATGTTGATGGTGGTGATGATGATGACGATGTTTTTGATTTCTGAAGAAATAAATGGGGTAAATCAAAAAATGAAAAATGAGTTATTTTAGTACTTCCAAGTAGCGCATGTGGTTTGCACTTGGGTTTTCATTATTTTTGACTAGTTTTGAAATTTTACTAAGTTGTTTTTAATAGTATATATTTGAAAAGTAGTTTTCAGAAAAGTTTCTAACTGAAATTTTCATATCAAGTATAAAAGTGAAATGCTATGTTCAGATTCTTTATTGGCTATACATTTTTCAATACGGTTGGAATTATAATTTTTTATCTTAGGGACGAAACATGTAGAAATAACAAAGGAGCTAATTATGGTACTTTCTGTTCATTCCAAAGAAGCCATATTCAGAGAAGTAAAATTTACAATGTTTTCAAGTTTCTACAACTGTATTAGTTTGTGAACATAGCATGGGATTCCTTCCTCCCTCCCTCCTCTCTCCTTCCCTCTCTTCCCTCCTCTTTCCTTCTTTCTAACTTGCAAGAATTGAAACCATAAAAACTTTGTAAGTTTAGTAAGTGCTGTGAAATAGTTGTTTCTGATCTTGTTCTTTGTGATGCTGTGAAATGTTTGCTTTTTGGAAATTTAATGTTACTCTTGCTGAAGAATGCTAATGATATGCTGTGAAAGTTCTTGTGCTTTTAGAAAATGTAAAATGGTTTGGTTAATAGTGGCTGAAGGATATTTGAACAAAAATTGAACCTCATGAGTTAAATCTTGTGCATGGAATAGAGTTCAAGGAAGGCCTGCTCTACCCTGAGTTAGCGCATTGTAAAACATGCACTTAGACTGTGTCACGTTGGGGTCTGTCCACAACCAGATATACAGAGTATTTTCACATATGTTTACTATGACAGTGTGTGTGTTCCCATTTCACAGATTTTAAAAATATGGCTAAGACTCAAATAGTCAAGTAGAACCTGGTCCATAAGTCCATTGTTCTTTCAGCTACATGAGGCAGCTAGCAGTTAAACCCCAAGTCAAAGTTACGTTCACATGAGTTATTCAGTGACACATTGTCTAGTAACCCCAATAGCCAGTTAAGTACATTAAAACCTGTGTCGTGTGTGTAGCCAATATGGGAAAATATGAAAAAGAATATAATTGCATGTACCTAAAATAAGAAAAGTAATACAGTAAATATGTTTGTGCATGATTTTGGTGTTAAAAGTATAGTAGTTGGAAGACTATACAGTTTAATGATGTACATGGAATGCCTTTTCAAATTAAAAAGTCTCATATTATTTCATTGTCTAACTTTACTTTTCCTTTCTTTCCAGCTAACTGCCTTCTGTGAATGCAGTCATTATTCGAGGTGATCATATTCTTCCAGTTAAAACAAGACTGAAATATGATGGCCCAAAATTTATTAAAAAGCTATATTTTCCTGAGAGACAGACACACACACACACATACATATATCTATGTCCCCTTTATTCCTGCAATATAAATTATAAATCTTGGAGATATTTTTCTGGGCTCCTTTGGAGCAACAAGTTGAACTAATAATGATTGGTTAGTAGAGTAAGAATATCATATGCAACTCTTACATACTTGTCCCATAAAGCTCTCTTGGCAGTCACTCACACTACATTGCACAAAAGGATTGAGAAGAGTTAAAGAAATCATCTTTTTGGCTTCAACAGAGAGATTTCACCAGCACATTTACCAGAAGACTCTGGGAATGGATTCCACTACAGTGGCACAGACTGCATCTTTACAAAGTGACCATTATTACTGGGGGTGTGTGATGTGTGTATGTACACACACACACACACACACATATATAGTACTGTAATACTGCAAGAGGGTTTTTAAACTTCCCACTTTATTTTTTTATATACATTAATCAGATATCATTACTTATTACAGTTGCAACTATGCACTTGTATAAAGCCATGACATTGGGGTTCATGTCACTCATCTGTGTGTGGCTGATGGAGCTGCATGTCCATGTTTAAGCAGTTACTGCAACACAAAGTCTGAACGTAGTTTCCTAATGCTTCGTGATAGGCAACTTCACCCATTTTGAATGCCTTAATTTAATTTTTTTTCAAAGTCTCAACCCTTTTCTGTATTTAAAAAGAAAAAAAAAAACAAATGTTTACCAGCTCTTAGGATGCAAATTTGCTTTGCAGAAGACAGTGCACTATTTTTACACAATAGTTATCAGTGTCAGCCTATTTTGATTGTATAACCAATTTTTTTTTAAGTATTGGTGATAGAAACAATAATGGATAGTATTGGAACTAATATATCTTTTATGTATATCATTGATCCAACCCCTTTTTACAGACCTCAGTATTAGTGTGTGACTATGAAATGTTTGCTTCGAATTCGCTGACTACCCTAGATATGTTTTTATTTCTGGTAAAGACATTTGTGACTATTATTACATTTCATACTCAACATTCAAACTTATCTCAAACATAAAACTAAAACATACTGTAGATATATTTTAAATATTTAAATGTGATCTCTTAAACACAATTGTGTCTGGCAATATTTCAGTATTGGGCTATGAAAAGTGACTGGGAAGAAGCCGCCTGAAAGGCACTTCACTTGCTTTCTGTTCTCTCAGTGCTGTTAAAGGCAGTTTACGCAGGGCCATTCCTGCTGTGCTTCTCATCATCCCACCAAAGCGTGTGCTCCATACTGCTGCAGTATGCATTCGTGATAAGCATCAAGTCAAAAAAACACGTAGTCTTACCAGTCTCTCTCTATATACACACACATCCATAGTTCGGCGTGATATTGAAACACATCTAATGTTTTGATGAAGGAAGTAAGTATATTTTTCATTGATTGCCTCTGGGGTCCGTGTAGAGATGTTTGAAGAGTGAGAGCCCCACTTACAGATACTGTCGTGGACGTGGGGCGGCCGCTGGCCCTGGCGTAGAGACTGCCCCTGGTCCTGACAGTGTCCAGGCTGCCCGCTGCCCGCGCTCCGACCAGACGTGCGCGCCGCGTCCTGGCAGGTGTGTGCTGCGGTTCTGGTTTTGGGGCACAGCTTTTTTTTTTTTTTTTTTTTTTTTTTTTTTTTTTAAGTAAGATTAAAAATGAAAAGTATATAAAATTTATATAGAATAAATATTTCCATTCATTAGACTTGTTAAAAGGAGACTGAATTAATATTTTATATAAAGATTTTGTTACACTATGGGAGGTTCTATCATATTATTCTGAATTGGAGAGTATATATATATATTTTTAATAAACTTTATTAAGGTGAAATAATTTCAAGTTTACACATGAGTAATTGAAATATTTGAGTAAAAATGGCAAAAATTTAAATTTTGAATGCTGTACGTGTTAGAGAATATGGAGAATCATGGTGTGATGCAGCTATACAAGGAAGATTAATGGGAAGTTTTTTGGGGGGAAATATACTCTAGGGGGTGAAAAAAATCTCTCCCATGGAGATTCTTCATGTTACATGGTTTGACATTAGGATTTATAAAATTGTTTGTCCAGCTAATGGAAATGTGTTCAATAAAAGATTCTGACCTTGGGTAAGAATTTGCTTTTTACCCTGTTGCTGGTTTCGTGTACACACATGAATGAATGCATGCACCTATCCACGTGTTCTCCCAGCACTCATTGACTACCGCATTGACTTGGTTTACCAGCCTGATTCTGTGCCAGCTTCTCTTTTTCTTGAGGCTCCAAAGCTTCCAAGATAAATATAAGACCAAAAGTTGCTTGCTTCTTCACACCTGATTTCTCCGAGAGCCATAAATACCTCCTGTTGAGAACTAAGAAGTAGTGAATCCTGAGGTTTTCTCAGTTGGATTTTTTTACTTTTGTGGGGATAAGACAGAAGTAGAAGGGAAACTTGTGCCGGTATCACTGTTGAAAATCAGTGTGTAGTGAATTTTTGAAAAGTATTTTTTAAAATGCTATCTAGAAGCAAGAATTTTTTAAAAATCTAAACATTAAGGATAAATATACCAATAAATCTAAAGTAACGGCTGACGTTTTTAAAAGTAACCTATGCCTGAGACAGGAGTCTGGCTCTGAGGGTCCCCTTGTATCAGTGTATCTAGCTCCTTCAGAACTGCTCAAGGTCGCCAAACCACAATTTAAGAAATTATGCTGCTATTGTTAATCTATTCTTATAAGGTTCTGGTGGTAAAACAGAGAAACTTAGACACTATGTTACCTTGTCGAAACATGCTTTAAGAAACATGTTTTAAAAAATCTGCCAAGAGCAAGTCACTTCTGAGTTTTTCAGCCTATGTGGACACTGCTACTGACTCACCTCTCCTGCCCTAGCCTAAGGCTTCAGTTTCCCTATGTTGTGAAGACACCACAGTCGATTTGTAAAGCACTTTGAAGGTAAGCACTGTGTGACAGTGCTAAATACTATGCGTGGGGGGCTCCCCTTGAGTCCCTTCTCCATAATGACGAGTTTTGTTCAGAATTGTAATAAGTTATGAACTGCATGGTTTAGATAATCATAAATATTTGATCAGCTGTCCCGTTTGAACAAAAATCGTATCCCCCGATTTTTTAAAAAATTTGTTGCATCTTTGTAGTAATGTAATTGTATTTTATGCCTGCTTTTTATATTAAAATAAAAGAAATTGAGACATAAGCATTTTCATACTCTTCGTGTGAAATACTCTTGTAATGTTGCAACCTCCTAAAATTGACCCCCAAAATTTGCCTTTCCTAAGAGATGGGTATAAAAGATAGGTACAGCAAACAAGTCACAAGTAGGTTACATGCAGACTTGTGACTCCTCGGCCCAGTCACGTAGTACACGGAGAAATACGAGATACAGAATTTCAACCAGGAGTCTGTCCCTGATTCAATTCCAGTATTTTTAAGGGGCATGCAAACCTACAGTATGGAGTGTCAAGGATAAGGAAGAGAGGCAGGGTGCCTCTTGTCAGGAATAGTGCTGCCACTTTTCTAGAAAGCATTTCTTGGGTAATCTTAGTGGATTCTTTTCTAGGATACTTACTGGCTCTCTGGGACAGGTTATCACTCTGAGCCTCAGTGTTTTTATCTGTAAAATGGAGATTGTTTACTTACAGGATTGCTGTGGAATTAAATATGATAGTGTAGAATATCTGGAATAGCTCATGTTTGTTCCCTCCCCTACTCAAGGGGAAAAATAAAGAATTCTTCATCTAAGTATATTCTTAAAGGAGTTGCTTTAAACAATGATAAAGTACTAACAAAGTATTTGAATAAAAGATTTATTGGACTAAAAATCACAATGTGTATTATGCTAATGGTCAGACTGTAACTGCATATGAGAAAAGATTTACTGGGATTTTTTTTTAAATGACTAATTTTAAAAACTATACAATGAGTATTTTTAGACACCATGTTTCTCTTCCTGCTGGTCCCAAGAAGAAATTCTAAAAGGATTAATCAGTTTATATTTTTAAAATTGCACTTTACATAACTTAAAACTAATCACATTAAAACAGTTTTAAGACAGCAGAGTTCAAAATATGAAAGTTTATTTTACATCTTTTCTAATAAACATCACTTACTGCATATACCAGGATAATGCCATTCAATTTTAAGGGGAAAGAGTTTTTAAATGTTAGGGTTTATAAACTTATATGAAAATACAGTGTAGAATCCTATCATATTTAGAATGTGATACTATAATGAGAACAAAATCCATAAGAACTTGGCAGAACTCAGCAATACCCTTTACTGCATATATTTTCAATACACAAAACCTGGTTGAGGTCAGCCTGTATTTTGTACTAAAATCTAATAACAGTAATTGCATAGATGTGGCCTTTTAAGAATGGTTGAATCAGAACTTTTGCTGGGATTGCCTCATTGTAAACAGAGATTGCATCCAATACTGCCATTTCTTAGGAATTACTTAAAGGCACAGTATGAAGCTAAAGGACCACGTTGGTGTATGAACTCAAGCTAGTTACATTTTTGCATGCCCATGTGCTTCCAACAGCATAGGGGGGATCGCACTGTGATGATACAATAAGGATATCCTGGTTTGTATGTTACGATTAAACAGCCCCAGAAAGTGAACCCTAGGAATTTATTACAAATCCACTTTTGACTTTGAGCAAAATCCCACTCCATTCATGTTCATTTGTGCTCTGCACAGCATTTGTTTCTTTAAAAGATTCTGAAAGCTGAAAAACAGATGCAGTTAGCTCTAGGCAGCTCAGCTCGTTGGAGAGAACTTAATCATGACTAAGGGTCAAAGCGAGAATCTCCAAATGGGCTTCTTGGACAACTTCCATCAGTCAACCTCAAAGATGCAGATGTCTGAAACCTAACTTAACCTAATGAAGGTGGGGGTCATTTTTTGAAGTAAGCAGGGGGTCATTTTTTGAAGTAAGCATTTAAGTGGCTCTTGCAAGTCTAAAATACCTTTGGCTTCAAAGTTTCTCAAATGATTGACTAAATTTATAAAAGACCTTGACCCAGCAATGAGCTTTTCTTTTTCTTTGGTTCAGTTATTCGAAATCCACTTTGTAAGAACAGTGTCTGTCCATCATTTAGCCTTTAAAATGGTCTTCCGGTAGCGAAGTACTGTAGCAGTTACCCATAAATTTAAAACCAGCATGGTCACAAAACGTATAAGAACTGAAATCAGTCAAAAGGAAAGAAAAAAGTGTATATTAATACTGTTTTCACATTATAAAACAAAATCACCTCCTCTAAATAGAAGCCTAAATAAAGTTTTGCCCTGCCCCCACCGACCGCCCCTCCCCCCAAAAAAACCCTGAAACTTAAAACTATGGATCATGAGAACTTTTGAACAATTTTGGTTCCAAATATTTCTGAAAAAATGATCTTCCTATCATGATTACCGTTGGCCACTTGGCCTGACTTCATGAATAATAATTTATCAAATGTTTAATTTGGAGGAACCTGGCTCTGGTCGATAAGGGATATTATATAACTTTTTAAAACCCCTTTACTCATTTTTACGTCTTGAGGGTAGTGAATGGTGTCTCAGAACCTTCCATGTAAAGGAAAGGGGGTGGTGTGTGTTCCGTCAAGATAATTCTGAAAAACTGGCCCAACGTCAAAGCTTTTATACTGAGGTAACCATGAAAATGTGGCTGTTTTTTTTTTTTTAAAGTAATGGCAACTTGAACATTCTGATAAAGTCTATAAGATTTAACGTATCTGTGGCTATAAAACACTTGTAAGATACTGCTAAACTGTTTTTAAAAGGTTATCTCCAGATATACTGATTGCTTTCTGGAAGAGCTGTCACCTGAGATACAGAACAAGTCACAATTAGAACACTCAATCTTTCAAACTTCATTTTCAATATGTAGGTTTGTTTTATTGTTTAATTATGCTTTGACTCATCTTTCCACGCAGAGAATTCACGTTCTGTGGAGAAGACTCAAGCCTGTCTCCCTTCCCTTTCCCTACTGACCCAGGTTTATGCTTTTGGTCACTTTTAATCCTCTCATTGCTGACAAAGTATTTGAGCCAAAGCTGCAACCCCAGGAAGGGTCCAACAAAGTATCCCACTGTTCTGTAGCAGTAATTCTCAAATAATAATTAGCTTACTCTAAGGGTCTATGTGCCAACGATATATTTTCCAGTCTTCACAGAATAATGATCCCATCTGTTTCAATCATTTTCCAAAAACTTTTTATATGCTTGATTTGGGAGTTGAAAATGCCTAAGAAATTACTAAATTATTTTTAGGCTACCCCAAATATTTTCTCCTCCATTACCGTTTCCCTTTTTAAAAAATGACAAGGACATGGAGTCAAATGATCATGTCACTCCCCTGCTTTAAAAAGCCTTCCACTGCTTGTGGGCAATTCTCTGAGGTTCCGGACCATTTGGCCACTGCACCCCCTTCCCTCCCGTCGGTCATCATACTCACTCCCTCGCACTCACTGAAGGCTCTCTGAAGCTACGCTTTACATCTTCTTTGCTCATGACCTTCACACCTGCTGCTCTTGTAACAGTTTCTTCCCCCCCTTCCCCAGGTCTCATGCTTATTCAACTCCAACTTCCCAACTCTCTCTAAGGTCAGGTCCCCATTCGGTGTTCATCCTGTCCTACTCTTTCAAAAAACATAATATTTTTCAATAGTTAATTGTGTGATTACTTCACCATCTATTTCCACCTCTGGAGAGGAAGATGGGCATTGACTCTCATGGGTGCTCTGCGAGGTACTACGAAAGTAGATGCTTAATGCTATACATGGTGACTGGTTGTTGCTGGCCTCTAAGTTTACAGTCCAAAGGAGCCAAGTCCCAATCTGTTAAACCCTAACACAATTTACAAATGAAGGAGGCATAAGTGGCACAACATTTTTCAAGGGAGCGGGCAGAAACATTCTTTGCTTACGTGTGAGATCATTGGTGGTCATTAAAGTTGTTATTATTCTCGCTGTAAAAAAAAAAATTGGCAATAAATATCAACTCAGACAGTTTGGTCGTTAGCTAAACAATGTCTTTCAGTTTTCAGTAGAGGAATAAATGCTAACTATTCTTGAAGGATTTTGGTAGTACAGAATACTAAGTAGTACGATGTTTCATAAAACTTCTCAAAACCGGCCATGTTTCCTAGCCCACTGATTTTGAAGCTGCTCAAAAAAGCAGAAGCTGTTCCTGGGAGGTAATTCAGAGCGGCCCAGGGAAGCCCGTGGGTGGGAGGGCGTGGAAAGCTAGGGTGGAAAGCAGAGCTCACCCCAAAAAGCAACTTTTGAAAACCTCATTTACATATTGAGCTTCTGGTTAGGTTTCATTTAAAAAGAGGCTCCCACTAAAAACGATGTTTTTAAATCACTGAACTCTGACCCCCTTATTTTCTAGGTAAACAAAAGTGAAGCCCAGAAAAAGGCATGGTTTTCCTAACCCAAAACCAGCCCATTCCAAGCTCTCCCTCTGCCTAACAGGTTTTGCATTTAGCGTATACTGACATAGTAGCTTTTCAGTCTGATCTTCCAACTAAACTAAGCCCCTGAAAGGTGGAGACCAAATCTTATCAAATGTTTTGACAATTTTGATAACTCAAGGATTTACGGGGGCCTTGTGAATGGTCGTTGATTAAATCAGCAATGTATATAGGAGGGATGGGTCTTACACAGATGGAGAGAAGATTCCATCCCCTTAGGGAGGTGGCCAACTAAGGATCCTTAAGCAAACTCTTAAAAAGACTCAATAATTGGTAAATGGACAATAGCAATAGTGACTGAAGGAAATTAGGGTGAACGCACATTTCGTTCACTTCTAAGTCAGCGATGAAGTTGTTAGTCTCATCCATCAAAAAGGGAAGCTGGGTTTAAAACCAGTTCATTTTTTCCCCCATAAAATTACAGTTCTCCTGTTATCACCTATTCAAATATTTAAGGACTTATTAAGCGCAGAGTGCCATGCTAAATAGATTGAAATGTAATATGTGATCTCTGCACTTACAAGTTCCCAAGATTTCCTTTAAAAAGTTTAATAAGCAACATTTAAAGATTAAAATACCTGAAAATAAAATTAGGGAGCTAAGAAGTAACATATCAAATCAGCAATCCCGGAAGTCATATACATCCCTACCAGCAACCTGGATGCAAAAATTGGTACCTTAAGATAAACACGAAGGAGTATAATTCAAATATCTAAAACTAATAAATATAATTAATGTGATAGCTCTGAAATTTTAAAATGTCTACCTAAATATAGCATATATGTTTTTAGGTAGTTCCTGCAGGAATCCAAATGAATAATGGAAATTCTAAATCTGGAACGAAATTATGGCTCCAGAAAAACCCCATTGTTGCAAATTTATATTCGTTCTCAAAAGCCAATGTTTGATTTTCATCTCTTTAATCTGTTCCATCATAAAGATTCAGATTTTTAAAACAGTAAGTGGATTCAAGATAATCATCCTCAGTGCTTTTCAAAGAAAGAGAGAGGACTTAATACTAGCTCAGGTTTTAGGTAAAAGGTACTTTCACTTTTTTTTAGCAGCTGCATGGAGAGTCATCCGCATTCAATCAGCCTTGTAAATACGGACACACCAGGCAGTTCCATCTGAATAGCTATTGGTAAAAGATTAAATCTCAAGAGACTACGAATGGCATTTGGACACCAAGTTAATGCAGACTTCTGGGTAGACACCCCCCCCACCCCCGATAGAGTTTTATTCTTACCCATACAGGTGTAGGAAGAGAGGCTCCAAGTCAGAGAGCTCACAGCTCCGGAGTCCCCCGTCTTCCACAGGTACTGGAGCTGAGCAAACTTACTGGCCGCACTGATGAAAATACATAAACTCTGTGTGCAGATACAACATAAGGAGGTCAGGAGTCCCTTAGTCGCCAAGGCAAAAAGGCACCAGATACTGAAACCGCTTCGGAAGCCCAATTTTCAGGTCAAGTGATAACCAATTTGCACAAGGGCAAAACCCAAGTTTAGTGGAAAAGAATGCAACCGCAAGACATGTATTTATATAACGCACCGATTCCGCGGTTCAGTGAGTAACTGCAGGGGGGTGAGGGGTCCTGGGAGCCCAGGGAACAGAGTGATAGAAGGAGGACTCTCGTCTCGCTCTGCAGCGTCAAACGTGACAGAGATGCTAAGAGGAGAAGCGAGGACAGCCGTTGGGGACGAACGTGGCTGGTGTCCTTGACTAGCTCCTTGATCTTCCGTCCCCGCAGAAGGAAAGCCCCACGAGGAGAGAACTCACTCTGTGTGCGGCTGGGCCCCAGCACCTGGACCGGCGCTGGCACGCGGCCGCCACTCGGCGCGTCCCGCGGAATGTGCCTAAGTCCTTAACAACAAAGCCATTTGGCAAATGCGATGACGGAGGCGATGGCAGGGTATCATGGGAGGAGAGAAGGGGGACCTGGACAACGACGAGTTGTAGGGAAGGTAGACGAGCAAGGGCCCGTGGTCAGGCCTGTGGTCAGCTCCAAAGACAGGTCACACTAGGAGCTGGGCGCAGATGGCCCGGATGGCTGGCCCCAGGCAGGGGTGGGGGGTGGGAGGGGCGTGAGGAAGGAGGCCCTGTGCAGTCTGGGTGACAGGAGCTGGCCGGGGAGGGAGGAATGGAGGGACAACTGGCCAGGACACAGACCTGGCACCGGGAGGGTGGCGGGAGGGGCAGGAGGCGCGCACGCGCTCCACCCACGCGGGCCAGGGGACGCGGCCGCGTCCGGCAGCCGAGCGCGGGCCAGTCCTTCCAACGGCGCCCGCCGCTGCCCCCAGCAGACGGTGTCCCCGGAGAAGAGCCGGCGTCTCGATCACGAAGGCGTTGCCCCGGGGCCTAAGCAAGGCCTGGGCCATCTCAGCGCACGTGCTCAAGGGCAGGTGACTTTCACGCAACACGGAGCCGAGCGCGAGCAGGACCCGGCAGCATGAGGCAGCTCGGACCGCGGGGAGATGACTTCGGACTACTTAGATCGTATCTTTTCGTGAATAAACTATGAGTATGTGAATTATCAACGTAACCACGAAAGCACAGTTCAGAGTTTCTGTGGACAGGGTTTCTCGGTCCGAACTGGTACTTTTGAAACCAAGAGGGCTGTAAACCTTCCAGAACTTGGGTTTTTCACGAATTCAAACAGCACCCTCCCCTGTGGGGGCCCAGCTGTTTCTACCCTGTGGGAGCCCTGATGCCTCAGCTCTTTTTCCTCGCCGCAGCTCCACGACCCTCGGGCCAGACCTTGTCCCCGAGGCCCTGGTGCCTGCCCTGGAATGGGCACCGGGTAAGACTTGGGGACAGTGACAGCACACAGCCTGCATGCAGTCCGTGCTCAGGGAGGGAAAAGGAAGCCTTTAGGAACTATCAGAGCCCCGGTGTGTGGTTAGAACAGAACAATCACCGCGAAGGCAAAGAAGAATCAAAAAAACCCGCAGCCCTCGGCCTCCATCCAGACCAGGTCCCCAGAGCCTGCCCGCCCCGCGCCCCGAGCCAGGCTGCGGGAGGCTCCTACCGCTGGCAGCCGGATCGCCCCAGACAGCCAGAACGACACCGAGATCCTGGAGAGGACTTCCAGTGGGGTGGCCAGATTTAGCAACTAAAAATACAGGGCACTTAGTTAAACTGGAATTTCAGATCAACGACAAATCATTTTTTTAGCATAAGTATGTCCCGTACAAAATTTGGGACTTAAAACTAAATACTGACACTAAATATTTAGAATAATATTCATCCTAAAAAAAATGACTCATCGTTGGTACGGCAACCCTACTCGTTTGCTCTCCAAGTGTCACAAGGTTGGAACGGAAGGTGGGGAGTCAAGTTCACTTTCCAAGAAAGTGCCACAGCCAAGATGCTGGGGGACGAGGGGATGAAACTCATGAGCTGGGTGTGGAAGGCAGTGACTGGTGACCACCAATTAGTTGTCCTCTTTTTCCCGTATGCTGGAAACATTCACCGTGTCGCCTTGCAGAGATCTGTGGTTAGATGCTCCCTGACTCGCCATCAGAACATCTTCCCACAGCATGGGTTTGACTCTTACCCAAGGAAGGGAGAAAGTACAGGGCTCACTCACCCTTTCCGAAGGAGGACAGAAATGTCTGGGGGCAGCAAACTCAGAAAAACGAGTAGGTGGCCAACATGTAATTATGAACAGCCCTTTAACTTACGCTCAGTTCTTCATTCCAGTACTGTTATCTACTTGTCCAATCTGGTTCTTTATGGCCCCCAAAAAAGAAATATAAAAGCTTTTGCCTTACACTTAAGTGAGAATAATGTCTTTGAATATTTGGAGAACGCTGTGCTTTTTTCCCATTATCCCTCCGTACAACTGAAAACTTAGCAGCTCAAACATTTGAGCTCGCAAGTTCTTCGAAGGGCAGTGGCACGGAGAAGAGAGTGGCAGCCCTTTTCACACTCTTTTCAAGGCCAGTACTTACCATGGAAAGATCAAGGATCCACTTCTGCAGGGTGAGGACGAACCAAGACGTCACAAACCTTACCGCGTGCTAAGGAAATGGCTCGGCTGGCAGCTCCACCAGCCCCTCACCTGCCCACAGAAGCAAACCCAGACCACAGAGGTTACACGTCAGCCAAGCGGGGAATCGGGAACAGCTCTGCTAGAGCTTGTCAGATTTGGAAAAGACAAAAACAGTTTCAAGTGAACACCTGCCAGGAGTCTACAAGAACAGAAGCAGGTTATAGAAGAAAACGACAAAAGAAAAAGAAAAGAAAAAAGAAAAACCCTGTGTTTGTGGACTGTTCCAAATGGTTGTAACTTCTGGCTTAATTCCACACCATGTAAGTATCACCAAAGAAATGTCAAAAGTTAAGCTCTGACAAGAGAGGTCCAACGTTATAAAGTAGGCATATCCTGCAAAGTTGACGTCGCGTGAAACTCTACTGATTTTCCCCTTTCCTACTAACCTCTGTGTAAAAATGATACAGTGAAGAGAGAGAGGCTAGGAGACAGGAGGGATGATATTTGATTTTCATCAAGCTGAGGGATGCTGCTAGAATAGAGAGCCCGGCTAGGGGAGCTGAAGCAAACACAGGAGAGGCAGTGGCCAGGCAGTGAGGGGACAGTCAGGAGCCTCTGCTGTGACCTTGGGCAAGCCCCTATCCATCTTTCGACCTTGGTTTGCTTATCTGCAAAATGGACCTAACATTCGTTGCCCTATCTACCTCCTCGATGTGATGTTGCTCTTCGCTCATCATAGGGACCCAACAGATTGCTGTGATTATAATTCATTGTTTAAATGAAGGGACCAAAATAGACAATGCCCTGTGCTGAAAGTCAGTAGACTAACTACTAGCAACCTGGTCAACTCCGGAAAGGCAATGAATTTGGATGAAACCCAGCTTTAAAAATATTCTCTAATTAAATTTCTTAAACTAATTTTTGTGGTATATTTTTGCCCCATTTTGTACCATCTCACCTCATTCCATTCATTCCTAATATACATTTCATTTAAATAGCAAGCCGTGCAATGCTTTTCATCTACTAAGTACTCTGTTCCCAGCAGCCTTCATCCCGCCGGGGGCTAACCCCAGCTGAGGGGGCGGGAATGGTGCAGACAGAGGCTCTGGCAGAGGGAAGCTGAGTCATGGCCTTACAATTCCATGGAAGAGCAGAGGGTCAGGACTCAGTGTGCACCCGGCTCCACTTTGCAAAAGGCTTCTAGTAAAACAGCCACGATGGTTGTGCCATGCCCTCAGCTTGTACTTTGGTTCTCTCGATAACCCTCAAGAGGCAATAATACCCCATTTCCCAGAAGGGGTATCTGCGGCTTAGAGAGCATTTGGCACGTGGCCAAGGATACCCAGGTGGTGGGGGACTCCAGGTGCTTCCCACCGCCCTGCACCCACGCCCGGCAGCACCCTCCCCCTTTCTTCTGCCCACAAGACCACGTCACAGAGGTGGCAGGCTTCACCGACTGCCCGTCAAGGCTTTCTCAGCCTTCTAAGGAATGTGACTGTGACATTCAACTGCAGACAAAGAGTGGAAGTGAAAGCCAGGCCCTGGGGACATGTCTGTGTCATGACCAGGTTCCCACAGGGGTCCTGCTGAAGTCTTGACTTCCAGGAGCCCTCCTGAGCCTGCGCCCGCACCCACACAGGTCGCCCGCACCCACACAGGTCGCCCGCACCCACACAGGTCGCCCGCATTGTGTTATGCCAGACACGATCATGACTACGACTTAACTAATTGGGGACATTTTCACGTCTCCTTTCCCCTAAAGAACGAGGTTAAAAGAAGCTGCTCAGCAGAGGTGCTCTGTGGCTGGGAATGTTCACCAGCGAGGTCCTAATCTACATCCCAGGTGGCGCCCTGGACCGCAGGAGAGCAGCTCTGGGCTGCGGAGATGCATTTGCTCACACCGAGTCTTGCATTTGGGATTCTTTTCAGTTTAACCGAAAAGAGCACGTCTGTGGTAAATGGCCCTGCTGAACAATAGGTACTGTTAGGCTACGCGGCGCGCCCAGGCCCGTCTCGGATTCTGCGGCGTGGAAGGATACAGGGCGACGTACGGCGCTGACGCGAACACGTTCCCGTTGAAGTGGAAGACACAGAGCAGGAGGATGGCATCTGGCGGGAGAGGCTCAGAGTGAGAGGGAGGAGGGGCCCAGGGCCGCGCTGGGCAGGGGGGGCTCGGTTACCTTGTGCGATGAGAATGGGGTACTCCAGGTAGGTCAGCAGCGGGTACTCGTAGTAACACTGGTACCGGAGAAACACCAGGAACCTGGGGAGAGAGAGGGCACATCTGAACTCGGACTGACCTGACACCCATCTGGGGAGGCCGGCAACACCAACGGCACAGTCTTGTTTGCAAAACCTTGGAACTAACTAGTGTTTGGAGCCTGCAAAAGTTAAGGAGGGAGTTTGACAACAAAAAGGATGGAATGTTAATTTAATAATCACCACGACTTTTGGAGCATCCAGCCCTGACTCGGCTCTGGACAGCTCTGGACAGAACAGACACCGTCTGTCAAGTCCCTTAGGATGGTCATCTACAAATGATTTTTGCAGAAGGCAATCCACTGGCCAGGATTAGGAAAGATGGGGGCTTCTGGGACCAGATCTGCTGTCCCCAAAGCTGGACGCATACCCCAGACACCTGCTCTAGTAGGAGCAAAAATGACAGCAGCCTCCTGGCAGAGAGCACCTCCTCCCTCCCACCCCCGGCTCCTGAGGCACCCTCTGTGCCTAGTCCTGCACCTATGTCACTCTGTGTGACCTCGGCCTGCTCCTGCCCCTGCTCCCTGCAGGACCTTAGGCAGGCTGCCTCCCCACCCACCGCCAGGTTCTTGGGTCATTCCACTGCCAGAGGGCTGGTTTTTGATAAGATAAACTGTATATAAGGCGATAGGTGACACCCCAGTGAAGGTCAAGCCCCCCACTTCTTTTATGGGGGGCGGGGAGCAGGGGTGTGTGCAGGCTCCCGACTCTACAGGCAAATGTCTGTCTTGCGGTCACCCTGCCGCGGGCCTCCTCTCCGCCAGCTCAGGGCTCTACCTGGAGACTCGGGGCCCTCTCCCTGGCCTTCCTTGCCTCCCGCACCTTCCCTCTGCCCCTTCTCCCCTCCCCCACCTGAACAGACACTCCAGCTGCTTCCAGCCAGTGTCCTCCATTCTCCTGGGCCCCTCTCTACTCTCCAATGCTCGCCATCCAGTCTGGGGGCCCCAGTGTTGTAGGGTCATCCACAAACCCCTGAGGGGTCACACACTCTCGTGTTGGGTAGGTGTCCAGGGCAGGTCTCCCGCAGGGCGGGGCCCCTCATCTCTCCCACCCCCAGCTCTCCTCTGTCTTCCTCCCTTTCCCGTGGCTTCTTCAAACAGGGCTGTCCCTCGAGGGAATGCTTCTGCCGAGGACCGAGGACCGGCCTTCAGAGCCGCCGGGGGCCTGGGCTGGCGAGGGGTGAAGCGGGGAGGGCCCTGCCCAGCCCCGAGCGAGTGGCTAGTCCGTTGGGTTTCCTGTGCGCGGTTTTCCCACTAATTCGAGTCTTCCCACCAACTCCACCACTGCGACTGCGTTTAGAAGCAGCCTTGGCTAATCTAAGTCCCCCTGAACCGCAGTCTCCAAAGAGCTCTCTGTTCTGAATCCGCCCACCCCACTCCAAAACAGGGAGCTTTTAGAAGCCACAGAGTCCTTAGAAAAGTTCGACCCCTCAATTTACAGGTGAGGAAGCCGAGGTCTGAGACAGGGAGAGATGGTGGGGCAGGGGGTGAGTTCAGGGATGATGCACAGTTATGAGCCCTTTCAAGAGGGGGGTCTCTCCAAGAAATGCCTTCGTAGGCAGTTCCAGCCTTCTCCGCAAAGTGCGCTACGCAAACTTAGCTGGTACAGCCTAAGCCTGTAATTATAGACGCTGGACTTTTACGTGGCTAGCAGTGCGGGTCTGTCCACACCAGCATCGCCGCTACCCCGCAGTGTGTGGTGTGCCATGACATTACCTGGCTAAAGAGCCCACTAGGCGACAGAAATTCTTTGGGTCCATTTTAGTCTTACCGGACCGCCCTGGTATCTGCGGTCCACTGCTGACCTAAAAGTATGCGCAGGTGGCTGGGCATGCGAGCCTCCAGGTGCAAACGGCCCTGCTCGAAGAACCTGTGGTTCTGGCACTAACGGGGGGAGTGATGCTTTCGCTGGGCGTCGTCGGTTTCCTCATCTGTAAAATGGGCCTGCGCCGTCATTTCCCTACCACTCAAGTTGATGAGCAGCAAAGAACGAGAGGAAGTGAGTGGCCCCGGAAAGAGCCTGTCCCCGTCGCCAGGGGCTTTCGGCCCGGCTCCTCCAGCCCCTACTTAATTATGCCCGCGGCTCTCCAGGGCTCCCGCAGGCCAGAGGCGAGGGGAAGGGCGGCCCGGGCCGCCAGGGTCCTTACCCCGCCAGCTCCAGAAGCAAGCTCGGGAGGCTGAGGCCCCGCGCGCTGCGCGCCGCCAGCAGGGCGGAGATCTGCGGCAGCTTGAGCGCCGCGGACACGCCCAGCGCCGTCCAGTTGCAGAACCACAGCAGCTCCGCAGCCATGGCGCGCGGCTCCGGGCTGGGGGCTCGGCGGGTCCGGCTGCAGCGCGGGGACCGCCACTCGGCACTTGGCCACCGAGCTGCCGAGTCCTTCCGCCGAGCCGGGCTGCTGGCGCCCGCCTGGGCCGCGCCCAAGCCCCAAGAGCACTCCACCCAAACCCGCCCTGCGGTGATCCGCAGCTACTCGCTGAGCTCGGCGCGGCCCAGCCCAGGGAGCGCCCCTCCCACCTAGTGGGCCCCGCCCCTCCTTTGCTGCCCCGCCCCTCCCCAGCTGGCCCCTCCCACCCGGGCTCCGCCCCTCCCGCCCCGGCGTGCCCCGCCCCTCCTTTGCTGCCCCGCCCCTCCCCGGCTGGCCCCTCCCACCCGGGCTCCGCCCCTCCCGCCCCGGCGTGCCCCGCCCCTCCCCTGCTGCCCCCGCCCCTCCCCCGCTGGCCCCTCCCACCCCGGCGTGCCCGCACTCTGAAAATTTAACATTGATACATTGTTATTATCTAATGCTTCATTCATATTATCTGATATTTAGTCCATTATCCAATATTTAGTCTGCAAAGTATCTTTTAGAACTGCTTTTGCTCTGACATGGGAGCTGGTATCCCCCCCACCCCCCACTGCCCCCTGCTCTGCATGGCCTTGAACCTGGATCATGTCCTCAGCCCTCCTTTGTCTTTTCTGACAGTGACACTTTGAAGAATCGAGGCCGGCTCTTTGGCAGAATGCCCCTCCGTGCAGGCGTGCCTGGTGTTTCTCCACAGTCACGCTCAGGTTGTGCGAGATGGGCAGGAGTGCTCTTCCCCGGGTCCCCTCGGGAGGCGCATGATGTCAGCTGTCCCAGCGCTGGGGAGGTTATGTTTAATAAGAATATGATTAAAGAGGCATCTTTCACTCAGTGTTTTTATTGGTTCTTGCCTGAATCAGTTAGTTATAAAACGACGATTTTCTGTTTTTATCATTTATTTTACATTCTTCAGTAGAGAAGAGTGTTTCTTCCTCTACTTAGAAAGTTAAACAAATATCAGTCTGAACTCATGGATTTTTTACTGTTTAGTAATATTCTTTGACGGCACCTGTGGGCACTGGCTTTGCTTCTGAAGCTGTGGGTGGTGGGTTGCCCTAGGTAGAGTCATATTGGAACATCATCTGGATGCTCAAATTATCCCAAGTTTGGCCAGTGGGACTCCCTTCAAGGTGGCTCCTTTGACACGTCCCCGTCCTGTTTTGAAGCCGTCCTCACTTCCTGGTACAGGAAGAAGCTCCGGGCTCACCTCCTACATGCCCTGGGTAGTAGTTATGTTTTATCATGTGGAAACAAAGATGCTGGTTCCGCCAGTGAGGAGAATGAGGCAGAGGTGCTCAGAGGAGCAGCGATGAAAAGTGAGGAAAGCATCTTCGGGGCTTCGCTACGGCTCGTCCGCCCTGATTACAGTCCACGGTCTTCGAGGTGCCCTGTCTCCTTGCTTATAAAGCCCCTTCGCCTTCGCCGTGCTGATCGGCAGGCTTGGTGCCCGCTTCTCCTCCTAGTTCCGGCCCCAGTGAGGCAGGAGCTGGTTGGGGGCTCTGGCACACGTGTCCTCAGTCCTGATTTCCTTGGCCCCCAGTGGGTGACGTGGCCACCACATGGGAAGGTTAGAAGCAGGCATCCTCTTGAAATGAAGGCGGATGTGGCAGGGAGCGGAGGGAATGGCTGGCTGGTTGTGGAGGGCTCTCCGATGAGGCTGCTGCTTGCAGGGGAGCGTGGCCAGACAGGGGGCTGCAGCCCGCAGGAAGAGGCTGCGCCCAAGGGCTCTCTGCCCAGACTAGTCCCTTTGCTGCTCCTCTGCCCGGAGCCCTTCCAGGCCCGGTCTGCCCGCCCAGTGGAGATGCCTCTCCTTCTCCCTGGCTTTTCCTCGAGGACCAGTCCTTCTGTAGAAGGACTTCCTCCCTGAGCCTTCTCGCTGGAGGTCTGTCTTTTCAATCCCCACAGACAAGCATCAGTCTGTACCCCGTGTCTAAGCTCCCACAGGCTGAGGGCTCTGAGTCGCCGGCCCTGGGGTGGGGTCTGGTACAAGGTGGAGCAGGTGCCTGGCTCTAAAGGGCTTGTCCAGGACCGAGTCTGGAGCCCGTCAGTCCAAGGACTTCATCTGCACACAGCTGGAGACCCAGGGCTCTATTTCAGGTGTCACTTTAAGCATTTTGCAGAAAAGTAGTGCCCAAAGCTTCTTGTGGAATTGGTCAGATCCTCTGCTTTTTGGTTGGGATCACTACTCAACCAATATTTGCCCTGTGACCCTAGCACGGTGGGAATAGCATGCTTTCTTGTCCTAGTGAGGCCAGACTTGACCGTGTGACTTATTTGGCCGATAAAATGTTGGCAGATGTGGTGCATGCAGAAGCCTCCAACGTGCTTGCACGACTCGGCTTGGCCCTGGGGCTGTGGCAAAGTGCCATGAGAACGTGCCCGCTCCACAGAAGTGTTTTATTCCCCGCTAGACTCCACGTTTCTTAGGGCAGCGCTGCATTTTCTCTGTCTCCATGCATCCCAGCCGCCAGCACACAGTAGGTCCCCAGCGAATGCGGGCAAGCGTATCTGCCAGGAACGTTTTCTGTCTGACTTACCACGGGGTCATAGTCTTTCAGGAAGCTCCAGTTCTGAGCCCTGCAAAGGAGGACATGTCGGCAGCGTGAGTTCTGCCTGTGGCATTCTCACAAACGACTTTTCAGTGCCGGGTCACTATGCCGATGCGACCCACGCAATGATCCCATCGTGGAGGAAGTGAGACCATCGTTAAGGGAAGCGAACGCCATTGAGGTGTGTCTTACAGAATGAACGATGGCTTTTCCTGGAGCGGAGCCCGTGACGTTAGAGGGCACCGCGGAGTCGTAAGGAAAGCAGCGAGGCACCCTTTCCACGAGCCTCGGCCTCATTGGCAGGCTGCTGGGGGGGTCCCCAGGTATTTTGTGAGGAAAAGCCAGTTTCTGTTTGTCCAGACTTTTGCAGCCTTTCGGCGTGTGGCAGAGGAAGGTGGGAGGTTTGGGAAAAACAGGGAATGACAACGAGGAAAATTGGCATCGCTAACTGCACTGGTAATTCGATTTTTATTTCGATCTATTTATTAAAAGTCACACAATTCTATAAGACTCTTAATAAAAATAGCCTTTTCCACCCCAATCCTCACAGCCCCTAGAGATGGTTTCCAGGCTTTCAGCTGTTTTTCCACTTGCTTTGGGCTGCCTTGTCCTGAGACAGACAGCTCCGTGAGGCCGGGACCAGGCCTGTCTTGTCCCCACTGCAGCCCGACAGAGCGGCTCTCCCAGGGGATTCTGGGCTGATTGAACGCATAGAGGGTCGTCCTCTCTCTGGGTCAGACTGGGATGCCTTTCCCCAGACTGCGGCCCACCCGCCGCCCCGCCGTCTCTCCTGCCTTCAGCTGGACAGAATCTGGAAGGAACCAGGCAGGCCCACGTTGGCCTTCCCTGGCCTTCCCTGACCTTCCCTGTGTGTGTGGTGTGTAATGCGTGTGGTGTGTGTGTGGGTGGTGTGTGGTGTGTGTGTGGTGTGTGTGGTGTGTGTGTGGTGTGTGCGTGTGTGCGTGCGGTGTGTGCGTTTGTGTGTGTGTGAAGGGGGTTCCTGCCCGAGCTCGAGGGACCCAGGACAGCCGTGTAGGGGTCCTCCTCACCGCCCCTCTGGACCCTGAGCTCAGAGTGGCCGATGGGGACGAGGCTGGGCGAGCAGGAGCCCAGTTGTGTTTCGAGCTGCTGCCTGTGTTGGCTGT
This sequence comes from Eidolon dupreanum, assembly GCA_028627145.1. Classification (NCBI taxonomy): domain Eukaryota; kingdom Metazoa; phylum Chordata; class Mammalia; order Chiroptera; family Pteropodidae; genus Eidolon; species Eidolon dupreanum. Next base: position 101,809,925 of record CM053515.1, read on the forward strand.
TGCCATGGGAACAGGGCAGCTCCCCTGTGTGTGTGTGTGTGCGTGCACGCATGCCTGCGTGTGCTGCTGAGTCGATCTGGTATGTCTGAGCCCCAGGGTGGGGTGGAGAGAGTTTGGGGTCTGTGCCACACCCAGCTCAGCTGCCCCTCAGCTCTGCCCCCAGCACCCCTGGCTGAATACCCCAAAACAGCGTGAGAGAGAGGCACGAGCCACAGGCCTGACTTTTGGGGCAGGAAAGGAAGACCTGACTCTCAGTCAGAACTCGGGGTTTGGGGTCAACCTCCTGATCCTCAGTCATTGCCACATGAGCTTGGGTGGCCCCTGCCCTTTCGGACACGTGAAGGGGCAATAAGGGTCCCGTTACGCCGCCTCATGGATGCCACGTGACATGGCGGGTGTGAGCGTGCTTTGGCATCAGAGACCAGAGGTTTCTTTCTGGGAGCGATGGAAGCAGTTCGGAGTTTATGCCACGAGGGAAAGGTAGTGATACTGCATGACTGATCGAGCTGATCTTTCTGTGTGAACCTGGAGGGTTTACAAAGCACGACCCTTTATCTTGCGGGACCCTCCCAACCATCCATGGCGGGGATTTCCAGTCCCTTCCTACAGACAAAGAAACTGAGGCCCACCTCAGCAAGGCTAGGTGACTGCCAGAGGTCGCTTAGTTACTCTCACGAAAGCTTGGCTGTGAGTTTAGATCCTCGGAAGAAGGATTCAAGGGGGTTCAAGTTCAAAACTATCACCTTTCTGCCCTGACCCAGGCAGCCGGGGTTTGCTCTGTGGCCCCAGGGCTGCCTTGCTGTGGCTCAGCCGTCCTCCTCCGACACCCACCGTGGCTTCTGTGCCGCTCCCAGGTCTCCCGGCTCCCCGCGATGCACTGTGTGTGTTAGCAGAGCCGAGAGTCTTTCCATGAAAGTTTCCTGTGGCTGTCCCGCCGAGCGTGGGGCCCCTTCTCCGTGCCGTTGGGAAACAGGCTCGCGGTCGACACGGAGGCACGTGCGAGGCCCCGGGGCTGTGGAGACAAGTTCAGGCCTGAGCTCACACGGGCGCCAGCCCTGGGAGCCTCTGCTGGGCTCTGCTGCCATGTGAGAGGCGCCGAGGAGCTGGGTCTTCACAGGGGGGAAGGGCTCGCCAGGTGAGGAAACGGGGCCAAGCGCAAGGGCTGCGCTAGGGCGAGCCCAGCGTTTGGGAAAGTTGGGGAGGAGGCAAGGACTCGGGCAGGGCAAGCCCAGGCCACAGGGCTGTCACAAGAGGGCTGTCACCGGGTTTGCACATGAGGGGAGACACCCCTGGTTCTAAGCCCACAGGGAGTTGCCGGGTAAAGAAGCATCTAGAAGGGACAAGAAGTGAGTGACCGAAGTGGCCAATGCCCTGCTGCAGGCAGAGGGGTGGTACCGCCCACACTAGGCTTGGGCAGAGGGCTGGCCTGGAGGGCTGTGGGTGACAGCCGCCAGGCCACAAGGAGCTGGCAGCTCTGTCTTCTGGCACTGCACGAGGCAGGGGCTGAGCGAGTGTGACCTCCTGGGACAACGTTCATCTAAAGGCAGACGCTGTGGGGCTGGGGCTCCGCCTCTCGTCTCCCCGCTGTTCCTCGCAGAGTTGGGCTGAGACAGGCTGGCATTCAGTGCCTGCGACGTTCTCCCAATAAAGATGAACCACGCGGAGCCCTGGGGCCCGGGAGCAGCCACCCTCCGCCCCGGTGGTCACTCTCCCTCAGCACAGAGAGGACAGTCCTGAGGGGCACCACCCCAGCCGTGGGGTGGAGATTCCATCAGTGACAGTGGGCCTGTCCGTCTGTAAGGGCCGAGGCTTAGGGGAAGGAGGTTATCTGGAGACCGGGTTGCTTGCATGGCTGCAACCGAGGCGTCAGCAAGGCCAGTCTCCCTGTGACACCTGCAGAATGACCCTTCTTTTTTTCTTCTTAGATCTGGTGGCTGCTGGCAATCCTGGCGTCCCTGGTCTGCAGGTGCCCACTCCAATCTTTGCCTTCATCATCATAAGGCTTCCCCCCATGTGTCTTTGTCCTTACGTGGCCATCTTTTAATAAAGACACCAGTAGGGCCCAACCTACTCCCGTGTGGCCTCGTCTGAACTATTTACATCTGCACGGACACTATTTCTTTACTTAGGTCACATTCTGGGGTACTGGGGGTGAGGATTTCAACGTGTAGATTTCGGCTGGACGTGATCGAACCCACGACAGATTGTATGGA
>CM053515.1:101812637-101849912 GCA_028627145.1 Eidolon dupreanum
TTCTGGAGAGGGTTCAACCCAACCCAGGCTGTCTCCAGGGCTCGTTGTGTGATTGGGGGGTTAGGGGGACGGAAGCGAGGGAGGGAGGCAGGCGACGTCTGCCCCAGAGGAGATGGCACTGGGCCTGTGGTCCATTCTCAGTTCTCCACCGATTCTCCGGGTGATGCCAACAGGTCACATCTCTCCTTGGACTTTCAATTATTCTCAGTAAGACACAGAGAGGCACCGGGTCATCATGCAGGACCCCCTTGGCTCTGATCCATGATGAAATCTTCCCAAACCTAGGTGTAGTCAGAACTTTTTCCTGGGAATCAGCATGTACTTGGACCGCATGGCTTTCCCTGGCTCTCCTCACCCCCAAAGGACACTGTCCGGAGTCCGAGGGGAGAACAATGACGAAAGTGTGTAAATTGACATCAGCATGTGCCCTGCAGCGGCCCTGGGTTGGGTCACGATGTAGGAGGGCAGCGTTGGGGGAGGGGCAATTCAGACAGCTGAGGCTGAGCAAAGCAGGGTGAATCTGACTTTTCCACTTGGGATTTTTCTTTCTGGAAGAAACAAGTTCTATTCATCCCTCATTTGTAGAAGGGGCCCCCAATAACAATGATAACAACGATACTAATAAACACGTCGTAGAGTCATTCAAGAATTGAGCAAGATAACGCAGGAAAAGCGTTTGGGACCGCCCGCCAGGCAGCGAGTTTCAGTGGAGGCGGCTAGTATTTCATCATCCTTCCTCCATTTAACTTTCCCATTTCCCTACGTTCTGAGAAACGTCTCTTAGGGCTTCCTGTTCCTAGCTTTCCTCTTATGCAAAGCCATGTCCATTATTTTTGCTTTCAATTCAATTTAATTAAAAAAAACCCACACATTTATTTCCTGTTCTTGCAACTGTATCTCTTCCTTTGAAAGAATTTCATGCAAGTCAATGCAGCCTTGGAAGCCATATTATATTTCAAGAAAATTAAAAACAAGACACATTATTTGAAAATTATGGAAAGTTGGCAGGTAATGGGGGTCAGCTCCGATTCACGTTCAGTATAGACTTCCCACCTGCTGGAACAGGTTTGGGGCCGGGCGGGCAGGTGGAAGGATTTGAAAGGCAGAAAATGCCTAGAAGTGCATCTTGCTTTTCCCTTTCTGATCTACTTTTTAGCAAAAAATAAAAAAAAAAATTTAATAGTCTGGTTCCTTTTTAACAAAGTTATAAAACCATTGGAATAGTAGATTGTATTTCAAAATGACCTGCATTTTAATGCCATGCAAAAAAAACAAAAATTGAAACCCTAACTTTTAAAAAAATAAATGTTAATATTTCATTATAAAAGTATTGACTGTTTTCGGCAAACGAGCCTTCCGTTTGGGACTAGCTGTAATAAGCGAACATAATCATGAAGTAACTCAAGCCTTTCGGCAAATCATGGGAGAGGAACACTTTAGCTCACATCTTATATTTTTAAGAAGTTCCCTCAACCTTGACTGAGGATAAGACTTGCCTAAGTGGGTACATCAGGTGCCGAGAAGATGAGGCCCCTGGGGAGCAGGGCCATCTCTGGGCCATCCGTCCCTGGGCCTTCTGTCCTGTGATGTGGAAGGGCGGTCTCTCGGCTCACTCTGTGGAGAAGAAAGCCTGCACTAAACTCTCCTCCTACTCCCGGTGTGTATCGTTTGGCCGAGGGCTTTAGGTTTGGAGGCCAGCCCTTCAAAGCCTGGTTATTTCCCCCCAGGCACCAAGTCGACAATCCTTGAACTTGTCACTTGGGAATGATGGAGGGAAGACGAGGCTTCTGGCCCCAGACCACTTTCCTGAAGGTCATTTAGCACGGAGCTCCCTCCCTCTGACAGTTACGCATCTTCTGCCCAAGTATCTCTGCAATAAAATGACAAGTCATAACAGGAACAACTTTTCAGAGTTTCTGATAGATCTTTAAATAACTTCATAGTGTTCCTTTCTCTAGTTTGTTTGTTTGCTTTGTGCCACAAAGGTAATAAAAATTTTTATGGTTTATCTAGAAAATGCAAATTAAAAAGGAAAAAAGTAGAAATTGCTCCAAATCCCTCTATCTAGTGATAAACAATATTAATATTTTGGCGGATGCTGTGTGAATGTGTGTGTGTATATATTCATAGCCATTAGGTCATCTATTCACTCAATAAATATATATTAGCACTCACTTATCACATGTTTAAGCCTCATACGGAACATACCATTTGAAATATAGTATTTTTACTTCATATCCTTCCATAACAGCAAAATCATTTTGAACGGCCTCAAAGCATCCCATTGGTGTGGGCTTAACTCTTGGTATTGAAGTGGTATGTTTCTTAACCTGATAAATCAATATATACGAATTTATTATTTCCACATGATCTAACATCTAAAGGCCCTTTTCCACTCTAATCAATATGTTATTATTGCTTGTATTATAGTTATATTATTATAATAATATAGTATAATATTGTTATATAACAATATCGTATAGTATACAGTTATAGTATTATAACAATAGCAAGGAAACAATGCTCATTTATTTGGTACTTACAATGTGTCAGACACCATGCTTAGTGCTTTCCATGAAATACTCCTAATTAATCTGCACAACGATTCTGTGAGGTATCTACTATTATTAGCTATCATTTTGTAACATCTCTCATTCTCTGAATTCTCAATCCTTCTCTGCACTGGTAAAACTGGACTTTTCCTCTCATTGTCTTTTAAATTCATCTTGATTCTTCAAATTCTGCTTCTTTGTAGCCAGAGAGAGAGATGGTAAAATACCTATTATATTAAAAAGCAATAAAGGTACATGGAAATGCGATTTTAAGTAGTATGTAATCCGTAAGAGGCTGAAAAAAATTACCCGTTTTTGTTTTGCTTTGTTTTAATAATATATTTATGCCCCTTCTCTTGTTTTATTAATCTGAAGCTATATATTTATTGACTCCCACCCATGAAGGTTAAAATCTTTAGATCACTTTCAGTATCTTCCACCTCTTTCTCCAAACTTCTGGCAATTTTAAAAGGAGTATTTATAGTTTTTTCTGTGGTTACCTAAGAACCAAACAGTTACCCACATAAGTTTAAATATTACACATAAACCTTTATTCATTGATCTGTCCATTAGAGGAAGTGTCTCTTTGTCCCCCATTGTGAGAAAGAGGGATTAGTGTCCACATGCCTCTCTACAGATCACGGCACCCACACCCCAGCTTTTAATCCTACTGTCACCTTTATAATGTCATCCATGATTTTTCTACATGTCGAACACTGAAAGCAAATAAATAAATGTTTATAATATAATGATCACCTAAACAATATTTAAAGCAGAACTAATTAATAAACGGAAACAAAGCTGACGTGGCTAATTCCATGACATTGGGAAGGAGACAGTCTCAGTGAATTCTCTTCTCTTACGTTCTCTCAGTTGCTCAAAACCGTGTCTTGTTCTTTTGCTGCTTTTGTGAAAGGCGCTCAATGAGCCTCACTGTCTGGTGTTCATGACCTTGTGTCTTCCCCTCCCTCACTGCTCGTGGTTGACCTGTGACCAAGAAAATACTGTGGAAGCGACAGAGCGTTGCTTCTGAGGCTAGGTCATAGAAGACATCGCAGTTCTTCCTGGACTTCTCCTGGATCGCTTGTCCCAGGGGGAGCCAGCTGCCGTGCCGTGACATTCACACAGCCCCGTGAAGAGGCCCACATGGGAGGGAACCAGGCCTTCTGCCGTGGCCAGCATCAACTCACGGGCCACACCAGAGCCACCATGGAAGTGGCTCCCTAGCCCCAGACAAGCCTTCCGATGACTGCGGCCCAGGCTGACACGGAAATGCAGTCTCCTGAGAGACTCGAACCAGAACCACCTAGTCGAGCCCCTTCTGATTTCCTGACGCTGACAACCGTAAGAGAAAAATCAGTGTTTATGGGTGTCCTAAGCTTCCAACTGTGGAGGTCGTTTATTCTGTTAACATAGACTTTGACTAATACAGACTCCAGCATTTGGAAAAAGAATGTGGGTCTGGCTGTACCTTCAACTATCTATCCAGGCTGTGGCCGCCATGGGCTAGGCCACTGTCCCACCTCCTGACAGGCCTCCCGGCTTCTACCTGAGCTCCAACGTCATCCATCGCCTTGTGTGTATCGGACCCCTCATGCCTGTGTCTCTCCTCCCCGGAGGACGTGTGGCATCCTCCGCTCCCCACCCAGCACTCCGCTCGGTGGGCAGGCAGCTCACGGCCAAAGCAGGAACTGTGGGTCCCACGGCTCCCTTCTGCCTTTGGGAGAAGGTGCTAATTAGACTGTGGGGATGCAGGGGAAGGAGGCCCGGCAGGAACCAGGTTAGACCATCTGAGCATTATTAAGAAACCGCTGGGTAGCTAATTGTCCAGAGAATAGTGGTGGCATCAAATCACACGCTCGTTTGAAGGAACTGATAGTGGCTCATTACCGGGGTGCCCTGCGGCGGTGGGGGACTCTTGCTGTGTCTTTCAAATCCCTTTCAGAGTCCTCATCCAGCTGCTCCACTCAGTCACCGAGGGTGACCCTGCAGACTCAGGTACCCAATCCCTCACACCGGAGGGATTGCAGGCCTGGCACCCCCTCACGTTCGATGTCTCACCCTGACCACCCACCCTACTCGTCCCGTCCCCGTCCTTCCAATCACCTCACTCCTTTTCTTCTTCGAACTCGTCTGCCGGAAACGACGTTATGCCTGTTCATCTGTTTGCTGTCCGTCTTCCCCGGGAGAAAAGCGTAGTGAGGCGGGGCCGTCGCGGTGCTCCTAGCCGAACACGCGGCCGCAAACCCAGGGCCTGGCTTGTCCTGAGCCCGGAAGCGCGTGTCGAGCTGGTGGATGAACGATGCCCGGCGGCGGGAAGACGGCAGACGTGGCTATGCGAACGGAAAACTGGTCCAGAGGAGAACGGTAGAAACTTAGCGACGGACGTAAATTGCAACTGTAAAAACAGGTTTGGTTCTTGCACTCGAAAGAAGAAGTGTGGGAAATGAGAGGAAACTCAGAGAAGACACGTAGATACAGGCGTCAATGTGAGCTTTCACGGGGAGCAACATGGGAACAAGATGGCAGTGTCACCCCAATGACGACTGTTCCACTGTCTCCGGGAAAATCCCCAGTGTCCTCAGATGGGCTTCCCCCCCACAGCTATGGCCCAGGTGCGCGCCCTGCCTTCTGCACAGAATGAGGGGTACAGAGCCATACACCTGGCCCAAGATGTGCCACCTGTAGCACTCTGCCCCTCCGGCCACAGTTCATCAGTTCCAGGGCATGTGACCTGCCAAGAAAAATAGTGAAACTCCGAAATAGGCCAAAAAAAAAAAAAAAAATGATTCAATGTCCTTTTAAAGGGCTGCTGAACATTGCCTAGGTCACGTGCCTGGCGTTATCTGGTTCCACGGGGGTCTATCACCGTCTTTGATTTTTATTCAACTTTTTCAAGATTAAAGTTAGCTATGCAGAGCTGATCATGATGTAAGTTATTTCTGTTCATAGAAACGCAAACAATTTTGTGCTGTCAAATTGCAATCGATTACCACCCACGCGGGAAGAAGTCAGTCTTGCATCTATGAGCAAATTCATTTCAGCATTCCTGATTTTCTTTAGCTTCTCCTTTAAACTTGAACTTTGCATCGATTAATTAGTTAAATAAAACCTTTGACCTGTATCCATTTTATATTTCCATAAGACTCATAATTTTACTCTTAAAAAAATATTAGTCCTTTAACAGACCCGAACAGAACCACTTGGGATTCAAGGATGTCGGTTGCCACATTGCTCTGTAGGAGAAAGTCAGTTTACAGTTAGGAGAAACCAAGTGATGTTTTGAAGGGGTCAGAGAGGAGAGAGAAAATCCAGGAGGCTCTTGGCATCTGTGAGGCCTGGCTGCAGCCCACCTTTCCCCGACTGCCTGAGTCTCACAGTAGAACTTGACTTTCCTCTAAGCTACTTCAAGTTCAGTTTCCATCCACTGCAACCAAAAGAGGACTTGCCCATATAGCACTCACGTGTAGGGAGACTGATGTAAGAAGCCAGGTGGAGTTTTAAAATTCAGCTTGAACTACTTGAAAGTCACAGGCAACAGACAATGGAGAAAGCAAACCCGGGTCCCCTGTGCAGCGGGAGAGCAGGAGAAGGGGTGACAATCACAGAGTCCGGGGATGCATGACCAGGTGACAGGCAGGTTCGAGGAGGGAGCTCAGAGCCGAGGGCAGGATAACCACCACCATCCTGAGGGCTAAAGCCTTAGAAATGCACCCCCCGCAGCTCCAGGCAGAAGTGCACTGAACAACACCCCTTAGCTGTGCCCCCAGGAGAGGGACGGACTCCTCCCCTGGGGATAAAATACGTGGGCCTGTGGAATCTGGGACCAGGACAGACCTCAGCCAACAGAACTACCCTGCCCTGGCAGATGAGTGGGTGCCCACTGGGGTTTTAGTGGCAACTTATCAGATATAAAGACCTATGAAAGAAGCTACACAAAGGAACCCTGCTAGGGCTCTTGAAAACCCCGTTATTCTCAGAGCAGTTGTGAACCTGCACATTTCATCCCCTTGTGGAAATACCAAGTGATGAACGGTGAGGAAATAGCATCCGGACTGTCCCAAGTTACTTTTCAAAACACTTTTCATTGTGCTTGGCTAGGCTGCTACCTAACGCTGCCCGTGGCTTGGCGTAACAGAAAGCAAACAGAGTCTGAGTCCAAAAAGCTTGGGTTCGAACCCTGGTTCTGTCATGAATGAGCTAAGTGACCTTGGCTGAGTGCTTTAATCTCCCCGAGCCTCAGTTTCTTCATCCAGAAGATGGGGTGCCACACAGTCGTGAGGATTACGTGGGGCAAAGCTTGCCAGTGCCCATCGAGGCTGCAGGACTCGGGCCGTGGAGGAAGGAACGGGAGATCCTGCAAGGAATGGGGGTCCCCGAACATCCAACCTTTTCTTAATATTCCCCTCTCGCTTCTAACTTCTAATGCTGGAGGCCTGGAAAGAGGCATGTAATTCTTCAGGCATATCCTTTTTGATATTTGAACTCCATTTAAATTGACTTCAATCTAGAACAGGGCCAGCTGGAAATCTATTCCAATGGCTTGTCCCACGCAGCTGTGACACAGGAACCAGCTCATGCGAGGTGATTTCAGCGGCACCTCTGCCTCCACCCTTCCAAACCCCCCCGCTTCCAGAAATTCCACCTTCGGCGCTTCATCCCTTTGTTCTAAGGCTGCGCTGCGCACACACACCCCCGGTCAGGGTCAAGGGCGCTTCTGAGGCAGCTGCGGTCTATTCCAGCTCACAAAGGATTCATGTCGGAAACGGCAGGTGCTTTACAACCACTCACGATCACGCCGGAAACCTTTCCTGGGATATTTTTTCAGAAGAAATCAGAAGTTCTCCATGTTTGCCAGAAACAAGATGTTATCTGGACCACACTCTGAATGTTGTATTCCTTTTTTGGAAATGCTAGAAATCTTCAAAAGTCTAAAATTCATTGTGGCAGGCTCAGGAAGAGAGAGAGTAGCTGCTCAGTGTCTAGTGACTATGCCATGAAAAGGGGCAGGCCCCCTGAACGGCCCCTCGCTGATGAGTTTCTTAACGAATTCATGGCCTAGCGAAGCAAATGGCTTTCTTTCCTCCCAAATGGGGAGGAAGTCTCAGAATTATGCTAATTGTCTAAGGTTTAATGAATACATTTTAAAATAGTCCCAAACAGCAAGCGAGCCAAGATGGTGCTGTCCAAAGAGCAGTATCTGAAAGGCATCGATGATCGATACCTAAACAAAAAGCCTCCAGTCGAAACTAGCACCTTGGGAAAGGATTAGAAAGAAGGGAGAGGAATGGTAGAAAGTTTAATATCTGTGTTCTTTTTCGAGTAAAAGAAAACTTGCTCATGCTGGCTGGGGTTAGGAGCCAACAGTTGTGAGGATCTGGGTGGGGGAACAAGGGAGATAGACCCTCGGGCAGACCCAAAACCAGGAGGAGCAACTCCACCATGGAAGGTAGGCAGCCAATTACCGTAGCACACGGGTGAAGGATCTGACAGACGCGTCTCCCAAGAAGACGCATAAATGGCCAATAAGCACATGAAAAGATGCTCAACATCGTTAGTCATCCGGGAAATGCAAATCAAAGCCACGATGAGCTATCACTTCACACCCACTAGGATGGTTATAATCAAAACAACAGAAAATAAGTGTTGACGAGGATGTGGGGAAATCGGAACCCTCGTGCGTTGCTGGTGGGAATGCAAACGGTGCAGCCGCTGTGGAAGACAGTTGAGTGGCTTTCTCGAAAAGTTAAGCGCAGAGCGGTTCCCAGGTAAGTGCTTAAGAGAAGTGAAAACACACGTGCAACAGAAAGTTGTGCACAAACGTTCGCGGTATCATCATTCGTAAGAGCCGAAGGTAAAAACAACCCAGTGTACGTCAGCATTTGCGTGGATTAACAAAGTGTGGTCCACCCACAGCGTGGAATATTATTCAACTGTAAAAAGAAACGAAGTCCTGCTATAAGCTACAATGTGAACGAACCCTGAAAACATGAGAGAAAAAGCCAGACACACAAAAAAATGCATATTGTATGATCCCATTTGTATGAAATGTCCAGAACAGGCAAATCCGTAGAGTCAGAAAACAGCTTAGTCCTTACCAGGGGCTGGGTGGAGGGAGAAATAGGGCATGAACGCTGAATGGAGCAGGGTTTCTGTTTGGGGTGATGAATATCTCCTGGAATTAATAGAAAATGTTCTGGCGTAACTCTGTGATTGTACGAAACGCCACCAAATTGTATACTTTAAAATGGCTGAAATGGTGAATTTCATGTTATAAAAATTTTACCTTAATAATAATTAGGCTGTATTCCTAATTCGCCATTGCAGGGCCCAGCACAAAATGAAAATATGAGGACCTGTGTTCAAAAATTATTACGAATTTCAAGATGGTGGCAACGGAGCGTTCAGCTGGCCATGGGGCTGTCACTGCCCAGGCCGCACCTCCAGAGGTGAAGGGAGTCGCCAGTCCTGGGCGCACCGTGGGGCCTCGGCCACCCTAGCCGGACTTCCCGGCTCCTCGGTGACTTGTCCTCCTGGTGGCACAGGCCTGCCCTTCTCGGTCCCCGCACCGCTGTCTCGTACCCTGGCCCTGGCTCGTGGCTCGTGTCCCCTCGGTTCCTTTCACCAGCCCTTCCTGGTGGCTGGTGGTGGTGTGCCCGGCAGGCTTTCCAGCAGCCACATCACAGATGGCCGGTACCTACGCAGAGCTGCCCCGGCTGTGGCTGGGAAGGGGGTCCGGATGTACGGACCAAAGCTGAGGGCCCTTCAGCAGAGGCAGGGGTGAACCCCTATCCCATGGGCGGGACAAGGACTGTATTTGAAATGTCCGCTGTGCCCAAGGTATCACTCTCATGCTGAGCTTTATCCCCTAAGAAAAGGTGCCCCTCCTCTTGGATCCCAGGCGACTCTGGGCTATGGCTCAGAGCCTGGAAATCGAATCGTAGGCCCAGGGCAGGACAGAAGATGGATCTCCATCACAGTGACCACCTCCCCAACCCGCTTCATCTCCAGAAGCCAACGATCTGCTCTCGCATTCGGCTTCCCTTCAGTGCTGCCGTGGGGCTGAAGCTATGTCCCTCTGAGGGGAGACCCGTGAGCAACCGGGCTGCAGAAAGGAAGCCAAGCCACCCTCTCCCCGAGGAGGCAGCAGGATGTAGGGAAGGAAGCCCAAGCCCTTACTGGGACCCCTGGCTTCTCTCCCAGGACCCCCGCCCGTCTTCTCAGTGCTGGTTTCTCTCCTGACCACCACCGCACCCCTCCGGTCAGCTCCCACCGACCGACCGAGCCTGCCTGTGGCCCCCGGACCCTTGCACTTCAAAATCACCCATCTGGGTGTTGACTACAGCCAACAAAACCACGACTGGCAGGAGAGCACAAAGAACGGAAGATTTTACATCTGGGTGATACTTTGAAGACCATCTGGCCCCTTATTTTAAAATATGTTTCTGTTTTGTTTTTTTCCAGGGTGGATATTTTGTTACTAGACGCGCTACTTGAGTACCTTCTGCGGGCGGTGTTTCCATCCATACACAGGCGATCACTTTGCTCTGTTACCTTTCCGAACTCACATTTCAGAGATAACCAGATAACCTCGAGGCAATATAATCAATCAGCACTAGTCAAGTGGAGCACTCTTGTTTTAAGTAAAAATTCTTTAAAATAAAAGTTTTGTCTTCCAGCGAAGTAATAAATATTCATTGCAGAGAACAACAGAAAGTGCTGAGAGCCAGACAGTAGAAAATAAAAATTATTCCCTTGAGATCACTGCTGTCAACATATATACAGTATTTCTTTCTATGCATAAGTGTATTCAAAAATGAATCAGGGTTTATAATGAATACACATAACTTGTTTTTATTTTCCACTAGCAATATACAATATCTTCCATCTCTGACACTGAATATTCACCTATATATTTTTCATATACATGTGAGCAATATGTATATATGCACATAGATATCTTTTACACATTATCGCTCTAATATATTATTTTAATTATCACATAATATTCGAGATAGCATTAAGCCAATACTCAATTTAGTCTACTTTTTTGCTTTGGTGAATAATACTGTTATAAATGTGCTTATAGCTAAGTTTCTGCATATATTAATGATTATTTCCTTGAGATAAATTCCTGAACATGGAATTACTGGGTCAAAATGTATGCAAAAGTTAAGATTTTTGAAATACGTCACCAAAATGCCTCCATGAAAAGTATATCTATTTATATACCCAAGAGTAGTGTATGAGAATGCCAATTTATCTGTACTTTAGCTCACAGAAAAATAATACTTCATTTAGCATTTATTTGATTAATATACAGTTGAACAGTTACTCATATATTGGCCAATCATATTTCTTTTTTTGTGATATTGTTTCATGCTCTTTTGTAATTTTTTTTACTGGAGTATTTCTCTTTTCTGTTGATTTATAACAGCTACTTATATATTATGGTTGCTGAAACTTTTTCTAGCCATATAGTTAAAAACATATTTTCCAAGGCTGTGGATTGCCTTTGTTCATACATATGGCCGATTTGGGAGGTAGGGCTGTTCTCTTTTTATGATCAAATATATCAATTTTATCTTTGATAGTTTCTATCTTTGGCATCATATTTTAAAAGCCTTTTTTTTACCTCAAGGATATATTGATATTAAACAATGTTTTTCCTAATACTTTTATAATTTTTTATACTTAATATTTAATACAATTTGAATTCATTTAGTTCTATGGAATGAGTTTGTTTTATTTATTGTGTTCTACCGCTTATTTGAAATGGAAACAGCATATTTTGAGTTATATATCTTTCTCCCCCCACAGAACTATCGGGTATCTTCTGCTCTGATTGCATATCTGGTTTGAAAATATTGTTTGAAAATCAGCTGTGGTTTACGCAGCTAAATCCCCTTCCTCAACAGTCCCTGGCCCCGGGCCCCAGCCCTGCTGGGAGCCACAGCCCCCGTGAGGTGCTGTACCCAGAGAGCATGTAAGGGAAGGGGAAGCATAGCTCATCTCCTGCTACCTATGGGTCAGCCCCCGTGGTCTGGGTGCCTTGGGGTGTCAATCCTCGAACCACTCAGAAAAGCTTGTCATTCATTTTATGAGGAGCAAAGATTGGATTCAGCGACATCTAATAACTCAGCAAAGCATCACTTCGAGTGCGTGGCAGAACTGAAATTCAAATCCAGTCTGAAACTCACGACTTCACGGCCCACCCAGTGCCCCTGAGGAGGGGAGCAGGCAAATTCTCCACCTCCCATGTGGAACTGAAGGCTCCCTCCTGCCTGGAGGAAGGGGCCGTCTGGCCCCAGAGACTGACGTGGGCTGAGGGGTCCACAAGACAAAAGATCCTCGGAAGAGGAAACTGTATTAAGGATGCAGTTTGTTCTCAGACCCAATTTTCCTTTGCAAGAAGGAAGATGTCTATAAATTCTGCATCACAGCAAGGTGATGGGGAGAAATGGGATTCTAGCGGGGAAGTGAGAAAGGATGGGGAGGCCATCTGCTTGGTGATTTTGTAACTCATCGTTCTCCTGGAGTCAGAAAGTTTCTAACTCCACGTTGCAGTCTTATTTGCTAATCAAGCCAAGGTCACGTTCCTAACGTGAGATGTCTGTCCCCAGTTCCCTGGGCCTGGTGATCAGCTGCTTTCATCGCCTCTGATTTCACAGTGGGTCTGAAAGTCAAGTGCGCTCTTGGCACACTCCAAGGTGGAGACGGGCCACAGCAATGGCGTCATCTTGGTTTGGGGCAACAGGGGCCACGATTGGTGAGCTGCAGAAGGATCTTAAACGTCATGACAGATGTGGTCTGTGCAGTGCCACCGCGTGTTTCCATGACCTTCAAACCCACCATGACCGATGACGGCAGGGAATCCCCACAGGTAAAGAAACGTCTGTCCTGCAAAAAGGGGGCATGTGGGCTTCAGCTTGGTAGAATCCAGTACTTTACCTTTCAGTCATTCAGTCAGTCAGCAAACACCTGCTAAACTTCTACTCTGTAGACTCTGTAGGAGGCTATGGCCAGAGACAAATAACGTGTGGCTCCCGGCCTCTAAGAGCTCATAGGCCGGTCCCATGCTGCCAAAGGCCAGGGACAGGTAAGCAGGGAGGCCAAGGGTAAATGGCAGAGGGCACCTGAGCCCGCCTCGGGAGATGACCAGCAATCAGAGAAGGCTTTCTCAAGAGGTGGCTTGGAGTGGCTCCCAATAAACTTACATTGGGGCCCAACTGGGGAAATGCCTAGACAGAGGAAGAAGAGCAGGCATGGTGGACAGAGAGCCCTGGATGCAGGAGCGAGGAGGCCGGCAGGGAGGGCGAGTCAGCTCTGGGAACTGCAGCTGGAGCCGTGGGTCCAGAGCAGGGGACCGGGAAGGAGAGCGGGGAGCGGGAAGGCCTGTCTGGTCCCCAGGGTCTGACCAGGACACGACCGAGACCTGCCTACCAGACTGGAGCAAAGTGGGGAGGGTCGAAGAGCCCCGAGTGGAGAAAGGGCCTTGGGGGGGTCTGCGGTGGGTGTCGGGACGCCTGACCAGAAGAAGCAGCTCTGGTGTGGTCCCAAGGGAGCCCACGGGACACTGCTGGAGCCCGGCCAGCGGGCCTGGTGGCTGTAGCCTGGCCGCCCGTCTCCTCATGCCTGTCCCTCAACGCCCCACTTACATGACCCAAGCCTTCATCCCAGGGCAGGACTTCTCAGGACGCCCAGGAGGGCCCTGCCGGTCTCAGTCCTCAGCCACCCTGCTCATCGGCCTTCCCCTTAACTCTGTCTCCACCTCCCCTGCTTCCTCCGTGTGGGGACAGCCCCACCTCCCCGCTCCCCAAAGCTCTGTGAGTGGAGGGTGGGAGCAGTCTTCTCAAATTCTTTTTTTACATACATCTAGAAAGGTGGGGGGGGGGAGGAGAGAAAGAGAGAGACAAAAGAGAGAGAAAATCACCCCCCAGACCCCCCCCTCCACCAAGTCATCTATTCAGCCATTGTTGATTAAACACCCACACGGGCTCGCCATAAGGAACAAAAGCAGATGCACACAGTGCCCTTGGGACGTCTCTGGCCTAAATGAGGAGACAGAAAGGCACACACGTTCGTGCCACCACCAGGGAGGACCACACGGCAGAGAGAGTGACGGGTTAGAGCGGGGGCCAGCGTCGCTCAGAGGACAGTGACGGCGGTCCGAGCAGGAGGGGCAGACCCAGGCGCACGGGTGGTGGCAGCGAGCGCGGTGGGAGCTTCTGCACCTGTCCCCTCCCCGGCAAACGGGAGTTGGTAAAGGACCTATGTCTTTAGGGTCGTTACTAGAACTAAACGCAAACGCAATAGTGTGCATGAGCCTCCAGCAGAGACCCGGCCCGGAGTGAGCTCTGCTCGCTCACATCCCGTTCTTCGTCATCATCACCGTCGCCAGTGGGACTTCCCACCCGTTCTCTCAGCTCCGCCTGCTTCACGGGACTCTTTGAGGAATAAAATCTAATGATGAACACTGGAACGTTCCGGAAGAAAACACAGAGCAACGCAGCAGCTAGTCAGAAGGCAGAGATCCGGGCCGGCGCCCTGCCGTGCGGCCTTGGAAAAGCTCCTTCTCCGCTCTGGGCCTCCGTCTCCGAGGCCCCACGCTCCAGCGGGCCGTGGCGCAGGGGCTCGTTCCGTCCTAGGTCTGTGCCCTCTGGGCTGAGCAAGAGACAAGTGATGGTTCCTGGTACACACCGCAGCACGTCAGCCGCCTCGTCAGACCAGGGGGCAGGGGCGGCCTGGCCCTGAGTCTCAGCCGTGGGCCCCCTGGCACCGGGCGGGAGCTCGGCTGGGATAACTTCCTGCCTGAGCGCATCGCCGCTGCAGCCCTGCGGGCAGACGGCCGGGGTGGCACACACCTGCTGCCGTCCCTCTGCCCGGCCGGTGCCCACGGGCCAGCCGTGAGCGGCTGCCGGAGCCCGGCCACCAGATCGCTTAATAACAGGAAGCTGGTTAAGGGCTGACAGGCAGGGAGGTGGCTTTCTGTGGCTTGATGGGTTTGGCGTTTAAAGAGCTTTTAGACAATAAAAAGAGATGCCATTTTTGCCTTTAGCATTAGCAACGTTATAATGCTCAGGATTGGTGGGGGTATGAAGACGGGCACCCTTTCCCATGTCTGGGGAGAGGGAAGGGGCTCAGCCAGCGGCCCACTCCTTCCATCCACCCGACTGCCAGTCCCACCTGTAGCACGTTATCCAGGTATCTGCAGAGACCGGTCCCTCAGCCCCTTGGCACTGTGAATTACTCAGACCGCTGCAGTATTTGTGAGAAACACGGCACACCCCGACGCAATGGTGCTTTATGTTTCTGAAGAATTATTTATGGCCCAAGAAAATACAGAATTCAAAATAATGTCTATAATATGTTCTCAGTTACCAATGAATTTTATACATATAGATATATTGTATGTGTATTATGTGTTTATGCAAAATGTATATGAGAATATCATGTAAACAGCAGTTGCCTAATTGGTCCCACTCTCTCCCTTACACTTTTCTGTATTTTTATTAACTGCGAATTACTTTTGTAATCAGAAAAATCTGTTTTTAAAAAAAATTTTCTGGTGTCTCTGCCGCACTTGACACCTTCCGTGACCGTGTGCTCTGCCGGCCCCGCGCACGCAGCTCTGACCGCTCCTTCCGGCGGCCCTGACTGGTGCTCTCTCCTTCCAGTCCCTAAACGCAGGTGCCCCCAGGAGCCCCTCCTGCTCAGCCTTCCGCTCCCTCTGGAAAGTCCACCCATTGCTGGGGCTCCAATTACCATCCTCGGTCCCCATGCAACAGCATAAGTGTGGACAGTGACAGACAGAGATCTCAGATTACCTAAAATCACATGGAAACAACATTCCAAACAACTCTCCATTATCCACCGTTCTGCTGAATGTCATGGGCAAGGTCAGTGGGGTCTATGGCTTGCCTATCCCTGAATCGCTGCCATGGCCTCCTAACTGGTCTCCCTTCCTCCATCTCTGCCCCCTTCCAGACCATTGTCGCCCTCTCTTGAAAGTTTTTCTTTTAATCAATGATCGGATCTAGTCATGTTCCTGCTTTGGACCCGGCCGCTTCCCCGTGGCCTTCAGGATAAAGTTCACCATGGAACGAGATCCCAGGTCCTGCGTGACATGGTCCCTGCTAAAGCAGCTGTCTCATAGGTACTCCTTCAGACTCCTGGTGCTCAGGCAGGGCCCTCGTGGTTCATCTCAAAAGCCCCCATATCAGTGAAGCACCCCAATATACCCTCCCAACCCCAGTTCCTTGGCGAGGGCTCAGTATTGCATGGCTGGACGTGAAGTGTGGTGACGTAGGTGAAACTGTGACTTAATGGATGAGGCAAATGCGTCTCAAAGAGGATGACGTACCTGGTGAGCAGCAGAGCCTGGAGCCTTAGGCTCCAGGGCTTAAAACGGTCCCGCGAGATCCTGGGGTTTGCTGTTTATTTTTGCAGGAAAGAGCCGGAAGGGCCGGCTGCAGTGTTTACGGTCTCTCCTGCTCCCTGAGGGGCTGCTGTCTTTGGCAAACCAATTACTAATAAGGTTTGCTCAACAGCCAGGGTGTAATCGCTAGAGAAAACTATCTTTAAGGACTTATTCTGCCCAATTTGAGGCTTGATGTCACAAGCCTGAGTTCTGAGGACGCCGTTCTGTGAGGTGGACAGCCAGTGCAGGGTGCCTCCTGGGCAAATCAGGCCTCTTTGCACATGCAAAGCAGCCTCCCGCGGGCCGTCCTCCCCAGCAGAGCCTGCGTGGGCGGGAGGGCAGGAGAGGGCACGAGAGTGGCCCCCATTGCCTCCAACAGGCCAGTTTCCCTCCCTTTGGGGCCATTTTTAAATGTTCTTTTTCATAAACCCTTCACCTAGTAGCAAAAGGGGTATCTTGACTTAAAAGCCAGCTCAGCCACAAACTTTAGTTTCTTTGTGTGTAAGACGAGGACAGGAATCCACACCTTTCAGCGTGAATGAGAACGAATAAGCCAGGGAAGTGAGGTAGCCAGCACGTGCTGGGCACACAGTAGGCGCCCAACTGTGCCCCCGCTGTGCCCCTAAAGATTCCCTCCTGTCGTGGACTGAATGTTTGCATCCCCCCAAATTCACACGTTGAAGCCCTAACCCCTAACGTGTCGGTATTTGGAGATGGAGCTTTTGGGGGGTAATTAGGGTGAGACGAGGTCATGAGGTAGGGGCTCCCGTGATGGGGTTAGTGTCTTTTAAGAAGAGGCACGAGACTGCCCCCTCTCCCGCTCTCTTCTGCACCCCCATTTGCACACACCTAGAAAAGACCACGTGAGCACACAGTGAGCAGGCAGCTGTCCACAGGCCACAAAGAGATCAGACTTCCCGCCGCTAAAGCTGCGAGAAAATTAATTTCTGTTGTTTTAGCCCCTCAGTCTATGACGTTTCGTTACGGAAGCCGGAGTTGATGAGCACGCCTCCCTCCATCCCCTTGCTGGGAGAGAGCGCAGCACGGCGGTGGCCCCCACTCCCTTCTCGGCTTATAGGTGCTCCCCTGTGTGTGAAACTGTGTGTGTATAAAGAAGGGTCTGGGAGGGGGGTTCCTAAAATGTGAACAATGGCTAGCTGTCTCCATGTGGTGGGATTTACACTTCTATTTTGTACCTCTATGCATTATTTTAATTTCATACGATAAGGGTATATCAAGGTCTCAGATAGTTTTCTCCCAGCACCCCTGCCTTCTCGTGCCGAGGGACCCACCGCAGCCTTCCTCCCTGTGCCGGAGAGAGACGCCAGGACAGGCAGGTGCTCGACACGACAGCTCGAGAGGGGGAGAACAAAGACACACGTGCACGCGTCCGGAAGTGATGCTTCTCAGCTTCCCGCAGGCAACCAGCTGCTATTATTTTTATTAAACTATATTTTGCTCTTCTTGGCTCGTTAGCGTGTTTAGAATAGATCACAGCGCTGACAGGTTGTGCCTTGTCGGTCACCGGTCACAGGCAATCAGTACGGTCATCACACATCTTCATGTCAAAAGCTCAGAACCAAATGAGGAGAACGGGCTTTTTGTAACGTGTACCAAGTTCCTCCCCGAAACCAGCTCCCATCGATCTGACATGCCTTTTCAGTTGCTATTGCAAATCATAAATATGGATTTACGATTTTTTTTTAAAGGCTTGGAAATACTTCTCTGTCCCCAATGCTCCTCGATGTAAGCAAGGCCGCCTGTCTTCTTGTCTGATTTTGCCTCGGTCTCTGCACCAGCCGTGACTGCGGCACGTGGGCAGAAGCCTGCAAGTTCTTTACTTTTTATTTGGAGCAGCTCAGTAGGGCTGCCACCACCCCATTCTGTAGGTGGGGACCTTCTCCTCAGGCGACACATCTAGGAACTGGGTCAGCCAGGATGCGACCTCAGCAGATATAATCCATCACTTCCCTCACACAGTATCACCTCCCAGACCCTGAACAGCAGGAGGCAGTGAAAGACTTGCCCAACCCTCACGCTGGGAGGAGACGGGGAGGAATTCCGGCCCAGGCCTGGGTGGCCTCAAGCTTGCTTCCTTTGCGCCGCGTTACCTGCAGCGCCTCCTGTCTGTATCCCCAGGCACTGCAGCCACGCAGCCCCTGGCTTGTGATCTGAGCTGTGGGGCTCTGTGGAAGGAGCTGTTACTGCCCAGAGTTCAGGAGGGACGTGCACAACCTCCCCAGTAGTCCCCTTTTGACTTCCGGTCACCCGTAGAAAAGATGATGAACAAAGAACCAGACACTAGGTTCGAAGAAAAACAAAAACCCAAGGAAGGGAAGACTTCTCCAGCCCAATGAGTCTCCATTAGGCAGAGGGCGGAGAGTATCCGGTGGGTTGATCTGTGGCCCAGACAGGTGGTGGGGGAGTGAGGAGGCAGGGAGAGCATCGCAGCCTTTGGTGATGGGGCTATATTAAGATCAATTACACTGTGCAACAAACATTTGGACCGTTCCCAGAACCCTCACTGCTTGGATTTGAATATGCATGAGAAGCTGCCCAGAAAAGACTAAAATACATACATACATATATAGTCAAAAAGCCAGACAGCTCTGGGGCGAAGAGTAGCAAAAGGCAGTTTTCCACTCTGGTGAAAGGACGTGGGAAGAGTGTGGGGCCGTGTGCCGGATGAACTGATGAAGGCTCATTCACAATCAGCGTGCAAACCCGGAGGCCCCCTGGAGCTCCGCCCCCATCACCCTTTTTCATCCTCGCCCGCAAGCCTGCGAGGGCAGAAGTGTCCCGTTTACAGGTGGGGACGCTGAGGCTACAGGAGTTGAGACCACCCTGCTGGGCAGTGATGGAGGAGAATCCGAGCCGAGCCGTGGTCTCTCTGGGCCCCGCCTTTTCCACGCGGACGCTGCTCCGATGCTGAAAGGATCCCAGTGCCCCCTCCCCCGCTCCCCCTCCCCCCCACCGTGGTCCTCACAGTTCAGCTCCTCAAAAACGATATTGACTTCTGCTTCCTGAACTTCGGCACAAGAGGACAGCCGACGGGTCCATGAGCTGACATTGAACGGCAGCACCAGAAAGAAAGACTTTTTGGAAATGCAGAGTCATAATTCCAAAAAATTCAGACGGTCAGAATGATAAAAGGAACATAGCTGAACGCCAAATCAGTACTACAGACGATAAAGCCAAGGAAATCTTCCAACATAGGGCAGAAAGGCAAGAGAAAACAAACCAGTTAATACACATGTGGAATTGATCTTCGATTCCTAGTAAGAGTCCTCAGAGGGGAAAGACAGAAGAAATGCAGGAGAGAAAATAAAATGATCATAAAAAGTAGTTTCTCTGAGCTAAAGAAAGACTCAACTCTCAAAATTGAAAGTCACTACCAAGTATTGAACGGGAATAGCTTCAGAAGCTGCAAACTTTCTAGGTGAAATGTTATGTCCTGAAAGAATTTCAGAATTCCAAAAATACAGAGAAATCCTAAAAAGCCTCCAGAGCGAAAAATCAAACGACCCACAAAAGAACAAACAGAAGACTGCCTGCAAATGCACTGGCCTGGAAAGTATTGCTCAGTCCACTTGTCAGTCCTGTTCCTGTGCCAGGGCAAAGTAAAGACAAATTCAAACATGCACAGACACGGGAAGTTTATCATTCCTAGATCTATCCTGAGAGATATACGCAAGGATATATCTCCAGCAAAACAAAAAAAGGTATCTAAGAAAGAGGATGGCAGTAGCCAAGAAACTAAAAAAAGTGACACCAAACCGAGGGGTGCGATGTGAAAAAAGATCACAGGATGACAACTATGCCACAGACCTCGAGAGCAAAAGGTACAAATCCAACCAGGAAATTAGAGGGCTCTGAAAAGAATGTCTCCAAGGGGAGAAACGCATTCATCTTTGGCAAATACTGTGGGAAAGAAGCACATAATCCTAGTTATAGTGAGAGGCATATTCCGAACATGAAACTTCTAAAAATTATGTGCTGTCCCTTCACCTAGTGGCATCCCATTCCATCTCCTTCTCTATATCTGTGAAGAAGAATTGTTACATAATCATAATATTAAAATGCTGGTTATTGATTTAAATTTGTTTAGAATCGGCTGACTGTCAAAGCACGGAAATAATTATAGTCACAGAACAGAGCGTTCATGTTTTAAAGCTTGGCAATGCAGAAACTAGAGGCACAGGGGCCAGAGAGTAGGCAGCAAGTGGGGAGAGGGGCCTCCTCTCACTTCTATGTCATCTGAAGTCAAGAGATACTAACCAGAGCTGACGTGCTGAGAAATAGACGTTTATTTATATTATGGAAAGCAGTAAGCATAGCTATAGAAGAAGTAAAAAATTTTAAATGTGACTGGCGGGGATTGGGTAGGCTGGGAAGTGTTACTGACATAAGTAAGCTAAAATGTCTCATTTCCTAGTGAGGGGCAAATTCTTTCATTCACCACATATTTATTAAGCATGTGCCATGTGCTTGGCACTGTGCTGTATTCTGGGAGTTCAAAGGTAAACAAAAACCCAGTCTCCTGTCTCCAAAGGGCTGACAGTCTAGTGGGAGAGACAGATGTTAATTGTGTAAATGAAAATCACGTAATAAAGGTTAAATTGAAAGTGTGATGAGTGTAAAAAGAGAGGCGCATCACACAGTAAGAGGCATTTGACCTAGACAGGGAGATCAGAGAAAGAGGCAACGATTCAGCTAAAATCAAAAGGATGCAGAAAAGCAAGGTAAACCAGCAGGGGAGAGAAAACATTTCCATCAGAGAGAGCAAATGGCATGTGCAAAGTCCCTGTGGCAGGAGGAGGTGAGAGACTGAAAGGAAACCAAAATCCCAGAGGACAGAGTAAGACAGCAAGCAGCGGAGAGGGAGCCTGGAAGGTCGGGGGGGATGCACGGCCCCATGGGGAAGGATTTGGGTGCAGAAGTATCCGGGTAATCACCATGTTCTGTTCCAAAGTCTGGCATAAGATAGAAGGCTTCCCAACTCATTCTTTGAGGCTGACACAACCCTGATACTCTGGCTATGTGACCACAAACGATTTACTGTGACTCTGGGGACACCTGGGTCTCACCTGAAGCCAGCGCAGTCATACGTTTCTGGCCGGTTGCTGAAAGAAGAAAATAAAGTTGGTTCCAGCAGCCTTGGCACCAAGTCTGATGGCTGATCACGGTAGCCTCAAAACCACAAAATGACAGCCAAGAGTCTCCCAGCTCCTGTTTTTGTTTGTTTGTTCTTCCCTTTTGGAAACCTAAAACATCCCCATAGTTGCGTCTTAGACTGCGACAAGTGGAGAAAAGCCTTTGGGGGTGGGGGTGCCACCTCGGATGGGGGTACGGCTGAAACCCCTTTCAAATCCGCTGCCACACGCTTCCCGTGAGCACGGGGTCCTGGGCTGTCCTCAAACTGGCGGAAAGCAGGAGAACCTCGCTAGAAGCACCTGCCCCTCGTCTCCCTGGGAGACATCAGGGACCTGGGGAGATGGTTCATTATCCCCCCGCAGGCGAAGGGGAAGCTGGCCTGGCTAGGGGTCAGGGAGAGCAGACAGCTCCTTCCCAGCCCCTGCCTCGAACCGTTCCCCACGCTGGCCCATCAGCGCCCAAACTCCCCTTTAAACCAGTACCATAATCCTCGGCAGTTGCTAGGGTCGTCTTACCTGCCTCTCTGACGTGTCCTCCGGAGTATGTGCGAAATAACTCCAGGTCTTGCCATTTTCAAAGACTTTTCCCCCCGTATTTTTCTGGGTTTTTCATTTTCACTGTTGAATGGGGTACCTCCAGACCCCAGATGGCAGACACCTCCCACGACTGCCAGGCTGGATCCCGAACTCCACATGGCCCGAGCATCTGGTCCAAAGCTGCTTGCCCAAGAAAATGTTTTCCTTCTCTTTCTTTCCTTAAAAACACCAGCGCCAGAACCAGTCCATCCACCTGCAGTGATGCCTTCCATGCATCCGCGTCTTAGAGGAAGCTGGGGACAGATGCTAGGAGTGCTGGCCCCGGAGTGCTGGGTTCTGGTGGAGGCCCGGAGAACTTTGGTCCAGAAATTATCCTTCTTAGATAAAATGTAAAAAAAAAAAAAAAATGGAGGCACCATTGCTCATGGTTTTCTACATCTGAAGCAAGGATTTTAGCTCATCGAAATAACTAAGTACATTATAAAATCTTATATATTTGAATTTTGGAATCAATCAGCTCCTTTTTTTCTATTGATTTACATTTATTTTTATGCCACACTTGAGGATTTTGCTTCTGCTTTGAAATTATTCCTACAACAGTTGCTTTTGACTATTGCTATATTAAATCAGCATAGAGAATGAGATATTGATGCTGATAACAGAATATCCATGTTAAGTTTGCAAAGCATTCTGGGCATCTTATTTTGTATGTTTGATAAGACAGTTTGTGAACCTTCATCTTAATCATCAAACTGCCTTTTGGCTCAGGCTCTTTGAGGCCCAAACTTTCTGTGCCATCGTTAAGGAGCTCGGTGGACAGAGTCAATAACACCTAATTACTGCACAGACGGTGGCACCAGGGCCATTTCCTGAGTATATTGTTGGGTTTTCTGGTTTAAGCTAGAAACGTTAAGACCCCATTTTCACACATTCTCCTGAGCTCTCTCTTCAGCACCCAGAACTTGCCTCCATTGCCTGACACAGTAGCATCTAGTTTAAGAAGATCAAATGACAACTATGGCATCGCTAGCCAGGAGGACTAGGGCAGGGCACTGAGTTCTGATGGAGGCCAGGAGAGGGTCACCATTGCGCTCTGGACAAGTACAGGCTGCAGGCCCTGGGCACAGCTCCCTCCTCTGCCACAGGGGCGGCACAGTGACCAGCCTGTTGCTTCTGCTCCCTAGGCCTCAATTTCCCCACTTGTAAAACTGAAGATAACTAGCTTATCATATGACTTGTTCACACACACACACACACACACACACACACACACAGTCCCTCAGTCACAATCCTCTATTTCCAGAAGGGCATTCATCATGCACTCCCATCTTTATGAGAACAAGACGGACCCCTCGATCTGGCTGGGACCTTCAGACCCCTCGATCTGGCTGGGACCTTCAGGCCTTTACTTAATTCCTCCTAACTCGGCTGTGTGTGATTTGGAGCCACAGTTTGCCCATCAGTGTGATGTGTGTGGAGGGATGTTAGACTTAGACGATGCCTATTTTCCCTGTAACTTGGATGTCCTGAGATTCCAAGATACATTTCTCTCTCTCTCCCCGCACCTTTCTTTTTCACTCCCTCCTTCCCTCTCTCCCACCCCATCCCCACTTCTCCCTCAATAGAAGCAAACAGGTTACAAGAAGCCTGTCAGATTCGCCCCAGTCAGAGAAGACAATGTGGGGCAAAGGTCCCCAGGATTGGGGAGATTTGATAAGCTGCGAGGCCAGGTGAGGAGGGAGAGAAGCAGGCTTAGAGCAAGAGCCAGGACAGCAGAGGGCCCATCACAGGAAACCACTGTGAGGGGACAAGGGCCTCCCCGTCTCCAAGGCGAGCCCCACACGCCCGAGCTCGCTCGGGCTATGCCTGGTGCCAGCCGCTTCTTCGTGCTTCCCCTTCCAGGAGGTCGAATCCCCACTCGTTCTCCCAGGCCTGACTTAGAGCACACTCCCCACAGCCCCGGGTGGCAGACTTGTCTGTGAAGGGCCAGAAAATAAGGCGGCGAGGGCCATGTGAGCTCCGTCACAGCTCCTCAACTCTGCCAGAGATGACCCGAGAAACGGTCATGGCTCCGTTCCAGGAAGACTCATTGGCGGACACTGAAATGTGACTCAGGTATTTTTTATGTACCACAAAAGGTTACTCTTTCTGGGATTTCCTTTAAACCATTTAAAAATGTAAAAACCATTCTGAACTCATGGACTGTGCAAACACAGGTGAGGGGTCATACTTTGCCAGCTCCTGCTCTGGCCTCTCACTTCTAAGTGGAGTCCACGGACCAGCAGCATCGGCTTCACCTGGGAGAGGGTTGGAAATGTAGTCCTGGGGGCTCACGCAGATCTATTGGTTCGAAGGCTGCGTTTTAGCAAGACTTCCAGATGATCTGTGTACGCTTTAAAGTTTAAAAAAATACCGATGTCTGAGTGTCACCCCGGATTCTAATGGGATAGGTGCGGGGACACCAGGATTTTGTTGTTCTAATGTGCCCCAGAGAGAGACCCCAGGGAGAGAGGGCCGCCCCTCCCCCCGGTAATCCCAGTTCCTGAAGGATCTCAAATGCTCACCCTGTCAGGCTAAGCTTCTGCTCGCAGAGGATGAGATGTTCTCTGAGATGCTTTTGCGAAGTAAAAACGCTCTCCCCGACCCCCAGGTGAACAGCAAGGAAGGCACCTCGTGGCCTCTCTTCAACCGTCCCCCACACCCCTCACATCCTCCCCACCTCCTACCCCCTCTTCTTGTTTCTTCCCCTCCTGCCAGCACAGGCTCAGGGCTTCCCAAGGGTTCTGGGGTCAGGGGGACAACAAGAGGTGACTCACCCATTCAGCAGGCCCTGCTGACCCCACACAGCAGTCCTCTCTTCCCGGACCCCCTCCCCCCCACCACTGAGTCCCACAGGAGCCCAACCCCACCTCCTTCCTCTGCCTTCCACCGTCACCTGACCCAGTATCTCCCTGGAGAGACACTCGAGGGGGGATGCACAACACTGATTCAGGTACTTGCACCCCACGGAGTGGCCCTGACCCTCTCCTAAGGCTCCCAACAAAATGACAGCTTCCCACCCCGCAGCGTCCCCCACACAACAGGTCCTGCAGCTCTAGGCTTCAAAATTCTGGAAGGTCAGACCTGGATGAGGCCCCAAGAATTCACCCCTCTTTATACATATGGGGAAACCAGGGCCCAGGGAGGAGGGAAGACCACCCAGGACGGTGCAGAGATTGACCAGAGAGCTGAGGGGGGCGGGGGCTGGGGGGAGGGGGAGGGACAGCAGAGAAAGCGTTCCCGCTAGAAGGCATCGCAGAAATCTCTTCCTCCTTCCCGGGGCTCCAGACCAAGGTCTGCCTCTTTCTGTTCCCCTAGGGCTCTCAGGTTTGTCCACTCAGCCGCTGGCTCGGATGAACCGGTTGCGGAAGGCAGGATGGGCTGGAGGACAGGCAGGCCCGCCCTGGGGGGCTCAGCGCCTCCCCTGGTCTGCAGAACCGACCCTGACGCACGCACCAGGGGCCCAAGCACATGCCTCTGCCCGAGGCCACCTGATGAGAAAGACGACACATGGGCTTTGGGATCATCCGATCTGGGACCTAATCCCTCCTCTCTCTGACCTTGGGCCTCAGTTCCTTCACCTGTAAAATGGAATACCTACCTAGCCAGGTTGCTGGGAGCAGTGAAAGGCGCCTGGCACAGGTGATAAATAAATGGCAACCACACTGCGTGGTGCTCCCGGCCCTGTCAATTCCTCCCCTCCGGAGAATGCTCGGGGAGCAAGCTTTTCCTCAGAAGGAAACAGGAGTTGCACGCGGAGCCTCCAGGAATGTGGCAGGCTCCTTGGCACTGAAGCCGGCGTATGAGTGCTTTAATTAGCTTTCAACTAAAAACGGCCCCCTGGGCTGCACACCGACCTCCCAGCCTGGCCCCGGGGCATGCCTGAGCCACCCCCATGGGTGAGGGGTGAGGACAGCCAGCCGGTGACAGAACCCGCAACACCGGTGAGAGCACAGAGCAGGGGGCTTTATTGAAAGAGATACAGAACTGGATGGGGCTCCTGCCATCAGCCAAACCAGGCCTCCATCACCCCACGCTGCCCTTGGCTCCTGGACACCCCTCCCTCCCCCTGGCTCCTGGACAGCCAGCCACACGAGGGGGTCTTACCCAGCCTCATCAGAGGTGCCCATAGGGCCTTCAGAGTTCTGTTCAGAAGAGGGGTAGGGGGGGACCAAAGACAGCCCGTCCAGGGCAGTCACTGGGAGGCCTGTCACACCATCCGTCCACCTGCGCCCCGAGGGCCCTCATCACTTGCAACTCTGGAGCCGGGTCCTGTGGTGCTTCTCCTCGGTCAGGAGGGGGATGAAGGTGTCGCTGTGGGAGATCTTCAGCCGGCTGCTCCAGCTCCCCTCCTGCCCAGGGGGCTCGGGCAGGAGGTGGTCCAGGTCGCTGCGGGAGCTGCCCGCCTTGCCGCCGGCCGCGCTGCTGGAGTTGAGCTCCATGAGCTCCAGCTCATGCTTGGCCGCAGTCTCCAGCACGCGCTGCTTGTTGTAGTACCTGACGAAGTTGTTGATGATGGGGTGGATGGGGAGGGCGATGGCGATGACCCCGCACAGGAAGCTGATGGCCGCGTTGAGCTTGCCCAGCGTGGTCTTGGGGTAGATGTCGCCGTAGCCCACCGTCGTCATGGTGATGATGGCCCACCAGAAGGACTGGGGGATGCTCTTGAACAGCGTCTCGGGGTGGCTCTGCTCCATGGTGTAGCCCAAGGCGGAGAAGACGAAGATGCCCACGGCCAGGTACATGAGCAGCAGCCCCAACTCCTTGAAGCTGCGCTTGAGGGCGTAGGTGAGGGTCTGCAGGCCCGAGGAGTGGCGCGCCAGCTTGAAGATGCGGGCGATGCGCATGATCCGCAGCGCCTGCACCGCCTGCTGCACGTTGGTGAGCTCCATCATGCGCGCGCCCAGGTGCGTGAGCGTGAGGCTCACGTAGAAGGGGAGGATGGCCAGCACGTCCACGATGTTCATGAAGGACAGGACGAAGTGCAGCTTGTTGGGCGACGAGAAGAGGCGCAGCAGGTACTCCAGCGTGAACCAGCCGATGCACGCCGTCTCCACGTTCTCCAGCGTCGGGTGCTCCACGCGGTTGCCCTCGGCGTCCAGCACCTGCAGCTCGGGGATGGTGCCCACGCACATGACCACGGACGAGATGAGGATGAGCAGGAAGGACAGCACGGCCACCACGCGCGCCGGGCACGAGGACTCCGGCTTCTCCAGGAACTTCCAGACGCACTTCTGGCAGCGGCGCCAGCGGCCCTCGGCCGCGTCCACGCCCAGGTCGTCCAGGATGAGCTGCACGCGGCGCGCGATCTCCTCCAGCTCCTCGCGCTTCTCGCTCAGGTGGCTCTTGCAGCAGTCGTCCAGGAACTTGAGGTCCACCTTCCAGAAGTCCATCTCGTTCTTGAAGCAGATGGGGCAGATGCCCTTCTTCATGTGGACCTCGCCGAAATAGTACACCTCGATGACACACTTGAACGCGTCGGGGTCGCGGTCGAAGTAGAACTCGCGCTTGCCGGGGTCATAGTCGTCGCACAGGGAGAAGATGGTGTCGTAGCCCCCCGCCAGGCAGTTGAGGAGCTCCGCCAGCCGGGTCTCGGGGTACTGGCTGAGGAGGTCTCCGTACAGCACCTGTCGAACGCCCCCCACGTTGACGACGATCTCGATGTCGTCGCCAGCCCGGGAGCCCGGGCTGCCCGGCTCCGGGAGGCTGCGCTCCCCGGCCCCGTCCATTCTCCCGGCGTGAGCCCGCGCAGCCTCGGCTCCGAGCCCCGTCGCCGCCGCCCGCGGGTCCGCGGGTCCCGCCGCTGCGCGCCCGCCTGCCTGGCAGGGCGGTCACAGCGGGCAGCAGCCGGCCGGGGCGCGCCGCGGGGGAGGCGTGCTCCCGGCGGCGGGGCTCGGGGCTGGCATCCGGGCGCCGGGGCGCGCGGGCGGGGGGCTGTCGCGGCCACCGGCCTCGCCCCGGGCACTCACCCCGGCTCCCTGGCGGCGCGATCCGCCGCTTCGGCTCGGCTCGGCTTCCCGCAGAAGTGGGGTCCCCTGGCGGGCGGCGGGCTCGGTCCTCCGCGCCGGCGAGCGCACACCGCGGCGGGCGGGTCGCGCAGCCCGGGGGCCCGGCGTGCGCCCCCCGCGCCGCACGCGTCCCGGAGCCGCCGGCGCCGCGCAGTCCGCGAGGGGTGCGGAGAACCAACTTGGGCTCGCTTTGCCCGAGCGGTTTCTAAACACAATAGGAATTCCGGCCTGACGTCAAGAGCTTTTCAAACTGTACCCTCTTCTGGTGAAATCCTGCAAGGCACGCGCGCCAGCGGCGAGGGGGACGGGTGAGGCCCTGGGCAGAGGCGCCAAGGGCCGCGCCGCGCGGCTGCCGGCTCCCCGGGGCGCCGCGCGTCACCGAGGGGCCAGGCCCCCGAGCTGTATGCCTTTACACCGCGGCAGCCGGCTGGGCGGGAAAGTTTCTGCGGTGCCTGGAAGATCAAAGGCGAAAGAACAGTGCCGCCTGTTGCTCCGCGGGGAAATGCGCCCTTCGGAGGCCGCCTGCGCCCGCCCGCCCTGGCAGCCTTTCCACCTGTCCCTAACGCTGCCCGTCACTCTAGCACCGTGCAGTGAGGACACCCAGTCCGGCCCCTTGTAGGAGAGAAGGCACTTGCCCAAGGTCACACAGTGAAATGGACTGCCAGCTTGGCGTCCTCGAAATCCAGCGCTTTCCCGCTGTCCGCTCTTTGCCCCAAGCTGGTTAGCAGGCTGGAATCCCGCCTTGAAGTCCTGGCCGGTCACTGCTTCCCAGGTCCCTGCAGTCCACCACCACCACTAGTTTCCAGAGCCCCGAGTTTTTAGAGCTCCTGCCGTCCCCCCCCCCCTGTTCCCCAATCTGTCACCTAGGCCTGCCTGTCCTTCCTGCACGGGGACCCACACACTCCCCTCTCTCTCAGCCTCTGGCCTCAGCTGTATTTTGGCCACTCACGTGCCCCAGCCATTGCAACAGCTTTCATCATCTACACTGCGAATTACTGAGCATCATCTGTGACTTGGGGACCGTGTTAACAAATGTACTCTAGAAAGAGGGATGGCTAGGCAGAGCACAAAGGGGTCTTAGGGCGTGAAACTACTCTGTCTGATGCTATGATGATGGATACTTGTCATTGCACAGTTGTCCAAACCCACAGAACGTCCAGCACTGAGAGCAAACGCCAGTGTAAATTGTGCACTTTGAGTGATAACGATGTGTCAACGTGCTGCATGGACTGTGACAAATGTCCCACTCTGGTGGGAGATGTTTTTAGTGGGGGAAGCTGAAAGAGGGGGCAGGGAATGTGTGGGAAATCTCTGTACTTTCTGTTTAATTATGCTGTGAACCTAAAACTGTTCTGAAAAAGACTGTTTATTCAAAATATCTTCTGCAGGCTGGGTTGTTTTTTTTTTAACTTAGTTTTTATCTGTTAATGGATCATGAAATCAGTTTGTGGGGTCGCTGACGGTACTTCCTGTCTTTGATGAGATAGTATCATATTAGAATACAGCACACTAAGTGAGTACTGTTTGGTGAGACTCCCTTTTACAAATTTTATCTCCTTGCCATTTGGTATAAACCTGTAACCTGTTACTACAGAGTAAGAAACTGAAATTCAGAAAGGTCGAAATAATAACATTTATGACAAATGCATCACAAGCCAAGCACTTGCCTCATTTAATCCCCATAGCAACTCCGAGGAAACAAGATATCAGGTGTTCTGCCAAGATCACTCAGCCAGCAAGTGCAAAATTGGGGTCTGTACCCCAAAAGCCTGCGGCCACAGCCGACACGCTTCGCCTCCCATGTCCCGAGCACATGGCTGGTAGTGGTGGAGCTGGGGTTTGACCAGAGGCCCGTCTGCCTCTAAGGCCGATTCCTTTCTTCAATACAGTGCCACGTGCCACCTCCCGCGCACATCCCACGTTCATCCTCCAGCCCTTACTCACTCACGTTCCTTCTCAGTGGTCCTTAGTGGCTCCCTAGTACCTGCAGAGGTCAGTTCAAATTGCATCTTGGCTTAAACTCATCAGGCATAAAAATATCCATTCATTCCATCATTTGTTCAAATATCTATTGAGCCCCAATGGCCAGCGCACACACACACACACACACACACACACACACATGCACACACAAAGACCAAATATGCACACTCCACCCTGGGTATGGGAGCAGGGTTCATATTCAAGCAGAGAATGTATTTGTTTGTAACTGATAATTACAATTTACAGTGATTAATGTAACAGACAGGTATACACAAAGAAGGGTGGTTCCTGAATTTCTCCACAGGGGGCGCTGAGGGGTGACCATGGGCTTGGAAGCATGAGAAGAGGTGGGAAGAGGGAAAGGTTGAATTTGCTTGGAAGTAGCCTTTGGGGGCAGAGGAAGGAAGATGAGAGGCAGACACATGAATCCTGCTTTGTGGGGATCGGCCTCAGCATCACTGAGTGGGAAGCGGAAGGCTGGCACTCACTCACCCCTCCGAACCTGCACACCCGCTGCCCCTGCCTCCCAGACTCCTCCTCAGATCTTCACAAGCATCAAAGCCTTGGCTACTGACATGTCTGAGCCCAGAATGCACCTCCCTCTTCTATCCTCTCAAGCCTCACTCATCCTCCTGGGGACTCTCCACTCACCTAGCCAGAGTGGCACTTGCAAGTTATATATTGGGATTCCTTCTCACCTGGTGTTCTCCCCGGGCCCATGCTTCTCCTCTGCTATAGACTGAACTGTCCACCCCCCGCCCATTCATATGTTGAAGACTTAATCTCAGTGTGACTATATTTGGAGATGAGGCCTTTAAAGGGATAATTAAGGTTAAATAAAGTCAGGCCCTAATCTAATAGGATTAGTGACCTTATAAGAAGGGATACAAGAGATCTCTCTCTCTCTCTCTCTCTCTCTCTCTCTCTCTCTCTCTCTCTCTCTCAACATACTCACAGAGGAAAGGCCATGTGAGGATGTAGCAAGAAGGCGGCCTTCTGCAAGCCAGGGAGAGAGGCCTCACCAGAAACCCTAACAGCATCTTGATCTTGAAGTATTTTATTATGGTAGCCCGAGCAGACCAAAACATCCTCCCTCCTCCTTCACACCTACCAGGTCCTCCCTAGACCTCCCCCTCCTCCAAGGCTCTGGATACAGACCCTCCGTCATCTGACTCCTAGACTTTGTCTGGTTTTGTGAAGGCTTAGACTAGGATATCATGGGTTAAAAAAAAAAATCTATCTGCTATCTGCTGCCTTCTCATTGAAGATCACTGATGCATAGAAACTTCAGCCAGGAGCCTGCATCTGCTGAAAATTTCCTGAAGGACTAAACCGGGGTGGGTGGGGGGGAGTCTGGGCTTTTTGGCTAAAAACAGAAAGTTTCTTGCTGTGGTATATTCAGTCCTGCATGTGACTTCTATTAAAACTGTACATTTCACGATATCATGGAGGGATGAGGGAACATAAAACCTTCTATCAGACACAAGAAGCAGCAGCAATTTTGACTCCTGTGGGTTTTTCATTTAAATAAGGAAGGGGGAAAAAAAGAACCACAGTCTATTAAGGCATTATGGGGAATGATTGTCTGAGCTGTATTATTCTTTATTAAATATGTATTTTTTTGATTTGTTGAACAATAACATTTTGGGCTACAGACTGCTTAATTTCCATGGCACTAATTAAAACCAGTACATGTGTATCTAAGTGATTTGTCTAGACGACAAATGATGCAAGCTGTAATCTATTCCCTTTTTATGGAATAATCAGTTCTGTTCAGTCAGATATTCTTTGTGTTTTTCTGAATTTAATAATACCTTTCATCAAGATTCTGTTCTGTACTCCATCGAAAATTTACATTTCATTATTTGCTGTGCATCTATTCGTGTAGCGAGATGCCCCTGGGGCGCCGAAGAAGTGATTGACCGGAAGACTCCACCCACCTACTCCTATCTGAATAAACTGTCGCAAGAAGTCAAGTGCAGGAGGCTAGCTGGGTGGGAAGGAGAATGGGCGACAGAGAGAGAACGACATAAAACCAAATCCTCAGGAAACTTCAGAGTTTTTTTTGCCCCAGAGCCTGGGCTTCTCTTTTCTTTTACGCCTGTTTTTTCATCTGCAAAATAGAATTTAGTGACCTTTCCTTCCTGGGTACAAGATCTCTTGAGGAATAGATAAAATAATGGGTGTGAACAGGCTTTATGAACTATAGGATGTGGAAAATGTGAAGGCAAAGGGAGGAAAGAAGAAGGGAGGAGGAGGGGTGGAAGGAAGAAGGAAGGAAGGAAAGAGGAAGGAAAGAGAAAGGGAGGAAGAAGAGGAAGGGGCTTTGACTTCCTGGGTGGCAGTCCCACTGTGGGCACATTCCTTTGTGTCCACACACCTTCACCTTCCTGGCTCTGTTCAGCTGCGACCCATGCAGCTCAGGTCATGGGTGGGAAGACCGAGAATATGACAGGGCCACCACATGTCCCAGACGTGTAGAAAGGTGTCAGAGCTTTCGATGCTCAGCTGCCTGGAGGCTGGAGGTAGCGCCCCACTCTGGGCTGAGATCGAGTTGCTTTGTCTTTTTTTTTTTTTTAATATTATTATTAGTTTCAAGTATACAGTACATTGGTAAGACATTTCTATAGTTTATGTGCTTTATGCATCGACTGTCTTAGGGAAAGAAAAACACAGTTGAAAAGCAGACAGATGGGGAAGTCTCATGCTTGGAGCCCCACAGTTTGAAGCAGAGCAGCCACCAGGAGAGGAGCGAGATGCTGTTGGCTCCGAAAGCACAGTGGGAGTGTCAAAGAAGAAGAACACTCTTTAAAAACAAGACCTTTAGCATTTTCCTTTCCTTTAATTGCAAAATTAGTATTTGTTCATTGTAAAAATTTGCGTCAATCCCGTATTCGCATGCCCCAACTGCCGGTTGCCCAAAAGTCAGTGCTGTACGCAGCGTTTTAGTTTTCTATTAACTGTGTAACGAGTCGCCACAAACTCAACAGCTTAAAGCCACAGACATCGGGCATCTCACAGTTTCCGTGGGTCAGGAGTCTGGTGAAGGCTTAGCTGGGTCTTCTGCTCAAGGTCTCACAGGCTGCAGTCAAAGTGTGACTGGAACTGGGGTCTCATCTGAAGCCCAGGACCCTCGTCCCTGCTCAAGTGGTAGAATTCATTTCTTTGCAATTATAGAACTCATGAAGGCTTAATCTACTTTGAGGCCAGCAGCAGATCTTCCCTGATCTCAGCGAAGGCCTAAGTCCTCTTTTAAGAGGCTCACCTGATTAGGCCAGGCCCACTCAGAAGAATATCCTTTTTGAGTAACTCAATACACACTATCACATTATGATTTACTCAGCACCCCATCCACCAAAATGAAATACTTAGGTGTAAATCTGACATTTCTGCAAAATCTATATGTAGAAAACTATAAACTCGGGTGAAAGAAATCAAAGAAAGAAATAAATGAAGAGGTATCCCATGTTCATGGATAGGAAGACTCATTTTGTCAAGATGTCAATTCTTCCCAACTTGGTCTCTAAATTCAATGCAATCTCAATAAAAATCCCAGTAGGTAATTTTCTGGATATTAATAACTGATTCTAAAGTTTATATATAGAGAAAAATACTTAGAATAACCAACTCACTGTTAAAGGAGAAGAACAAAATTAAATGACTGACACTATCCAAATTTAAGACTTACTATAAAGCTATAGCAATCAAGACAGTGTGAGAGTGGCAAAGAACAGACAAATAGATCAAGGAATAGAGTAGGGACACACATAAATAGAGTCAACTGACTTCTGACAAAGGAACAAGACAATACAAGAAAGCAAAGCCAGTCTTTTCAACTCACGGTGCTGGAACAAATGAACATTCATATACAAAAAAAAAAAAAAAAATTGAATCTAGATGCAGACTTTACACCCTTTACCATAATTAACCCAAAATGGATCATAGCCCTAAGTGTAAAATGTAAAACAATAAAATTCCTAGAAGACAACATAAGAGAAAACTTATGGTGACCTTGGGTATGGCGATGATTTTTAGATGTAACACCGAAGGCGCAATCTATGAAAGAAATCATTGATAAGCTGGACTTTATTAAAATTAAAAACTTCTGCTCTGTGAAAAACAATGTCAAGAGAATGAGAAGATAAGTCACAGACTGGGAGAAAATACTTGCAAAAGACATATCTGATAAAAGACTCTTACCCAAAATAGACAAAGAACTCTTAAAACTCAATGGTAAGAAAAGAAATGACTCGATTAAAAAACCGGGTGTACTTGTCCAAATCCCGTGTTTTTCGCGGAAGCTTAGCTGCTGTGAAGGAAGTCTGGCCCCAGGACAACATAGAGGAAAGGGGACTGGGGGCATGGGGACAGCCAGCACCTCCTTATGCCCCGTGGAATTCAGCAAAGCGCCATGGGAGTGGCTCAGACGGACACTAACACACCTTCAGAACTCTTTGGGGTCCCACTCAGCGAAGCATTTGACAAGGCTCGTCTCTTGGTACCCCTAGTTCCATCTTTGCTCCTGGCCAGAGGATGGGAAGGGAGGGGGACGTTCTGAGGCTAAATGAGGAGAGAAAGGGCATGGTGTAGGAAATGGAAATTGGTGCGTGTGGGCGGAACGTGAGGGGGCTGAGTGGGAGGTGGGACGGAGAGAGGGAGGGAAAGCGGATGGGAGCAAAGAGAGAAAATTCAGAAACAGCGTCTCATGTTTTGAAGAAAATGTCATGTCAAGCAGGGCTTGATAATTACTGTCATTTGTGGGGTGTTTCCGTGCAAGAGAACCAAATAATTATGATGTCACGAGCTCAGCGCCTTCCTCCAAATCGGCATCCAGTCACCAATGTGCATGACTTCAGTGTCCTCGGAAGCATCCCGTGCGTTAGTCACACCATGGGCTGTACGACAGAGCCCTCTGGGGAGTAGAAGTGTCTTCCTCTTGTGATTATGACGACATGAGAGGACTTCTCTGGAATTGCAACATCTTCCTCTCTCCCCAAAAAGTCTGGCCTCCGGCTCTACTTTCCAGGGAACCTGAGCTAAAACAGAGCTATTTATTTCTAAAGAGAGCTAAAGTCCTCATTCAATAAGCCCTCATCGCCAAGGACAACATAGGTGCATTTCACAGCCCCCCATCTTTAATGGCATAATCTGAGACACAGGCTTTGTTTCTCTCAGTATCCTCAGGCTGTGTTGCAATCGGTAATTGCACAATCGTGTTATGCTCAATGGTATGACAGGTCACAAGACCATTGGTGGCATCACAAAACTCATTATTAATAGAACATTATAGGTTGAACAGTGCCCCCTAAAGTCTACATTGAGGTCCCAATCCCAGTACCCATGAAGGTGTCTCAGAAGAGTCTGATCACAATTTCAACACGTGTGTGGTGGCGGAAGGATGACATTCCCCACCAACGAGCAACTCTCCAGCATCAGCTGAGTGTCCCATGATTCAGCTCCATTCTGGCACTGTTTACCCAGAGCAGCATGGATCCCACAGGTTCAGGGCTCAGCCCTACGAGCTTGCTATCTGCTCCCCCACTTCAGAGCCCTGTGACAAGTCCAGGTCATCACTTGTGCGTCCGACTCATTAGCTGTAGATTGGAGGTTCCCATCACCTCTTCTTTATGGTCAGTTAATTTGCTGGAGTAGCTCACAGAACTCAGAGAAACATGCTTCTTAGTAGATTTCCAGTTTATCATGAAAGGACTTAACTCAGGTACCAGCGGGGAGAGATGCATGGCACAGGATACGTGGGAAGGGTGTGGAGCTTCCATGGCCTCTCTAGGGGTACCACTCTCCCCACATCTCCACGTCTTCACCAACTGAGAACCCTGAGCCTTTGGGGTTTCCATGGAGGTCTCATTACACCCGCTTGACTTGACCAGGTCAGTGGCCATTAATGACTGATTCACTCCTCAGCCCCCTTCTCCTCCCCTGGGGGTGGAGATTGAGACAGGGGGTCTTCAGATGGGACTTAAAAGTTCCAACCCTCTAATGCTATGGTTGGTTCTCCTAGTAACCAGCCCTCAAAAGTAACCTCATTAACATAACGAAAAACACTTTGATCAATGTCACCGCTTAGGAAATTGCAAGGGTTTTGGTGACTCTGTGCCAGGATCAGGCTCCAAGACCAAATATTTAAGTTACCTTATTTCAAAGGAGTGTCTTTTCAAGTGTAATTAATTTGAAATGAATTCGGAATTATGCTGGACCCTAATCCAATACGATCGGTGTCCTTGCAAGGCTCACGTCACCATTCCCACCACTACCTCCCAACGCGGGAAAACAAAGGATCCTCTCTGGGGAAATATGCGGCTTCTAATATCAGTTCCTCCCCTTTCGTGCAAGTCACGTAGCCACTGAGTCGGTAGCTAAGTCTACAAACTCGTCTCGGAACCTGGAAGGCGCTGCGTAGCACCTTCACTCTCGTTCTCGTTGCAGCCACGCCCACCTCTCCGTGCACGACCAACGCTGGCATCTTTCAAAATTAAAACAAAAACCCCGGTGACATGTACGACTATGTCCCGTAAGACCGCAACCTTCTCAGCAATTCATCTGCCACTGGATATAAATGCGACTGATTGCAGAGCTCGCGAAAATAATTTATCACAAACAGAGGTTCCGAGGTCATCGTTGCCTTGTTTGGCTTTGTATAAAATAACGATGAAGGTAAAGCGACTATTACCAAATAACCTTTCCTACCCACAAAAGATTCTCTTGCCTCAACAGGAGCAGAGGGAAATGTCATTCCCAGATTTGGCATAAACGTGTGTGGCTCTGGGTCCATAATTGAACGAGTTAGGGGAGCTCATCAGGCATCTGTCGGCACGCTGGCTGAAATCAAACACGTAAACTCAGAGGCGTGAGCCCAGATAAACACCACCTGCCTTTTCATTTTATAAGATGGCTTTTCAATCCCTCCAAGTCGGAAATGTTCTTCCCAGAC
Organism: Eidolon dupreanum; assembly: GCA_028627145.1. NCBI lineage: Eukaryota > Metazoa > Chordata > Mammalia > Chiroptera > Pteropodidae > Eidolon > Eidolon dupreanum. The sequence continues at coordinate 101,849,279 of CM053515.1, forward strand.
ACTGAAAACTTCCTGAGAAACAGTTTTTGCAATCAGAGTGGAGCCCCCCTCCCATCCCGGCCCATTGCTTTGACAGGTGTTAATTATGCCCTTGATCAGGGAGAAACATCTGCAGCTTCAGCGTGGGGGGAGGCAATTTGCAGCTCAGCAGGCAGTGGATGGGAAGCTGCTGGAGAGCTTCCTGGCCTGGTGGGAGGCGGGAGCGAGGCTGGGGCTCCCCACCCTTGGCACACAGACAGGCCCCCTGGTGTCTCTGGAGCTCCAGGACTACTGAGGGACAGGCTCCAGGGCGAAGCCCCCAGACTCGCCAGCTTTTCTCCTCCATATGCTATTTTTCCTTCCTCTTCCTCGGAAAGAGTCAGGTCTGCCGCATTGTTGCACTGCGCAGTCCTTGAGGGGCTGGGCAGAAAGTCTCTGCATAGGTTTGTATTTTCTCGTTCGGTGACGGTACCAGCCCTGACCGGATGTGCTGTCTTAATCCGTCCCACCTGATGTGCACATACTTAGATTTCTCCCCAGAAATATTTATGTGTTCGATTACAGGATGTTGCCCAGACCTCTAGACTTCCTGAAGGCATTGTTCAATGTAGAGAATACAGGCTGTATTGCTTTTTTTAATCTTGAAAAAAAAAAA
>CM053515.1:101850412-101866683 GCA_028627145.1 Eidolon dupreanum
TTAATCTTTAATGAAGCTGTCACCCACTCCCCATTGCTCACAGCAGCTCGGAGAAATGCCCAAGGCAAAGACCGCAGAGCTGGGGAAGGCAGGACAGGGCCTCAGCGACAGGGCTTCTCAGCGGCCAGAAGGAAGACTGGCCTCTCAGTCCTCACAGGAAACAACAGTTGCCTTTGCAGTCCTAGCTGCTGGTCTGTACCAAAGAAACAGCTTGACAAATAGACCTTGATTTTGATCGTGTTGAAATGGAAGCGGTGTCGATTTTACCCAGTGTCTGACTTTTACAAAAGTCACTCCATTTGAGCTCCAGAGCAAAAATCTTTCCCGTCTCCTGGGGCAAAGTGACTCTTAAATGAATGTAGTAGCTAAACACTCAAATCTCTATAACCAGGACGAAGGCTGAAAAGTGTGCCTCCCTCCTACGTGGACTTGTAGGTTTCTGAAGGGGTTTATCTGGGACAATTTTCAGACCGTAGATACTTTTTCCTTTCCTATCCCAGCAGGTGCAAGAAAGCCAACGGGGCCAGAGCCCACGAGAACAGACTCAAGGCTGAGAAGCTGGGACGGGGCAGCCTCTGATGGGGGGTTGCAAGAATGCCAGGAAAGCCATTCTGTAACCCCACTGCCATTTGCTTTCCTCTTTCTCACCTATCTTTGCACAGAAAAAGGTGAGGATTGAGGACTTGGAGTGGCGGTCCAGCCCACGGCCTGGGGACTCTGGGGGTGAAGGCTGCTGGCAGGACGCTCCTGTGTAGGATGCTGATCACTCTACCCACCCATCTACTCATCCATCATCGCTGCACAAACATGGCACAAGCACCTCCCACCACACGGCTCGTGCTGCATGGCTCTGATGAGGGCATCGTGCACGCACACACACACACACACACACATCACTAATGTAACCCCCACAGAGCCGTCTGTCTGAAACTTGTGGCTGGACCGCTGGCTCCAACACGTGGGCGGTCAGACAGACCCCGGGTCAAAGCCCAGCGCTGCCGCTCACCAGGTTTGTGTCCCTGAGCCTCGGCTTCTCACCGGCAAACTTCCACGTCCAGTAAATGAAACTGAACACGCTGCGTGTAGAGTCTCTGAGTGCTAGGGAGGTGCTCGGTGTTAGTCCTTCTCCTTCCCGTGAGATGGTCGCTGTGCGTCTCACACAGGCCTACGGGCCCGAAGTCGGGACTGGCACATGACACACTGTGACGGGACCAGGAAAGACCTCGCCTTACCTAAGTGTTTCATTCCTCCACTTGCAAAAGAAGCTGCTGACCCGCTTCTGCCCAAAGCTCTCAGCTTCCCTGTCCTCTGCAGTCTTAGCCACGCATCCCTAGCACCTCGACACATAGGAGACATCAAGAGTTTCATTAAACAAGGCTGTCTGTCCTGGCAGTCCCCAAGTCAACGGCAGCATGTGCTGCTTCCGGTGACTACACTGCTGTATCCTTTTCTCTGCTGTTTCCATAGGATGTAGACTCGCCTGCTGTAAAGATCCAGACACCTGAGGGACATAAACTGTCATGCAGTTTAGGGAAGGTATGATCTTTTTTGGGGGACTTAGTTTCCTCAAGGCCACGTGCTAACACTTGCATGCAGGACCTAATGTGACCCTCCTCATGATACCAGAACGTATGATGTCATGGACTCAACGTTTGCATCCTCCCGAAATTCATACATTGAAGCCCTAACTCGCTGTGTGGCTGCCTTTGGGTAAGGGGCTTCTAAGGAAGTAACTGAGGTTAAATCGTGTCATAGGGGTGGGGCCCGGCCCTGATACAGTTAGTGTCCTTATCAGAGGAGACACCAGAGAGTTCACTCTCTCTCCCTTTGCCACATGGGGTGAGAAAGCAGCAGGAAGAGAGCCCTCAGCAGAAACCCAGCCAGCCAGCACCTTGACCTTGGACTTGCAGCTTCCAGAACCGTGAAAAAACAAATATCTCTTGTTTACGTCACCCACATGGCAGCCTAAGCAAACTAAAACAGATGACAATTATTCTAGTTTTACAGGTAGTAAAAATAAGTTCAGACAGGTGGCATGCCTTGGCCAAGGCCACATGTGGCTACTACATGGTAAAGCCTGGCTTGGGGACCAGCCCAGCCCAGCCCAGCACTCTCTGTACGGCTCCACATGTCGTGTGGTGAGATGTGGATAGAATCCTGGGGTCCAGTGTCTCGGGCAGCATCTCCCAAAGAGGGTTCCGGAAACCCTCACTCCACGGGATGTGCGATGGATCCAACCGCATCCTCCTAATAAGATAGGCTGAAGTCCCAACCCCCAATACCTTAGAACGTGACTTTGTTTAGAAAGAGGTCTTTCAGACACAAAAAGCCACTGTATGATTTCATTAAACACCACTCAGAAAAAGGCGGAGGTGTATGGACAGAAATCCAACTAGAAGGTGCCGGAGCCTAGGGGTAGGAGGAGGGACTGACGTCAAAAGGGACAGAAGGGACCTTCTGGGGATGGTGCAGGTATCCTGCCCTGATCGTGATGGTGCTTCCACGACTACATGCCTTCGGCAAATCACCCGAAACTGCACACCTAAATTTACTATTTCCGTTGCGTCTTAATGAACCCAACTTTAAACTATTTTCTTAGCGTCCCCATATTCAGAGAATGTTTTTCCCTTTTCCTGCAAATGTCATTAAAAGAGATAAAGGAAGCATTATATATGCTAATTTCTTCTGATTAATACATGACTAAATATCACATTTTGTATAGAAAGGGCTATAAATAAAGATACATATCGCACTCACATGGGACATTCTGTGCGTTGCACCCGACGAGTCCCTGCTTCCATAATAGCCCCCGGAACAGAAGAAAGCTGAGGAAAGTGGTAGTTAGAGCGTCTCCCCCCGTGTCCCCACCACAGCCAGGGGACAGATGGAGTTAAAGAGCTCGCTAAAGGTCACACGGCAGGTTGGTGGCAAACCCTGAACTTGAACCTTGAGTCTGGCGCCTGAGACCACTCGGCCATCCTGACACCATCAGACCCTGAACTTGAATCCATGTCTTTTTACCACAGAGGAAGTTATAGCATTTCCCCATGTTCTCCCCGGAAGCAAGAAAGCGGGGTTTCTGTGTGAAATCGTAAGCCCAGCTGAGGCGGAAACCGATGCACAGGAGGGAAGCTGTTTGCAGACCTGTGGTCTATTCTGGGTGCTTTCCACACACCGGCTCTGTAGCTGTGGAGACACCGCCCACATCTCAGCGTCCAGAGCCTGCCACGGTGGCGCGGGCCCAGGTGTGGCAGGGCTGGGACACGCCAGATGCCACGTTTCTGCAGCTCTGATGGGCCGTGGAGCGGAAAAGGCTCCCCCGGAGACGGACGGCCGGGACCCAGATTCTGCTCGCCCCACGCTCGCCCTGGTGTCTCAGCCAGTCGGCGGCCTTGGTACGGGGGCTCAGGACACAGGTGCCCAGCCCCTGGGACCGTCAGTCACTCCCCTCTTCCCCTGGGGCAGGCCTGGAAAAGCTGACTCCGGTGTCCCCATCCTGTGGCCTCCCCTTTCCTCCCAGGGCCTCGAGGGGATCCAGCCAGGAAGCCCCCCGTGGTTCTCTCGTCCCTGGCTGGCTCCATCTTGCTCATCCCAGGCTCGCCACCAGCTCCGAGGGGTCGTCAGGGGGCATTGTCCAAAGAGTTCTAAGGGGAAAAAAGTTCTGTGGAAAATTCTGGGCTAAACAAAGCGTCACGGGTTGAATTGTGTCCCCCTCCCCCCCAAAAATATATATTTCAAAGTCCTAACTCCTAACTCCCAGGAACCCAGAATGTGACCTCATTTAGAAACAGGCTTACTGTAGATGTCATAAGCTAAGATGACGTACTAAGCAGGGTGAGTCCTTAATCCAATAGGACCGGTGCCCTTGAAAGAAGAGGAAAGAGGCCATGTGACGAAGGCCGGGAGGCACAGACTGAAGTGTGGCAGCTGTCACAAGCCTGTGTCCAGGGACTGCCAGTATACCAGAAGCTGGGACAGGCTGGGACAGATCCTCTTTCCACAGGCATCACAGGGCGCGTGGCCCAGCTGACCTCTTGACCTCAGCTTCCAGCCTCCAGCCCTGCGGGAGAATAAACTTCTGACGTTTTAAACCACCCCATATGTGGCACTTTGTCACAGCGGCCTTGGGAAACTAACGCACAGAGTTTAAATATAACTCTTCACTTCTCGGAGACTTTACTAAGCTAACCTGCAACGATTTCCAAGAAAGAGGAAATAAGCTCTTTTTTTCTCAATTTTTTTGACCACAGCATTCTTTTCCTTAAAAAGAAAATCAGTGTTACATAAAATGATCTTTGGGAAATGGGGGTTTTCAGGAGTCAGCTATAGTACCCCAGGGGGGTGTCAGAATGGGGGTGGGCAGGCAGGGGCCACACAGCCTGGGTCCCCCTCCCCGGAAGATGCTCCCTCCCACGGGCCCGCCACCCTGATTGGCGGTGATGTCATTCCATTGACAGACGACTAGCCTCAGGGGCTGGCAGGAGGATGCACAGGACAGCCGCTCACCTCTCTGGCCTCACCGCCCGCCACCCCCTCGCCTCTTGCACGCCCAGGGCTTTAGTCACGCCCAACTAAGATGTGCCGGTGCTTTCTCTCCCCAGGGCCTTTGCACATGCTGTCCAGAATGAGCCCGACTCCCACCCCAGACCCACACTTTGTCCACTCGGTGGCTTACCACTCATTCTTTAAGGCAGCGGTCCCTACCTTTTTGGCCCCAGGGACCAGCACTCCAAGGAGAATCTAACTCCTGATGATCTGAGGCGGAGCTAAGGCGGTGATGCTGGTGCTGGGGAGTGGCTGCAAACACAGATGAAGCTTCGCTTTCTTGCCTCCTGCTGTGCGGCCCGGTTCCTACACAGGAGCCCAGGGGTTGGAGACCCCTGCTTTAAGGCCAAGCTTGGGGCCTATAGAAGCCCCTGGCAGAACACAGCTCTCCCCCAGGATGGTACAGAGGGCCCCATTACAGTCCTTGCACCTGGACCTCAGCCAGGGTGGCCCCCGGCTGCCGTGGGACACAGTGAAGAGAGATGGGCCTCAGCGTCCTCGGGCCCAGCTCAGCGTGGCCTCCTCGCTCTGACCTCGGGCAACTTGCTTTGCCTTTTCAAGTTTCTGTTTTCTCCTTTATGAACAATATCCATTTGCAAGATTTCTGTGAAAAAAAAAGGGTATGAAAAGTGCTAGACATCTAATAGATGTAGATAAAATAGTGTTATCAGTACTGTTGTTACTACGGCATTGGTTCAGGGCCGTGTCTCGCCAGCTGCACCGTGAGCCCCTTGAGGGCAGGGGTCATGTGTGTCCTTCCTCTCTGAGTCCCAGCCCCCAGCACAGCTCCGGTCACAGAAGTGAGTGTTTGCTGGTGAACAGAGAGGACCCCCGGGCACAGCAGGACGAGGCGCACTGTCGACCCTTCCTCCTTGACCCAGGTACCCCAGTAGCAGCCCTGCCCACAATGCTCTGCCGGCCCCGTGCATCATCCTCCACGCCCTTCCCCGCCCCAGAGCCTGACAGCTGAGGAGCGCAGGCTGATGGTGAGTCAGGGGAATCGGCAGGCTGGGTGTCTCCCAGCACTTCACGGAACATCCACACCCACCTCGGCACCCATTAGCAGAGCAGGCAGCACTTCCTATCTTGGAAGGTCCTCGTCATTTGCTGAAGCGAGCTGAAAACTGAAAGGAAGCGCCTGGAGAGTAGGTGGGTTGAGGAGCTGCACTAACAGTTCAGTGCTTCACGCTGTGGGGGAAGAGGTTCCCTCCCTTCGCATGCTGCAATTCCTTCCGTTTTCCAAATTTATTGATACTGGATATCCTAATATACCGATGAAAGCCATATACAAAACATGCGTTCATTAAACAGATACTGAATACCGTCTATTTACCAAGCTCTGCGGAAACAATGGGGACAAAATAAAAATTAAAAACTTCTACATTTAAGAAATATATTCTTTAGAGTACAAGCTAAATGGCTAGAATAAAAACTCCCCAAATACAATGGATCAAATCATAAAGGAATTTATTTTTCTCTTTTGTAATAGTCCGGGGCGATTTCTACTCCACAAGGTCATTCGGGAACCAGGCTCCTCCTGTCCTTTTTCTTGCTGTGGCATCACTTACATATAATACAGAAATCTTAAGAGAGCAGCTCAATTAATTTTTATGTATGCATACACCTTGACCATCACCCAGGTCAAGGTAAAGACCATTTCCAGCACCCAACGCCTTTGTCATATTGCTTTGTCATACCCTGGGTCGTTACCTTCATACCATTGTCAGAATTCGCTCCTATTATCATCTCTATGTTCCAGCCCACAGGAAGGGGGTGGGAAAGGCATATGACTTCCTAATAAAAAATGTGATCTGGAAACTGCACACATCTCTTCTGTCCATCCGTTGACTGACTTTTAGTCATATGGCTGTAGGGAACGCAAGGGGAGCTGGGGGAAATTTTCTTATAGTTGAGCAGCCACATGTGCCAAAAAAAACCTCTGAGGTTCTAGGACCAAAAGGAAGAAGAGAACAGGACTCAGGGATGTCAAACAAGCAGGGTTAATAGACAGACAGCGCACATACCTGGTCCTCTGGGGCAGTGGCAGGTGGGCATTAGAATCCGGGAGGGGCACAGACCTTGGTCCTTCGTATGTGAGGTTTTTTAGCTGCATGATCAGAGGGGCATCGGCTCCTCCCTTAGGCTGATCAGAAGCCAGGATCCAACAACAGTATAACATGATGAGATTTTGACTCCAACTCAGCCCTGCCATCTCAGCATCCATGGTTAGACCACCAGCCCCTCCCATGTCATTATCGGGAGGCTCAGCTTGGAGCCTTGCCATTACAACTTGTGTGACAAAGCCACCTCAGGAATCTACCAGAATTCATTGCCTCAAGCTCTTGGCTTTCATTAGTCTCCACAGAATCTTGCAAGAGACCAAGTTATAGGGAATTGGTCTGAGACAAATTCACCCTTCCCTGGAAAAGGGACAATTAGTAGTGAGGGTCACAAGAGCCTCACACTCTAGCTGTCAGCAGACAGCTGATGTGAATTCAGTGTGACAGACGCTCTGCTAGAAGTCTAGAAGGAGTGCTGTAAGCAGCAGGCCATCAGCACAGAGAGAAAACACTGAAACGGAGTCGTAAAGAAAGAAAAGACTGTTCAATACACAGGGGAATGGACAAACACAGGAGGATAAAATGGGCCGGGCACCAAGGGGTATGACAGCAGCTGTAATAAGTCCCTTAATGAACAAACAAAAGTTAAATGTACATAGGGGGAGAAGCACAATAAAAATAAACCTATAGTAATAGGATTATAGTAATCATTAAATATGCCTGGTTCTAACTTTCCTGGGAATCAAAAAATAAAGAAAACCGCCAGATTATATAATTTTCACTGCCTAATATAAATAAGTACTCAAGATTGTCAAGATGGTATCTTCCAAAAGTGCTACCTAGCATATATACTTGGTTTTAAAATGAAAAGGAATTCAAAATGATAAGCAAAATGGGCAGACTATGTCTACTATATCTTAGAAAGTCTTAGCAACCCATGTAGTATTAGGGATAGCAAGAAATAAGTCTTAACAGAATCCAGCATAGACCATATAACAGATCATTAGTTACTTGAACTTATTTTATTGTGGCTAACATATATATCACTTAGGGTTTAGGCTAAACTGCTATGTCAGAGGCCCCCAAATAAGATGACTTAAAATAGAAACATGTTTCTCTTTCACAACAACAGTCTGAATGTGGGTAGTGGGCTAAGGCTGTCAGGTGTCGCTGCTTGAAGAGGTCATTTGGGGACCCAAGTTTCTCCTCTCTCATTGCTTTGCCATCCCTTAGGCTGTCGCCACTGTCTACACGGTGGGCATGGCTCCTTAGAACCACCTCCACATCCCCAGGAAAGGAGGAAAGAGTGAGTGGGACAAGAAATAGATGTACTTAATAAAGTAATTGAGAAACTGCATGCACCACTTCCTCTCACATCCTATTGGCCAAACATTAGTCATGTGGACAGTTAGCTGCAAGGGAGGCTGTGCAATGCAGTGGTCGACTATGTGCCTGGCAAGAACTTGGGTCCCTATTGCCAAAGGGAGCAGGGCAGTGAGCTCACCAGCTCCAAAGCTTTACGTTTCTTTAAAAGATTTTTCAATAAACCCTCCACCCAACAGGTTCAAATTTCTACTCCATGAAGCCCTCTGCTAAGATAAAGATCCCCTTAAAGTGGTAGTTAAGGTGACCAAGCTGATGTCCCCTCTTCTACCTTCTGCTAAATCTGGGTGATGCTTAAACCCGATCAGGCCACCTCACACCACTTGACACACCACATGCATTGTTCAGACTGCAAAATCCTAAAGACCACCAAGAGGGCAGCAACTTGCCCATGCCACTCAGCCAGTCCCCGGCAAAGCCGGGCCAGAACGGAGGAGCCCGCAATCACTGGGCACGCATAGTCTCAGCAAATGAGTCACCTCGATTCCTGGGAACGCGTTTGTGACAGATGGAATTCTCTTCCCCACCGTGAGCAGGAGCAGGTATTGAGACGTGGCTCTCTGACGCATAGAGACCGGGAGTGGCTGCCCGGAGGACACCAAAACAGGAGATGGCCGAGAAGGAGTGCATAGCTGCAGGCTGAGCTGGCATTTGACGAGGTGCCAGGTACTCAGGGCAGGAATTCCAGCATCTCTCCCACAAGGGATGGGCACGGGGAGGCCCCTCAGGAGGACACTGTGCAGCGGCAGGAGAGGCAGAGGCCCTGGCCAGGTGGGCATGGACCCGAGACCACAGACATGAGCCTTTGTAATAATCCAACTAACGTCTCCCTCCTCCCTCAAAACTCTAAGTTCCATAAGAGCAGATACTGTGTGTTCCAGTGTTATATCCTTAGTGCCTGGCACACAGTAGGTGCTCAATAAACCTTCGTTGGCTGACATCCTCCCAGCCCAGGCCTCATCGGGAGCCACAGGCAAGCATATTTACTGGGTGAGCATTGGTACCCTCCAAGCACTGAGCCAGGTATCTCCCCATAAGGTACCTTAGTTCATCTTAATAACCTTCACATTATTATTCTCACTGAGGCCAAGGACAGAGGCCTGTGGCCCCTCTTAGTCACTACGCCCTAGTATCAAGATTACAGACTTCCAGAAAGGAGGAATGAATCCTAAAGACAGCTCAACCCCTTCGACATGCAGAGAGCAAAATGCCAAGGGCTGACATCTCAAGGGAGGGCAGAAAAGGAGGCAACTGACCCGCTGAGGACTGCAAGGTGCCCGATGGTGGTCTCGGTGCTTTGTAATCGTGCCCTTGCCTGACCCTTACGTGAGTTCCGGGAGCTATAATCCTGTTGTCTCCCCTTGCAGAAGAGGAAACAGGCGGGGAGGGGCTAACCTCTTGCCCAAGTCCCTCGGCTCCGGGCAGCAGGGCGGGCTCTGAAGCCAGGTCAGCTTCTTTCCTAAGCCTCCACCACTTCCGCTTCTGCAGATTGGCACCTGAGGTTTGCTGTGGGCTTAACTGGGTCTCCCCAAAATCCATGCGTTGAAACCCTAACCCCCACGTGTTGTATTGGAGAGGTCTTTAAGGAGGTGATTAAGGTGAAATGAGGTCTTAAGACTGATGCGCTCATAAGAAGAGAAAGGGATACCAGCACTCTCTCTCCATCATGTAAGGACACAGAGCAGGTGGCCATCTGCACGCCAGAAAAGGTCCTCGCCAGGAACTGACCATGCTGGCACCTGACCTTGAACCTCAGGCCTCCAGAACTGTGACAGTATAAATTTCTGTTGTCGAAGCCCCTCCCTTAACCCCAGGTGACGGTATTTAGTTATGGCCCCCCAAGCAGACGAATAGAAGATTTTTTCAAACACCAAATAGCTTGGGGTTGAGCGGAGCAAGCTTTTAAGGACCCCTTGCCTTGTTGTTCAATATTTTAGGGGAAAATTAGCTTTACTCTCTCCCAAGGAAATCATAGAGTTTATACAGGAAACTGAGAATTGCCCTAGGCCCAGGGCCTGCTGGGTCAACTCCTCATAAGGAATTTGTGGGACACTAGAACTCCCCAACAGCCCCCCGAATCCCTTAAAGCAATTCTTCCTCCCTTACAAGTGCCTGGCTCTCATCAGCACTCCCTGGAGGGCCACCGCCTGTTCCCACTGGAAGGTGTCACTCTGCAAAGAATCCCGCATTCCTCCCAGTTAACACTGGGTGTTCACACACCCAGGATCTGTGCCAGGACGCTGAGGATAGGGAGACGGGGGCTCTGGGGTCCCCTGGCTTGCTGAGTAACCTCAGTCCTTGCACTCCACCCCTGGTCTTCCCACATGCAAACCAAGGTTCCCATGTCAGAGCTCAGAGGGAGGAAGCACATTCGAATACGTGTTGTTCATGAGCCGATTCGTGGAGAACGATTAAAGCAAAGTGGCAACTAAATGATCAGAGCTATCTGAATGCCTCTCCAGGTGAGAGAAAAAATAACACAGAAATAAGGAGGAGGAGGAGTGGGAGAGGAAAGAGGGAGGAAGGGAAAGAGAGAGGTGCGTCTTCCTCTTTCTCGTTCACCTACAGACCACCAGCCAATTCCATGCTGTCGGCAGTCACCAGGCAAGGGCTGAGACTCAGAGGTGGCTTTGCCCCCCCTGAAGCACACTACGCTTGGCCACATCTCCATCAACCTTTGCCAAGCAAAGCAGACCCTGGGAGGGGAGGCGCGTTTGTCTCCAGGGTAAGCCCGTGGTTCTGGCACCATGAACCCGTGACATGACCTCAAGTCCTCCAACACTCTGATCACACCTTCCTTGAGACGCAGCAGGTTTGCTGGTAAACCCAAGCTGGGGCATTTTCAGCAAGCTTTGTCATTTACAAAGTGCTCCCACGTTCCACATATCAGATAAGCCTCCCATCACCCTCGCGAAGAAAGCAGTGTAACCGGCTCCATTTACAGAAAAGGAAAATAAGGCTCAGAGAGGCTCATTCGCTTGCCTAAGATTAAGGAACTGGAAGGAGACCCAGCCAAAGCTGAGGACTCAGGCCTTCCCGGCTCCAAACCCAGTGCCCTTTCCACTGCCCCCCGCCCCCCGCGTTGCCGCCTGGCCCCACGCCCCGCGCCTCATTCACACTCACACGAGCATCTACCTTGATGCAGAGTCTGGACAAATTCAGAGCTGGGCACAACTCAGATTCACCCTGGCTCTGAGTGTGCGAGCGATGTGCGCGCCCTGTAAAGAAAACTATTTGTGCCTGTTTCCGAGATGGATTGGGACCCACTGGAGTGACGCCTGCCGTGAACCTTGTCAGTGACTGAGCCACATAAATGTGGGTGGATGCCAGGGTCAAGGTTGCTCATTGTGAGCCCACAGGCAGCAAGTGGGACTGGGAGCCCAAGTTTACACCACAAGGCCCCCTTGAGCTCTCTCCAGACTCTGCCTGGCTGAGTCCCCACCCCACGTCTTCACTGTACCCTAAAGTCTCCACTTCTCCAACAAAAACCTAGCTTAAAATATATCTGATGATGCACCACAAAGGATAGGATGGCGCCCCAGCGTCTTAGCGGGTATGCGTCTCGCCAGAACAAATGTTCGCGGCTTTTGGTGGCATCACAAGCGTCTTCAAAAGTGAAAAATGATTCGCGCCTCCTCAGTGGCGTTGAACTAGAAGTGGAGTTTCAGACCCATGTTTCGAAGTAGGAATAGAAACGCTTTTGCTTTTAACCAAAATGCATGCAGAGCTCATTCCTGAGAGCTTTGAGTGATCCGTTTTTTGTTTTTTGGTTTTTTTTTTTAGGGATGTGGGGCACAGGGGGGATGCATGGGGTTTGTATGTATTTCTCTCACAAATGTTTTCCCCCCGATGTCTAATTATCCCGTTCAAACCCAAGTACATTGTCTTCTAAATTTCTAAGTGGTTTAATCATAGAACTGCTTCATTAACTCTGATACATGCTTGGGAACCAAAGCAAAAAAAATTCAAGAAGAGCTAGAAAAACAAGCAACGGCGGACACGAGCATGCGTGAGTTCTAAACACTTGTGGACTTGGAGGTCAAGGTGGTTTTATCGAAAAGCTGTCAGGGGGAGTCCACAGTCCTGGCTGCAGCAGGTCACAGAAGGGTTGTCCCAACCCAGTCCCCTCCCCCTCCTCAGAAAGCGAGGCCATCTGGTCTCTCCCTTCCTCCTCCTCCCTTCCCACCATGAGTGAAATAGGATCCCTCCTGCCAGGTCAAGCATCCCTCTCTTCCAGCTCATGGCTCATCCATCCGAGGGACTGCCCCTCGTTCCCCAGGGACCGCTCTAGCGGCAGAGTTAGCCCCACTTCCAGACGGCCTCCCGTGCACAGGGGGGAAGCTCCATTGTCACGTTTTCTCATCTGAAAATGGAGGTTATGACCCTTCCCCCAGCTACAGTAAAGACACGAGGGACCGTCGTGCGCGCTGCGTAACCTTATTCCACGTACACCGGCCTCCTGGTCTGCTCCTCACAGCAGCGTGAGAGACGATCGTGATACAGGGTGCACTTCGCTGGCTGGCACCCATGGAGGCTATTTTGGGAGGCGCGGTTACTAAGAGACACGAGGCTCTGGTAACCTTGGCAACCATAGGTAAGGCCGAGTGATGGCGCATCGACTTTCTGTGTTCCATTCTTATCGCCTCCTCACAAAGCTTGGTATCTGGTGATTTATTTGTCATACGAGGCCTCTCCCAGGGCCGAGAGGGGCCTGGCATTGGCCTGGCTAAACTACTCGTAGACAAAATGGTCCAGACGGGCTCTAGAAGGGACACACAGATGACTCCTGGCTTCTGAGGTCACTGTGGAAAGTGCAGGGTGCCCTCTCGGGGAACCCGCTTCCTGCTTCCTCCTGGTGGTGGCCCTTGCCACGTCCCCATCCTCCTCCCACTGCCCAGAACACACCCAGCACGGCACGCAGGAGCCAGGTCTGTGGACTCCTGCTCAGCAGCCACGAGCTCTCTGAGCAGCTGTCGGATGCAGACAGGGCTGGGCGTGAAGATGCAACCACTGTGCTGCCCGTAAACCCAGAGTGTGCAGACCACCGTTCTTATTGAGTAGATGTAGAAGATCTTAGTAGATATAAGTACTGAGGGATATTTATGACCAGTGTGTGGAGTACAGAGACGACCAGTGCTACAAACACCCACCTGCCCCCCACCCAGCTTAAGAACTGTGACTGCTGGTGCCTCCGGCTTGGGAGGTCCCCCCATCACACCCCCTCCCCCACAGCGGCCTCCTCTGTCGCCATGGTGTGTTTATGCTTCCCTGCCGTGCGGCATAGTTTTACCATGTTTGTATCCCTGAAAGTGTATTTAGTTTTGCAGTATTTTGAACTTTGGTCAATGAAATGGCATAGACTCATTCTTCCCCTGCTGCTTTCTTTGTTCCCCGCCGTCTATTCCTGAAATTCATTCTGCTCCATGTATATATTTGTAGTGCATTAGTTTTCCCTCTATAGAGCATTCCATTTTGTAAATATCCCAGGAGCTTATTTATCCCTCCTCCTGCCAATGAGCACTTGGGCCATTTCTAACTAAGCTGCTATGAGCATTCTTGATGAGACTTTCTCTAGAATATATACCCAGGAGTGTGACTCTGTAAGGTCCCGAGGTATAGGCTTCTTCGGCTTCACTCGGTAATGCCAAACTGTTTTCTGCGCCGATTTACATTCCCACCAGCAATGGACAGATTTGTGAATTTAATGACACAAATTCTTAATGTCACCGTTAACGGATGTATCCTTTTTTGCCTTTATCATCTGTATTTCTTTGTATCTTGTTTAAGAACTTCTTACTTAACTACAGGTAATAAAGATAAATGTCATCTTCTTAAAAATGTTCTAATTTTAGCTTTCATATCTGGGTATTCACTCTGCCTGGAATTGATAGTTGTAAATGGCACGAAAAAGAATTCTATCTCATTTTTTTCCTATATGGTTATTTTTTTTATCTAGGCACCATTAATGAAAAGTTCATTTCCCCGCTGATCTACACTGCCTTGTTTTGTCATAAATCAAGTTTCTGTGTTTGCTCGGTCTGTTTCTGGACCTACGTTTTGTTCCATTGGTTTCTTTTTATATTTAGACTGTGTATCCTCAAATAAACACACCTTTATCTTTTACAAATTTTACAAGTGGTGAATATGATTAAACTACCACGTTATGTACACACTATAACAAGTAAACCAAAAGTAGAATGTTAGAACAAGACGAAAAATAAACATGAATGGGGTTTCCAACACCCGGCTGAAGCATCCTGTGTACTTCCTCTTCAGAGACCGTGAACTTGGACCCCACAAGCCCATGTTAGGCTGCCGGAGAGCACTATAGGAGAAGCCTAAGGATAATGGGGTGGGTGCTGAGTGAACTCAGAGCCCGAGAAGGAGATGCAGCGGTGTTGGGGGAGTGGCAGCCTGCCCTGCCCTCTCTTCCTTGGGACAGAACTGCAGGGTGGCACCCGAGGTCAGAGCTCTCTCCCTAGGGCAATGCATCCTTCCACCTGAAGTTCTAAGCTTTTCTACCAAGCTCCGCCTTTGTCCAGAGCCACACGGCCCCCTCCCATGTTAATACCCAGTTACACTCAGCCTGTGCCCTTCCTGCTGGGCTAAGGATACATTCCCTCTTTTTAGGGACGAGAACTTATCCATATTCAATTTCACCAACCTTTCCCCAGCGTGGCAATTTTTTTTATGAACCAATGCCCTTCCTTCTGTTTTGAAGAATCTGTTCGGCTTTCTACACCATGGGATAAGCTGGGCAAGGAAAGGCATCCAAGCCCTTGGAGGTGTAGAGTGTGATACGTAAGTCCGAAAAGCTGAAAGGACAGTCTCTTTAGTCAGGCAAACAACAATAGCAAACCTCTTCCTGACAATCCTCGGAGATACAAATATTTTCATGACATCTGAGGAATCCAAACAGCAGGAAGATCAAAGCCTTGATCTGCATCTCACCTAGCGAGTGACATAGCCGGGGCTTGAACGTGGGTCCATCTGGCTTCAAATCCCACATGGGCTTTTTCCACCACTTTGTCACTTCCCCAGTACCAGAGGCAACTAAGTTAAGACAGGAGCTTTCACGGAGGGGTATTGCTAGTGCTATCGAAGCCAGTAATTATAAGCTGAGTTCAATACCATATTTAATTTTTGTAAATACCTGGATTTTTTTTATCATACACGAATAAAAATGCCCATTACACTAACCAGATACCTAGAATTAGAAAATAAGAAATGTTTAAACCACTGAAATATCTACCAGTATATAATTATTCACTGCCAACAGACTATATTTTAAAAATAGTCACGAAGAGCAGGAATAATTAAGCTGGCATTATACTCCATTATTAGATCACCATTGTTTTTTAGCCACGTGATTTAACAAATTTCCATCTTGACTGAGACTGAAATGCCCATTAAGGTTAATTGTATTTCAGGGTCAATCACGGGAAAATGTAAACTGTAAGTGTGGGTTTCGAGTCCCCAAACCCAGAGGCCAGCAGTGAGCATCAGAAGCCGCCATGCTGTCCTGGGCAATCTGCCCAGGAACGATCCAAGCTCCCTTTGATGCAGCTGATTTGATGCCATGGAAAGCCATGTGGAGGTGGCACCCTGTGACTGTGGATGTGCCCTCCCCTAACATCGACCTGGAGAAATTACAGAGCAGGAGAACAGAACAGCAAGAATAAGGAGATGGAAAAGGCCTGGGGAGTCACAGACCGGCTTAAGTGGCGCCTGGTGTCGAAGGCTGGCTCCCGAGCATCACCTGCAGAGCCCATCCCATAAACAAAGCTGAGTTTATTGCCTATCGAGGTAAAGCGGAGCATCGCCTCCCAAAAAGTCTGCAGCGTCTCAGAGGGGACAAGGCACTGTCAAAATATACAGAGAACAAGACCCTACTGTGGCCTCAGAGACGCCTGTCGCCCGGAGGCTCTGCCTTGGGGCCTGGGGCCGTGGGGATGGGCTGCTGACGGGGAAGAGGCAGCTCGGGAACTTTGGGAAGTGACGAAATGTTAAACATCTGATTGTGGTGATGGACAAGAATACCTAAACTTGTCTACCTTCATCAAAAGTTACATTCAGGTGCATTATTTGTATATAAATTATGCTTCAATAAAGTTGACTTTTTTAAAGGGCATGGATGAAACAAGATAGCAGAAGGCTGTTAAATGGTGGCGAACACATGGAAAATCATTATGCTATTCTGTCTATTTTTATTGGCATTTGAAAATTACCATAAAGAAAAGATTTTTAAAAATCAAAAGATACCGCATCCAACTTCCCTCACTC
>CM053515.1:101867183-101944044 GCA_028627145.1 Eidolon dupreanum
GCAGTAACCCGGCCGGCCCCCCCCCCCCCCCCCCCCGCCCCAAGCAGCGAAGAACCAAAAGAGAAGAGAGGCCTCTCCCCATCTGGACGAGCACCGAAAACGAGCCGCCGGAAGCCGCGAGGACCGCTCCGCTGAAGAGCTAACATCCCCGAGCCTCGGGTTCCTCGTCTGTAAAATGGGGCGACAATAGCGCCTACTCCGTGGAGCTGCCGTGAAGATCAAATAACGCCCGCGAGACCGCAGTGCGGTGCCGGCACGCGGAGGCCCCGTCACCGTTGGCAGCTCATGAGCCGATGAATACAGGATCTCTGAAGCGACAGGCAGTTCTCTTCCGCCCCCGAGCCCCGAGGGCAAGGTGACGCCAACCGCGATGAGAGTCTCCCCATCTTGGACATGGACACATCCCCGGGGACTGCTGGTGTCCGTGTGGCCCCCAGACACTGTCCCTGCGGCCGCCGTGGCAAAGTACCACAGACTGGCTGGCTTAGAGATGGATCATCTCAGAGCTCTGGAGGCTAGAAGTTCAAAATCAAGGTGTTGGCAGAGTTGGTTGGCTCCTTCTGGGGGTCCTTTTTATAAGGACACTGGTCATCCTGGATCGAGGGTGAGTCCACCTCCTCTGGTACAACCTCGCCTTAACTCATTACACCTGCAAGGACCTGATTTCCAAATACATTCATATTCATAGGTACTGGGGGGTCAGGACTCAATGTGTGAATTGGGGGGACATGATTCGACCCACAATTACCCTGCTGTGGATTTCTGTTCTCAATCCGAAAATGCACAGGCTGAGCGGCAGGGCCCACCTCCAAAGGTCCCCTCTGCCATCACTGTGGGTGTCCCAAGTCAGTTTCACCTCTCTATGGCAGCTGGACCCCAAAGGGACACCCTGTTCCCTTCACGGGAAAAGTCTCAGGGTCGTTTCTAAGAGGGGAGCCCCCTCTCCGAATGCCGGGTTTTAGGGTGCCGCCTCTTGACCTCGCCCTACCTCAGTGTGAGAACTAGACACCGTGAGGCCCGAAGCAAGATTCTGTTTTCAGCTGCCGTTGTCATTGTCCATATCGACCAGCGACTGCTGTCGTTCATTGTAGAACTCTAAGACGTCCTAGCGCAGAGAACCAGCTAAAAGGGGAGAAGACAGGTCAAAGCCCAGGGAACACGTTCACCTCAGTGGGCACCTGGGCTAGCGGATCATCTCAGGCACCAGCGACCTGGCCGCGGGGCTGCGGTGAATGCTCCCGCTGGGGGCCGAGGCCGGGGAAGGGTGAAACTCGGAGGCGGAACCCCGGCCAGCGCTCCGCTCCGACCCCTCGTGGGCCGAGGCTCGTTGGCGAAAACATGTTCTCGATTTTGCTCCCAGAAGGGTATTTCGATGCATGTAGGAGCCCTGCTTCCTGTCCCGCACCTGCCACCACCACGCCGCCACGGCCACGCGGCGAACCCTGAACTTGCCTGCAGCGACACCTGGTGGACGCCGCCGGCCGTGTCCGCTCCCCTCCAGGCAGCTTCCATCAGCCAGACTGAGCCCTGGGCTGAGAAAGGGGGATTGAAGGAAATTAGCTCAAGAATGAGGCCAGACAGCGAGAGGGCGGAAACGGACTTGTGCGGGTCAGTATGGTCAGCAACACAAGCCCTAGAGTCCCACAGACTCAGTCGTGTCGCCCACTTCGGTCACCTGCCAGCCCTGTGACCATGGGGGTGTCCCAAAACCTCTCCACCATCTCATGTCTAAAATAAAAATAACTCTTGTCAGCTCACAGACTACTCGTGAGGCTTACCTGAGATGATTTAGGTCATGTGTGAAGTGAAGGCTGGCCGGAACGAGGCTCAGTAAACACAGAAGTATTGACAATTTGTCGTTGCCTCCATCCCTCCCCAGACATTCAGGCTCACCATAAGCACACGCTATAAAATTCACTCACTCAACAAACATTTTCTGAATGTCTGCTGTGTGCCAGGCACCAAATGCCCACAGAAGGAAAGAGACTTACGTCTCTGTGTTTATAACAAGGAAGGACTGGGATCCTGCTAGGCCACAGGAGCCTGGATCCTTCGTCCAATCAACCGTTTACTGAGCATGTACTCAGTCGAGGCCCGGTGAGACCCCACCCCTCAGAATCCCAGTCTGGAGAGGCGAGTGGATGCATGGGGCGGAACCACGGAGTGGCCCCCGGGGAGGGAGGGAAGCCTCTCAGGGGAGGAGGCACACAAATCTAGAAGGTTCCAGAATGTTCCCTTTCCACTGAGAATCTTCTCTCTAAAGCACACTGCTGCTGACAGCGTCCGTGACCCACATAGAAACAGAGCTTCCCTTTGATCCAGCTCAAGATTTTCATTTTAATCTCTGCTCAGAAGTGGAGCTTGAATGGAGAGGGAGTTGCTGCCTCCTTTGGAAATGATGCAGCTGCCACCACCAGAGAAAAGATAAAAATTCACTGGGGATTTTTCTTCGAATCTGCTTCGTGCTCACTGTATAAGCTTGGGATTTTGCAATAGATTTTGGAAAGATCGTAATGCCAGGTTTAAATCTTCCTCAGAAGTTTGGGTGACTGGGGTAGGGAGGGGAATTCATTTTGGAATTCTGTTTCTCTGTGGCATCATCAGACAATGAGTGACATACAGAGAAGCACTCGTGGGAGTTGGGGGGATGAGAAGGAAAGATCTTCCACAATAAGAGCCCCAGCTTTCGACTGACCGACCACGAGATGCTGGCTGCTGCCCCAAGATCCCGGGGCCCAGAGCTCTGCTTCCAGATGCTTTGTATCTTCTAGCCCTGGGGAGTCACTGAATCTTTCCAGCCTTGATTTCCATATCCACTTCCTTCATGAAGGTCCTTGGAGAGCCTGTTGGTGCCAGGCGCTTTGCCTGAGAACCCACATGAGCTTGGGTCCTCTGGCCTGCCCTGTGGAATCTCCAATCTGTCATCGGCGTGAGGATTCAAGGGGCTTACAAGGCCTGTGCCAAGGACACTAGCATTGTAAAGGGCCCAGAAAGGGTCTGGGCAGACTGCAGCCATTTTTGTAGCAGAGGTCAGGGAATGAGTTTCCTGAGGGCTCATGAGGCCTGGGGACCACTTCCCTTGTCCCCCCAGCACACCCGTTTGTCTCTTAAACAGCCAGCCAACACAGGTAACCCCTTGGCGGTGGACCTGGGTTCCGGTCTGTTCCGTGAAGGCCTACTCCCTGTGTGTTCAGGATCACAGCCACTCTCTCCCTTGAGGCCTCGGCTGCTGGAGCAGGGGGTGACCAGTGACCAGAAAGGGCAATGCGGCTAAGACGGAACCTCTAAATCAAAGCAACATTCTGAATTTTTCCTTGTCTTAATTTTATCCCGTTAACTAGGTTAGATATCTTTTACAGAATTTCTTTGCGTCCATGAACTGGATTCGGGTGTTGAGAGGGAGCTCAGGGATACTCCTTCTAGAAAATAATCTAGAATAATCTGCAGTCTCTTGGAACGTGTTCTCTCTCTCTGGGCCGAGAAAAGGAAAAAGTGGTTATGGCTGTCCAGCGCGGGGACTTGGCGCCACCTGGCGGTCCTTCTGATTACCTGCGAGAGATGTAACCACGCCCCCTAGGAGAAATTGATTACGAGGCCTTTGACCTTGGACCGGAACTTGTCCGAGGCAGTCTTGCAAATTTACCAAGTTCCACCAACTCAAACAAAATCATCCAGCCCAAAACAAACAGAGAAATGATAGGGATAGAGCTCTGTGGCATTTCATTCACTTACACGTTTATATATTGGAAGTTTTACTCATTCATTTCCCCAGGCCCCTGCTAGGAACTGGGAATGAAGACTTGGCCAGGTCACGTTCCTTCAGCCCTGGAGGAGGCAGCCCCAGACGAACCATTCTGCCCATCGTCGGAGGCACGGGATACAGCTGGAGCCTGGAAGAAGCCCAGTCCCTCGCCCTCCCTGGGGGCAGGTGTGGGCAAGCCCCTGGAAGGGATAACCCTGGTCTTAGACTTAGAGGGCAAATGGAGGGTCAGCCAAGGGCAGGATGGGGGACAAGCATTCTAGGCAGAGACAGCCAAAGAGCGAAGGCTTCCTGCAAGAAAAGGCACCAGAGTGGCTAGGGCACAGAGGATGGAGATGAGGCTTGGGACTTCACAGAGCAGCCCCTGGAGCCACTAAAGTTCAATTTGTGCCACTGCAGGAGGCCAGACGGACCATCAGCCGGCTTCTAATTCTCAGAGGAATCCAACGTCGGGCCTTAGAGGTTATCCCCAAAGGAGATCCAATATGTAGTCACAAGGACATATTGACAGGGCAGAAAAAAATGTGCTATTCATGGAACTACTTTGAATTTGTGCCTTGTTACCAGGTCACACCATTTGAAATGCACTATATTAATTCTTTTTTAAAATTCTATGTTCACCTTATGACTAGTAGCTGGCATCAAATTTTTAAAAGCATTAATTCTGTTCCAAGTAAACATGTAAAATCCATCATAACCTTGTAATTCCGCTTTGATATGTCTTTGGTTTTTAGTATGTCAAAAAAATAAAACAAGAAAGGGACCTGATCCTCTCTCAACCTCTCGAAAACTCTGGAAAGTTCTAGAGAGTTCTGAGGAAGGGTGAAATAGAAGAGAACCAAACGGAGGGGAAGCAAGGAGGCTCTTGTAATAGTTCAGACGAGATGCTGAAACCTGAGCTAGGCCAAGATCTGTGTGGATGGAGAGGAGAAATGTTATTTAGGTTTCAAATTCAACAGGATTTGGTGATTGATCGTGTAAAAAGAAAACAAAAATTGCTAATGAGGGTGGATTCTGGTAACTACAAGACCTCTTGTTTGGAGAGCAGAAAGTCAACATCCTTGGTGTTATGGCTTTTGGCACAGTTGCAGGTAGTATCAGGCACGACAGGTGTGGGAATGAGGGTTTGCAGGAACAGGACAGAGTCAAACAGCTCAACCAAGAGAGGGAGGAGTGACGTGAAACATGGGCGTTCCAGCGGCTGCAGGAGCCAGTGGTCTTGGGGGCTGCCCGGAGGGTGCCCATAAGATGCAGTTCTGGGAACCGGGTGGCCAAGAAGACCTTGGGTGTGGAAACAGAGAGAGCAAGTCCTAGTCAGGCTCAACATGGCCCTCCAGGGCAACGACTGGGAGCAGAGGCAGCATTTTGCCTGTCTGCCTCCTCCCAGCCTGCCACTTGTGTCCTCGCACAGGGAGGCAGGGAGACAGATTCTGCTGGCACTGCTGGGCGGGGGGTCACTGCCAGGACTGGGGCCTCAAGCCCACAGCTGTGGCCTGGACTTCTGAAAGCGTGATGGATGCTTGGCAAACTGCAGCTTACTGGTACCTGCTCCCGTCACCTTCTGTGACGACTCCTGGCCCAGCGAATTTCTGACACATTTTTATAGGCAAAACACGGAGGATTTTTAGGGCAATGAAATGATTCCGTGTGATACAGTAAGGGTGGACGCATATCATTATATGTTTGTCCACACCTGTAGAATGCACAACACAAAGAGCGAACCCCAATGAAAACAGCAGGCTTTGGCTGACAATGATATGTCAGTGTAGGTCTGGTCGTGACAAATGTGCCACTCTGCTTGGGGAAGTTGATGGGCGGGGGGAGCTGGGGTATCTGGGAACTCTGTACTTTACACTCAACTTTGCCATGAACCCTAAACTGATCTAAAAAATAAAGTTGATTAATTTTTTAATTGCAGTAAAAATTTTAAAGTAAAAATAAAAGAGATTGGCTTTTCAGCAACATTATTTTTTTATTCTAGGTCTAAAGAATTACGAGAAAATATACAAAATTTTTTCCTGTTATTCTTTAGAAAGTCTACATTTCATAAAAATTTCAGTCAATAACAAGTATTTATTAAGTATGTGCAAGACTCTGTTCAAGACTGAGAGTTGGTTAGTGCACAAAATGCCTTGGCTTCTTCTTCTTGGAGCTTCTATTCCAGGGAAGGAGACAGACAATATGTACACAAACACGTAAATAATTGCGTTCGTTACAAATTGTGATAAGTTCTCTGGAGGGAATAAACATAGTGTTTGAGCCCCTAATGTGACTGACCCCCACGTCGCTGTATTTGGCAATGGGGCCATTAAGGAGGTGATTAAGGTTAAATGAGGTCATAAGGATGGGGCCCTAATCCAATAGGACTGGTGTCCTTATAGAAGAGGAAGAGACACCGGGAGGGTGGACGCACTGAGAAAAGGCCACGTGAGGACACAGCGAGAACGTGGCCGTTGAAAAACCAAGGACAAAGGCCTCAGGAGAAATCAGCCCTGCCGGCACCTTGATCTTGGACTTGCAGCCTCCAGAGCTGTGAGATACTGCAGTTCTGTCATTCAAGCAGCCCAGCGTGTGGCATTCTGTTATGGCGGCCTTCGCAGACTAGTACGGTCCCCACTAGTTGAACTCGTGTGTCCTGCTTGGGTCCAATAAGTGCAGGTGGGAGTGAGTGAGGTGTGTCACTTCCCAACACGGGGTGTAAAAGCCAGGGGGTGGTGCCGGGGACCCCTTCCCCTCTGCTGTGAGAACAGCGACGTTCCTGGTAGAAGCTGCTTCGTCACCTGGGTCCCCGAGGGAAGCTGATGTACAGCAGAGCTGCAGACAACCCATGGCAGACAGGGAGCATGGGGAAAATGAACCTTTATGGTGTAAGCCATTGAAACGAGGCTTGTTCGTTACTCCAGCCTAACCGAGCCCATCCTGACTTTTACAGGCTCTAAGATCCATGGCTCTGAGAGCTTGGGTGAGTTTTTTTCACCCCAATGAACCACCTCTTGTGTATAAAAGAAGCCTGAAAAAAATAAAAAATAAAAAATAATAATAAAATAGGCCTGATAATACCTGCCTCGTAGGGTCGTTCATTCCCTCACCCAGCACAACGTATTCACTGGGTGCCTACGGAGGGCATCGGCCTGGGCCAGGCACTGCGACATGGAGGAAGCAGCAGACACAGAGGCTGCTCTCATGGACTTCACAAATCAGACAAAAGGGAGTGAACAAATAAATAACTCTAAACTGTGACGATCACTATGGAAGGCAGGGTAACAGGCCCCGAAGATGCCTATGTCCCAGCCCCAGAACTGATGAATATCCTCCATTATGTGGCAAAGGAGAATTCAGTTGGCAGACGGAACTAAGGTCAGCTGGCATTAGAACAGGGAGATCTTCTGGATCACCTCGGTTGTCCCTATAATTACGAGGGTCCTTAAAAGTGGAAGAGGGAGGCAGGAGAGAGAGAACCAAGAGATGTGACATCTCTGAGGACTCAGCCTGACACCGTTGGCTTTGAAGATGGAGGGAGGGACCACGGGGTAAGAAAAACAGGTGCCTCCAGAAACTGGAAAAGCCAAGGAGACAGGTTCTCCCCTAGACCCTCCAGGAAGGAACACAGCCCTGAGATGCCTTGATGGCAGCCCGGGGAGACCTCTGTTGGATTTCTCGCCTACAGAACTAGTTTTAAGCCACTAAATTTTCAGTAATTTGGTGCAGCTGCAAAATAAAACGAATACGATTGCTAAGAAAGAAAAAAGCAAGGAGCTTCGATAGAAAATCTTGGGGGCCAGGGAAGGAGTACCAACTTTAGAAGGTGTGGTCAGGGGAAACCTCTGAGGACTTGAAATTCAAGCAGAGCCATAAAGGATGACAAGGACAGGGAGAGTCAGTCGCTTTTTGTGCAGATTTCATAAGTTAATGAAGGTGATGAGTTTAGCATCATATTTGACACATAGGATGCAACTTACATTTAGCCACTGTGACAATAACATACATGCTCAATTTTAAGAAAACAATCCGGCAGCTGAGCAATAAGGCCATGCACTGTCCCGCCTCCGCGTCTTTGCTTGGGCCATGCCCTGTGCCTCGAACAGCTCTCTCGTTTTCCTCTGGCTTTTTCCCCTGGTGTCAGCAAGTTCAGATGATATTTCAGTTCCTTCTTCAGGGCTTCCAATTCATTCACTTCTGAGCAAATGTAACGAACACGAGAATGTTCCCCAGAGATACTTCTTCCAGTCCGGCCTGCCCTGCCTTCCTCTCCTTTCAGAATAGAAAAAGGGCGCTACAGGAAGTCGAGGGCGAGGGACAAGGAGAGACAAGCAGCTGAGTCACAGCAACTCAGCTTGGGGGTGGGGCTGAAAATTACAAGAAAAGAGGGAAAAGGCACTTCTGGTTTATTCATCAACACTCCCACCACCAACCCCACTTTAAATAATTCTGGAGGAAGCACGTGTGAAGTTATCTTTATTTATTTATTTATTTATTTATTTATTTATTTATTTATTTATTTATTATTTATTCATTTGCATTGTTGTTGCCATTATTCTCTCTGTGAATGTGCTGGGAATTTGAGTTACTAAGTCTGTTCATTGTCCTAGAAAAAAATCAAGGTTTCTGGACTGTCCTTTCCTCCTCCTTAATCACTTGGTT
The DNA here is from genome assembly GCA_028627145.1 of Eidolon dupreanum. Classification (NCBI taxonomy): domain Eukaryota; kingdom Metazoa; phylum Chordata; class Mammalia; order Chiroptera; family Pteropodidae; genus Eidolon; species Eidolon dupreanum. Next base: position 101,875,585 of record CM053515.1, read on the forward strand.
TATTCTTTTCTGCTTGGCGGGCTAGCCTTTGAGGGCAGAACAGGAAGAGGAGTCTGCTATGCTTCAGAAAATATTATTGTTGTCCTGTCTGGTTTTTTCCCCAAGAACGATGGCCTGGAGCTGGTGTTTGATCAGCCCAGCTTCCAGCCAAGGCAAATGGGACTCTCTGAAATTGTCCGAAATTATCCAACTCTGGAACACTCCATTCTCATTTACTGAGTACCCAAAGAGCCAGACTACATATGGGCCCAAAGTTCTAGAATTCAAGAAATTTAGTCATGTAAAGTGTTTTAATCTTCTGTTCTTTAAATTCATATTGGTAGAAGAAAAGTGACCAGTTGAGGTCGCCGTCTCTGTGCTCAGTGTAGCTGGTGAGACTGGTCCCAATCAACCTGCTGCATAGGGGTTGCTCAGGATTCCTCGGGCATCATGTCCTTCTCCACTTCTGTACCTTTGCTCACGAGCTGTCCTTGCCTGGAATGTCCCCCTTCTGCCTCCTGCCATCCCAGGAACGCTCTTCAACAGCAAACTCCCTCAAGCGGAGTGAGTTTCTTGCTTACTCTGTGATCTCATAGAACTTTCTCTACATGCCCTTATTGTATCTTTTTACTGACCTTCTTCCCACTTTGGACAGTGAACTGCTATGGGCAGGGAACATCTCTTAATCATCTTAGTACCCCAGGACCAGCATCAAGCCAGAAATAAGTAAATACTTATTCAATAAATACTTGTCAAATGAATAGGTGAAATAAGAAATGAGTGACTGAACAGTGACCCCTTCTTTTGTTTGCATCTGTAGCCAAAGCCACTTTTATACTTCAGCTTTCAAATTCAAGGCCTGTAAGAAGAGCCAGAATATTCTCCATTATAGCAAAGTATACTGATAAACCTACCTTTTTGTGACTGAAACTGTGTTTTCTATATTTCTTGTGTTCTCCCCACAGTATCTAGGACATAGGAGGCTTCAGTGTTCAGAGAAGCACCAACATACCCACTTCCGGAGGCTAGTCAATTCTTTTTGTCATAATTTAACATAATTCTTTTATACTGAGTAGCACTCATTAAATGACCTCAGGCTACTAAGTAGTTTGTGGTTGTGTTTGTTGGAGTTGAGATTTAAATACAAACATCCGTCATATACCTGGCAGCACCTTGAAAATAGCCTGCAGCACCAACAGCAAGGTGTGTGTGTGCTCTTTGAAATACCACACTGTACCAACCCATCTATGTGATGTGAAAACTACCCAAATATCCATCAAGAAGAGAACACACAGACAGTGCCGTCCCCCACCCCAAAATCTGTCATCGGCTGCCAGCTTCCTCTTCACAGTGCTTGTTTTACTCCCTTTGCTCCCTCTGCTTGTAATAACTTTCCCCCGTTTGTCTGGCAAATCTTCCAGACTAAGCTCTAGCGCCACTGGCTCCAGGAAGCCCTGCCAGTCACTACCACTCTTGGACCCCACTGTACTCAGAAGTGCTTTTGCCAGAATCAGAGCTGTTTTATGTGTAAAACACTACAGAGAAATAAACTATTACCAGTACGTTACTAATTCAAAAACAAAATGCTCCAGTGCACTCCAAACATAGGAGGGAAAAGCAGAGATACCATAGTCTTAGCCTATTATACTTTTTCTTGTGCAAATTTTACAAGACACGGGACCAAGAGAAAGCATTGCTAAGGCCCCGCCCAGGGCAAGGAAGGAAAGCCTGAAGCCGAAGCCCCCCTGGATTCTACAGAAAACTGGGTCCTCTCTATGAAAGGCTTTGCGCAGTCATGTGCCCTGGACATGGGAACTTTTAAAGTAATTCAACAAAATAAATACTTAATGAATTATGTCACATACACTATGTGCTTAGCCAGTGTTTGTTGACTGAATACTCATCCAGGAACAAGAAAAATTAATACGTTATTTAATAAGGTCCTGAACGCACTGGGGCCCAAAGAAAGTTATCTTCCCCGGAGACAAAGAGAATGGGGGGTGTGGGGAGGCTAAAGATGAAAGAGGGCTGGAAAGGGGTCGTCAGACGCAAGGTGGGGATAAAGAGAGAATAAGGCCTGGAGAAATAAGGAAAACCAAATACTGGACTCTAAGGAAAAGCACCGAGAGCCCGGGAAGCTTTGGTCAGGGCGGAGAGAGGGCCACCAGGGCAGGGAAGGCTGGCCAGCCCCGCCCCCAGCAAGTCCCTCCTTCCGCCGCTCGCCCCGCCCCATCAAAAAAAACCAAACCGGTAACCTCTACCCGGCCGCCTCCCATTGGCTAAGCGAATGAGCGACGTCCTCAGGAACCATTGAGCCGTGGCCACGGCTTGGCGAGCGCCTTCCGGCCCGCCCCCGCCGCGCCGCCCGGCGCCGGCTTCGCGGTGCGAGGGAGGGACGTGGGGCGGCGGGGGCGCGGCGCGGTGCGGCGGAGCTGAGGCAGCGGCAGGACGACGCGGCGCCGGGGCTGTCGGCATGGCTCGCCTCGTGTTCGGTAGGCGCGGCCCTCCCCATCCTGCGGGGACGCCTGGAAGGCCCCGGACCCCCCCGGCGGTCGGCAGCCCGGGGAGCCGCCGGGCGCGTGGCCTTGGCCGGGCCCGGCCCACGCGGGGACGCGATAGGGGGAGCCCGTGGAGGCCAGAGGTGGCAGGGGGAGTCTCGGGGACGGGGGCTGCCCTTGGCTGCGCCGGCCCTCGGGCGGAGGGAGCCCTGCCGGACTTGGGGTGCGTGGGGGAGGTTGGGGCGCTCTGGGCAGGGGCTGCCTCACTCCAGGGCAGCGTGTGCGCGAGCACGCGGAGTAGGGGGAGCAGGGGGAGCCCGAGGCGGGGCTCGGACTCGGGGCGCCGAGAGCTGCGTCTGAGGCGCGGAGACCAGCCGGCCGCGATCCCCGGCGGAGGTGCGGTGTCGGAATGCAGCTTGAAAGGGGGGCCTTGTTCTGGGCCCCAGACTCACGCGCGTACGGGAGAGTCGCGGGCCCCTCACGCTCGCTGCATCTTGTCCTTACCACCTGTTTTAGGGAACTCCTAAGAAAAACTGAAAAATCAAAACCCAGTCCTGAAATGAGGCCTGGGAGTCGCCTTCGGAAGGGAGCAGTACCTTTCCAAAGCTGGTCTTACGATGCAAGAGCACTTCAAGTGGGATCGAACTTTTAAAAACTAAACCCAGGCTTTCGCGAATTAGATAAATGTCTGTTTTAGAGACTACAGTGAGCGAAGTTGAGGATCCCGTCCTCTGGGCTCCTCTGGGCTCCTCTGGGCCCCTTTTGGGCCCCACAAGGCGCTCTAACAGCCCTTACCCAACAGTGGGGTGTGAGTCCCAGTCCTCCTCCCCCGCATTTACTAGCAAGTTGCTTAACCGCCCTGGGTTGTTCACCGCAGGGTTGTTCTGATGATTAATGAATTAATACATGTCCAAAGACAGTAAGCAAAATATAAATATTTGCTGTATTACTGTAGAGAGAGGTGTATTAACAGACCAATGTATTACTGCGTAGGTGCGGGGAAAGATTTTAGTCTTTGTAAAAGTTGCCCACAAGTGAATTCAGAGTGAGCTCTGAAAGAGTAGGATTTCTATCAATTGACTCATTTTAATCAATGTAATCAGCCTTTTTCGGGAGCCCTCTTGGTTTCTAGATGACTGTGTGCAGACGATATACTCTTGCTAGCAGGTGTGGGACCGAGATGTTGCTGATGTGGGTTTATACCATCCTTACCTACAGTGGAGGAATCATGGCAAGCCACAGATGGCAAAACCATCTGCTCTCATGGACTCTAGACCCTCGGTTGGTCCCTTCCCATCAGTGCTATTATCAGTGAGTGGAATGGCCATGTGAATTCTAGAGACAGAACATCATTGTTCAGCACTGACCTACGTTGTCATCTTAAGTGGGCCCAGGGAGTTTTGTTTTCTTGAGGGTCGTTACTGGTATATTTTTGCTGTTGGAATTTGTATATCTTTCAATCTATTTTTCTGAGTATTATTCTTGATCTCCTAACCTTAAATGGCCATACTACCATTTAAGGAATTTGGGTCTCAAAACTTTATCATCAAGACATTTCCTTCGGATGGCCATTTATAAGGTAGGGAGGCTCTTGTGCGAACCAGGCAAAATTTAAAGACGGAGAAGTCCAGCATTACTAGAAAAAGGAGTGGCCCAAGTCCATGTTATACCGGGTGTCAGTAGTCATGACCACCTTAGTATGGAAAGGAAGCTCTTTCCTGAGATAAAAGTCACAGTCCATCCCTTTGGCGACTCCAGGCTGAAGAGGAGACACTATTGCCATTCTGATTGGCAAGAGAAGGGAAAGGACCCAGTCCTGCCGCTGCGATCTTCCTGTGACCCTCCTGGGGTTACTCTTCTGCAGGCGCCAGACCTTTGCTTGAGAATTCAGTTACATAACCAGCAAACATGTTCTAGCTCTAATTATGTGGCATTAGGCAAGTTACCCTCTGTGCTCCATTTTCTGGCCTAAAAATGGGCACGATGGTACATACACACAGAGCTTTTAAATGAGTTTATGTATATTAAATGTGTAGAGCAATGCCTCGTACACAGTGTTGTGGACATGTTATTCTTCATTAAGATGTCAATTTCTGGAAGTAGTTGGTCAGATAAATATATCAAAACGTTAGCCAGAACCCCAGAACCCCTCGTAGGATTTTCTCTTAAGTTATATTCAATTGAGGGGATGGGAGAGTAATACAGATTTCCAGCATTGGTCTGTTAATGGTGAAAAATGGGAAACAATCAGATTCTGGCAGTAGTGGATTGGCTACATGATATAGCCATTAAAAATGGTTACATATATAAAGTTTTAGATCTCTGTTGCATGGAGATGTAGAAAGAAAATTCACCAAAATATGAATAGTTTGTCCCAGTGGGACTGTGGGCGGCTCTGCCACTTATTTACGAGGCCGTGGTTGGGCCTTAGTCTGCCTGTGATTCTCTGTTTACAAAACGGGGGTGATTCCTGATCTCTGGTGATAACTGTGGAAAACCCAGGGATCCAATGTATTTGAAAGTGATTTGAAAATTGAAAACGCTGTGTAAGTCTGGGTAGAATATTTAGCGATAGAATGGTTAACATTGGTGTGCACTTCTTCCGAAGAAATTTACCATTGGGCTCTTCAAAAGAAGTTTTGTTTGAAATCTTCCAAATTCTATTTACAAAGTTAGCATATGAAAATGTGACTAAGATGGCATGCACACACACTACCTTGGAATACAAGTCGTTCTCACTTATAATTTGTTTTATTTTATCAACAGATTAAAAGAAAGAAATATGATCATATTTATAGATGCTGAAAAGACAATAATAGAAATTTCTTTAATATCATAAAGTTTATGTTTCAACCCAAAAGCCAGCATCACGCAAGTGGGAAGATATTCCTGATAGCGTCAAGAACATTTCATTATTTAGCATTATTCTAGAGGAATTCGACAATGCAATTAGAAAAGTAAAAGAAATTATATATAGATTTCAAAGGAGGTGGTATTTTGGTAATATTGCCAATTCAAAAGATTTTTGGATTCTTAAAATATTCATAAGGCAGTTAGAATTTATTTTTCTGTATAGTTGTTATAAACTGCAGTTAAGTTCCCAGAGTGGCCAACAGAAATACACCTGGTCCACAGTGTGGCTAAACTATACCATTGGTAATAGAATAAAGTCTTCCCTTTAGAACACATTCATGTGAAAATTCTTTGTAAGCTCTTCCAGCAACATTATGAGTGCCTGATGATGTGCCTGCCCTTGACAGTGTTAGATATCAAAATATTTTTTAAAACAATCATTGTCCTTGAGAGAATCTCAGCCTAGTGGGGGGACAAATAATTATTTTTCCCTTCAAAAAAAGCTTTAATAAATATGATGTGCTAATATTGCAACTGAATAACAAGACATAAATACTGTGGGGATTACCCAGAGTCGCAGAGCTAGGTGTAACCTCCCAGTTTTCAGAGTCCTTACCCATTAAATGGCAATAACAGTACTACCTCATGGGGTGGTTGTAGAGAATGAAAATGTCAATACATGAAAAGCACTAAGAGTAATATTTAGATCTTTTTCAAGTGCAGCTCAGGAGATGAGAGTGGATTGTCTGTCCCCTTGCTCGGCATTGCACCGGTGAGAGTAAAGTTCGAAGGGCTCCAATGGCAGCAGGGAGGGCAGAGACACGGGGTTAAGAGACACCTGACCCGGGCCATCCTCCTCTATGAAGAGCCATGGTCAGTGGAGGAAGACCGGCCACCTGGGTTTCCTGTCACCGTGGACCCTGCCATTAATCGTGTGCTTTTGGTTGTTCCTCCAGGTCTGGTGAGCTGTACCTTCTTTTTAGCAGCAAATGGTCTGTATTCCTCCAGTGATGATGTAATCGAATTAACTCCATCAAATTTCAACCAGGAAGTTATTCAAAGTGGTAGTTTGTGGCTTGTAGAATTCTATGCTCCATGGTAAGTAGTAAAATCGTCATCGGTTGTTTATGGTACTTTACAAGGAAAAATGCTATATAAAAACGTGATTTTATTCGGCCATTTAGTCGACCTAGTTCACCGCTTGTTTAAAAGAAATAGAGAGGAAAATGGAGGATTTCATAAAGTATCTATTGAAGTCCGTGGAGATTGAGTCAATTGAAAAAAAAAATGAAGTAGCTAATTGTTGCAAGAAAAAAGAGGGGGGAAATCCTTATAATTTTAAAAAGATGTAAATAGGATGGGGATGGAATGGAAAATGAGTTTATAAAGAAAGAATATTGGGCAGAGAGGGAAGAACCAGTCATTGACTCTCTTCTGTTTTTTGAACATGGTTGCTTCCAGAAGTATGTAATTAGGAAATCTGGTTTAATTTAAAAATTCTTTTCTTGCTTTATATTCATTATTAGAAAAAGAACGTTGTGGGATAAAGATGTAATTACCATTGAAATTAATGGTGTGCAACTATATATAGTCAGAATACAGTCCATAGTTAAAACAATGCAAACAAAACAAAAACCCAACAAATAGAAGTAAAGAGACAGATCGATGGAAACGTTGCAGAATGTACCCGACACCGTCACTGCTGTAAATGAGGTTGCACGTGCCCTGAGAGAGGGGACCCAAGCACCCGCAGCTGTGTATCTGTGCAGAAGAACTGCGTGGTGATTCAAGACCCAGAGTGGTCCTTTCAGATGCGGACTGTGCCTTTGAAGCTCATGTAGGGGCCTTGGTCAGAGTCTTACCTGAGCAGGTGCATTTTGGGGGTACCTTTGGAAGACCATGAAACTGCATTTTGGAAATATAATACCAGTTCTCATGGAATATTTCACTTAACGTTCAGTGTAGCATATTAAGATAAAACCTTACCACGTAACGAATACCGTTCATCTTAATGCCTTTATTATTTTTTTAAAAAATTGTTTTTTGGTTGTTAAATCCAAATGAAAATTCTCTATGGGTTAGTTTATTCATATCAGTAAACATACAAATAGCACTTGTACAAACTGTTATATTGTTGAATGCTTTTGTATACAGTTTTTACAAGTTTGATTTTTTGTTGTCGTTATTTATGACATGAGTAATTTACCTTGTTTCTGGGAGCTGCAAGATATGAAAACATGCCTTATTCCAAAACTAAACCAGACAGCATGGTTGAGAAGGTGGGATCCGACCGGTAGTTAATCTTCACTGTTACACGCTTGGCTTCGTGGTGTCTGGGCGTGAGGGCGTCTCACAAGAGCAGGCGCTTCCAGCCTCTTTTTGTGCTTGGACTTTGGCCGCTCGGTGAAGGCCGTGAATCCCTTCCCAGAATAAAGGTTTAAATATATGAGGTAAAGCATACAGGATCACAAAGGAAACCTAACATACTAAAATAACAATTAAAATGTTCAAATAAATCTCGACGGCAAAGTCCTCCTTTGCTAGGACAGTAAGGCGAGATCCCGCAGCAGACAGGGCAGCTGCCTGCAGGCTTCCCAGGGGGCGGCGAGTGTGTGCGGTGTGCAGAAGGCATGTGCCGTGGCACGGCGGTGACAGGGAAATGGCTGTGATGTTTTTAATGATAAAGTCACAAGTACTAACCACCTGTGGTGTGTTAATGTTCATCATTGAAGGAAATCCTAAATTTCGATTACAGGTTGGTAAAAATAGAGGGAAAAGCCCCTAAAATTTTATCCACAATGCTTTGGTAGTCTTCATCTCAGGTGGAGGACCCTCAGGTTAGGGGTATTCTATATTTACATTTATGTAGCATTTTGATCTGTCTTTACATTGCTTAACATTGAAATCAAAGGGAATATATAGTCTGTCAATCTCTGATTCGAGTCCTTCTTTCATACAATAAACAAAGAGGCACAAATTCCTGTCAGATTTTGACTCCTGGACTTGTGAGTAGCTCACCTAAACACCAAAGCATACTATGTGTGAGTATGTAGAAGCAGCATTTCAGGCATTTCCTTGAAAGATCCAGACTTTTTAAGTACTGGATTAAGGTGATGTTCCATAGTGATTGAGAACGTGGGACTCAGAGTATCAAGGCTCTGTCACAACGTGCGATCCGGAGTGTGAAGGCTCTCACAGGTGACTGCGTGATGCTGAGCAGGTTTCTTAACCTCTTACTTAGCTTCGGTTTCATCATCTGTAAAATGAATATAACAAGGCCTGCCTTCAGGGTTGGCGTGCTGCTTAAATGAAGTCCTGTGTGAAGAGTGCTCGTCACGCTGCTGGCCCATGGCTGTTCCTCATGAGGTCCTTAGAGGCCTAGTTAGAAGAGAATTTTAAAAAAAAGACAAAACCAAATCACCTGTGGATAAACTATGGTATCTTCAAATGGTGGCAGTTGTAAAACTGACAGTGACCAGTCTAGCTCTTTGTAATGGCACAAACAGAACAGGCTTGTGTGTGTGTGTTTTTTTTTTTTTTTAAAGCACTGAGTGTTATAGTTGACAACATTTTCAAATGCGAGTCCCTAAAAGATGAGGCTGGTTTTCCTCATGATCACGTCTCTCTCAGTCTTGCTCTTGTTCTTCTCCCACCACTTTCGGTATCCATTGCTTTCCCACTCCGTCAGGCTTACTGATTTGGGATTATGAGTGCATTTTCAACTCCACAAGCGCTGCTGGAGCCAAAGCGCATGGAATTGTGGGCTCTAATACAGATGCCTCATCCGTAAAGTGACAAGGTTGGGCTAGATCAGGGAATAGCAAACCTTAACAGGTTTAAGAATCACTAGCAGAACTTAAAATATAGGTTCCTGAACTCCTTCAGAAGCTCTGGTTTCTTGGGATCCAAGAACCTACATTTGCCCAGCCTTAAAACAAACCACACAGCACGGCACACTTGCCCAGCTACACGCTAAAGTCCCTGCTCACGGTTAGAGGTCGGAGTGATGGAGTTTGTTTAACCTTTCAGACTAACTGTAAGCAGTAACTGGGCAATGTTTTTAAGGTACAAGATGAAAAGGGATTGCAGTGGAGTCATAAAATGGGGAGGTCGTGGTCACCGATCATGTTTTTTTAGTGCTTTTACTCCCTGTAAGCCCCCACCCTGTGCTTGTCACTCGGTAGACTGTTGGTGGGTGATTTTGAATTGGCGACCAAGGACGTTAACTGTTGCCTTATTTGTGTTTTTATCCCCTAAAAGGTGTGGCCACTGCCAAAGGTTGACACCAGAATGGAAGAAAGTAGCAACAGCATTAAAAGTAAGTTTCTAAGATGTCCACATTGAGTATGCAAATAGCTTTAATGTACAATAGAAAGCAAATTTGCATATCGAAGTTCAAAACTCTTGTTTTGGTGCCAAAACCGTGTGAGGAGCAAAGGCATAATACAATTATAATTTTTGTTCGTTTTTGTCAATTCTGTCCATCAGATAAATGACATAATTACTGTTCATTGTGCTGATTCTGGAAGCTGCAGCGCTCCCTCCCTGGGCCAACCTCTGTTTCACCCGCCATTCCCCTTGAGAACGGCCCCACAGTAAAGCCCGCACTCACTCTGCCCTTAAACCTGCCCCTGCCCCTTATTACATTGTCTCTGACGCAACAGAAATCAAGTGACAGGTCCTTGTGGAATCTGCTGCAGTTGACAGAAAAACACATTTCTTCTCTGTTCCTGCAGGATGTTGTGAAAGTGGGTGCAGTTGACGCAGATAAACATCAGTCCCTCGGAGGGCAGTACGGGGTGCAGGGGTTCCCCACCATCAAGATTTTCGGAGCCAACAAAAACAAGCCAGAAGATTATCAGGGTAAGGACTCTGTGCTGCCCTCCCCTGGCTGGAGTTTTCATTTGCACAGTCATGGTCCTAATAAAAAGTATTGGACATAATGTATTTAAAATTTAAATAATGGCTTATTTGATAAATTATTTTTTGAGATTTTGTTACATAGGACATGTGACTAAACTCAGTGTCAAACATGAGAAAAATAAGTTTGCAGGAGAGGGGGGTTGGGGGGAGAGTCAGCATCACGGTGAAACAGAGCGTTGCTGTGCCGTCTGCACTTGGTGGCTCGCCCGGCACCCAGCGGGTGGAGAAAGCATTCCAGGACAGGCAGCGCGGAGGGAGTGCAGCGTCCCTGGAGCGGGGACTTCGGTGACAGCGGCCTGGCCTTAGCGCAGGCCTCGTCACACTCCGGCTTTGTACCTAAATAGAATACTTAACCACCTGGACCTGCTTTTCATCTGTAAAATGGGGATGCGAAGGCCCATTTTGGGCTACTAGAAGATTCACTGAAAGTCAGTACACATAAAGCACGTGACTTGGCAAATATCAGTGTCCTTGGTACATCACCACTCCGGGTGTCAGAATGCGTACAGGGGGTGACGCACTTGGTGGCCTCACCAGGGCTGCAGCACCAGGCAGTTGGAACATATTCTGGGTGTTGCTGTGCTGTGTTTTCTTTCTAACGTCAGCTCTGAGGTGTTCTCAGTTTTTCTTTCTTCCTAGTCAGTTTGATTAGAAAACTCTTAAAAAAAAAAAAAGAAACTTTCAGAAGAGATTTTATTAGAGTTTTGCATTTAAACCCTGAAGATTATCTCATGTCCTGTATAATCCTTATACCTGTAAGTCAGTTAATAGCCTCCTTTTTCTTAAGAAGATAGGTTTTGGCAAATTTCCAAAGACTGTCATCATTACCTGGTCTTAATGTGGGGTTTGTTTCTTATTACGTTCGGGGTAAGTTCAGCTGCAGAGCTTAGGCACGCAGAGTAACAGCATTCTAGCAGTACAGAAATAAGAGGCCCGATTGCTTTCCAGTTACTTGGCCTCAGACACCTCGTATCCTACTTTTTCCACAGTCTTTTCTTTATCTCATAGAAATAGTTTATTCTCTTTTCTCATTTGCTACTTTGTACTTAGAAATTTCCCCTGCTTTCTGAACTAGATAATAAGATTCTTATTCATGTGTAAACCTGTTATCTGTTGGAGCACTTTGTAATTACTCTCATTAGTCAGTGGTATTTATAGGTGCTTAGGAAGTTCTTGTTCACGCTAATAACCTCAAATGGAAGAAGTGGGATTGGTTCTCCAGGTGGGAAGTGCAGAGTGCTTTCTGGGGAGAAGGCGGCTCTGTCTCAGTACAGGTGGCATCTGACCTGGTGGAACATCAGAGGAAGCTGACAGAAATGTGAAAGTCAGCCCCGCCCTCCGCCACCCAGCTGATCGTCCTTCGCCCTCCTGCAGGTGCCAGGACCAGTGAGGCCATTGTAGACGCTGCTCTCAGCGCTGTGCGCCAGCTCGTGAAGGACCGCCTTGCGGGGAGGGGTGGCGGCTACAGTTCTGGAAGACAGGTAAGTTTGTGAAAATTTTGAAGCTTGAGCATGGACCCCTTGTGGAAGATAGATTTTTATAAAATACTTTAAATGGTGAACTTTCTACCAAAAAATAGTAGAAAGATTGGGACTGCTGACCCCCGAGAGAGACAGCTCTCCAGCCTGGCCATTTGGCCTCCTCGGATCACTGTCACCATAGCCAGTCAGTCCTGGGGATCGGGGCACACGGCAGACCAGGGACCAGGCGCCAGAGCACCTTCCTCTGCTCCGGTCTGAAATATGGCAGTTCAGACAGCGGCGGAAGTAAGCTCCAGGCCGCTCTCCCACGCAGCTCCAGAATGCGGGGAGAGAGAGGCCAGCTGTCCTCCAGATTGATGTTGAGATGACCTCATGGCCTATATCTGTGTTAGCTGAAAATCCATGGAAAATTCTGCATAAATGCATGGCAAGAAGAGAAAAAAGTTTCTGTGCTGTGGATTGGTATATTAGATGGTCTTGTCTGAAACGTGCAGTTTAACCATGATATGCTTATGTTCTTGTGAAAAGGCATTAAAGTCTAACTCATGAAATCGATAAAATAGGTCTTCACTCTTAGGAGACCAGAAAAACTGTTTTCCTTATGCAGACTTAGGACTTACCCAAGATTTCATGCTCTTGCCTTTAACTTCCAACTTAGACATTATTAATGAGCACAGTTGTTTCTTCTGCCTCCATGGCTTTTGGCCAAGGTAACAGAAAACAGTACAGCAATACTGACTTTCTTAGGGGTAGTACTGAAGAAAATTATTTGAAAAAAGAAAAGGGTTAATTGCTATTTGTAGCGTCCTTGAATGGTAGAGACTTTATGGAAAGATAGTAACTGTAGTTCCGTATAACATCCTGGAATAAACCAGGAGCCGTGCTTGAGTGTGAATTAGAATAGTGTCTTTAAGGTGATTCTTTGAGCCATGTTGAAGTTTCTCTTAAAAATAGCAAGTGACAGACTTCAGGTGTATCTTATACTGAATGTACTGGCATTTGAAAGTAAATATTATTTACCAAGCAAAAATAATAACATTATACAATGTTCCCAATTTGAGTAAAGTAGTTTTCACTTAAAAACTCAAAAGCTTCATTAAAATGTAGTAACAGTTGTTTATATGTGCATTTAGACTAGGAATCAAGTTCTATTCAACCACGCGTAGTTTAATGTTTAATGTCACAATCACAGGGTAGAAGTGAAGGTTCAAGTAAGAAAGACGTGATTGAGCTGACCGACGACAACTTCGATAAGAATGTCCTTGACAGCGAAGACGTTTGGATGGTTGAGTTCTATGCTCCTTGGTGTGGACACTGCAAAAAGTAGGTGCTTTTTACCAGGTACTTTTGAAGTCATGGTGCTTTGAATACAGTCATCTAGCCTGCTTTGAGCTTTTTGGGGTTTTTTGCTTTTGACCTTCACCCATTACCGCACCCCTGCCCCTTGCAACAGCCAATGTGTTCTCCGTATTTAGGAGCTCGGTCGTTCATGTGTGTTTAGATTCCACGTCTAAGTGTGTGGAGCTCCCTCTGGAAGAGCTGAACCACATCGTAGATGTCACCAACGTCTCCTCCCAAAAAACTCTGACTCTTAAGTGAATGTTAAACATTGGCATTAGTGCCAAGAGTTTTCTCTCTCATATTTTCAAAGATTAACAGGGAGCTAGCAAATGTGGGGGCAGTGACAAGGACTGGGAAGCAAAAGTGAAGGGGGGCATCATGTCTTTCATAAAGGTGTGCGGGAATGTTGTCCAGGTGTGACGTGACTGAGCTGGGCAGAAGCTCACACATCGGTTCAGGTGTTCGGGCTGACTGTGAAAATATTTTTCTGTAGCCTAGAGCCAGAATGGGCCGCTGCAGCTACTGAGGTAAAAGAGCAGACGAAAGGAAAAGTGAAGCTAGCGGCTGTGGACGCCACGGCGAACCAGATGCTCGCCGGCCGATACGGGGTGAGTCTGTCCGCGAGGCCCACTCTCTGTGAAACACGCAGATTTCCTTCCGGCTCTTACTTCATCCACTGTGCCAGGCCTCCCTGCGAGGGAGGCAGGGGGTGGTTGGCCTTTGCGTAATGAAAAAATTCAGTCACTTTATTGTTAAAACTCACAACTAATAAGCCTGGAAGTCAGGACTGTTTGTTTTCCCCCAATACTGTGTGCTTACTGTGAACCCTTAGCTTGCCCAAGCTTTTGCAAGTTGTCCATAGGGCTTTTGAGGTTGGTCGGTCCATTTGCTCTGCAGCAGATACAGTAAGTATATATCCAGGGTTTGGCTAAGATTCGGCCACGCCTGACATCCAGCCCCGTAAAGCCCCCTGGCTGACACCTCCGTGCGTCGTGCCTCAGCCGTCGATGCAGGCCGGGAGTATTTTCGTTCCACTGAATTCCCTAGAAGGTGGCTTTAGAAACCACGAAGGTTACCTTATTTCGTATTAAACGTTAATTTGATTTTTTTTTTAATAGATTAGGGGATTTCCTACTATCAAGATTTTTCAGAAAGGCGAGTCTCCTGTGGACTATGACGGGGGTCGGACAAGGTCCGACATCGTCTCCCGGGCCCTCGATTTGTTTTCTGATAACGCGCCCCCTCCTGAGCTGCACGAGGTAAACCATGTTGGTCATCCGTCAGTCATCTGTCAGTCATCTGTAGGAAGGAGAGCTTTGCGCTGATAGTGGGGGTGTTAAAGCAGTAATGACCTTCTTCTTTTCAAATTGAGCTCTTTCCTTCTTTCAAAATGCTCTTTAAAGTGTTTTTGTACTTTCAAATGGGCAAAGCCTGTCTGATAAATTGCTGCTTTTTGTAACTTTTAGCACCAAAATAATTACACCGTGAACATAATTATACCTAAGCTTCTGAGTAGATCTTTTCATTTCTTGTTCTCAAAATAATAGCTAACATTTATTGAGCACCTAACCATGTAACAGACATTGTTCTGATGCTTTTATGTAGATTTTTCTCACTTAATTCTCACGGGAACACCTAAAGATAAATACTGTTTTTAATCTCCATTTTACATATGAAAAAAGTGAGGCACAGAGAGCCTCAAATTTATATGAATATATAACACACATAAATACATCCACGCGTCTACCCATCTGAACGATTAAGTGTGAGACCCAGGCTGAGCCCAGCATTCTCATCTCAGACGGTACCTAAGTAGCAGCCTCCACCACGAGATGCTTAGAAATCAGTCGGAGACCTTTCACAGAGCATGCTCCGCAGTGTTCGTGCACAGCGTACGAGGAGGCGTTCTGGAGGCAGGTCTCGTCTGCCTTTCAGATTGCTTTGCTCTTCAGTGAAAGCGGTGGCTCTGAGTTTCATTTTCAGACTTAACCTCTGGTCTTGTGTCACGCGGCCTCCCAACCATGCCTTGTCGTCTGGGTCCCACAGATCATCAGCGAGGACGTCGCCAAGAAGACGTGCGAGGAGCATCAGCTCTGCGTGGTGGCCGTGCTGCCGCACATCCTCGACACGGGTACGCGGGGCAGGGCCTGCGCCCCTCGCGCTGCGCTGTGCCACCTGTGCGGAGAACCCCTGCGTCAGCGTCACAGACCCTTCCTGTTTAATCTTTACAAGTTTCTGTTTTTAAATCAGGAGCCACAGGCAGAAATTCTTATTTGGACGTTCTTCTGAAATTGGCAGACAAGTACAAAAAGAAAATGTGGGGGTAAGATTTGAACGTCCTGCCTCAGCGCCGTTCGGGCAGGAAAGCCGTGCTTCTTCAGAGTGCCCGGCTCCCTCTGTGTTCTCTAGGACGCGTCCCTTTGTCGCTTTGGCACGTTTTTTATTTAAGACAGAAATGTTTATCGTGTAAGAAGAAAAATAATGCAGGTCTCTTATTTATAGGGCACTTCTTTGCACAGCATGTTCTTTCCCACAGAAATTCTATTTCAGTGCTGCTTGGGGTTCCAGGCTAGCAAGCAAAAATTTACTGAGTAACATAGCTGAGTTCTCATGTGGCCTTGAAGACTAGACGAAGAAGGAAGAACTCGAGGCCTGGTCCTTTATCCTCTTCTAAGTGAGGGCCATTTATCTTTCTGCTTCTCGTCCTCAGTGTGTATTGCAGTCCCGGGTACCTCATACCCCGCTGTGCTCAGAGTGACTCGGCATCTCCTCTGTTAGTTCAGATTATCGTGTGCCTGTAGGAGGCTGCGTTGTGAAGTTTTCCATTTTCCCCTTGGCAGAAGTTGAGAAATTTGGTTAAGCGTTTTTATATGTATCAGATAATGACGTACCCATAACTTTAAAAAAAAAAATAAGTTATATTTTTTAAAGAACATGTATAATAAAAGATAATCTAAGTAAACAGAGACAGAAAATTCATGAGGTTTAGTGGACAATATTTTGGCGACTGCAGGGCCAGTAGTCCATTTGGGAGGCTTCTGGAGTCAGGGTCTAGGGAACATGAGAGAGGAGCTTTGGTTACTTAAGAGCACGTCTAGAATGTTATTTTTTAAAACTTACCTTTTGTTTTTTATTCCTATATCCATTTCATTCCATAAAATATTTGAAGTATAATCTTTCGTTCTTTAAGATCTGCTAGCTGGATTCCAATTTGAAAGGAATCTTTGCCCTGAAACTGGTCTGCTCTCCTAGGTGGCTATGGACGGAAGCTGGAGCCCAGTCTGAACTTGAGAACGCACTGGGGATTGGGGGGTTCGGATACCCCGCCATGGCAGCCATCAACGCACGCAAGATGAAATTCGCTCTTCTCAAGGGATCGTTCAGTGAGCAAGGCATTAATGAGTTTCTCAGGTAATTTTTTGCTCTTTTATGTTGTTTTATTTGGTTCTGTTGTGCTTTTGGTTCAAAACTAGGTTTGTACAGACCAGGCAATAGAAGGAATTATTTTTGCATTTGACATTCTGGAAAATTTGACGTTTATTAATTTATTAATGAGCTTTTCACTCATCTTCCTGTACTTTTTTCTCTTTCGTGGAAGTAGTCTACATAGTGAATGATGCTACTACTTTCCTATTCTCATGTTACCTTGTCATTCTGTGCGCTTGGCATTGGGCTCTTCCTGGTTCTTGTAAAGGTCTCACGGGCGAGCAGCAGCCCTGTGTCACCCGTTCCCATGCAAGCATGCCTTGTATCCTTGACCTCATGTGATGTGATTTCCATTTCTGGGCAGTGGCTGAAAGTGGATGCACTTCCTTAAGTGACTGCCGCTGGGCAACAGCGTGATAGGTTCTCAGACTCAAAACCAACTTACAGCGCCCCGTGCTGCCTTGCTCTTTCCCTCGTCCTAACACCGACGGTCGTCTTCGGCAGATACGAGGCGTTGACTGACCCTGGACTTTTTCTCAGATGTGTGGTAATTCGATTAATGCCTCTTTCCCACAACCGAGTTCCACACGGTGAACCTTTTACACAGAACTTTATCTCCAGTCACTACTGTAGAGTCTGGCTGACAGTAAGCTCCTGGGAGATATCTTATGAGTGAATGGTTGAATTCTCGTCTCTAGATCAACTCCATTTAGGAAAAAATTCCCTGCCCTCGGGAGGCTTACTGTGGAACAGGACGTGGCGCATCGTGGTTCATCCTTTGCAGCCGCGAATTCCAGTATTGAAAACCTTAGGAGATGTGTGAGTCATAAGGAACAATGAGATTACGCCTTTGGGCTCACTCACTGGAAATTATTAATTCAGTTAAACCCCAGCTTTAATTTTATTCATGTTTATTTTCAACCAGTTTTCCTTTTCCAGCTGGTTTTGTTTTTAGTTCAGAGGAGGTAAATGCTTCATAGAAAAGGTACAGGGAACACTAACATGTTGTAAACTTGAGGCAGTAGCTTTTGCACTTGAGATTATACAGGCCACTGATACAGGGGGCGGCGAGCCCCTGGTCACCAGGCGAGAAAGCTGCTCAGCCTCGGCACTCTTGACCTTCGGGTCAGACAGTTCTTTCTCTGTCCTGTGCACTGCAGGGTGGTTAGCAGCATCCCTGGCCCCTATCCCTAGATGCCAGCAGACCCCGCCCCCTGCCACACACACACACACAGTTGCGACAACCAAAAATGTCCCCAGACATTGAGAAACATCCCCTGGGGGCTAAAATCGCCCCCATTTAAGAACCACTGATATACATTGTCAGAAATGCAAAATAGCAATTACCAGTTTTCCCACAATGCAAATACTTGTTGGCCAACGCATACAGGAAATTTGATACCTTGTTTGGGTTTTTTCCTTTTACTCATATTCCAAGCACCTTTCACCAGGAGTCTTGGAGGCACCTGTAAAGAAGCCTTGTTCTCAGGCTGGGGCCTGCCTCTGCATCTCCCCAGTGAAATGTTTTCTGTCAGTACCTGCCGAAGGCAGGAGCTAACATGCTGTTCCACAGAACAACTCTTGTCTGCCGCAGAGCTTGAGGTGTGACAGAAGTGTGACTGTCATCTGTAGATCGTTGAGAGGGCCGGTTTTAAGTGCTTCTGTTCGCCACGAGAACCCGAGAAAAGGAATGGAATTTTAGTTTTACAATGCCATCTTTTGGAAAGTCTTTTTCATATAATTAATTTGTATTTTAGCAAAGTACATTTGCTCTTTATTCAAATTTTTGGTAGTAACTGTCTTGGTCTGATGCCGAGGCCTGAGGAATTTCCTGCCTGGTTATGTTGTCCCTGATTGAAAAGATGATTCTGTCCAGGAGCTGTTTTTCCAGAGCAAGCCGAGAAATGGCTCTACGTAAATGTAGCGCGCAAGTCGTTCTTTTGCAAGTTGTGTCTTCATCCGCACCAGCAGTCCGTTGTAATGCGTGTGCTTGTTTCGCTCTTGTCCCCAAGGGAGCTCTCTTTTGGGCGTGGATCTACGGCACCTGTCGGAGGGGGTGCATTCCCCGCCATCAGCACCAGGGAGCCTTGGGATGGCAAGGATGGCGAGGTGAGTGTCTGGGCCAGAGGCTGTGCACGGGACGCGTCGCTGAAACTCCCGTCCGTCCTTTCTGCCTTCCCGATCCTTGTGCATCTTTGCTACTTGTAAAGCAGATCCTTTCCATCCGGCTTAAGCCTTGGTGTGACACCAGAAATACCGTAACTGCACAGGCCTTCCAGGAGGTTCTGTCAAGACCTCCCATCCCATCCTCCACGTTAATAAGTGCTACGTGGTGTTTGGTGTTCTTGACAGAGGCGACCAAGATCAATGTCAAGAGTGAGGTTACTTTCCTGATTATTACCCCAAAGTGAACATTTAACCTGGATTCGTTTACTTTCCCTATGGAAATGTCAAATGTGGCTTTGAAATTAGCATTTATCCTAGTACGCTTCTGCCACATCCTCCTGGAAAGGCCAAGGTAAATAGCCGTCAGTAGGACCATGTTTCACGTAAGTTCTCAGCTTTTCAGACACCTATGTAATAGGCCTGGATTGGGCAAAAGCTGGTTTTGTCATCTGGGGGACCTCTAGGCGTGCGATTGCTCCCCTGAAAGGTGAGGTGGCTGAGCTTGCAGGCCGCCCCACCTGCGGCTCTGCGGTCGCCCCGCACAGCCTGATGGTGGCTTCTGCTTTACAGCTTCCCGTGGAAGACGACATTGACCTCAGTGACGTGGAGCTGGACGACTTAGAGAGGGATGAGTTGTGAGAGGCTCCACGTAGGCTTCAGTTTTCTTTTCTTGGGAGCGGATTTTCCAGCAGTGACGGAACGTCCTTTACAATCGGATGAATCTTCCAGTGGCCTTTCCTATTGAGAAGTAGCACTTGGTCATTTGAAAACACTGCAACAGTGAACTTTTGCATCTCGAGAAAACAGTGAAAAATTCTATGAATTGTAGCCAGTGAATTGGGTTGTATTCTGTCAAGTAACATTTTGAAAAAACTGATGGGCTATGGAAACACTTTCTTCCCTCTGACTGCTGCTTGAGTGTGCTTGGAGGCTGTTTCTTATGTAAGTTTTTTATGTGATTCTTTCATTTGAATACTAATGGCTCTTTTCCATTAAAGAATAAATATTTTGGACAATGTCAACAAATGTATGAAATTAGTGTCCACATCGTAAATTCAGTCTGATGTTTAGCCAGTAAATTAATATTATGAAGGGACGACCCCGATGTCTTTCCTTTCTATAAACTTGTGATTCAGATGACACCGTCTGGATGCCTGCCACAACACAGATTTGACATGCGTCCTGCAAGGCCAAGTTCTATCTGTAAATATAAAATGTAAAGCGAGTTTATATAGAAGGATGAAAAAGCAGGGGGTTATCAACTGAGAACTGCATTTTATGCCCAATATTTTTTCTTTGGGCCATCACCAGTGACTACTAGGGAGTGTAGCTGATTATACAGTTAGCTCAAGATTTTTAATGTTATTTCTAGTCTTCACACAATGTCCAGTAAGACGTGAAGTATAGCAGCAGGTCACCAATTTATATGTAGTCCCCGTTTATGTAAAACATTCAGGAAATGAAGTTCTGAATTATGTTAGAATACACGTGAAGACACGATTCAAAGGACTTGAGAGCATTTCTTTATTGTAACTTACAAAAAATAAATACAACTGTAACTAACTTTTGTGGGCAGTTTCTCTAAAAAGCTCAGTTCTGTAGGACCCTGAAACTGTTCTGCTGAGGGAAGGGAGCGTCTGTCGTCTGCACGGACACGAGGCCAGGTGGTATCCGCGCGTCATCTCAGTCGAGAAGGCTGAGGTCGATGTGGAAGTAGACGTAAGGAAAGTAGTCTTGGTTACTGAGCTGCAACCCGGGGATCTCCACCGATGCCTACGAAAGAAGACGTGGTCACGTTCCAAGTGCGTAAACCAGCGTCCGGTCGGGCCTTTATGTTTCTAAGGAAGCCGTCTAGGCACCGACCATATCGTCTGCCCTGCACAGCACCCCACCCCCACCCCCACCCCCCACAACACACACCCACAGCCTCCTCTACTTTCACGCTTGTGAAATGCAGGTTTCACAACAGTCCGGCAGGTGCCATTTGGTGACAGTGTCTCCCACGTGGAGAGGCGGGCCTGACTGTGGAAAGCACCTAGTTCTGGGCCATAGACCTACGTCCAGCACACTCGCAGCTGCCACTTCGTCCAGATGTCGGAAGACAGAGTTGAGGACCTCTCTCAACCGCTTGGTGGCTGACTTCTTATGAGGCTGGAGGAGCACGGCCTGAAAATTCACTGGGAGTCCATACCTTCTCAGATAAAATGCGGAAAGTTATACAAACTGGCAAAATGACTGGGCAAGAAATAGTACGTTCTAACAAGAATGAAAATCTTCAGCCAACGTAGCTTAAGAAAATAGAACTCAGTTGAGCAAAAGGTCTAGGGTTGGGGGAGACAAATTATTGGATCTTTCTGGATAGAAAAATCTAGAATATGCTAGCCCACTAGTGACAGTGATAGTTCTCGACAAGAGCTGAGGGGCCATCCCCAGCCGTGTGTGCTCGTTAGGTTGTGAGTGCCCAGGGTGAATGGAGGCAATTGGACTGATTGTTCCGACCCAAAGCATTTGTCTAAAACCCAGCTTAGCTGATTTTTCTCCACTAAAAGAGCAGCAAAAACATATATATGACTTATCAAGCTCGTTCCTTCTGCTGAGTTTTTGGATGGACAGAAAAGATTTTAAATGGACTTCATATGGCTGAGTACATTTAAAATCACTTGCCGGAAGCTACTTCTGTGGTGGTATCCAAGGATAACCTAATACTGTATAAATAATAAACACATTTTGTGACTCAATTATTTCTTTTTTAAATATTCTATCAGCAGGTGCTCGGATGTCTATACTAATCACCTGTGCGTCTTCAGTATTTCCCAAGCCAGGTGTGCAAAAGCAGTCCTTAAGCTAACGCGCTCGGACCTGCCTGACATGCAAGTGATTCACAGGGGCAAGCTCTGCTCATCTTAGTTATTTCCCATTCAGTGTCCATAAAGTATGCCCTGGCTCCCAAACGTTCTCAGTCCTCGTCTCTGGCTGCTAATGGAGCAAAGCGTTCACTGAAATAGTGAGATCTGATCTGCAGAAAGGGGAGAGCGGGCTGTTGGGATCGTTTCCGCTGCGACCAGGCGCCAGCCCTGCCTCGGCCTGCACCCCACGCACTGAGGATACCGGAGGCACCCCTCCCTGCTGCGGTCCAGCCTTCCTCTGCTACTGTCCCCTTCTCTCCCTAACTCCCCAGAGCTCTCATTCCAACTTCAGTATCCAGTGTCCTAGGTCACCCAGTCTCTGCCAGCACGCTCAAGCTTCACTCACCAGCGACCACCTCCCGGCCCGCTCCCAGAGACGTTGAACCTTGACCTTCCCCTCCCTTTGACTCGTCAAGCATGCCCTCCTGCCCCTGACTTCCTCACGGCTCTGCCTCCACTGCTGAGACGCTGAGACTAAGAGGCCCCTTTGGTACCTTACCCCCGTGTGGCACTCCCTAGGTGACGTCGGCCACACACATCAGTCATCTCTGTTCCCCACAAAAGACCTGGCCTAAGATCCAGGCTAATTAGCCCCCTGGCGGCCTTCCCCAATCTCCACAGCCCACCACCCAGCCAGGACCATCTGCATTTCATCTTGGCTGAGGGAAGCCCCTGGCTCACCACCCCGAGGATGAACTAGCACTTCCTCAGCTGAGGATGGGGTCCACTTCACTCTGATGTTATTCTATCCACAGACATCTACTCTGGGCCAGGTGACAAAGGTAGAGAGGCGAGTCCTCCTCTACAGCTCCCAGTGTAGGAAAAAGGTCAAAAAGCATTAAGAGAAGGAAGACAGAGCAACAAGCATGAACTGGGGCAAAGCCCTACGGGAGGTAAGACACAGGTGAATGGTACCTGTCCGCTCTAATGCACGCGTTCAACATGTATGTTCTTAGATTATGAGCCTGCCATAGGATGGAATGTGAAAAGGCCTTTTAAAAGGATCAAATAGCTCTACACATACTGATGAGACTATAACACAAAGCAGGTGAAAAAAGCAAGTTCGGAACATTGGGTATAAATGGTGCCTTTTGCGGGATAAGAAGACTTGAAACCATTCACCGTTCACGGTGATCATCCGCGGGCAGCGGGACGGTGAGGAGCTCCTCCCACAGCATATGCTTCTAAGCCTGAATTTTTTTACAGTGTTTACATGTTACAGCTGTATTCACAACACTGATTTTCAAGGCAAGCAGGGGCGGCCTGGGGCCCGTCTACACCATGGAGGGTTAAAACATTCCAGGCTAGCTAGAATAAGCATTTCAACCCAGCACCACAATCCTGGGCATTACAAGCCTCTGCTGGGGGGTGGGGAGGGTGAGGAGCCACGGTCAGATTTGATCTACGGACAAAACCACCCTGGCAACCATGAGGGGGATTAACTGGAGGCAGAAAACCAAGTAGGAGGTTACGGCGACAGCCAGGCAAGCGGAGGCGGGAGACACGGAGCAGAAAAAGCAAAGGCAGGCTCGACAGGCCCGGCAAGGGGTGCGGTGGGGGTGGGACATGAGGACGGGGGCGCAGACGCGTCCAAGCTGGCCCTGAGGTCTGCTGACAGGGACAACTCGAGGCCACTGGCAGAGACGGAAGCTGGAGGAAGGGGCTGGGAGGGAAGATGAGCCAGGAGAAGTCTACGGCAGGAGCAAGGGGGGACAGGGACAGCTGGCGGCCAGGTGGGTGGCTGCGGGGGGTCCTGGTGCACCTTGCAGTGCGGGTGGGGCAGGGGCCAGGGAGACCACCGGAGAGGGCCCGAGGGCTGGGGAGCATCCGGGAGAAGGGGCAGCCAGCCACGTGTTCGCGACACAGCACGCGCTCAAAGCACGGCACAGAAGTGGGCTTCGAAAAGTTCTTCCTGTTTGATTCCGTTTTCATAAAAATTTAGGTTCTTATCGGTAAATTTAAAAGGCCAATAAACCAAAAATCTGAAGGAACACACACCAGCATGTTCGTAGCATTTTCTCCTTGGTGTTAAAATTTCAGGTGATTTTTATTCATCCTTTGTGCTTACCTATAGTTTTCCAAATTTCCACAGTGAACCAATTTTGCTTTTGTTAAAAAAAAAAAAAAAAAGGCAAAATAAGTTTTGGTGGTTCGATCTGGTTTGGGTTTTACGTTCTGTGCTGCCTTGGGGTTTGAGCCTCAGAGGTCAAGGCCGAGACAGTGCCGGTGCTTCTTCCAGGAGTCCCTGGGCCCTGGTGGGCTGCGGGGAGAGGTGGGCAAAGGAGCCAGCTGGGGAGAGCAGGGGAAACTCGCGCCAAGTCCGGCAGGAAACAGACAGCACTGGACAGCAGGGGGCCTCAAGGCAGAGAGAAGGTTCATTAGACTCAGGAAACCCTAACGGGGTGCCAAGAGCTACGAGGAGCAGAGGGCCACGTCGTGAGGCTGGAAGGGCCGGAAGTGGGGAGCCCAGGTGTCCCCGGAGCTGGCTCCTCCCGGCCATCCCCCTGCAGGACCTCCTCCGCCTACCTGAGCACGGACTCCACAAACACCCTCAGCGCCTTGATGTGGATCCAGGCGATAAAGGCTTCGCTGAAGTTCACCTTGAGCCAGCGCAGCAGGGGGCCCTGCGGGGACAGGAGAGCTGTGACCCCTCCGGGCTGCTCCACCCAACGCCACTCCAAGAAAGGACGCAGGGTTGACAGAGCGCGCCCTGAGCTGAGGAGAAATGCCAGGGGCCGGCAGAAGCAGCGAGCTGGTTGGCCGGGGCGCAGGCGAGGCGGAGGGCCGCGTTCCCCACAGCGCCCGGTGCCGGGGAAGCTCAGCGGGCAGCCACCTGGCACATGCGCGGGGCCCCCTCGGGCTGGGCCGCGGGGGACTGGGCAGCCCCTGACCTAAGGGCTTTCAGCGTGCGGCTGGCAGGCTTCCGTCTGACGCTGTGCTGCCGAGAAGCCCACCTTCTTGGGGGGCTCTGGCCCGGGTGCCGCTCCCTGGGGGCTCCTCGCATGAGCACAGCCCCTCGGGGCCGCGGCAGCTGTCACTAATGCAGATGTGGTCACCTGCGGGATCTCAGAGTCTTGGAGCAAAGGCTCTGAGCTCCCACCTGAGACCTCCAACTGCCCGCACAGGTCAGGGGTGGGTCCAGCCACCCTCCCCCAGCCAGGGCCTGCCCTGTCACCAGCTCCAGCCACCTCCAGGCAGGGCAGAGGCACCCTGGCCCCCAAGCACCATCCACTGCTGGGGGGCTGGCAGCCCCAAAGAAGGCCCCTCAGATTAGGAAGAAGGGATCATTCGGGACTCCTTGAATTGAAGACCTCCAAAGCCATGTTAGATGACAGAAAATGCAAGGATTTGTTTTCTCAGAAGACACCTGCGCTGGCGAGGACATGCGAGCCAGGGAACCCCAGGGCTCCCGGGGGGGTTGCTTACCTCACCCTCGCCCTCACTCTCTCTCTCTCTGTCGGTGTGCCCCGCAGCTGGCCTATCAGGGTTACCTAGCGGGGTTACCTTAACCTTGTGGTCCGGGAAGGTAGATGATCCCTTTTTAAGAGCAACACAGGAAGTTTGCTAAAGGCACAGAAATGATTTATTAATCTTTCAGGAAACATGCATCACAAATACACAGAAATAAATCTCATCGCCTGAAAAGCACGGGAGGGCAAGCTCGAGAAGGCTGGCCCAACCTCGGACTTGGGTGCTGGCTGGATGGCAGGTGGGAGGGGTTACTGTCGGCCCCCGAGGGTATTAAAAGCCTTTGTTTGGTTCCACATTCCATGGAAAGAGCCAATCAATCGCTAGCAAAGAGGTCAGTTCCCACATCCCTGCCTCTGCCTGGCCTGGGTCAGGGCCTCCCCGCATCCGCAGACAAGGACAGGGGCAGCTCTAGGAGGTGCGTGTGGAGCTGTCTGGCTGGCTGGCTCGGTCGAGGCGTCTCCACCAAGCCCGGCCCACGGTGGCCTCCCTGGCAAGCGGGATGCTCTTAAGCATGCTACTTGCTAGGACGTGTCACCCTTTATCCTCAGTCTCTCAGACAGGTGGAAAGCTCAGGAAAATCCTACCCTGCACTCTCAAAGGGAAGTGACGACACCTGGGACCCGGCCCGGCCCCTCTGGTGGACAAGCCGCCAGAAGGATGCGGGATGCTGGCCGTGCCCAGCTCTCAACAGGCTCGGGGGTAAGAGATTCTAAAGACGCTGGGGCGCAGCTGCCCCCAGCTGTCCCCTGCTCCCTGGCACACAGCGAGAGCCTCGAAGGGACTGAATGCTTCTGAGTTAGTGTCTCCTTCAAACGTCATTTCCCCCCCGCCACGCCCCACGAAGATACCCTGGCCAGACTCCCCGGAGCAGTGTGGGGGTGCGGAAGTCACACCGTATAAAAAATCACCAGCTGGCAACCTGAGCCCCAGGCGGCAGGCAGGTATAGGGCTCGCATGTCGCCTGGATACTCAGGGCGTCTGCGCCAGCTCGCAGGCGGGGGTGCCAAACGCCCAACCTGACCACCTGTCCGCTGGGCAGGGCCTGCAGCCTGGACCCTGTGGAAGCTGCTATCATCTGGTTTCCTTCCAGACACACTGCAGGAAGCGTGGGCCAGGACGAAGGCAACTGGGAAAAGTGTCAACTGAAGAGCCTGAAGGAGCATTCCCGGGGGCAGGGCCTCGGACCAGGACGAAGCCTTTGGGTTTCGGCTCTGGCTGGTGACTCCTTTCCCGCCTGGGCAGGTGGGTCTGAGGCCTCGGGACCCAGGACTCAGGCTCGGCCCTTCGCCTCAGGTCTGAGAAGTGGGTGTGTCCGTTTGGTGTGCACACGTGTCCACACACACACGTGTGTGCGCATGTGCCTATGCTTGAGGGGAGAAGGGTTAAAGTGTCCCATGTGATCGGTTCCTGTTTTCTCTCAAAGGGGACAGGCCAGTCCAACGGGGCTGTGAACCCCATCTTGGGGGCCCCACGGCTGGTGCTCACTCCTGAGGGGTCAGGCCGGGGTGCAGAACCCTCGGGGAGGCTCCGGGCAAACACTCGGCCGCCGGGGAGGGAGGAAGCGCTTCCTGCTCTTCACTCAAGCAGGGACTTTCCTCCCAGAGAGGCCTGGAGCACGTCCTCCTCGTTCCCGTCCTCCTCTCTGTGCTGGAGCTAGGTGCTCCCAGGACCTCCCCGGGGAGGGGACCGGAAGCACCCCACCCAACGGGGGCCACCGGCTTAGCCCCACTCTGCCGCCGGAGGCCCCGTGGCCGGAATGCGTGTGTCTTACAGAGCGACGGTGACTTTCCCAAGGCCACACTGTTCACATTCCAAAAAAGAAAGTCTGGATTTTTCCCTCCTGAGCCCACCTGCCCTCACACGTGAAAAGTCTCTGAGTGGCTGTTGTCGGAAGTCTCTTTGCTACAGACACAGGGGAGGTGGATCCAGGTGCTGGCGATGGAGGGTGCCCATCACGCCTGGGATCCACACCGCCGAGGATGGCGGGGTGAGTGCAGCCCTCGCTCCCTGAGGCGGTGGCACCGCCTGCTTCGCTGGACCTCAGGGGCATCAGGCAGGGTCCCCTGCCCCGGGCACACGCTCGCTAACCTCTCAGAGCCTCAACTCCTCATCCGCGAAACGAAGCTACGATCCCCTCCAGGCAAGGCGATGCCAGGCCTCGGCGGGATCCAGCACAGAAGGCACCCAATGCCTAGGCCACGGTTTACATGCTGCCTCCACACTGACTTGTGCCTGTCGCCTGTCCCCTGACCCTGCTCTGGCAGCCCCGGGAGAACACATGTTCCTCAGCCGCAGGCTCCCAGGGGACTGGGGACAACCGAGGCCTCTGGAGGGAGTGGGAGGGGACCGCCGAACATCTTGCCTGAAATTCCGCCAGCCCGTATCGCGTACTCACGTATTGTTGCTTCTTATCAGACAGCAGTCTGGTCATCTCTTCCCTCTCCCTTTTAATTTCTGTTTCATCATAGTAGAACTCGCGGACAGTGAACCTTGAAGCGAGAGAGCGAGAGGCTTTCACTGCGAGGCTCAGTGGGCGTGGAGGCCCCGGGGGAGCCGCCGAGGCCTTACTTGTTCTCTTTGGCTTTGGTCTTGAAATCGTCAATCACTTTTCGAAACAGGGTCACGGTGAAGAGGCCGCCCTCCTTGTCCTCAGCGATCAGCCTGTTGGAGAGAAGTGTCACGTGGGGACGCATTCCCAGGCCCCATGCTGGAGCCGGCTGGAATGGCCCGTCCTCTCCCTCAGGAGGTAGGTCCCTGCAGAGGTGGCTTCAGCCTGGCGGCCTTGGCACAGGGGCCCCCACAGCACTGAGGGTGGGGGAACCCCGGTTGTCTCTGAGTATTTGCTGACTCCTGGCCCTGTGGCTTGGCTGCCTGCCATTCCCCTTCCTGTCCTGCCCCTCACTCACCCTCCAAGCTAAGGCTCAGTGGCCTGTAGGCCATGCAAGCGCAGGGCCTTGAGGGGAGGAAGGGGTTGCAATCTAGCTGTGCACAGTGATCTGGGCTTTGGCTCCCGTTCATGAAATGCCACTCCTGGGTGTCTGCCGCCCTGTGTGTGCCCAGGGGCCCCTGGGCCTGACATGCTATGGTCACAGTGAAACAGTGTGGGGTTCCAGATGGTGAAAACCACCTCCCAGAGCCCATTTCACATCCAGTGTTGCAGTATTTTTAATTAGACACAGCCTCCCAGTACACCTCAGTGTAAAACCACTGTGCCCACTGTCCCCAAGGACATGGGGTTGTTGGGGCCAGTGGTTCAAGCATCTCTGAGTCCTGCTGGCCAGAGGACCCAATAATGGGAGCCCTCGGGCCCAGGCAGGGTGTCATGGCATGCTGGCTGGGTCACCTTTCCCGTTTCTGAGCCCACACTCGTAGGGGTGACTCCAGACCTTTCCAGAGTCACCCCTGCCGACCCTCAGGTGCCCACTGACCGTGCAGGGCCCGGAGGTCCTGGTCTGAGAGGCCAAGCCTCCCCCAGGGGGAGTCCCCGGCACCTGGCCCCAGAGCAGCGCTGGACAGCAGTGTAGGCTCTGGCCCGTCGGGCCAGCGTCAAGGGCCAGCTCCTCTGCCCGTCTGTGCCCCCGCCCCTCCCCCAGCAGACATGGCCGCCCCCGGCCCATTCCTTCATGTGACCTCAGGCTGTGACTGTCCTGTTCCCTGCACCCCTCAGTTTAGCTCCCGATCGCTATCTCCTGTGAGTCCTGAGCCTGGGAGAGCCTTGCAGCCGACGCCCCAGGCCAGAGGCCTCCGGGCTGGGATGGCAGTGGGCAGGGCCACCCTCAGGCCGAGCTCTGTGTGCTGGGAGGCAGATGAGTGGGCATGGCTGCCCAAGCCTCACGGGCAAAGCTTTTAAAGTTACTAGCTATTTCAGACACACGAAAAGGCATAACGAGTGGCCAGTTCCTCGGTATCGCCACCCAGCTCAGACATCAAACAGTCTTCCTTCAGCAGAAACCCCCGTGTCCTCTCAACCGCATTCTGCTCTCTGCCCCGAGGTCACCCCTGTGCCGAGCTTGGCATTTCTCATCCCCAAACACCCCGATGATTAATTCTACTCTGCCCCTGCAGAGGCCCAAGCCGCACGTGGTCTAGTTTCGTCCATTTTTAAACCTTAAATAAATGGCTTCCTGCCGTGCGTCCTGTCTGCGGCTTCGCTTTTCCCACTCAGCGCCATACTGGGAGTCCTCCCGTGCTGCTGCGCACAACGGCCACCCTCTGGCTTCCCCAGCTGCGTGGTGTTCAAGGTGCGACTGTGGCCCTTTTTCCCTTCTGTCACTTTTCCAGCCCTCGCTAGCTGCTCCTGCTTTGATCCCAGCAGGCCACATGCAGAGACCGTTTCCCACCCCTCAGGTGGGGAAGAACTGATGCCAAGATGAAGAGGCAGAGTGGAGTGCAGCAAAGGAGGGTAGCCAGGGAGGGCTTCCCGGAGGAGGGGGCAGGGAGGCGGAGTCCCGACAGGTGGAGGGAGTCCGGCATGTAACTGCGCGAGTGGCCGTGAAGGAACTCCAGGCCGAGGGGCTCCTGCGGGCACGGTGTTTGGTGGTTTGGTGCCCCGGAGCATCCACGCGTGCTTCCCAGGGCTCTGGGGTCAAGCTGGGGTCTCACTTACTTGGTCGACCGAGGGACCACCATGTCCGAGAGGGATTCGTAGGTTTTTTGCCACTGTGTGTAGCTTGTTCTGTGACAATACAGAATGGTTCAGTGAGTTCTGCAGAGAAGGCTGTGGGGCGGCCTGAGCGTTTAGGAAGTTGTGCACCCCTTTTCCCGAAGGACCGAGGTGAGCAGCACTGGGGCCGGAGAGAGCCCCAAGCCTCCCCTGAGGCCCGGCCATGGGCACTGGGAACCCCCTGCCCAGCCCCATCCAGCAAACCCCCGAGGCCCTAGCACCACGGAGGAGGCGGTGGGAAGGGCTCAGCCAGCGACACCTGCTGGGAGCTTGCTAATCCTGGCCCCCGGTGGCCTTGGGATAGACAATGACCACGGCCACACCCACCCCCAAGGCTTGTGAGTGCAGCGGGCCTGGCTGTGGCATCCGGCACAGAGCAGGCGCTCGGCACCCGGCTGCCCCTGCCGCTGCCGCCCCAGCACACGCACTGCGGCCTGCTCCTGCTCCTGCTCCTGCTCCTGCTCCTGCTCCTGCTCCTGCTCCGCCGCACAGCGCCGCTGCGGGCCGGGATCCAGGCCGTCCGGGCTCCTTCCTCCGCACCGGGCAGGCCCCGCTTCCTTCCATGATCACCCACACAGGCCGAGACCCCAAACCGCCCACCTTCCCGGCCCACTTACTTGGGGACGATGACCAGAAGTGTGATCAGATACTCAGAATCCAGCACAAAGTCTTCTTTGCTCACAATATCGCTCAGTGTCCGAGTGAAGAGGTTGCCCCTGCATCCATGTGGGACAAAGGGGGTGTGGTCAGCGGGAAGACACACGGGAGGGACACGGACCCCGGCCCACCCACGATACACATGGGGGCAGGAACTGGGGGGGGGTTCAGGGGGTTCCCTGGGGAGGGCGGCGGCCTGGGGCTCCGTGTGCCCCCAACTCTGTGGGTGGCCAGAACTGCTGCAGCTGGCAGGGACTCAGGTGCTGTCACTCGTCACCTGAGGGGCTGCTGAATCCAGCACCTCAGACACCTGCAGTGCCCCAGGTGCAAGCCCTGCCGTTGGCAGGGGACCGCTGGTAGCAGGCAGCTTAAGTTACTCAAGTGTCAACACAGGGGCTGGCTTGCGAAGCCAAGTGGGCTCTCCTGGGCAGACAGGCCCAGAGGGAGCTCCAGGTCACTTTACACGCCTCACAGGCCCGGCGGCCAGGGACACTCACCTGAAATAGCTTCCTACGTGCCCAGTGGAACCCGGTCTGCATTGAGGTCATGGTATTTTTAGCACGTGGATCAAGGCTGCTCTATCAGCAGACGGGCCAAGATATAGCTAAGGACTGTCTGTATGTACCATTAGCACACAGGCCGTGATGTTAGCTAAAATGTTGGCACACGGTGCTTCCTGAATGAATACTTCTCAAGCGCTTAGCCGAAGCCAAAGCTCTGGGTAACACGCCATCGCACCGAGGCTCCCCAGCCTGCACAGGGAGCCTGCGATCTCGCCCTCCTGGGTTATCACTGGTGAGTCCCTTAGGGTCCCTCACCAAAGGCAACATGCACGTGCCTCCCACAGCCCATGGTCAGTGCCGTGACGGATCTCTGCCAAGATCAACATTTAGGGCTCTCTGTCATTGGCGCCCTGCCCTTCCCGCATCCCCACCCCTCCCTGGTAGGGCTAAGGGGCCAAGGGGGCAAAAACTCAGTTGGTGACCATTTAGTTCTTTTTTTTTTTTTTTTATGCCTACAGCACCTGGTCTTCCTAGCTGGTCTCCCATCCGAGTACTAACCAGGCCCGACCCTGCTTAGCTTCCGAGATCAGACAGGACGGGGCGTGTTCAGGGTGGCATGGCCATAGACACATTTAGTTTGGATACAAAGTCAGGCAACCACGGACGGTTCCTAGTCGAAGTGCAGCTTTGCCTCGTTGGCTGTACATTTCTCATGAATGTGCTATGTGCTTTTTTCACGAGAAGACAGCTGGCCCAATAACCATTATGAGAGAGGAATGGACATTGAAGGGACCTCCTTGGTGACTTTTTCTTTGCTCACAGCAATGAGCCAGTCAGAGGGATGGCCATCCAAGGTGACAGCTGATTCCAAGCTCCCCCAGGCCCTGTCCCTTCTCTGGGGTATCTTTTGGGAATCGCCAGCAGAATCAGATCTAGGAGGTACTGGAAGGGTCCTCCATGCCAACTTAGCCCTGTTCATAAGCACCTTCCGGCCTCCCCAGCAGAAGCTCTTCTGTCTTCTTCTAACATGCTTCCAACAACAGGGAGCTCACTACCTCACAAGACGGTCACCGCCTCATTACACTGCTTTACTCCTACACCCCCAGCACCATGGTGATGGGTCGTGTCTGCTGGGCCAAGCAGTCTGCTCTCTTTCCCATGTGGTGCTCCTGAGTCCCTGAGGCTACTCCGCTCAGGGCCTCTCCACAGAGCCCACTGTCCTCTGCTGGTCATCACCAGGGCCAGGCTCTGACAGCCCAGCTCCCGCTGCTTGTGTGAGCAGGAGCCCCTGGGGCCCCCCGCGGTGGGAGGATCCTAGGCACTCCGGTGCTCCCAGCATCCTGGGAGAAGCTGGGAGAGGGACGGGAACCCCTTCCAGCATCGTGTCCCTCCCCGGGCTGGGGCAGGGAGGTGCCACCAACACCAGCTTGGGCCTTGCCTCCCCCTCATCTGCTCCAGGTCCTCCTCTCCCAGCACAGCTCTCAGAGAGGCAGGAGTGCCTCTGTGTCCGCCGGTCCACCTGCCCGTCTGTCTCCCTCTCTCTCTCACTGACACACACACACGGGTGCCCCGGGATCCGGACGGCACACGCGTGGGCCCGGCCAGCACCCTGCCGCAGCCGGGCTCGGAGGCCGCAGGCGGGGCGGGAACGCGCCACTCACATGGATTTCTTCTCCAGGTTCTCCAGGTTCGTCTTCAGGGTGTTGTAGGCGGCCGTGCGCGACTTCAGGTCAGTCTCGATCTGCGCCAGTTGCTGTTGGGGGAAGTAAAAGTGTCCAGAGTTGGTGGAACTTTTCCAAATTGCCACAAAGGGCTCCTGGTGCCCTTACGGAGGAAGCATTAACTGCCCACGTGCCAGGATGGCCCAGTTTTCTCCCCTCCGCTCTCCTGGGCACTCCACAGTCAGCCCTACAGTGAGGCCCTGGGAGGCAGGGCGGGGTGAGGGCCCCACTTTGTAGGTACAGAGGCGTGAGGCACGAAGGGTTTTTCCAGGGTCGCTGAAGGAGCGGAATCACGTGGTGTCGAGCCCACCTCGTACCGTCACGGCACCCACGGCCCAGCACACCATCTGCTCTCGGGCTGGCCGCCACGCTGGCTCCTGCGGGGACTACGGCTCAGCCCCGACAGGGTCCAGGTCTCCAGACTTAGCTGCATCCCATGGCAGCCCCTTCCTGCTCCGTGGAAGTGAGAAGGCTCCTTTTAGCTCGGACGCAGGTCACTAGCCTGCTATTAAGGAGATCCCTTTGTTCTAGAAGGTTCGGGATCTCAGACCCCTCCTGCGGTGGGCAGGGAATGTGACAAGCTGTGGCCCAAGGCCCAGCTCTTCTGCCTCGGGTGCCACGTCAGCCCAGCTGGGAGGATGATGTCTCCCCAGGGGCCTGAAACAGTGAGAGAAAAATGCCTGCCAGCACCCAACTCACCAGACGCCCCCAAAACTCGGTAGTTGTTAAGACAACTGCTACAAACGAGTGCTCTGAGGTCACCGGAGCAGATGTCCAGTGCCACAGTGAGGCCATGTTCCGTGCTGGGCACTGTCAGGAATTAAAAGCAGCCCACCAGCCCTTGCCCGCCAGGCCCACACTGTGACAGCAGAGTCCACGATGTCAGACCCCCTGTTACGGATCGCTGTGCACGAGGTGGGTTCCCACGCGCCGGCACACGTGGGGTGCCGGGCCCAATTCCACGGCTCCTGGGAGAGAGTGACCGTCGCCTCCCACGTGTCTCTCCTTGGCCCACGGTCAGTGACACCTCACTGGTGACTTGCAGTCAGCCACGGCAGGGGGAAGGGGGGCGACATTCATGTCAACAAACACAACAGATCAGCACGTGCTGACGTGAGGACATCTCCAGAATCGTTACATGAAAAAACGAGGCAATCTTTACGATATGGATAATACTGAGTTGAAATATATATAGTTTTTATATAGATGGAAGGATCCACTTTAAACTTTTAAACAGGGATTACCTTTAAGGGCGATTAAAGGGAGCAAAAATGGGGGGTGGTGCTGTAATGAGAGGCCTTTCATGTTTTTATCTTTATGTTTGGAAATATTTGATTTGTTGGTAAAATTTATAATTTTTTTGTTACAATTTAATAAAAACTTCTTACTTTGAAATGACTGTAGAGTCATAGAAAATTGTAAGAATAGGACACAGCGATGCCATGTTCCAGTGTCCCCATCGGTAACATCTTACATGACAACAGGACAAATATTGCAACCAGGAGACTGACACGGGTACAATCCACCGATGTTGATTTTGAAAATAAGATTTTTTTTTTTAAAAGGAAAAAAAATCAAACGAGCAAAAAAATCCCACAATGACCTTATTTTTCTGATTTCCTCACCCGTCAGTGAAAAACTGCAGAGGGTGTTTGGGACCCAGGGAAACGGTGACAGGAGCTGGGGCTTCGGAACCAGCCGGGCCCAGCGCCCGATGCCACTCCAGCTCCGACCGGCCCGGCGACCTGCCGTCCCTCCCCGCGCTCGCTGCCGCGGAATCGCTGCGAGCCAGCCCCGTCCACAGAGCCGTCCACAGAGCCGGGCTGAGCCCCCCGGGGCACCTCCGCGCTTCCAAGTGGGCAGCAGGCACGGGGCTGGGCCCCGTTCTCCCGCGTTGGGCAGAGCCCGACAGCCCAGGCGGCTCCTCGTGCAGCCACCACTGACAGCAGCACTCCCGAGCGGACGCCCCGAGGCTTCGGGTACCCCCCGCCCCCGCACGCACCGGCGACGTTCCAGGTGGCAGGGACGCCAGCGGCCAGCGCCCCCCGTGGGCCGGCAGCCTCTCCCCTCCCTGCTCACCACGGGTGGACGTGCATGTGGTGAAGGACATCTTTCCTCGTTGCACTGCTAAGATTTGGGTTTTTTTTTTTGAAACTACAGCCTGTGGAGACTGACACAGCCGTGGCCGGGTGAGTCCCCGACCAGGTGACCCACTGTCATGCCATGTGCAGGGCTGGGAGTGGCCAAAGCCCTCTCCCTATCCTCACGCCTCTTCATGTCAGGGGGGCAGGCGGACTCAGCTCCCAGCTGTTGGGGGGGACCAGCACCTCCCCTGATGTGTCAACACGGCTCCTCCCAGCATGAGAGACCTGCTTGGTCACCCCGAAGGCCCTACCGGACACCGGGCCACACAGCGACTCTCGTCTCCCCGGCTCTCCCAGCGAGGGCGGTCCCTTTGACTGTGATGTGTCTACGAGCAGATTCAGACCCCCCACTGGGGGAGCAGGCCTGAGCCAGGCTGCGGCCACCACGTGTGTGTGAGTCCGTCGTGCAGGACGGGCTGGGGGCGCCAACACCCGGAGCCTCTGCCGGGCCCGCCCCCCCATGTAACACCTCACCCCTGCAGGCTCTGGGACAGGCCACCTAAGCTCAGCCAGCCTCCGTCTGAAATTGGAGGAAGGTGACACCTACCTTGCAGGAGTGAAATGAGAAGTAAAAGAAATAAAAGAGCCCAGCGTGGCTCCGGACACCCAGGAGTGCCACCAAACCCCTGCGCTTCCCCCCTCCCTGCTCTTCTGCCAAAGTCACTCTCTGGATCCCCCGGACTAGAGAGAAGTCAGGTTCTGTCCTCCACCTGTCAGCCAATGGCCCTAAGTGCTCTGAGGCCCTCGTCACAGGTCTGGGGACCCCAGGACCACCACGCTGGGGAGCGCTGTCCCCGGGGACTCAGAGAACCGTGCTGGCCCCGCCTGGCTCGAACCCGGCATCATACCGCAGGGCAGGGTGCGGCCAGGCTCACAAACTACCACGTGCCTCCAGGTTGGTGGTGAAGGTGCAGGATGCCCTCCTGGAAGCCACGCCTGGCACGGGCACTCCAGGCAGCCCCTCCTCAAAGGGCCTTCCAGAATCACTGCCCAATTGTCCCAGGAGGGGCTGGGACCACCGTGACGCAAATGGTACCCGAGGAGCCGCACCCAGGTCTCTGAGCCTTCTGGCCGCACCTGCGTTCCCAGACACAGGCCGGGCACCAGCCTGAGGTGAGGAGATGGGCCGGCTGCACGGGATGGGTCCCAGCAATGGCCATCTCCTTCTCCTGGCCCGCCCGGCCACACCCAGGCGGCTCCGCCACTCGGAACAGACAACAGGAGGGCTTTGTTCCTGGCCTGGCTGAGACTTGCTCCCAGACACCGGGGCTAGGAGGAGACCTGACATATCAGGGGCTTGGTGGATCATGGGGGAGGGGGGCAGACAGTCGTACACCATCAGCACCCACCCTCAGGGAGTCAAACAGGAGTCAGCATGGCTGGGAGACCCCCACAGTGTCCCCAAAGACCCGTGCTGCAGTGCTTTGATTCACAAAGC
Source organism: Eidolon dupreanum (assembly GCA_028627145.1). Lineage (NCBI taxonomy): Eukaryota > Metazoa > Chordata > Mammalia > Chiroptera > Pteropodidae > Eidolon > Eidolon dupreanum. The sequence goes on from CM053515.1 coordinate 101,911,755, forward strand.
AAAAGCTGGAAGCCACTGCTTACCCAGTGGGTGGAGCCACGGGGGCAGTGCTGACCAGCCTCCTTATTGTCACGGGAGCCTCAGGCCAGGGGCAGGACCTCCCTGGGACACCTCCCAAGAGTTTGGGCTCCTAAGCCAAACTCCACTGAGGCAGTGTTTGCCCAGTGAACCAGCACCTTGGGGGTGGGCTGTCAGGTTTCAGATTCTAAGAGTGGGTCAGGGCGGGGCGACCCTCTATTAGCACCTTTTGAAAAGACAAGAGGCGCAGGGCACGGGGTGTGGGGGCAGACACTGGTGGCTCAGAGAGCCCGTCTGTCCAGGGACTGTCCTGTGGGACGCAGACACCTGGCCAGACGACAGGGCTAGGAGAGGTGGAGGGTGAGCAGGTGGTCACCTTTCCTGTCTCCAGGGCTGCCCTCATACCCAACGGCCTCTGACCTTGCCCAGGGCATAGAAAGGCCATGCCTCAAACACCCACTGGGGCCCAGGCAGGGCTGGCAGGAGGCTGATGGGGAGGGGAGCCGCAGGGCGAGAACCCGGCCTCCTGGAAAGTTCCTCTCTACTTCTCCAGGGTCCAAACGCCATGTGGGTCCACAGCAGGCAGTCGGATGTCCCTGGCCTCAGGAGAGTGAGCGTCCACCGAGGGCAGGTCCTTCTCTTACCTTAGCTAGAGTGTCCACCACGCCCACCAGCGGCTGCTTCGCAGGGTATTTGGCCATGTCCCATTCGAAGTGGGTCACAAAGGATGTTAAATCAACTGGAGGAACACAAATACATTTCCACAGATGAGCGGGCTCTCCACGTCTCACGAGATCGAGGTTTCTGAACCCCAAGCCAAGCACCCCACTCACACCAGGGGAGCAGCTGGAGAGCACGGACTCGGGGCCCAGAGGCAGCAAGCGCTCCCCGTGGGAGCACAATGCTGAGCCAACTGGCCGGCCGTCGGCAGCACCCTGAGTCCCTCCAAAACACACACCACTGGCCACAGGGAGGCTGTCACAGGCGGGACGCTGTGCCCAGACTCTCGCCGAGATGGCTGCCCCAGAGACCTGCGTTTGGGGGAGCCCTCTTTCTTTCCCAGGAGGCGAGAGCAAAGCCAGGGATATTCCGAGGGCCCCAGGCTAGTTCCCCGCCTTTGCCAGTTGCTCTGGCCACAGGCCCCCGCTGGGTTATCTTTTGAGTCAAGGTGTCCTGAAGGCACACCAGAGAGCCCCCCGCCAACCCCGAAGACCACGCAGCCAGTCGCAGCTGCCACTCGCTCACGGGACAAGCCACCTTCCTGCCTCCTCCGCCCAAGTGCTAGCCAGAAGCAATTTCAACACACACATCTGTTTGAAAGAAGGCATTTTAAACATTAGAAAACTATTGGAGCTTGTCAATGTGATTTTTAGGATCTGGCATGAATGTGCCGATTCACGGATTCGGGCATTAACTTAGTGTGAATGCAGACTTTGGTTTGCCACACTGCGGTAGGGGAGTGAGTCTGTAGAGAGGATCCAGACCCGGGAGGGACTGCGTTCGCGTCTGCGGTGCGGCGAGAGAGGGCGCCGGAAGGTCTCGGAGGACTCCTCCCGTGGCAGTGGTAGTAGCTGATCCCGCTTACCTGACCCTCCGGGGGGCAAGGCGCTGGCAAGCATGCTTGCCACACGCCCCTCGTGCTGGTCACACAGTGACAGGTAGGAGCCATCACCTACCCCACAGGCCAGGGAGCAGCCAGCCGCGGACAGGTGTGTGCTTTGAGATCTCTCCCCCCGTCCCTTTCCCCTCTGCCACCTCCAGCACCCCACAGGCACACCAGCACCCAAGCCAAGACACCCTCAACTCCTCCCGCTCCCTCTCACTGCTGCCCTGGTCCTTCAACACCAGGACGGAGACCAGCTCCTGAAAGCCAGCCGACCGCCCCTCCCCCAGCTGGACCGAGCACAAAGCCGCTCACCGGCCGCTCACTGGTCCCATAACACTGATGACGCTGCCTGGTCATCCCTGCTACCGCTGCTCTTTCAGGATCCTGGAGAGCCTAGGACTGTCTCTGTGTCCCCAGAGCCTGTCACAGTGCCTAGCACAGAGCAAGGGCTCCATACGCGAATTTCTCTGATAACCCTGGTTATTGTTCTAACTCACACCATCTCAGCTGCTTGGAAGAGATACAGTTCAGACCAAGCTCCTGTCTCCGACCAAAGAGGATGAGTTCCGTTTCCACTACGAGAACTGTAATCCCTCTATGTCTCAGCCCCTGTCCTCACGGTGGCTTCCAGCCCTCGGCCTCCGCTTCCGTCACGGCGTGGATGGTGCTGTGGATCTGCCCCCAGGCCAGCAGCTCTTAGAGGGGAATCACCTCCGAATGCCCAGCACTCGGCACAGTGCTTGGCGCTTGGTGGCCGAGCACGTGTGTCCGATGAATGAAGAAGGACACGGTGCAGACCTCCCCACAGAAGCCCCTCTCGTGACTGTGGCCTCCTCCTCCTCCTCCTCCTCCCCTGGCAGCTCCAGCTCCAGGCACTGACCACTGCCCCGGGTCGCGCGCCCAGGGGCAGCCTTGCCCCATCCACGCACATTGCTCTCGGTGAGAACGTGGTCTGGCGGGGTCCTCCGCCTTAGCAAGTGGCAGCCCCCCTGGGCCTTCAGCACCCATCCAGGCCTCAGCTGTCCCCATGCCAACTTTGGAAAGAACCGGCCTCTCCTCCCTGCCCCCGGCTGAGGTCAGCGAAGCCCGGTCTCCGAGGCAGCAGTGCGGGGCCTGGGCCGACGGCCTGTGACGTCAGGCCATGACCCATAGGGGCTCACTCCGCATCAAAGCTGGTCGTACACAGGGCGGCTCCGCAGCAACAGTGATCACACCCGAGGACCAAAATCAGGCCTTCCCGGCGGGCAAGAGAACAAGGGCCTGTGACCACCAGGGCTGCAGCCTGCTGCCTGGCAGTCAGGCGGGCCTTCTGGTGTTTACAACCCCTGGGCACATCCAAGGACCCAGGCCAGACAACAGTGTGTTTGCTCGGCTTCTGCAGAAATCGAGCATATCTATGCCCTTCCACACCCAAAGCTCAGCCAGGAGCAAAGAGCAAACAATTAACAAAAGGTGCCCAGGTAAGGTGAGATGGAGTCCACTGACAGGCGAGAAAACCAAGACCCAGAGAGGTGACCTGTCAAGGTCACAAAGCGCATTACGCAGCAGGACCACGTCCGACCGCCCCAAGCTAGTGCTGCTGGCTGGTCACACGACCTGAATTCCCAGGTATGTTCTAGAAGAGACTGAACTAAAACCCCACATGCGGGGGCTACACCGAGTTCCTCCAAACAGCTCTGTCAATCACCAGTTCCCTGCTCTGCGGAAGGAAAAGGCTTCCCCTTCCAGACGACACCCAGAAAGCCTGAATCAAACTAAATCCCGTAAGGTCGCTTGGCTGCAGTACTTTTCAGAGCCTTTACTATACCCTAGCATCCTTGACCGTGGTTTACACAGGCCTGGTGTATAAAACAAGCTTTGGAAGCTCTAGTCTTGGAAGTCACAGGGGACCCGACTAACAGGAGGCCTAGAGATAATGAAACAGACTAAATAAACAAATAAAGCTGAATTTCTCCCTCCTGAGAAGAGGCAGCATCTCTGAGAGTTGGTGCCATCTGGACCAAGGATGATAAAATAACGAAATAATAACATCTAATATTAAGTAACGTGAATGCTGAGTGGAATGTCAGCACTTGATGACTATTTTAATGTGAGCTGGAAACCTCACGCCCTAAAGACCAGGTTTTAATGTAGAAAAGCAACTCTCTACCCTAAGTCACCTCTACAGTCTGCGGCCCTACGAGTTACCTGCTGGAAATAAAATCAACCGATCTTTTTAACAAAATAATTTTTTGGTCAGCATCAGAAAGAAATAGAGTAACAAACAGACTGCATTTGGGGAGGCATTTGGGTAACTTCCAATCTGCAAAGATTTGTATTCATCCTAAAGGGATTTGCTGGCTTTAACCCTACCAGTCTGAGCAGAGAGAAGAACCCAAAGCAAGGGGCTTCTTCTAATGCAGAAACCAGAAATAGCTTGTGTGGGTGCGGGGGCTCCCCCAGGAGGTTCGAGAGAAGCAGGTTCCTGGCATGCATAAGCCCTACTAACAGCACACAAAGCTAAGCCTGGCGTTTACCAAACAGCCAGCCTCCAAGAGCAGGCAGGCAGGAGGACACTGGGGACAGCCATTAAGGCATGCAGCAGACTGTGAGGCAAAGATGCAGAAGCCCACCTGGAACCCCAGAGTCAAAGCATCCCCACTCAAAGAGGCAGGCAGAGCAGCTGGAGAGGCAGAAGAGGCACAGGGAAGAAGGGAAAGGAAAAAAAGGGTTGCTACCTGTGGCATATGGATAGAGTGACCAAGCTGTGAGGTCGCTACTTGGGGCATCTGTCATAACCTGATCACTGTACCCCTAGTACCAGACCACAATTCCACATTCCCAGGGACATGCAGGCACCACACTGAACACCACACAGCAAACAGCGCATAACCTACTCTTTAAACATTTCATTTTTTCCTTAAAACCTGCAATGTAAGAAGGTGGCATTACTCAACCTCATTCACACACAAAGCCAGGTTCAGACTTGGGAGTGTGAGGATTTCCGTGCATCAGTTTAAACGAGCGAATAAAAAGCTTGTTAAGATTGCCAGGAGTGGGGGAAATATGAATTTCTATGTAACAAATGGTATAAATGTGAAATACAGAATCTATGCTCTCATTTTCAGTACACATGCATGCATAGAGTTTTAAATATTTATTTAAACACCTAACTCTGGAGTTTCCAAAGTTGCTAACTTTCTGTCTTGCACACTTTGAGTGTAGTCAAATTATATGACACAATTAATGGACCAAAATATTTTTGGTCTAACTCTGTCTATTGACGGGGTGCAACTCATGACTTCAGTGCGAGGCACGCCTCAGCCCGGGAAGGCGTCTGCAGCGCATTTTTTGAGGGGTGGGGCGGGGTGAGGGGGTGGAAAGTAGGGAGCAAGATGGAACTTTCCGTGCAGGATAGAGGGGATGGGAAGGACCAAACAACCATTATTCCGCTCTGAACCCATTTCCACTTCAGGTTTCATAGAGGATTTGAGCTACAGGGTAGAAATGTTGGATGCTTTAGAAATCAGACAGCGAGACGAGGACCTGGCAAAGGGCCATGTCTGCCAAACACGGGTGCTGCTGGGCTAAAAGCAGGGTGGAGGCCTCTGTCCCCTCACAGCCTCCAGGGTGGGGGGAGGGGTGCACAGTACTTCAGTCATTACCTGTGGCCACAGCTAGGGCCACCAACTGGGCTGGCATGAGCTGAGAAGGCACTGGGATGAGAACGCTTGAGTGACTCACCTCCGTTGGCCAGGAGGTTCTCCTGAACCTTGCCCTTGGCATCTTCCATGACTTCCACCACGCTCTGGGCCATTTTCTTTATGAGGCTTCGGGAGCAGAACAAGAGGCCAGTTAGAGTAGGGCATTCCATCAGAATATTCTCGAGCTCCGCTGGAGGGAAAAGCCATGGGTGCTGTGCTTTGGGGGAATAATTTGGCAAGGTGTAGGAAGAGACTTTACATGCTCGTGGCCTCCAAACCAGTATTTCTACTTCTGGGAAACTATCGTAAGGAAATAGGACACAAACAGAAAAAGGTTCAACAATAGGAGACTGTTTAAGCAAATAATGGTATATCCAGCCGAGGAGTTATGAGGCAGCCGCTGAAAATAAGGTTCACAAAGAATTTCTAATATCATAGAACAAGGCATGCATTATAATGTCACATGGAAAACAAACGATATGTGAACGTTTATGGAAAGCATGGATGTGACCGCGCGATAACGTTCTTCCTACTTTGCTGTCTTTTATAATCAGGTATTGCTTTTATAATTAGGAAATCAAACCTGTTTAAGTCTCCAGAAAGTATCCTGAAGGCTTCAGAAAGTAAGAGAAAGGAAAGTACACGATTTAGAGGCAGAAGGACTCAACTTCGCATGGCTCTGCCAATTGCCAAGTGTGTGGTTTTGGCCAAGTTTACTTAAATCTCTTCGAGCCTCAGTTCTCTTATCTGTAAAGTGGGGATTATGCCCATTTTGCAGGATTATTATCAATTTTAACATAGCTAATCAGGCACCGAGCATCTAGCAGCAAAGAGCACCTGCTCCCGGAAGCTGATCACCGAGAACTCCAGTTGAAAAAAGTGCCAAACGAGGACCAAAGTCTAAACGTCCTGATGAGCCACACTTTAGCCTTGGGCCCTCTCTCTGAAGGCCCCTGGCTCCCAGGAGGGAGGCGGTGTGGGCGGGGAGGCTGGATCAGGTCGTGGATTTCCAAACGGAGAACACGGTCTGGGCTGCACAGGCACTAGCCGTGTCGGCCACGCAGAGCGGCGAGGCCAGGGGCAGGGCAGGAGGGCACCGAAAGACCCCGATGAAAGGAAGAGATGGGGGCGGGAGGGGAGCCACCTTGTTTTCTTTTCTGGCATACTTCCAAACCCTTACCACGGCCACTGCGTGCTGAGTGTTTTCCCACCATGGCTGAGGTTTTCCCTTGCTAACACCTACTGTTGAGCGGAGTCTACCAAGCGCCAGACATTCTATGATCGTTATCTCATTTAATCCTCACAAAAACTCTTGAAGACGGCTATGACCCCATTTTACAGATGCAGAGACTGAGGCCCAGAGAAATAAGGTGCCTCCCTCATCCCCACCCCACCCATCCAGTCCATCCGTGGACTCCGAGGCTCTCGGCCGCCAGGCACTGTGGCCCATCCGGGGCCAAAACGTCCACAAATGTGTCAGCATTTCTTAGAACAGTACCCCTGCGTCTTACTAATCATAACTTGAGCAAGTGCCCTAACTCACTCATTCTGTTTCCTTGGCTGTAGAACGGGGATGACAGTGCTGGGTTCACAGCGCTGCCTGTGGAGTGTGGAGCGTGTGAAGTGCCTGGGGGTTTGCAGCAGATAGCTCTGCATCCGGGCTCTCTGCCCTCTGGCTCCTGGGTGGGTTAGGCAGGGGATCAGGGTGGGAGGGTGACAGGAGAGTGAGTCTGGTTCCCTCCCAGGTCCAGTACCCTCTCTGCTCCCACCCCCTCCAGCCTAGGGCTGTGACAGCGCCCCTCCATCTGCCTGGGTTCCTTGTGGCTCACCTACGGCCCACACACAACCATGTCACCCTCTTCGAATTATCCTGATGAGCATGTCCTCTGCTATCTGTTAAGACTTTGACTCAATAAGTTCATTCATTCACTCATTTTTTTTAGCAAATTCCATATATTAAGCAGCTGCGTGCCAAGCACCGTTCATGGTGCTGTGAACAGAACAAAGTCCCTACGCTCGGGAAGCTCATGTCATGGTGCTGCCAACCGCTCCTCTTCCCCCATACCACAGTGAGGCTCGCAAGCTGCTGTCTCCTGTCATCGTAGCCTCTGCAATACTTGGAGTAATCATTCGTTCACGTGGAGGCAGTAGCAACTCCGGCCCCTGACACAGTGCCTGGCGCTCAGCTGCTGCTCGGGAAACGTCCGTCGAATGAATCAATGAACGCCAGCATTTATAGAAATGAACTCTCCCATAGCGCCTCGCGTAACACACATGCCTCCTTCCTAACTGATCCCAAAGCAGAATTCGTCCTTTCGTTGCTCCTCTTTGCTCCTCCCAATCCTGGCCTCTGTGAAGTTTTTAACGATGAGTGTGGATGGCCACTTGTACCTAGGCACGTCCTCGGAGCATCTCGGAACAACGAGGTCTGACGAAGCTTCACTGCTAGGAAAATCGCTTATTGCACCTGGCAAAAACAGCCCTGACTTAGCAGTGAGCACGAACCACAGCTGTCAGCGAAGTGTGGTAATACTAAAGTTTGAAACTAAAAGTCTAGATGCCGTTTTAAATTCCCTTTTTTCACCTGACAGTTCATCGTGAACACCTTTTCATGTCAGGACAGAGCTTCCCCGTCGCTGTTGTTTACCACGTCGTGTATTCTGGAGTGGCTGTGTCATACCCAGCTCCCTACTGTTGGACATTTGAGTTGTTTCCGCTTTGGTAGGATGCTGCGGTGATACGCATACTTTGCGCGCTTCTGCAGGTGCATATGTAGAATAAGTTACGACTCGAATAAGAGGTATAAACATTTACAATTTTAGCAAGTACACCAAACTACCCTCCAAAAACACACAGTCAATGTACACACTCCCAACAGTGGGTGAGAGAGGCCTCTTCCCTAAACCCTCGCCACCATCAGCTGTAGTGAAACTTTAATCTCTGCCAATCCGCGGGCTGCAAGTTTACCTCATCATCACTCTGATTTGCATCTTTTTCATCATCAGCGAGGCTGGACATCTTTTCATAGGTTTACTGACTCCACAAATGGCTGTTTTCTTCTGTGAATTGTGTGTTCCTCTCCTTTGCCAGTGTCTCTACTGGCTACTCTTTTCTAAAAAATTTACTTATAAGAGTTCTTAGGTTTCCCATTTTAAAGATGGAAAAAATTAAGACTTAAAGAGCTAAGAATCACCCTACACAGGGTGACAAGTGTCAGAACAGAAGTTGACGCCCAAACCCCCATGACTCCAAAGGCCAAGCTCTCCAGTGTTAGTCCAAAGTGAACTCCGACAAGTTCTTCTAAAACATTTGACAAAAACTTAGACTAGCCCATATGGGAAGATGTAGAAATTATACTTTTAACGAAAAAAGCAAATTGAAAACAGTGTGGAATCTTGATTGGGGTGTTGGTTATACTGATGCACCCAACACAATTCATCAACCTGTTCATGTAAGATGTGTATATTTCACCGGATATAAATTCTACCTCATGAAAATAAATTTTTTTACAGTGGCTTATTTAACATTGCCGGCAGTCGCAAACATGAACGGCGTGACATGTGTCTCCTGATACGGCACACTGAGAAGAACATGGCCTCACTCTGTGGGGTCCCACCAAAAGCGGGTGACCCGAATCTAGTCATGAGGAGACATCCGATGAGTTCAAATTAAGAAGCATTGTACACAATAACTGACCTGTACCCCCCAAAACACCAGGTCCTAAAAGTCATAGAAAGCCTATGTAGCTGGTCTAGCTTAAAGAGACATGACGATTGACTGTAAAAAAAAAAGAAACAGGAAGCTATGTGAGTGTTTACTATCTGAGAAAATATGAGATTTTCTTTGTTATGTATAACGGACACTGTTGAGATAACTAGTGATAGCCAAGGGAAACAATACTGTATTCCTGATTTCCATCATTGTACTAGGTTATATAAGAAAATGTCCTTGTTTTTAGATGATACACATTAAAACCTTTAGCAGTAAAGGAACATTACACCTGCAACCCTCTTCAGGAGACTTGAAAAAAAGTGAGAGAGAAGTTAAAGCAGACATGGTAAAGGGAATATGGGAATTCTTTTAAGTCTCGTGACTGTTCTCGAACTCACATTAACTCAGAATAAAATGTTAAAAAAGGTCAAAGCATGTACAGCATATAATCCCACTTAAAAATTATACGTTTCTATATACATAAATGAAAATCCTGAAAGAAAAGACACCAAACTGTTGACACTGGTCACCTTCATCCCAGGTACAAGAAGGGGACTTTGTCCTTCCATGTATTTCTATAACGTCATGTTTGAATTAAGACATTTTACTTTTGTAAGTAAAATAATAAAAGGAACAAAATAAATAAAATATAATAAGATAAATAATGAATAAAAATAAACATACATAGTAGCATTATTTACAATAGCCAAAAGGCAGAAGCAATCCAAGTGTCCAATGATGGATGAATGGAAAAACGAAATGCGGCAAATCAGACAAAGGAATATTATGCAGCCCTAAAAAGGAAGGACATTCTGACACAGGCTACAACACGGATGAATCCTGAAGTCATTATGCTAACTGAAATAAACTTGTCCTAAGAAGAAAAATACTGACTGTGGACAAAAACAAACAAACAAACACGGGTTCTATGGAAAGTAACCTCATGGTTGATCTGATCATGAATTCCTAACTGGGCAGGTCATGTGGGTAGTTATGCCCCAGGCATATAACTTTTTAGCTTCTTCCCACCTTCAGACAATCTTTCTTAGTTCCCTCCTCAATTTTAAATGCATAGAAGAAACTTCAAAACTGTTATTCTCCAGACATTTGAGATCTTGCCCCCCGGCATATGTCATTGGTTTGGCTCAAACAGACTTACAAAAATTCCCTATAGTTTTGGACATTTCTTACGCCAACAGTACCTAGAGTCGGATTCCTAGAAACAGAAAGCACAATGATGGTTTCCAGGAGCTGGGGAGAGGAGGGATAGCAGAGGTGGGATTCGGATTTTAAAATAAGCAGCATGTATTAATAACGACAACAATAACAAAAACTTAATAATGGTATAGCAAATAAACAAAGTAATAACTAAAATAAAGGACAAGGCAAGAGTGTCCTACCTGGGCTCAGCCTGGTACATTTTCTTTCAGATTAACCTCCTTTACCTCGGCAGTCAAATGGGGACCCCAGGGGAGGAGCTGAGGAAGTTGGGGGCAGCTGGAACTCTTGGAATTCTCTTGAAAAGGGTGTGGATATCAGGTCGCAAGGTCTTGACTGCAAGCCTGTACGACAGGAAAGAGAGGGCTCCCCTCTTCCCTGGGCCCTCTCAATAATGCAAGCAAAAGCCGGCTGAGGCTGGTGCGATTTTCAGAAATCACCCCGGGCCTGGGAGGAAAGGCCAACAGGTGACAGCTGGAGTTTCCATGGGGTTTTGAAGCAAGAATAACAATAGTGTTTATCTAGTGAGCAGTCCTCAGCCCTCAGAAAGGCACTTTGCATAGAAATGTACCCAAATTCTCATGACTAATGAGAGGAAGCCTCAAAGAACGGAGAAAACGGAAGCCCAGAGAGGCTAAGAGACTTGACGAAGATCCCTCCACTGGTGGCCACGACATCAGCTGGTTCTGACCAGGGACCTCGCCTCTAAAGCGAGCCTCTGCCCACCACACCAGCCGCTCTCAGCACACCAGGTGTCCCTCCTAGATAACCGACGCCCCAAGCGCACCCCTCGGTGCTAACTGTTCCCAGAGGCTCCATGGAGGGGCCACAACAGGCCCAGCTCCCTCTGCAGCCACACGGGAACCCTGAGACCAGCTGAGGCTCAGAAGCATCCACACAGCTGGTGACTCAGGGAGCCCCGGGCACCTCACCCGACTCCTCTTTGTCTCTGCTGCTTCCTGCACCCAGGGACAATGAAATCGACTCCATGGGCCTTGCAGCAAAATCATCAGGGATATGTGACTGCAGATGCCGGCCTCAGAGACACCACGCTTTAAATGTGGGCTTGCTTCTCAGAAACCGGAAGTCGTGAAAAGTGGATGTTTCCACTTTTACAGGGGCTCCCCTCTGCATCCTATGGGTCGAGCCACTCGGCAAAATCATCCATCACGCAAAACAGAACTCGCTTTGGCCAAGTTGGCATTATACGGTTCTATTCATCTAGATCGTGGCATAGTAATTCTTGATTCTCTTCAAAAGCCAGCCTGCCCTGAGAGGAAATGTGCCCCAAGGGGATCAGGGACAGAGCAGGCTCCCTGTTCCACAGTTGCTCAAATGCTCTAGAGTCCTGCAGTCTTAGGGACTAAGTGGCAGTCCCCTGAACATCCAGATTACAAAGGAAAAGGAACAGTGCTCATGTGTTCAAGTGCAGGAGAGTCGGCCAGAAAGCCAACCTAGCACGCAGCCCGTCCCCATGCCCGTCAAAGGGCCCCTCTCCCGTGGAGTCGGGCCCAGCGCACATAAAAGAGACGGGGCCCAGGGTTGTGCAACCTGCAGCCCATTCCAGGGGGTAAATGCACAAAGGCCAGAGCAGGCGATATGCGGAAGCGGAACTACAAAGGCTGATAAGCACCTGAAAATATGCTCGCTCTTGCTGGTAATCCAAGAAATACACATCGAAACAATCGCACACCATTTTCACTCTGCCAGGTAAATAAAGTGTTTTCAAGGCACTAAACTGACCAGGGTATGATGCAAAGGCACTTCCTCCCAAAGTCACTGGAGAACAATTTAGCAGTATGTACAAACAGCTTGAAATGTGCCTGTACCCTTTGAACAACCAGCAAATCCACTTGAGGAAATGCAACTTTAGGAGAACACCAGAAAGCCAGAGAGATTTATGCAAGATGGTAATGGAGATATTCATTATAATACAATGAGGTAGGTGTTTTATTACCTTAAAAAAAATAAAATGAAAGAACTTCCCCTCCCCTAAATAAAAAAAACTCTTAACAGTACTTTAGAGTCATGCCTCGGAAGTGTGACTATAAAAGCACCTGCCCACCAGAATCATCGCATGGGTGACAGATGAAAGGGCCTTTGGAGACCAAGGAGAGGTGATCACTTGCCCGAGGTCACAAAGCTCCTTGGTAGCTGACCAAGGGTAAAACAAGGCCTCGATATCTCCTGCCTCAATTTTAGAGTAATAAATGGGACATAATAACATACTATTTTTTCATAAGACCTCTCCTCATCTAAATTCCTTGTCTGTTTGTGCTAAGAGAGTTTTTGTAAGATAAGAAGAAAGCAACAGACTGTCCGGGCAAACATGTCCTCCACACTGCAGAGGTGGCCAGGATCTCACACGTGGTCAGGCCCTCTCGTGCCCCATCAACACACACTTCATGGCAAATCTGCGAGGACCGTGTTTCTTTTCTTGGTTTATCTGAAAGTGTCCTGGCCTTCCATCTGCAATGTCCAGAACAGGCAAAACCACAAGTGAGTGGCCAATGACCACAGGCTGGGGGGCGGGTAGTGGGAGGTGACTGCTAACTGTTCTGGGATCTCCAAAAAAGGATCTCCAAAAAATACACATCTTAGCGTGCCATTGTGCTGTTTAAACTATGTCTGGAATTAGATGGTGGTGACGGTTGCGTTACTTTGTAAATATATTGGAGACCAACGAATTGTGCACGTCAAAGGGATAAATACTATGATGTGTGAATTATATCTCCATTGAAAAAGAAACATCTTGTGGCCCTTCTCAGCCTTGAGGGTGGACATCCGGCCTGGAGGAGAATGTCAAGGCCTAGTCCGGCCTTGGACGTCATTCCCTTCTTCACAGTTCCTTGGCTCTACTCCCTCTTCTCCATCACCACCACATTTTACAGTGATCATATAAAATGGTAACTACGCACTTGTCCCAGCCCTGCCCCAGCTCACTGTCCCAGAAGAGTCACACCATCTTTCTCCAGGTTTCTTTCGATGGCCTCTTCTCTGCTTTTCCTGCCTCCCCCAGTCTGGCCTCTTCCTGTCCATCCCTCCCACCGCAGCCAGAAGGATCTCCAAAAAATACACATCTTAGCGTGCCATTGTGCTGTTTAAACTATGTCAGTGGTTTCCCAAGATGTTCAAATATTGATGTTCAAGCTCCTTAGTGGAGTTTACGAGAAGCGCCCCGGTCTGTCCAGCTTCCTCTTTCTCCACCCCTCACCCCACCCTTGCCGTCCTGCACCAGCCGTCTGGAGCCACCTGGAAAATCCTGAGCTACCTGGATGCTGCTCACCCTTCATAACTGCCCAAGTGCCCCCTACTCGGGACAAGTCTCCCCTAACAAATACGACAGTGTTGGATAACACCCCCGCTCACCACGTGTTGCTTCTTACACTCACAAAAACACACTGAGTGTCCACTGCGCACCAGGAAGGGCTCTGGGGAGATGGGGTGGACAGACCGGAGCTGCGGCCCCCGCAAGGCTTACGCTGGGACCCTCCCTCCACCACATCAGTTATCACACTGTCGGAAGTGGGGTTCCCTCATCTGGGTACTCCACTAAACAGACAGACCTATGAAAATGCATTCATTGTGCTATCGCCAGCTCCTGCAAAAATATGGGAAATGTACGGCTGACGGAAAATGCTGGCTGATTGGCTGGCTGGACGAGGACCTTAAGATGTGAAACGGGACATCAGTTCAATGCTCCTGCTTCACTCACATGTCACCCAGGATTGATTGTCTTGCCTCTTCACTCATCTACCTTATCTCCCAGAATGTGAACTTTTCAAAGAATGGGCATTTCTTATTTAAAACAACAACAACAACAACAACAACAACAACAACAACAGCAACAACCACTCAGTGTTCCCCATGTCTACAAAATAGTCAATACTCAACGGAGCTGTGATGTCAAGCGTAGTCCATGGCAAGGCAGCCAGGCCCTGGGACCTCATGCTTTAGAGGGTCCCAATCTGGCCCTACTGTAAGCTACATCCATCCCATGAGATCACAAAGCCATCCCAAGGTTTGAGGGTTCCAGGGGCTGTGTGATCCAACATTTTGGGCACCCAGGACCTCAACTAGCCTCAATAGGTAGGTTTTTACCCAAGAGAAATGAAAACATGTCAATACAAAGATTGTACATGAGTATTTGTAACAACTTTATTTTTCATAGCCCCAAACTACAAACCACCTAACTGTCCCTGGTAGCTGAATGAACAAGCAAACTGTGGCTTACCCATAAAATGGAATACTATTCGGTAAAAAAAAAAAATGACTGTTAATATACCCACCACAATACGGACAAATCTCAAATAATGATGCAGAATGGAAAAAAAAAAACAGACCAAAAAAAAGAGTACATACTATGTTACGCCATTTGTATGAAAGTTCTAAGAATACAAACACTCTGATAGAGACAGAAAGCGGATCAGTGTTGAGGGAGGCGCGGGAGGAAACTGACTGCAGAAGAGCCCGCGGGAACTCTGGGGGTGATGGATATGCTGATGTTCTGACTGTGGCGATGTTTCCTGCATACGTGCCAAAACTCATCAATCAAATTGTACCCTTTAAGTTTTGCCGTTTATTGCACGTCATTTATATATTTTTTAAAATATATAAACCAGCCACATGTCAAGTGCTCAGAAGCCCCATGTGGCTGATGGATGCCACGTTAACCAGTGTGGAGAGGAGAGGAGAAAGGAGAGGCTCCAAATCCTTTTACAAAGCCATCATCTTTCTTACACTATTATGGCTTTCTAATTTTGTGCTGTCACACAATAAGCCAATCTAAATATTGTGGTTAAGACTGAGGACTTGAGAGCCAGGCTCCGTGGTCTCTAATCTTAGCTTTATCATTAATGCACATCTCTGGGGGGTCACTGAGTGAGCGCTCAATAAATGTTAACTATTATTACGTCATGGTGATAACACTATGATGTCAATAGCATTATTCATACATACTAATGCAAAATCTTAAAATATTAGCAAATAGAGTTCAACATTCCAAGTAGGGCTTCTCCTTGGAATGTGAGGATGCCTCTATAATTATATTTATTAATAAATACATCATATAAAGGTCAAAGGAAAAATAAAACATGAGACCAATTTATTATATGCCACAAAAGGAATCCGGAAAAAAAATGCAACACTCGTTCTAGATAAACTCCTAGTAAAACAGAAACAGATATTTCCTTAGTACAATAATATATATTTCAAAACAAGAGTCAAAATGATATTTAATGGTGAGACACTAGAATTATTCAAATTAAAAGTAGGAACAAGACGAAGATGTCCACTATCATCACTGACAAATTAAACATTTTTTTCAAATATTAGCTGATACAATAAAGCAAAGGAAAAAAAAGAGAAAATAGGGAGAAATTATTACTTGAAGACGATATAATCACATGCCTAGAAAACCTTAGAAAATAAGCTAAAAAACCATTAGAAACAATAAGGAAATTCAGTAAGTTGGCAGCTCATACAATTAATACATGAAAATCCCTATTTACAAACAATAAGCATTTAGAGAAAAGATCTCATTTATAATAGCAACAAAATAAAAAATGTAATACTTGGGGGAAAATTAATAAGATATTGTGCAGGACTCTTATTGAATAAAACATTAAAGCTCTACTAGAGGAATAAAGAAAAAAAATTAATTCAGTTGAAAGATGAACTGTGCTTATTAAAATGCTCAAAAGTCTAAGAATGTCAATGCCCCCTAATTTCAGTGTAACCTCAAATGAATTATCAATAAGATCTTTGCAGCAACCACGTGCCAGGTTCTGCTCTAGATATTTGGGATATATCTAAAAAAAAAAAAAAAAAAAATCTGTCTGTGCTTAGTAGAGAGCTCAAAATAAGGTGTTCGGGATTTACAAATATTTGAACTGGTTCATGAATATATGTGAGTGTATGCGTGTCTTTTGTTTTATTTGGTTTGTTTTGCTTTGTCTTGTTTTCTTTTGTCATACCAGAGAAAGAACCATATGACACCCTAACAATAGTTGCCTATGGGGAGAAGAATTGGGGTTCAAGTAGAACTATTTTCTTTTTACCATTTGACATTTTTTAACGTGGAAATATATTACTTTTAAAAAATGTCAACAGTAATTATCTGAGCAATAAGACATTTTTAAATGTCTGTATTTAAAAATATTATTGAGTCATCATAAATAATAACGATTGATCATGCAGGCTGGGAGGGCGAAAGGGAGGAAGTAAAGGTGCTTTTTTGGTTAGTTCATATAAAGCTCAGGAGGCTGAGTCCTGCTGGGTTCTGGTAGGGGCAGGGCAGGTGCAGACAAATGCAGACAGACAGACGTAGACAGACCCTTAACAGGCGAGTTGGTGAATCTGGATCAAGGGTGTCCTTCCACTCAGACACACCCAGCCCAGCCAGCTCTTTCTAGGAGCATCTTTCTTGGCGTGTTTCCTCATTCGGAACACGGAGGGATTGTATCGGATCTCTAGAGGCTGTGTAGCTCTGATATGCTAGGAGTCTACCTTCTTTTCATTCATTCTGCTGGTCACTGAGGGTCTACAATGTTACAGTTTCTGGGGACCTAACTGTGTAAAAGACTGGCCTTGTGAAACTTATAGCTCGGTCGGGGAGACAGTCAAATAATCCCACGAGAGAATGTAAAAGTCCACGGTGGTGAGTGCCTTGAATGAGGGGGTGTACCTGGTAGTGTGCAGAGAGGGTAAATCAGAAGATCTGAAGGTGGGGGGTGGGAGGAGAGTCGCGGGGAGCTGACCAGGATGAGCAGAGGATAATGGGGGTAAATAGGGTGAGGGGAAGGTTTGAAACAGTCTTGAAAGTGGGAGCCCATCAAACACACACAGTAGGATTGTGAAGCAGCTTTGAAGAATCTAGAAACCACGCAGCATACATACACAGGCAGTCACTGATATTTGTCTAATGAATCAAAGAAATGTCGTGCATATGATCTCTGGCAATGACAGAGAAGAGAAGTCTGGATAATTTTTTTAAGTTATTCTTTGCTTCTCTCTAGAATTCTCTTAGTATCTGCGTTCCTAAGCAGACATCCACACTTAGATGTGTTATCTTTGATCAGCCAACCCTCGGTCAACTGCGTGGAACCACGTGGGTAAAGAAAAGGCACCAGCTATTTCACAAGCCAAGTAATGTACTCCAGCACAAGTGACAGTCACTGATGTACCAGAGAAGCCCACGAGCTATACCTGAATGCCCAAGCACCTGGGAAATGTTGTATTTCAACCAGCACCACCAAACTGGCTAAGATACCGTGAAGGACTCAACACATAGGAAAAAGGGGGAGGAGTGGCATTTTAAAAGATAAAATCACATGGTTTCTCAAATGTTCGTGAATTACAGTGTAATTCAGAGTAAACCAACAAAGGCGGCATAGAGGAATAAATCAAAAATAAAAGGAAGGCTCCAGTGAGCAAACCCCGCCTTCCAGCTACATGGAAAAACACTCTAGTGCCCTGAGTAAATAAATAATAAAAGGATATGGAAACAATACACCTTGAAAACTCTTGTCCCTTCTCTGTTCTCCTGCCCAGAAGCAGTGCTGACAGGTTTATGCTGCCCGGGTTACATAGCCAGCTAGCATTTATTTATCTAATAACACTTGACTACTTTTCAGAGAATCAGCTAGGGCAGTTCAAACCCCTGAAACTAGTCTCCTTATATTATTAGTACATCACATTATTTGACTCCAAGCTCCAGTGTGAACTCCTGGACTAGACAGAGAAACAAATAAGAATTATGAGGTTCTCACCTCATACCACTTTTCTTCCCACTCCCTCGATAAGAAAATTCTTGAGAATATATACAGGGCAAAATGAAACAGTACACAGTGATTTTCATTCTTATCACAAACTTAGCCCATTTAAAAAAAAAAAAACTTTAATTCATATAGGTCCTATCTGTTTCATAATCATAGCCTTAACTTTGCTTACTCACACATTTTCATATTATTTCTTAAACAGATGCTATCCTACCATCACAAGTAACTCGTGCAAGAAATTGGTACAGAACAAAATCCTAATGCTTACTGAAAACAAACAAACAAACGAATAAATAAAAAGTGGAAGTAATAATCCAGGATCACAGAATTTTAGCGGTGGAGGGGGCTTCCATGAATAAGAAAGTGGTTAAACGACTTGTACTAGGGAAGAAAGTTGGAAGAAAGAAAGGTCCAGAAAGGTAAAATGCTGAGCAGCTGTCAATTCTGTGGCAGGCCCAGGAACGATTCACACTTCTTAAGCCAACATTGCTGCACCTCCCTGCACAGCCTCATGCTGTGTGGTTTGTGGGGACTGTTGAGAAAACTGAAGGTGATAGCCAGCCAGCCTAGGGCGGCGGGCACCCACGGTATCTGTCAGACCCACCTACCCATGGTGCACAGCGGCCCAAGAAAGGAGTCAATATTTAGAAAACAAGCCGCTTTTTCTTAGAGATTAATTTTTCACAGAGCATGTCCTGGGTTTTGACGAGACTTGACAGAACAAGGTTTTACTCCCCTTCATTCTTCCCTGAAAACACAGAGATGATCACTGGTACCCCATTTTACAGATGAAAAAGCCAAAGGTTGGTTTTCTTCCTCAAAGACTGTGAGCTGCAAACTACCTGGTGACGAGGACTGCCTCTACGTGGTGAGGCCAGCATCCCACAGAGAGCGAGATGCTACGAGGGAAGTCTTAGGCAACGGGAGGGGAACAGCGACCGCACGCAGAAAATCTAGTTCCTGGCCCATGTCACCCATCTGCAGGTTAAAAATCCTCAAAGCGTGACCACTAGAACTCCTAATTATACATTTTCCATAAAAATGCTTTGGAAAAGGCAGTAGCAGCCATATCTTCATTCCTCTGTCAAGAAAAAATAGCACGTGTCCACAGGCCCTGAAAATCTAAAAGAAACCCTCTACAAAGGCAGTGAGATCAAGGAGTCAAAGCCTGGGTCATCTCGGTGTGTGAAGGGCCTGGCTCTTGAAGACTGTTTCCTCGTCTATCCCATCTGCATTTTTTAAAAATTACTTGTTAAACAACAGATTCTCATCTTCACCGAAACAGAGGATTGCTATTATTTAAAAACTACCTAATAAATCATGGCTAATCTATGTAGCATAATATTACAGTGGAATAGCTAATGGTGAGATAGAAAGAACAAGATCGAAAGGGAAAAGCAAGTTAAATATGTATAACATGATGTCGCCTTTATCAATACATATATGCATAAATAATATGTGTAGGAAAATCAGATGTACATCCTGAAAATATAACAACAGTGGTTATCTCTGGGTGGCGAAATTACAGATGATCTATATTTTCTTCTCCATGCTTTTCTATGATCTATAAATATTTTCAAGGGTTTTGTACCAGATTCGTAAAAATTTTTTTTCATGATTTTCAGAATCTAAAATACCCTCATATACTTTGGATGGGAGTAAAAACGGGAACAGCTTCTCAGAGGCTAATGTGGGCAGATCGATAACATTCGACATACAAATACACCTAGACCCAGCATTTCAGCTTTTCATTATCCTACTCCTACTTGTGTATAAAGAAGTACAGGAAAGGACAGTTGTTTTAGACTCTTCATAATAGCAAAAGTCTATACAAAATTTAATGTCCATCAATAAGGAAATTTAAACAAATTAAGGCAACATCTATTCAAGGTAATGCAGCTAGTACAAAGAATGTGCAGTTATGGAGTGACAGGAAACTAGCTCTAAATTATATAATGAAGTGACAAAAGCAAGGTGCGGAATGCATGTTATCATTCATATAAAATTATTTTTAAGACTATATTCATTTTTACTTGTACAAGTACTGGCTGTCTCTGGGTCTCCTAGAATATTATAATAACATTGCCTTGAAAGAGAAGAAATGAAGGAACAAGAAAGGGGAAAACAATTTTCACTGGAGAGCCTTCTTTTTGTACTTTAAAGTTTTTACTATGTGCACATGTTACTACAAAAACAAATGCAAACAAAAAGCGTATGTGTGTGTGGGGGGGGGAATAGTACCAATTCTTTTTCTAAGTGTTCCGGCACCTTATGTACATTAGTTCTCTTCCTTTTGAAAAATGCTGTCTCCAGCAACAAAACTATGCAAGGACCCCGCAAGCTGCTGTTGACTAGGTGCCCTCACATGGACCCTCCCTGGCTCTTTCCAGTGACTTCTAGAACCGGGTTAGGACAAGTATGGGCCTGGCCAAAGCACTGTGTCCTCTGACAACAATATCGAATTCTCACTTGTGTATAGTAAATAAAAAATATTTTACCTTTCAGCAAAGGTATCGAGTTTCCCCAACTCATCAGAGAGGCCAACAAGGGAATCCAAGGTCCCCACCTAGAAAGATCATAAAGTTAGAGGCTCCTGTTTCATGGCAGAGACTTGTGGGTGCCTTCTGAATGACAGACAGTGAGGAGAATTCTGTAACTTCCATCTTGAGTTTGTTGACCTTGGTCAACAGCCAAACTGGAAGCTGGGAAGAGCTCTTCAGGGAAACCCGAAGATTTGGGGTTGTTTATATGAGTGCCAACAAGACAGACTGTCACATTTGTCTTAGGAAGAGGTGACTCCTGTGTCGCAGTCTGCCCTCAGCTCATTTTCCTCTTAGAATGGCGGTCTGCTAGTCATGGATTAAGCCCCACAGCCGAGAAAAAGCTATACCAGAAAGCAAGTTAAAGAAGTGATTTCTAAAAGCCTTTCTCTTCCAAGAGAATCCAACCAACCCCTTTCCCTGCTCATCTCTGAGGTTATGAACGATGACCTTGCTGGGGGGGGGGCAGCTTTTCCTCTCACGTCTATATTTGTGGAAGTCCTCTTCCTTCCTGATTACTTACGATCTGTGTGGGGATTATTACAGAGTACAAACTGTATTTCAGGTTTATTCACAGAAGAAGGAAAACCGTGTTGTCATGTTACCAACCACAAATCAGGCATTAAAAAGTAATGAAGAAATTATGAAGCCTGGGTATCTCTAGTAAGCGACGTTGCTTCTTTTCAAGCAACTTGATTTTAAGCAACTTTGGGCAAAGGTCCTGTCTTTTTTTTATCTGTGTACCCTGCAGACTAGCTCAGTGCCTCACACAGAGTAAATGATGAGAGCGTGCTGAATTACTGTCACATCATCTGTCCCTGGACAGTGGCAGGTTGAAAAATCAGCAAGATACGGGTTCAGAACCCAGAGCTGCCACTTACTGGCTCTACAACCCTGGTCTCCTTTCTCAGACTGTCCCGATCTACAATGTAGGACTTGCAAAGATTCGAGGTGACGCGTTTAAAATGCCAGCATGCTGCTCGAAAAATGCTAGTAAATGTAGTAGCATCACCAACGACTATGGCAGCGGACGGTATGGCTCTTTCAGCGCAAGGGGAAACTGAGGTTTAGAAAGAGTTTACACTGCACTTTGCTGGAAGAGGCACCTTTGGGTGAATAGTTAGTGCTATTCCTCCATCATCCACAATGCCACGTCTCCTTGGAAACCTACAGTCTTAGGAAGCACTGCTGAAAGTCCACTCTGGCGGAATGGAGAAGATTGTACCTTTCTCTCTCCTCTTTCATGTTTGTTTCATTTTAACTTTGTTCTCCACTGCAAGAGCTCTTAAACACTCATGCGCCTTTGAATCTCTTTCTGCCACCAGTTTTCACTCATTTCCTTCCTTCCTCACCACCAGGATCTTGGATTTCCCGCCCTGCTCCCAGTGCAAGAGGACAATCAAGGCTGAAGCTCTCCAAGCCTGCATTTAAACTATATTGCTGGTCTTAGATGTTGAGGACAAAACAGGAAGCATCCAAGAGCAACTCACGAGAACCCAAGTGTGTAAGATGCTGTTCCCATTTTTTGAAGACACTGCTCCCTACATTCCTCTCTACCTATTCATTCTATCCTGTGGCTCTAAGTCCATAGGTACCACAATTAATTTGGGCTATGACGTGAAGTCCCATTCAGACCAGTGACTGCCCCTGTCCACACTCACTCCCACGCTGATTGTCAGTGTCACTGTCTTTGCTCTGTTATTTTCTCCTTGGCTTCCCAGAAGACACCCTCCCACCCCACCCAATCCATCATCTCCCTCCTCCTCCCCAGGAACTTTACCTTGAAGTCAGGAATCGCGAATTTGGTGTTATAAGACAGGTTGGACTTGGAGGTTACTGTGTGCATCCTCTCCAGGGCTTGCAAATTTTCCTTATCGCCAGGGGCAGAAATTAACCAAAACTCTGACATGTTTCCAATCTTCTTTTATCCAGTTACTGACCAGAACCGCAGCCACACACACAAACAGAAACAGGAGGAGAGAAGTGTCAAATATCTCTACTTCTTCACCACTCCCTTTCCTCGGAATTAATCCTCTTCAGGATCTGTCACTTTTCCTCATTTCCCATTCTTTGTCCCTTTGACCTTGTAGTTCAGATTTCACAGTTCCAAGGACACCCATTTGCACAAAGCTGACCTCCAATACTCTTACCTCCACCCAGAAAGCCCTCAGTTCTTCACAACGACTGGGGCAGGTCCTCCCCTGAGTGGTTCTGAGTGGTTTTCAGGAGGAGAGAGGGGAGGGGATATGCTTCCTTTTCCTTCCACTCTCCCCTCTCGGGTCAAAGACCCGCACCTGACCCAGCACGCAGTATGCTGGGCTTGGGCGCCTACTAGAGCCATATTTTCCTCCCTGCTGCATCTTGTGGGATGCGGGATGCCTCGCAGGCAGGAGTGAGACCAGGAGGCGTCCTCACAGCAGGCTGCCTGGGCAAACCCCAGATTTTAACTTACCAGCCTTGAGGTGGCTGCTAGCTTTAAAAACGGACTTCAGAAGGACCCATCTTTTTATAAAATACGGAAGAAAAAAAGAGTGTGGGGGGAGGGACTACGATAGTCATTTTCCCACAAGATTAGGTGTCCACTCTGCAGACTGGGTGACTTTTCTGTCCAGCGCCTGTGGCCTCTAAAGTTCATTAGTTCTGACCATTCGAACGTGCACACACCCACACGTTTCTGCCCTCGGCCCGGTTCTCCCGTCCCACTGCCTCCCCAAAGCTCTCCGGCCAGGGAAAACAAAAACAAAAATAAAACAGAATAGCCACGGACCCATCACGGAAGCTTTTTTTTTTTTTTTTCCTTGTTGGACTCCCATCTCACTCCGCTCCAAGAGAATCTCAGCTCCTGAGCCCGCGCACCCCGAAAAGTTCCTTTCTGCCTTGTGACCCGGGGACAAACTGCCCTGCGCACGGCCTGGGGAGATGCCACCTGCCCGGCCGCGCGGCCGCGGAGGCGCCGGTTCCCACGAGGCGAGCGCGGGCCGCGGCGGCGGCCGCATCCTTACCCGGAGCCGGCGGGCGGGCGTGGGGCCGGGGCGCACGCGGCTCCCGGGGCTCCCGGCAGGCAGCGGCTTCTGCGCGGCGCCCCGCCCCGAGCTCTTATCCGAGCTGGCGGGGGCCCCCCCGCCCGCCGCGCATTTGCATACCGGGCCGCCCGCTTCCCACCGTCCCCGCGCTGGGGGGGCCCCCGGGCCGTCCCCGAGGACAGCGGGGAGCCGACGCCCCCCCCTCGGGTCCTGGCGAAGACCGCCGAAGCCCGCCCCGCGCGGGGCCTGGGGCCGGGTCCCCGAGCGGGGCGCCGGCCCCGCAACGTCGCAGGGCGGGCGGGACATGAAGGCGACCGAGAGCAGCGCGAGACGAAGCTCTCGGGACCGGGGCACCTAGCCCTCCGCGTCTCCCCACCCCACCTCCACCCCCCAGGGACGCGGGACGGGGGTCTCAGGGCGAGAGAGACAGGACTGACCTGTGGGAAGCGACGCAGCAGCCTCTCAGGTGTTGGGACGCACCTGGGCAGAGGAACAGACCTTCCTGGGGACGTGGGCGTGAACTTGCCTCGTTGCCCGGGAAACTCCCCACGTTGCGAGGCGCCCACCTCTCCTTACCCGCTTCCCCATTCCCCTGGGTCTGGGAGGGACTGAAAACACGCTGTCTAGTACCGCGACGTGAGTTCGTGATCCGTGCCGTTTGAAACAAACCCCAGAAATTCACGTGCAAACGTTAAAGAAAACTCTGAGAATCCATTTTCCCTGGAGTAAAGCAGGAAACGTTAGTGCCTCTTTCTCCGTGGACAAGGTTTTCGGTGCTTTCTGGGAGAGATAAAAAAAAAAAAAAAAAAAAAGTCTCAGAATTATTCCTTGGGAAGGTGTTAAAGAAAGGTATGGTTGTTCCCCCTTATTGTATGAACCTAAAACCGTCAGCCTATTATTGTGAACACACTCAGAGCTTTGGAAAGAGCAAGGCGTAACCCCATCTGCTGGGACGAGAAGGTGGCTTTTAAGGTCATAACTGAGCACAGTGCAGTCCTATTGTGGATTTGGGATCGGCAGTTTGAAACTCCCAGCATCTGTTCTCTGCCTCCTCCTTATTGGGACACTCGTGTGCATTAGTCAGTCCTTGCAACATCTTCCTAAGGGAGGACACCTGAAACCCAGGGATGAGGAAACCCAGTGGGACAGGGAAGTTAAGTGGCAATTCCAGAGAAGGAGTGGCCCACTTGGACGTTGATGTGGAGTCTCCAGTTGTGGGCTTTCCCCAGGAAGGCCATTCTTTCCAGCCGGGGAAAGACAGAACCCGAGAGCGGGGAGCAGCCCTCACTCGCCAACGAGCGTAGGGATGCCCACAGAAGTTTCCAGAGCTGCTGCTGTCACACTGCTGGTTCACGGCAGAGCTGTGAGTGGAACTCGGGCCTCTGACCCAAGTCTTGTGCCTGTCCCACCGCTCCCGGGGGGCCTGCAGGACTGCGTCATGACTCTGAGAGACAGCCCATGGTTTCCATTTCGGCCACTGTTCTAGCCTTCAGCATTCAGAACCACTGACCTGGCTTCTCGGAGACTGGACAACACATTTAGAAATGTCCCCGACTTCGCTCGTGGTGCCGTTCTTTCTATTGTTTCCTCTGACTACCTTATTTTGTTAAAATAAAGAGGAGTCGGACACAAAATATCTCCTGGACATCTGACTAAGAAAATAGGAAGGACCTAAAATATCCCTTGTCTTACTTAAAAGCTTCTTACTCAAAATGTACAACTTTCTGGTCTTTCACATCTTAAACTCATTAAATATTGGAATTCATAATTATTGATGACTACTGCTGCAGGAGTAGCTTGAGTTTTTTCCAAATGCCTTTTTTCCTGCTTGTAAAGGTAATTCTATGCTCCTTATAAGGAATTTGGAAAACATAGAAGAGTATAAAGAAGTAAAAATATCATCTGTGTTTGCATAATCTGAAATAACCACCATTAACATTCAAATTCTCTTTGTTACTTTTTAATGCATATTCATACAGTCATATGGACTTTTTGGCATGACTGAGATTACAAATATCTTATACATAATGTTTGGCATCCTGCTGTTGATCGCTTTTTAAAGATCAAAAAATTTATCAAATCTATCTTATCAGTGAAGTTTAACCCAATGTCACCAGCAATTCACCACAGCTCAGAGCTTGAGTCAGAGGCATTTAATTTCAAAGGCAAATGAAGAGATCTTGTTGGACGACTTACATCTTCAAGGAAAGAGAGAGAGAAAGAGAGAGAGAGAAAGGGAGGGAGAAGGGAGAACCACACTCAATTGCCCAATGGTTTTTTCATTTGCAATTGTCAAAGGCAACCACTTAGGTACTTGTCAGTTTTGAGGTGACTTGTGTTATTCTCTCAAGTTTCCCTATAAAGTGAGATCAGCCTTTAACACAAAGAAGTAGGGAGAAATCAGCCGAAAGTTGCGGAGCCTCATCTCTTGATACAAGGAGGATTCGAACAGCACTTCCATGCTCGAAGGACAGCGGTTCCCTCCCATGTATCAGCCTGAAGCAGCATTTATCAACCTATTTTCAACCCCCCTACTTCCCCCACACTTGGAAAGTCTCTCAAATCTGCAGCTAAACGGCTGCAAGTTTATTCGCCTTGACCATTGCTTTTAAAATACCCCCAGGTTATGAAAAGTGCTTCATAGACACAGCCTGAAAGAACCCGGGTCGTAAAGAATACCATCTCTTCCTGCAAATAAAGTCCAGGGAGGAAGCACCGTCATCCTTGAATCATCTCTAGCTTATTGTGATTTTGGCTGTGGCTCACTAGGCCTGAGATGTCTCCGCGGTTGGCACTGGTTCCGCATCGAGCCAGCTGACATCTGTGCAAGATCGAACAGTCCGGTCAGGTTTGGGAACCAGAAGAACCGGGCCGGCCTAGCTGGTCTGTTGTTCTCCGGCCTCTCCCGAGAGCGTCCTTTTAGATCTCTTTAACTATTTCTCCGTGGAGACAGCCCTCAGAGGATGCTCCATCCAAATTAGCGCAGACACGTCACTCCACCTACACGTGGCTCAGGTGAATTTTTCTAGGCTTTGCTGAGAAGAACCCAGGGAAGTTTTTCTAGAGGGACAGCTCTCTAGAGGAGAAAAACATAAGTGGATTCGTCCCTCGACAGTCAGTTTGGTGTAGTAGAAGTGGATTAGGCTTTGGAGGCAAACCGTTGGATAAGCTGCTTCCTCTTGCCAAGCTGCAGATGGTTCATCTGAAAAAAAAAAAAAAAAAGGAGCGCAATTGTGCCCATCTTTCAGGCTCCTTCTGAGGACAAGAGTGAATGGCATTGGGGGAACCCAGGACAGGCTCTGGGACCCTTCACTTCTCACTCCCTCTCCTTTCTTAGATGGTCTTAAGGGTTTTTCACAGTGAGTGTGGCATGTTGTAATAACACCTCGATATCACTAGCATCTTTCTTCAAGGGCCCAGCATGCCTTCATCTGCGTTTTCTCATTCAGCGAATACCCTTGTGACCTAAGGACAGCTGTCGCGATGGCTTTCACTTTTCTGCTGGAGAAACAAAGTCCAGAAAATTCTCATGATTTATTCGCCCAGGTGGATACCGTGAGGGAGAAGTCTCCTCTGTTTACTTCCTCATTTAACAAGTTTTTGGTGTGCGTGTGTGTGTGTGTGTGTGTGTGTGTGTGTTTCAGTATCTGCAAGGTAATGTGGGGTATGCAAAAATAAATCAGAGTTTTTCAGACCAGTGATAAAGCAAAGCAATTATGCTAACCAGAAATCTGAGCCATCTCAACTCACTGAGGTGTGACCACGAAACACCCAGCAGGGTGTGATACAGGCATAAAAGGACAAAGCATTCAAGAAATGCCATGACCCTCATTTCGCAGATGAGGAAACAGGCCCCAGGAGACGAAGTGATCCCATCTAGAGCCCAATTAATGGCAGGGACTTGAACTTCATTCTTCTGCTTCTGAGTGCACGTTGCACAACAAGGTCTGAACCACTCCTCCCCGCCCTGTCTCTGTCCGAAGAACTAATCGCAGGTGCTCTGTCGATAGTTAAGTTCCTGGCAGTTCCACTCATCAGCTAAGGGAACCCGAAGAAGTTACCTGACATCAGGGACTGTGAGACGGGGAAATAATAAGAGCTGTCTCATAAGGGTTTTCTGGGGATTAAATGACATGGCAGAGCGACTGGGTCATACTAAGTACCCAGCCAAGGCGTGAGCGAGGATTAGCCAGCCACCTGGAAAGCTCGACTCCACTCTGTTTCTCTCCCTCTTTTTGTTTCTCGTTTCCAAGTTCCTTTTCTCCCTCACAGGGTTCTTTTGGCAGAGTTCTTTTGGCAGATACTTATTCTGCCCTGGGGTAAACACGTGGCCCGTTTGTTACTCACGCATTCAGTCACTTAAAACATGTCTCTGATGTAGTTGAGCTCATAGGAAGCAGAGTGAAGCAAGGGCTGCAGGACGTCTTTGGGGTACAGCAAAGAGCCCCCACAGGGGTCTTGGGGTCTTGAGTTCTGGCTTTGGAGTCGAGAGAATCTGATTAAGGACAAGTCTTATCAATTATTAGTCATGCCCTTTCCTTTTTTATTATTTTATTATTATTTATGCCTACAGCACTTGTTCTTCCTAGGTGGTCTCCCATCCAAGTACTAACCAGGCCCAACCCTGCTTAGCTTCCAAGATCAGGCATCGGGCTTGTTCAGGGGGGCATGGCCGTAGACCAATGGACCGTGGCTCCACTAGGGCATGAACCCAGGACCTTCTGTGTGTAAAGCAGACATGCTAACTGCTACACTGTGGAACCATGTCTTAGTCATACCCTTTCCAAGTACCAAATCTCTCTGTTCTCCCATTTCCTCACCTATAAAATGGGGATGTCAACATCTAGTTGGAGAGTTCTTGTAAAAATGGAATGAGCTAACAGGTGCAACATGTCCCAAAGCATCTGATCCTGGTATATTCGTCCTTTTACTTTAGGTCACAGGCTGCAGGAAGGCAAAGAGATTACATGTACTTCATTCACCGTCAGGTTCTTAGTGCTGAGCAGATGCTCAGTGAAAATTTTTTTGGATCATCTAAAGCAAGGAATTTCAATGCTGGAGGTGCCTGGAGACTCAGAGGAAGCTGAGCGAGGATTTTTTTTGTTTGTTCCTCTTTAATCTATTCTGTTTTAGAAGTTTTATATGGTTCATAAAGGCCATGAAGATGTAGCCTTGTGTATATAAGTACTGGGCATGTACATTAAACACAAGTGACATGCATCATCGTTAAGTTATGTTTATAAGGCTGAAAATTGGAGACAAACCTATATGCCCAGCAAAAGGGAATTGGACAAATTAATAATGGTATGAACACACTCTGGTCATTTCTTCAGGTCTTTGTTCTCTTGTGAACTCTCCCACGTACACGTGAAAGTGTGATACAAAGTATGTGCTTTTCTTCTATCAATCTGTCTCATAACTGTTTAATTCTTAGCCCCAGCCAGAGGCACAAATAAGGTGGAGAGTGTTTCCTCCCCTCTAATTCCACTTTACTTCTGACCAGGAACCTAAGTTGAGCCCGTGATGCAGTCCTGTAATTTATTTTTTTCTGATCTATTCACTCTCCCAGACAATTATTTCAAACTTTCTCTCTTGGTGTGTCCAGTTCCTCTTCGCTCATCGGCACCCTCAGCAGAGGACTTTGCTAATTCTCTGAGAAAACTAAAACGATCGAAAGAGAATTTCTGCAAGCTCACATCACCATACACAGAAAATGAACTTGTCATGGATTGTAAACCTAAATGAAAGACCTGAAATTACAAAATTATCAGAAGAAAACATTGAGGTTTTGTGATCTTGGGTTAGGAAAACTTTTCTTGGATATGACACCAAAATCACAAGCAACGAAAGGAAAATAGGTAAATGGCATTTCCTCAAAATAAAAAACTTTTTGTGCTTCTGAGGACACCATTAAGAAAGTAGAGGGACAACCCAGAGAATGGGAGAAAATATTTGCAAAGTGTATATCTGTTAAGGGACTTGTATCCAGAATTTATGAAGAATTCTGACAACTCAATAATAAAAAGAAAAATAACTCAACTAGAAATTGGCGATGGATCCAAATAAACATTCTCTAAAGAAGATATACAGATGGCAAGCAAGCACATGAAAAGGGCTCAACATCATTAGTCATTAGAGAAACACAAGTGAAAACAATGAGATGGCACTCCACATCCGCTAAAATGGCTAAGGATATATCGATAAGGATATAGATGAGTTGAAGCACACACAGCCTGTGGGAATATGAAAAGAGTGCAGCCACTTTGGAAAGCAGTGTAGCAATTCCTTAAATGTTAACTTACACAGCATGTTCAGATGACCCAGCAATTCCACGCCTACTGACACACCGAAGAAATGAAAACTTACCTCCATGCGAACACTTGGACATGAAGGTTAAACAACGCTGTTCACACTAGCTCCAAAATGGAAACAACCCGAATATCCATCGGCTGATAAATAGATAAATAAAATGTGGCATAGCCATAAAATGGAATACTGTCTGGCAAAAGAAAGGAATGAGGCACTGATATATGCCCCAACATGGATGGACCCTGAAAACATTACACTGACTGAAGGAAGCCAGTCCCCAAAGGCCATACGTTGTACGATTCTCTTTATGTGAAATATCTAGAATAGACCAATCTATTGAGGCAGAAAGCAGATTAGTAGTAGCCTAGAGTTGTAGGGAGAGCAGAGAATGGGGTGGGAAGAGTTGAAAGAAAATGAAAAGTGACTACTCATGGCTGTGGAGTTCATTTGGGGGTGATAAAAATGTGAAATTGATTGTGGCGATGATTGCACAACTGTGAATATAGTAAAAACACAATGAGTGTTACCGTTTAATTGGTGAATTGTATGGTACATGAGATTTATCTCAATAAAGCTGTTGAAAGAAAGAAAGAAAGAAAGAAAGAAAGAAAGAAAGAAAGAAAGAAAGAAAGAAAGAAAAGAAAGAAAGAAAGAAAGAAAGAAAGAAAGAAAGCAAGCAAGCAAGCTACCACAGATACCATCTACTAAAATAAATTCTTAAAAAAGTCAGCTCGAAACCTGTCCACACTCTTGTTTGAATTCCCGCCCCAGCATCTGCCATCACCCCCATCACAGCTTTCGTGAGCGACGCTGTGATTCTGGGGTACCCGTACCTGTATGTGGGGTACCTGTACGTGTGCTGCCAGAGTGAGCACGCCTCACGCGTCTCTGATTCGCCCACACCGTACCAGCACGGTGCCCGGTGCAGGGCAGTGTGCCAGGAAATATTGGTTTAGGAAGTGAGTTCTCACACTTAGCTTGGGAAATACTGTGACATTGAACACATCTATCCATCAGGCACTTAATTATTTGGTAAATATGTGTTGTTCATTGTCATAAATAATACATCTTTGGTGTGTAACAGCTGATACACACTGCCGAAACTAAGATTCTGAGAACCGCGCTGTGCTTAACAACCTCGGAGGTCGAGAATGTCAAATTCTCTGAACACTTCACCTCTGTTTTGATCTCAACACCATGTAGCCAACATTTTTGGGGAGTAAGCCACTGCGTAGGTGGCCGACGTGGCTGAGCCTTGTCCTCTACCCTCCAGCCCAGCTGCTCATCCCCTCCATGGCCTTCAGCCTGAGGCCAGCGCTGCCGATGGTCCAGGTCATCCCAATCCTGTTTCTGAATCATCGCTGTGCCCCTGATGTGAGCACACGTCCTTACGAAAGGCTTGTGCTTATGGGTTATTCGACTTGACCTGGCAGAAGAGCCTTGAGCTTAGCCAGCAGACTAGAGCAAAGAAGTTGCAGGCAGAGGCAGGAGAGCAACGTGACAGTGGTGGAGGACGTATCCTCCTCCTTTCCCTCTGCATGAGAGCCTGCTGCCAGGAGAGGGGAGAGTCCACACCCCTTCGCCCCAGCACCCTGGGAGGAGAGCGTAGGGGGTCCCCCAGGGCGCACATGAGACTCCTGCCCATCGAAGAGGTTTTGCAGATCCCTTTCAGAACCGCTGGCTGCACCTTCAAGCTGATCTATACGACCACCTTCTCTCTCCCCGTGGATTTATTTGGTGGAATGATACACTGGTAGATGAAATAAAATAGAATGGACTAAAATGGCATCTGTTTTAGCACACCGTTATTTCTAAGGTGCGTCCACTCGGAAAATGAGCAACATGCTCAGAGGGGATTTTGAATAGGAACATTATAAAGGAACAGTGGTTCTCAACACACACAAAGGCCATGGAAGAGCAGCGTGAATATCCGGCAGGTCTCAGTTCGTGGAAGCCTGTGGAAACTGTCGGCAGAGGGAAGCGGTTACTTTACACCAACGCACCAAGCCAGGCTTGCGAGGTGTTAGTGAAACTCAGGAGTCAAATCTCTCGGGGGAGTGCTTGCAGGTCCGGGGCGGGTATGACTCTGAGCACAAGTCTGCGAGTGTGGAGAAGTCCTTGGGGACACTTCACTTCTTTGACCCATCCCACCCTGTGTACTTCTCGGTCATCCATGCTTTTCCCTACTGTCCTCACTCTTTCGTCCAGAGTGCTCTGCATCTTCTCCCTAATCCCGAAGCCTCGGGGCTCCCTGGAGCCATCTTCCAATGCAGCAGACTCATCGTGGTCAGCTTTCCTTCGCTTCCTGACAGGGCTGTTGTCCCCTGAGGACACCCATGGGAACAGCTGGTGCCAGGCCAGATGCCTCCGTGTCTGGGGAGAAGCCCTGCTTCTGAGGCTCCTG
>CM053515.1:101944544-101965533 GCA_028627145.1 Eidolon dupreanum
GAGTACTGGAACTCTTTATGGATGAAATGCAATTCCTGATTTACATGCTCTCTGCCACTTACACATCCACATAGCTAAGTAGGCTTTTATGACCAAGTAGATTTTCTCCAGCCTTTTTCACATTTTCTCAGTGACCAGAGACCAGAATCCCTTATTTTGTTTCTTTGTTTGCTTTTCGAATTCCAGGGCCTAATTCAACTGCAGCTCCTGAGACTAATGCCAGAAATTGTTTCTCAAGTTTAGTTTTCCTGACACGTAATTTAACCTTAGGTCAGTTCTTTATAATTAACACCATTGGCAACTATGTGGACTCCAGAGGGACCCCAAGTCTCCGTGAGCACCCAAAACCCTGCCGGGTGGTTCCTGGCGTTTCTGCTGGGAGCGTGCTGAGTTCTGAGCCCCAGTGTATCAGCAAGCTCCCAAAACCACTCGCCGGGTAGTTGATCGCTTGCCTGCTTTATAAGCTATGTGCCAGAATATAATTTTTAGGCAGCAAGATAAGAATCAGTTCCTTTGCTCTGATAGTACATTCTAATCAGCCAGGTCAGATAATCTTGGCGTGATGCAGTCATTGTGTTTGAGAGTACTGGCAGGTCTCTAAAAGTAATGCCTCGTCCAAAAGATTTCATGATGATCCTATTAACAGCCTAAACTCTTTCCTGGAAAAATACAAAAGGAGAACGTGAAAGTAAGGACATTTAGCTTTTGTCGGGCCATTTTTGAAATTTGTCCAAAAGTTAGCTTAGCGTCTAGGATAGGATGGACTACCTGTTTTAAAGGTTGGAAACAACACCATTGTTTTTCTTCCTGTGCATACCTGTGCTTTTAAATTGGAGTTTCCGGAAGTGCTTTGTATGGTCCCTCCTAAGATTTGGGTTTGAATCTGGACCACAGTTGGTCCAGTTGATCCGTTTCAGTTCAAAGCCAACACATTCCATGGCGGTCTAGAGGTCAGGGTTCAGCACTCTCAGTTGAAAGCCAACACTGAAGATTCATTTATGGCTACTAATCTGACATTCAGTGAATTCCGCAGATATGAGAGCTCTTTAGCCCACTAGGGTATGCTGAAATGGCCTTGAATATATTAGTGTCTGTGTAGAATGCTAAAAGTGATGATCACATGTTTATCTAAAATACTCATTTAAGCAGAGAGCTGTTAGACATAGTGACAGAAGTAATTTTGTTAGAAATTCCTACTTTATAGTGCCAACACATTCTCCTGGTTTAGGGAGGTAGTGCCAGATGCAAAGAAAACAAACAGTCCCCTGGGGAATCTGCCAGCATTCAAAGAATTTACAAAACGGAACATAAACTGAACAAGGAGTTGCTAAAATGTTTTCACACCAAAGGATTTTTCAACATGCTGTAAGGAACAGTGGAAGCTTTTGAAACATTATAGCAGGAAGGGGAGTTTGAGGTTATCTACTCTAACCCCGTAATTTATAGCTGAGGAATCAAGTTATTTGTTCAAGGTCGAACGCCAAGTTGGTGGCAGAGCTAGATCTAGAAGGCATTTCTTCATTCCTCATTGCGTAGTGGAAAGAGCTTAGATTTTGGAATTAGTCTGACCTGAGTTTGAATACCAGCTTTGCCACTTATAAACCTCTTGACCTTGAATGAGTTATTTACCCTCCCTGAGTCTTACTTTCTTGAACTACAGAAGAGGAATGATGCTGTGAGGCAGTCATGTGCAATAGATGGATTCTTCCAGTCATTCATTGTGGTGCCTGGTCCGTGATAGATGTTCATCTGATAATTGCTGTTACACTTTCTCGCAATGAGCAAAATTCAAGGGGTCCGGTAGCAGAGTATTTAGCGTTACATGGGCTTGGACCTTTTTGTAGCCTTTAGAAGGGTTGTGTTACTGAGCAAAATAAAGATACACTAAAAAGATTGTGACAGAATCATAAGTGTGAGCAAGGAAAATGATTTCAGAAATACAATATGGGGTGGTTTAGTCTGTTACAGATCATAAGCAGAATAGGTTGGGAATTGTTGAATACTGCTGCTTTTGCTGTTAACTATTGAAACAGAAAGCAGTGATGAAATCTAGTTGCTAAAATAAGAAATCTGATTTTTAAAAGTGAAGTCCATTACCCCTCACTTCATCATCAAAGCACGCCTTTTGTAGAAAATGGCAAATAAAGACGAGTAAGAGAAAACTTAGTCACCTTTCTATCACCCAAAGATAAACATATTATCATTTTGCTGTATTT
Source organism: Eidolon dupreanum (assembly GCA_028627145.1). NCBI lineage: Eukaryota > Metazoa > Chordata > Mammalia > Chiroptera > Pteropodidae > Eidolon > Eidolon dupreanum. The sequence goes on from CM053515.1 coordinate 101,946,761, forward strand.
TTCCATTGTTTTAATCAGAAGCATTGTTTATGTGGTTTTATATCTTGCTTTTTCCCCACTTAATTAATATTCCCCATGTTGTTATGACTTTTGGAGATCACAAAAAAGTGGGTTTTGTGTGGGACTATAAAAGTAATATATAGTTATTTTTTTAATATTTAAATATCAGGAAAAGATGAAAAACCAACTACAGTCTTACTAGTCAGACTTCCTAATATTTTTGTTATACTTTCTTTGCATTTCAGAATACTGTAATCACTTCTGATTAGATTTATAGTGAAACCTTATAATTAAGTTCATTTAGCTTACATCAATTTAAATAAAAGTCCATCAGGATGTTGAGGGCCTGAAGGGGTGGGCGGGGAGAGAGCGGCTTCACTTCTGTCGCCACACAGCCACCATCCCACTTGGGGGGCATGTGTCCCGGCCACGGCTGAGGTGTAAGAGCCTCTCTCTCCCTCCCTCCCTCCCCCCGCTTTTCTTTTTTTCTTTTCTTTTCTTTTTTTTTTTAACTCCTGCAGCCCCTGTTCTTCCTGGGGGTCTTCCATCCAAGTACTAACCAGGCCCAACCCTGCTTAGCTTCCGAGATCAGACGGGATCCGGGGTGTTCAGGGTGGCGTGGCCGTCGACAGGAGCCTTTCTTAACTAGGAGAATTCAGCTCTGAGTCCCAGAGGCAGCCACTGTGTGTTACCAGTTGCATCTCTCCTTAGCATTTAGGAAGGTCTGGTTACGTGTCATCCTGGGGGAGCCGAGGGAGCGGTCATTTAATTATTGTGTGTTATGTGGCTGAGATGAAGAGCCATGTTTAAAAAGGCTGCTTGATGTCGTTTTCTTCAAAAGATGTTTGGCCCTAGGACCTCTCAGCTCTGCTGCGCAGTGTGTGATTCAGGTAATTTAAGGTACGGGCTTTTTTTGGTACGACAAGGCCACTAGGTGAAAGCCACTCACTGTATCTGGTCCTGTTCCAACACCTTAGGAGAATGTGCTCTTTTAGATTCACTGAAGGACACCTGGAAGGTTCAAATGTAAGTAAATAGTGTTCCGTTTCATCTTGCCTTCTTGACTTTACAACCTGATCTCTATGTAAAGAGGTTAAACCAATGAGATGAAACTTCAGAAATGTTAAATGCGGCAGATAGCGGGGGAAAAGAGAAAAGGTTTTTAATGCAGCGAGCAAGTTAAGAATGGTTGAGATATGGCTTCACAGCGGCATCTGTGACAAAGGATCTGGAGGTTTCATTCCGGTGTAAGTCAAAGGAGTAAGTATTACGCGGTGTCGGCAGTGATCCCACACGCGGGTGGCGTGGGGAAGGACAACGCAGTACGGCGAAGGGGTGATTTGTGGGCTCCCGATGTGGTCAGTGTTCACTGAGGGGTATTTTTTAGGGGGAGGGTCGGAGAAAGCGCAGGAAAGGGTCAGGACTTTGTCACCAGGCACCGTCAGGAGAAGGCCTGTTTCTAGGAGGTAGGAAGAGAACGTGATCGTGGAAGAAGGGCCCCTTGTGTGAGGCAGAGAAAATGGTGGGGCATTGGACTGAAGAACGTTGTCATTGTCGAGAGTGCAGGAAGAGCATCAGAACACGGGAGGGCGTGAAGGACTGACCTTCCAGAACTTCCGAAAGGAAGAAAAAGATAAATTTGAATGGAAAACACAATTAAGTTCAAAGATGTGTATTTTTTAGATAGCTTGGTTCATAATAATACAAATGGGACATTGTTCATCAAGAAAAGCATTTTAAAGGCCAACCAAGCCTATAAGAAAGATCTGGAAGGATAGGATATCTTATGAAAATGAAGACCCAGTTTTATGAAGGAAAAAATGTCAGGCACTTAGAGGCAGAACTTTCAGGTAGTGGGAGAGTTGGATTCCAAACTTCGGGCAGTGTCATCATCTTTTTCTAATTAACACAGAGAGAGGGATACAGAGCAGATACATTTCTTTCTAGTGAGTTTCCTTTCTAACTCAAGCTCACAGCGAATCTGTCATAATTAAATTTTATCTTATGCATGAAATTGCTTTATAAGGCTTGGTGTTCTGTTTGTAATTTTTCAGTTATATATTCATAAATATCAAATGGGAAGTAAGGCACAAAAGTCAGGTGGCTAATAAAGTATTCTGTTCTAATACAAACAAGTTGTTTGTGTCATTATGAAGGGGAAATGTGGGCTTCCTATTTTAATCTAAACACTTTGAGGCAGTAACATAGTATCTGTGGCATTTTTCTCAACAGGAAATCCTTTCCATTTCCCATCACAATTTATTGGGTCACAAGAATAGCAGACGTACAGAAAGCATTAATGTGTGACTCTCAGGAAGTAATTTTCTGAGCATCCTGTCACATTTTCAAAAGTTAATTTCAGTTCTGCTAGGTAAAAATACATGTAATTTCCATATAGAAATATTTGATGCACATACAACTTACATTTTATTATGTTACTATATCAACTGATACTTGTTTTTGTTTAAACAGTTACACATCTGGCATGCTCAGCTTCTTGAAAATAAATGACAACTTCCTATTCAGATGCGAGTTAATTTGAATCAATTTGTGACCAAAGGTCTTGTCCCCAGCTCTGGCTGGCACCTTAATCTCGGGTGCTTACCAAGTTGATCTCTTTACCGTTTTGGCTTTGGACAAGATAGAGTGGGAAGTAAATCTGATATTCCAGTGTCCTCTTGGTGAGGTCGCATAGGAGGCGGCGAGAGGGTGTTCACGCCAGGGATTGGTTGTCGTTTCTGAGTATGCCTGACCGCTTGGACCGTGTGGCAGTTTCATCTATTAATGCGCCCCTTACCTACTCTGGTTTTTTATTGTTTCGTTTTTTTCCTTGAAAATAGAATGAAGTTATACAAATAGGCAAGAAATTTGGGCTACATTCTTTTAAAAGGCCCAGTTTAGACAGAAAATAAGAAAGTTCTAGGACTTGCACTGTCTCTACCTCGGTTCAGTGTTCTCAGTCCCAAGAAAGCTTGTCTGCTGATACCACGTACTTGGACGGATGCCCCACAAAGGCAAGACTTTTGTTTTGCTTTTTGCTGTGTCCCATGCCTAGAACAATGTCTGGGACTTTGTGGGCTCTCACTGAATACATGCTGAGTTGAAAGAATGAGTATTATTGGTACTTCATTTTTTAAAACTTATGGAAAATTTTCAAATATCCATAAAAGCAGAGAGAAGTATAATGAGCCCCATCTACCCATCTCTTTGCTTCAGTATTATCACCTTTTCCCCCTTTCTTTTTGGGGGATGGAGGTGAGATTGGCTTATTTTACTAGCACTTTGAATTGCTCTAAAAGGTAGTCCTTGAGAATTGTTAAATGTGGAAGATCTTGATCTTCACATTGACACAAATCTTTAATTAGGTTACATATTTACTTTCTCAAGGAACAAGACATTATTCTTGGTTGAAAAACAATGTGTAAACAATGGTAGTGAGGCACATTGAAAGGAAAGTTAGATCTACTTATCTGTATTTCTCGCATTTCTGCACGTCGTAGCACACATTCATTCATATAGTCGACATTATTTTTTAGAGCAGTTTTAGGTTCGCAGCAAAATTAAGTGGATTATGTAGAGAGTTCCCACACGTCTCTTCACACGCACACACACCCCCTCCTCCCTCCACTGTCAGCACTCTGCTCCACAGTGGCACATTTGTTACTGTCGATGAAGCTGCACCGACACAGCATCATCACCCAAAGTCAGCAGTGTTCACTCTCGGCGTAGTACAGTCTGTGAGTTTGGACAGATGTGTAATGACGTGTATCCACCACTGAATCAGACAATAGTTTCACTGCCCTGAAGCTCTCTTGTGCTTTCCCTGTCCATCTCTCCCTCCCTGTCTCCTCAAGCCACTGGCAGCCACTGATCTTTTCACTGTCTCCGTAGTCTTGCCTTTTCCAGAATGGCATGTAGTCAGAATCATGCAGTATGTCGCCTTCTCAGAGTGGCTTCTTTCACTTAGTCATATGCCTTTAAGTTTTCTCTGTGTCTTCTTTGTGGCTTGGGAGCTCATTTCTTTTCTTGCTGAATACCGTTCCACTGTGTGCATGGACCACAGTTAGTTATTCAGTCACCTGTTGGAGGACATTTGTTGCTTCGACTTCTGGCAGGTAAATATTCACATGCAAGTTTTTACGTAGACATAAGTTTTCGACTCCTTTGGGTGAATAGCAAGGAGCATGTTTGCTGAGTCATGTAAGAGTATGTTTAGCTTTGTGAGAAATTGCCAAACTGTCTTCCAAAGCTGCAATGCCATTTTGCATTGCCACCAGCAGTGAGTGAGACTTCCTGTGTTTCCACATCCTCGCCAGCATTTGGTGTCATTAGTGTTTCGGATTTCAGCCATTCTAATAGGTGTATAGTGGTATCTGATTGTTTTAATTGGAAAATGCCATTTTTATATTGGTCACTGAAGAAAATGCCACCCTACGTTTTTCTCCTTGTGTGTTTGACTATATAGTCTATGTTGACGGTTTGAATATTTTAGTTTTTAGTTTGAATATTTTGTGGGGCTGGGTCATTCATTAAACAGATACTTGGTAGCACCTTTCATGCACCTGCCAAAGGCCTGGGATGTGAGCTGGGTGAACTGTGGTCCAGTCACAGAGATGAAAGCTTCCGAAGGTGGAGGAGACACTAAACTCGGTTTGGGAAACGTCAGATTGTCCTGAAATTCCCTCTCCCGTGTGTATGAGTTAAAACTCTGGAGTTTCAGACAGTCTCGTTCTCTGTTCTTGAATTTCCCCAGGGAGGAATCACCTTTCTCGTGCGCACTCCGGAGGTCTCTTCCAGTACCAGTCCAGGTGTTCGCCGGGGCCCTCAGTCCCCAGTTGTGGGCTGGGCGTCTGGCCCTCTATAGCGATTACTTGAAATAATTGACGTTTCAGTTCAGTGTTGTAAGCGGCTTGTTAAGCCTCGGTATCTATGTATGTATTATCTGTATCTGTGTCTTTGTCTTTTGGGGAATGTTATCTGTTTTGCTTTGGAAAAAATAGTCTAATTTTTAAAAAAAATTTTAAAAATACGTAACCTAGAAATGAGAAGTCGTTCATAACCGCCCCTCCCGCCACCGTTATAATGTGACAAGACAGCGCACATTCTTCGCATTCAAACCCGTTCGTCCCCCAACCCCAACACACAAACCACACACACACACACACACACACACACACACACACACACACACACACAGACTCAATATTTAATCTTCACGCATACTATTCTGAAAGGCTTTTTTTGTCACTAATGACATCATTCTGATTGGCACCTACAAATGAAACCCATTCTTTTTAATAGTTGCCTAGTATTTTGTTATACAGATATTTCATAATTTATATACCTAGTTTCCTATTCATGGGTATTTACCATCCATTTCTTTGAATGTTCTAAACCAGTGCTGTTCGGTAGAACTTTCTGCGGTGATGAGAATTCTCTGTGCCTCTGTCCAACATGGTAGCTGCTGGCCACGTGCGGCTCTTGAGCACTTGAGATGTGGTTAGTGTGCCCAAGGAACAGAATCTTAAATTTTATTTCATTTTAATTAATTTAACTTTAAGTAGCCACATGTGGCTAGCGACTCCTGTATTCGACAGCACAGCCCTACACTGTGCCAGAGCCAAATCAGGTCATCAGGCTGCTGGCTTGACCACGTTCCTCCGGCGTTCATAAAGCACAGTTTAATGGTGGTTAATGGTGTTTAATGGTGTTTCTTTAACAGTCATATGAAATTCATTTGTAAACCTCTTAAAGAAATACTGTTCAGTGTTGGAGTCCCCTAAAGAAAGACCTGTGACATACTTCTTGAGTTTAGTTCCAAGAGTTTCTCTTCCAGACATATCAGTACATATACCTCCCTTTACCAAAAAATGACCTCTTTGTACCTTATTGTGCATCTCTTTTTACCGTGGTTGCCAGGGAGCCCACAGTTGAGTTTTGGGTTCGGCTATAGCAATGGGTCTTTTACTTCTCATCATTCCCCCGGCCAAACTATATAACTTCCCTCTCATTCTGAATTTAAATATTTCATTTTGTATATGGATTTTATCATAAAACTCTTCTCTTTTTTTGAAAATGGTTAGATTTTTACATGAACTTTTTGGAATCTATTCTGAGACTTCACTAAGAATAGATTAAGGCGATATCCACGTTAGTTCCCGCTCACGGCCCTGCATACACATGTCACATATCCTAACAGGACAGCACAGTGTCATGTGCGAGAATCTTCTTCATCACCTTAGTGGGAAATATACGTATTTAACACTCTAAAACAGAATTCTACCTTGGGTTGCAGAAAGTTACTTAAGCAGTTAGTGGTTGGCCATTTTTTATTCAATTATGAGTCAAAATTGGGTTCCTCTACCCTCTTCATTTGCTCTGCCAGTGTAATGCCCTCTTTAGCTTTCTTTGTAGATATTGGGAATCTTATTTTACTTGAATTTGAAACATATTCTTCAGGATTTCCTAGTTCCATACGTGGTGGCCTGTAGATAAACAGTAACTGCCGAATGGTGGCCAAATATCTTTTGACCCTCCTAGATTAGAACCTTGAGAAAAAGTGTACATAGATTTAAAAACATTTTTTCTTCCTTTGTTTCTGCCAAGTTTCCATCCCTAGATATTTTTAAATATTAGGATACCCTTAGTTTTTACATAGACTTGGAAGGCATACGGATATGCTGAGAAATTATTAATCAATTCCTTCGCCTGCAAGGAAGTGGGATAGAACCAGGAAACCACTGATGTGGTCACCAGGATAGCACGCTGAAACCACCTGTGTAACTCTTGGCAGCAGTGACACGACAACACAAGGTCTCAGCGAGGGTTCATTAGCAGGTGCGTGATCAAAAAGATAAACACATCCTCATGTGACAAAATTGGCCGAGTGCCGTTAGCACCACGGGTAGCTGTGTGTATGCATGTGTGCAGATACAGCCGTCGAGGTTGGGCATTTTTAGCATAATGAGGAAACTGGGAGAGGAAAGGGCTGGACGCAGGGGACTGAGCCCTGATTGGAGTTCCTGGCACCACAGACGCTGGCCGTGAACTCTGGAAGCCGCATGGGATTCCAAGTGCGATGTGCTGACAGACGCCAAGTGCTGATTCGCAGCAGAGGTGCAAGGCCAGGCTCCGCAGGAAAGAAGGACCGGGAGGCCTTTGAAGAAACGTTTTGTCTGTATAACAGTGGACTGTGAAGAAGATTGGGTCCATATTAAGATATTTGTTCTATTTTCTTGAGAACTGAAGGAAGATGGAAGCTGAGAATCTTTTCCTGCTTTTTATGGCATTGTTTGTAATGTTCATGAAAAGTAGACAGATGTAAAGCTTTTCATTCTACCTCAAATTAGAACTACTTAGATTAAATATAATGCAATTTAAATTCTTAAAAAACTAAGAAATCTGTGTTATGAAGGAATTTTTGGTGAATAAAATCGTTGCTCTCTTAAATCGCAGTGGTTGATTTGAGAGCAGTTCTGTTTCCCCTGTTCCTACATGTAGCAGGGCTAGATGGCTTTCACCAAGCTCCACGTTCTGACTGTTGCTAAGCGCAAAGTCGGCAAAGCTCCAGGGGACACAGGCCCCCAGTTCTCAAGAAGTTGCTCCTTTGGTTTCCCAGAGGCCTGCTTCATAGTCAAGCACTTCAGATAAACTTAAAAGTTTGAACAAGGAAAGGAGTGGTAGGACTTTCTCTGTCTCTTCATTTGGTGAAATAAACGGGGTAGTTTGTATCTCTGTCGGCTTGGTCTTTTCAGATGTTTGCTAAAAGGTAATTTCGTATTAGCATCTTCCAAAAAGAACCAAGGCGTGCCGCATCCCCAGTCCCCACCCATCTTTGTAGTAGATTTGTGTGTATCCGGTGGGGCAGGGGGTGTGGGGGGAGGTCTAAGTAGTTCTTTTATCTTTCCAGACTCCCTGCAGCCCAGGGTCGCTTTATAAGGAATTTGTGGCCTCGTTTGCTCCTGGGATATATATGGTCCTCAGACAAACCCGTATTGGACCCCTTTCCTGGAGACTCATTTTATACCCCAAATTAAAAAAAAAAAAAAACCTGAAAAACACAAAAGTATAAAAATGCATGAACATAAAATCCTGTAAGCACATGACTTCATAAACATTAATCATGCAAAGCCGAATGCTTAACATGGAAACAGTTTTAAGCGTTCCTTTGGCATACATCACCCATGCATTCTTGCCAGAAATGTGTCACCAAGTCTAATCCTGAGGAACAGTCAGCAGATGAAGCTCGCGGGGACCTCCACAAATCAGCTGGCCCGAACTCTTAGAAAATGTCAACCTCGTGAAAGGCGGTAGAGGTGGGGGACTCTTCTAGATTAAAGGAAACCCAAGAGACATAATAACCTAATGCAATGTGTGATCTTTAATTAGATTTTTTCAAAGTAACATCTTTATGAAGACATAATGCACATGCCATGATGTTAATCCTTTTAAAGTGTATAATTCGGTGGTTTTTAGAGTCGTGTGATGATCGCCACTAATTCCGGTGTTCCGTCACAGTGTAAAGGATGTTCCAGGCCGGTCCCTTCCCCCAGCCCTGCCCCGTAACCACTAATCTGCTTTCCATTTCTGTGGATTTGCCTATTCCAGACATTCCACCTCGGCGGGGTGGGACCACGTGCGACCCTTGCGGCGGGCGTTTTTCACGGCGCCGTCTGCAGGGTCTGCCTGTCGCGCTGCGTCAGTGCCTCGCCCTGTTTGCTGCTGCGTGACGCTCTGTCGCGTGCACGCACAGCCTGCTGCTCCTCCGAAGTTGGTGTCCCTTGGGTCGTTCCTTCTCTCGGCTGTTATCATAACATTGCTATAAACATTGGTACAAGTTTTTGTGTGGACGTGTGTCCTCCATGCTCTTGGGTATTGACTTGGTGCAGCGGCTGCGCGCCCCACTTACGTTCCCAGCATGAGGGTTCCGATTTCCGCACGTTATCATCAACTTGTTGCTTTCCTCTTCTGTGATAGATGGCCTGGCGGGAATAGCCTGATTCATATTGTGGTTTCGATTTGCATTTCCCTAATGACTAATGATGTTAAACATCTTTTCGCGTTTCGTGGCCATTTTTATACCTTCTTTGGTATAAGAAATTTAATCATTTCTAAATTAGGTGACTTGTCTTATTGTTGAGTTCTTTATTATTCAGCATGATACTAGACCTTTATCAGATAGATGATTTGCAAATATTTTCTCCTGTTCTGTGAGTTGTCTTTTCACTTTCCTTATCGAGTCCTTTGATGCACAGGAGTTTTTAATTTTGACAAAGTCCAACTTACCTCTTTTTTCTGTTATTTGTGCTTTTGATGTCATGTTTAAGAAACCATTGCCTCATCCATTTTTTAGGAAGAGTGGAATTTTATAACCAAATACCAGAAGGTTTACCTGTGTTCTCAGAGTTGTATAGTTTTTGCTCTTACATTTAGGTTGTTGATCCATTTTGAGTTTCGATCCATTTTGAGTATTGCAGTCTTAACAAAATTAAATTTTCCAGTTCATGAACATGGAATGTCTTTTTATTTGTCTTTAATTTCTTTCAACAAGATTTTATAGTTTTCAGTGTACAGTGTAGTTTCAGTCTTACATTTTGAGACTAAATTTATTCCGGAGTGTTTTATTCTTTTTGACGTTATTGTAAATGGGATTGCTTTCTCTCTTCACTTTTGCCTAGTTCATTGCTAGTGTAGAACTGCAACTGAGTTTAATATATTGATTGTATCCTGCAACCTTGCTCAACTTCTTGTGTTAGCTCAAACTATTTTTTCATGGATTCTTCAGTGATTTCTGTATGTGATCATCATGTCATCTGAAAATAGAGCTAGTTTTACTTCTTCTCCAACCTCTGGGTGCTTTTTATGTCATATTCTTGACTAATTGCCCTTGCTAAACCTTCCAGTACAATGTTGAGGAGAAGTACGGAGTACAGACACCTTCGTCTTGTTTCTAATCTTACGGAAAAAGCATTCAGTCTTTCACTGTTAAGTATGATGTTAGCTGTGAGGTTTTCGTAGACGTTTTTTAGAAGTTCCTTTCTATTTCTAGTTTATTGATCAGGTGGGGTTGGATTTTTTCAAATGCGTTTTCTGTGTCTCTTGAGACAATGTGGTTTTTGTACTTTTAACGTAGGGTACTGTATTGATTTTCATATGTTGAACTATTCCTTGGACAAATCCCACTTAGTAACTATGTATAATCCTGTTTATGTGCTGCTGGGTTCGATTTTCTGCGATATACATAGAGGATATTTGTGAATTCCTCAAATTTCCTTCTGTTACTGGTTTCTCATTTCATTCCATTGTGGTCAGAGGACATACTTTGTTTGATCTCAGTCTTTTTAAATGTATTGAGACTTACTTGTTTTGTAGCCTTCCATGTGGTCTATCTTGGAGAATTCATTGTACACTTGAGAAAAATGTGTATTCTGCTCTTACTGTGTACAGGGTTCTTTAGATGTCTGTTACTAGATCTAGTTATAGTGTTGTTCAAGTCTTCTATATCTTTGCCATCTTCTGTCTATTTGTTCTAGTCATGGTCAAGAGTGGGATATTGAAGTCTCCAGATACAATCGTTATATGGTCTCTTTCTTACTTTTAGTTTTTGCTTCATGTATTTTGGAACTGTTAGGCACTTATATGTTTATAATTCTTATATCTTCTTGATGGTTTGACCCTTTATTGTTATTAAATCTTTTTTTCTCTAATAACAATTTTTATTTTAAGTCTGTTTTGTCTAATCCTCTCTTGTAGCTAACATCTGTATGGTTTTTCCACGCCATAATTTTACTTTCAACTTATTTGTGTCTTTGAATTTAACATGTGTTTCTTATAAATAGTATATAGGCAGATCATGCTTTTTTTTCTTATTCATTTACATTTATGTCATTACTGATAAAGTAGAATTTATATCTGCTTTTTTGCTCTTCGATTTCTGAATGTCTTATGTCATTTTTGTTCCTCAGTTCCTTCATTACTGACTTTTGTGTGACATAGATATTTTCTAGTATTCCATTTTAATTCCCTTTTTGTTTGTTTGACTATATATTTTTGAGTTATTTTCTGGGTAGTTGTCCTGGAGTTTCCCATTAACATCTTAATTTATAGTAATTTGGTTCAAATTAATGCCAATTTAATTCCAGTGGTATACAAACACTTTATTCCTATTTAGCCCCATTTCCCTCCTCTTTGATGCATTTATTGCTTCAAATTATATCTTTAAAAATTGTATCGCTGTCAACTTACATTTATAACTATTGCATTATGGAGTTTTTTACAAGATGAGAAATCACCTGCTAATCTTATTGAGAATCCCTTTTACATGATGCGTTATTTTCTCCTGATGCTTTCAAGATTCTATTCTCTTTGTTTTTCATTTCACAATTTGACTATGATGTGTCTAGTTATGGCTCTCTTTGAATTTTTTCTACTTGGAGTTGAGCTTCTTGGATGTACCTATTATTTTTTAAGAGCAAATTTGAGATGGTTTTGGCCATTATTCCTTCAGATATTCCTTCTTCCCCTTTGTTTCTCTTCTCTTTCGAGGACTGCTATTATGTGTACGTTGGTCTATTTGATGACAACCCTCAGGACTCTGAGGCTCTGTTTAAGTTGTCTTTCATTCTGTCTCTAAGACTGGATAATCTCAATTGACCCAGTTTCAAGTTTGTTGATTATTTCTTCCACCAGTTTACATCTGTTGCTAGGCTCCTCTTTTGAATTTTTTAATTTCAATTGTTGTATTTTTCAACTCCAGAACTCCTATTTAGTTCTTTTATAGTTTTAGTTTCCCTATTGGTATTCTCTTTCATGAGGCATTTGTTTTTCTGCTTTTCTTCAGTTCTTTACGCCTATCTATAGTAATTTATTTAAACTCTGTGTCTGGTAAGTCCAATGCTCGAACTTCCTCAACAGATAGGTTTTATTTGTTGCTTTTTCCCTCCTTTGTATGGGCCATGCTCATTATTCATGTCTTGTATTTTTTTTTTAACTAGATGTTTTAGATAATATAATTTGGCAGTTATAAAACTCAGATTCCCTACCCCCACCACCACCACCACACACACACCAAGTTCACTGTTACTGTTGCTGTTTGTTTGATAATTCTTCCTGGACTAAGTTTATAAAACCCGATTTCTTTGTTATATATGGCCACCAAAGTCTCCACTTGGTTCTCTTAATTGTCAGCTAATGATTAAATAAAAATTTCCTAAAATACCTGGAACCAATAAGTCTCCCAGTCTTTGCAAAGTAATCCTTGTCAGTGCAAATCAGATCATGCTACTCCTCTTCTCAGAACCTTCCAATGGCTTCCATTCTCACTCAGCAGAAAAGTAGAGTCCCACAGTTGCCTACAGGACCCCATGCAGTCTAGCCCCCTGCCCCCCCCCCCAACCACACACACTCCCTGTGAGGCCACCAGGTGATTCTTTTTGCTGATCCCCAAACATACCAAGCAGTTCCGACCTCAGGGCCTTTGCAGTCCCCAGATATTTTCATAATACCTCTCCTCCAGGTCTGTATTCAGTTGTCACCTCAGCAGGGCTTCCCTCTCTACCCCCCTCCATTCTCCATCACCCTTCACTGCTTTATTTTCCCCATAAATCAAAAATTAGCACTGTCTGTCATACTCTGTAGTGTCTTTCCTTTGTTTATCGTTTCCTTTCTGGAATGTAACTTCTTGTAGAGATTCTTGTAGAGGTAGAGATTCTTGTTTGTTTTGTTCCCTGTTGTATGTACACTGAAGGGAAACCGCTTGAGGATAACTGTTTGTTGACTGAATGAATGGTGATCTTCCTCAATCTGTTCTTATTTAAGAATGAGACTCTAAAATGCTGATGGGAAGCTCTTTGTATGTGATGGTGTTTTCATGCTGACTCGTACCTAGTGACTGTTGGAGGGTTCTGAGATGTCAACATCTGCATCCTCGAGGATCTTTCCCTTTGTATGGAGAAGAGTCCTCCAGTTTCTTTCTGGGAACGTTGGGCCTTTAGGCGACAGGGGGAAGCACAGCAGCACCTGCCATTCTGGGAGCCGAGGAAAGGAGCTGAGGGCCACACGTTTTATATGCAAACTGCCGTTTAATTCCACTCATTTGAGCCCCACAGCGCAAGTCCCCTGTGCCAGGTACCCACTGGCGTGGAGCAGCTTCCCGTCCCTTCCTCCGCAGAGTTCTCTCTCTTGGGAAGGGTGGTGGGAGCTTAGGGATTCCTCAGCTCGCTCAGGCTCAGGCCTGTTCCCAGACACGTGGATCTGGACGCGCTGGGCCTCACTAGGGGGAGCAGCTCCCCTCCTTTCTCTCTGTTACTTGCCTCCTAAGCACCCAGCATTGGCCATGTTAAATCCCTTAAGCTACTGTGTTTTCTTCTTCTGTCCTAGTTGTCCTTGAAGGTTGATACTTTATGTTGATTTGCCGTCATTTTAATGAGACTTGGGACAGAGAGGAGACAAAAATATGTAGTTAGTGTGCCTTCATTAACTAAAAGTTCTCCGTCTTCTTACTGTTGGTTTTCATTTTGTGTTTGAATGTTTGCGGGGGTGGAGGGTCCTCTGTCCCCTAATGCAGGAGCAGGGATGCCCCTCTTGTGAGTATTTGCATTCCCAGTTAATCTCACACAGATTAACTGTTGGTCTGGTCAGCTGATAGTGAGACAGTGGCCTCAGCGATCTTGCTTTCTTATTTTTTACTTGGCCTTATTTTCTTATTTTATTTCAGTGCCTAAACTAATTTTCAAAAACTAAATCAAAATTGAAATCATAGCTGTAATAATTTTTCTCCTTTTTAAAATAAATCTTTAAAAATGTTGAAATTAAATTGCTTCTTTTCTAATCTGATTTTTAGGAATGAGAGAACAAAGCACTACAAGTAGAGTACCTTTAAATGACTCATAATTACGAAAATGCATATAAACTTGGGTATGCAATTAGGCAGCTAGTTATGTTGCAAATGCAATTACATGCTTAAATGCATGGCCACTCCCTCGGCTCACCCAGCTGTCCCTCTTGTCTTATGCTTATGATCAGTTATTATTAAGCCACAGCTGTCAGAATTTGAAAATACATGCTGGTGCTAGTGGTGCCTTTCAACCAATAATGGAAGAAAGTTTGAAAAGGAAATTTTCCTTTAAGTTTATATATCTCAGAGTTGGTCTCCTTCGTTGGCAGAATCCTACTGGAGATTTCAGGCTATGCAATTAGAAAAATTATGATTAATCATAATAGTGGTTAATGATATTTACAGTGTAGCATACCTCCATCATCTCTGATCTGCAATTCTGAAATCTAAAAAGCTCTGAAAATTTTTTATAATACATTGATTGCAAAACCTTATCTGACCTGCTTCATTGGAGCCCAAACCTGATATGTGATGGATGATGAGACTTTTTCTCGTCTTTATCTGTCCCAAGTCACCAGTGCAAATATGTAATCACTTTGCTGCAGAGATATTAATGTGCTTCATTATGGACCAATAGTTTCTGATAAAGAGTTATGGCCTTGTAGTAAGAGTGACAGATTTCTGGTTGCATGCAGGTTAAAATGCTAATGAGGGGTGAAACCCCATACCTCTTAGAGTGCTAGTATTATTTTTGTTATTACTGTTTTTGTTATTGCTTTAGTTTTAGAACTGATATTTATATCTACTTTTAGAATGTCCTGAAAACAGTTCTATAACAAAATAATTAGGTGATTTACATGGTTGCAAAATTATTTATATTCAAACTCTCCCTTGTTACTTGTCAGTAAGTGTTGTTCTTATCTGCTTGGTGGCATCATAACAATGTTTAAACTGAGCTTCCAGGATTACTGCAGTGTAAAGTCACTGAAAGGTAAAGTTGACATTTTTTCTAACCAGGAATCTTCTGTATAATTAATAAGTAAAATACGTATGTATATTAATTTTATGTAGGATTAAATTCTAACTATTTAGTATGGCAATTATGTTTCACGGAGTATAAAATCATAAAACCTCTTCAGAATTTTTCAAGATAGCATTGTCTCCTTCGACGTTGTCTTGATCTCCTGCCTCAGCAGATAAAGGCTTCCCAGAACCACTTAAAGATTTGTCTTCTGTGGTACTAATCACAATATATTTTACTTGATTGTTTTCTAAACTTTGTTTTACTTATATTTGACAGTTAGCTTTTAGCTTTTAATAAATATTCAGTTAACCTTTGGAGTGAATGAATGAATGAAGTTGAGGAAATTTAAGAGTCATCTAATCCTTCCACACAAGTTTGCTGTGTGTGAAACAATTTTCCTGTTGGATTCCATTCTATTATCTAATATTATAGAGTATACTGCTTGGAACACATTAAATATGGAACTCAGTAAATATGCATTGAATGAGAATCTACCACCTTATATTTAATGGGTCTAGTTTTATCATCTGAACTTAAAAGTATATATTTAAGGCCTTCCATGTGATGTTATGCTCTCCTGTGCTATCATGATTCTCTTTCCAATTATCATTCAAAAATATGATTCACTTTCCACTGTATGCTAAAATATATTTTGAAAAAAATTTTAGGAATATTTTTTAAATCAACTGCATGTACTTGGATATATTATGTACTTCTATGTGTTCTAATATAATTATATATCAGTTGAAGTTTCCCATGCATAAGCTAATTTTGGTTCAAAGTTATATTTTGTTTTTTGATACAGTGAAGTAATTAAGAATTTTCTTTTAAAAAAAAAGAAAAAGAAGTTTCTTAGTTGCTAAAATAAAGTATTTTAAATTGTTTTCCAAATTATTAACAACTCAAGAATTTCAAATTTAATTGCTGTTCTATGTTCACAATTATTACTTTTAATATTAATAGTAGGAAAACCATAAAAATTTGTCATACTCAGTAGCGTGATAAGTGAATGGACAAATGATGGCGTTTCTACGGAATGAGTGCAGATTGGCCGCTGTCTCCAGTAACAATGTTAATCCTGTTGTTTTAGCTGCCCTCGCCCTCGATCTGTTAAAACCACCCACCTAGTGATCCTCAATCTTTATGTCCCCCTCCACACAGCTGTGGGGGTGGCATAGTAGTTTTTCAATAGCAGAATAAGAGAAGGAGATACCTTCTCTGTCCGCTCCCCGAGAATTTTAATATTTATCCTCTTTCCTCCCCATGCTTTAGTCATTTTTGTCCCTTGCCAGAATATATGAAATTTTTGAGTTTTAAAATTAAGCACACATAATTAACATTTTAAAAGCAGATTGTCATCATAGAAGCAGATGGTCTTGGGCATGTGGCATGTATTTTCATGTATTTTTAAATTGGTTCTTTGTCCTAATGGATTAGAGCAAGCAGACACTTGGCTGCATTTGTGTCAGGGCCTTCCCCATAACATGTCGATAAAAGATTCTTTCCTGTTTTGGAGGACCAAGTATTTCCGTTTAGATTGCCCGACGAGATGGGCATTAAAGTTGCTGAGGGACCCACAATGTCCCTTTATAGCAGTTTGATGAATCAGTTTCCAGTTCCTTACTTTTACTGACGTGTGACTAGGAGATTTTTATACTTAAAAGGGGAAGGTCATCAACAGATAATAGAAGTTTAAAATAGATTAGCCTTCACCAATTTTCTGTAACAAGCAGAACTCTTAAGGTACATAAAATGGAGATAAGCAATCAACAATCAGTTTTGACTGAAGTATATAGTATAGCAATATAATGATAACTCAGAAAACCTAAAAACTTTTGATGTAGTAGTAATAGTATTACCAGTGATTAAAAAGAATGTTTCCTTCAAGCCTTAAAGCCTGAAATCTAGGAAGTAAATTAATATATTTTTAGAGATTGACATGTTTTATGAATGAAGACAGCAAGGAATTTTTACACGTTAACTAATTAATTTTGTGGTCATTTTAGGTTCATCAGAGGATGTTACACATGGTTAGCCCTCTCACTGGGCGAGCCGGCCATGTTTTTACAACTTAATGGTAGATGTTTGACAAAAGCTCTACTGCAGATAAAACCTGAGATTAATGCCAGTTAAATCAGTAGTTTCAACTTGTTATGGTTGTTCTGATGTTTTTCTCTGAAAAGGAACTAGGGAGACATAAAATCAACCCATTAGGTTTAATTTTGTTTTTGATGGAAATATTTCCTCCTGTAAAATTTAATGGCCATGAATTTGACTGCAGAGATTATTCACCATAACCAGATCTGTCCCTGAGAGGCAATTTAAAACAATTCCACTAGAATCCAGATAACTAATCAAAAAAGAATGTTGTGGAACATTATCAAAAAAGGACTGTGTGAAAGTAAATTGAGATCTGGTCTGATGTTTTGATATTTCTATCTCTCACCCTTCCCCCAGAAAAGTCAGTAAACACATAATGCCCATGTTTATGAGATTTAAGGTTTAAAGGTGAAACTGCTTTATTATGAGGTCCTCTGGTCACCAGTGCCTCTTTGTGTAGGCAAAATAGGTCTGGCTTTTCCAAAAAGTGTTCTTATATCCAGTATTTTTATAGGAAGGTATTTGAGTATTTTTATCTGAATAAAGACAGTTAGACAAGTTTAAAAATACGTTTGCCATAGAAGACCTTTTAAGTCTTAATACCCTACACATATTAAATTCATGAATGCATACATGTTTTACGAATGAACAGTTTTATTTATGAAATATTTATTGAGCACCTACTACTTGGCAGGCAATGTTCTAGATACTGGAAATTCAGCATTTAAAACAGATAAAGTTCCTACCCTCCCAAGAGGACAGTATCTTGGATCTTACATTCTAGAAAAGTGATGACAGTTACTGTACTCTCTTCCTGTCTAAAAGAAGAGAAGATTGCTATCTTAAGTCGTCCACCAGCATGTGGTGGAGCTTTGCGTTGCAAGATTTAAGACTGGCGAGAAGCAGGCGCCCTGTGGTTGCAAGTGCCTACACCGTCACTCTCATAAGGCGCCCCATGCTTTTCCTAGGTTGCTCACATGTTCGTTCCAACCTGAAGTTCTGTCACATGTACTTACTCAGGGTCCCAGCCAGCCATGTTTTCTCCAGCCCTCATTAGTCTTCCTCGTGGACTAAGTGCATTGCTTTAAATAGCTGAGTGTGCACTTGTGTGCAAGTGTGTGTGTGTTTGCACAGGTCTTTCTGCTTCAGCTAGATTTTAAACTCCAGGGAGATCACAGTCCGTGACTGGTTTAGCACACAGCCTTGTACGTAGTAGGGCTATTGATATTTGTTTACTTCAGCTACTGTCCTGAAATTGCTTAAAATCTTAGCAGTCTCTTTAAAAAGTGTTCAACATTGAATTTTTAAGAAATGCCTTGCATTTCTTGGAAGATTGTCCTGTATGGTTAGAGTCAAACCACTTAGTGTTTAAAACCTTTACATCTGTTTTCAAAAATTGTAGATTATGCTAATATGGAACTTCTTGATAGGACTCCTTCTGTGTTCATTAGTTGTTGTTTTTCATCGTCCTGAGCCCCATAGCCTTTGACAGTAAGGGTGAGGTCCCGCCTTCTAATCAGGCAAAAGACTGTAAGTTAGTGTGGCTGTATCTAACATTTTTTTATTATTTTTTTTGGATTGATTGACTGAAAAGGGCATTAGAGGCCGTTTTTCTTTGTTGTAATGCTCCCACCTTCCTTTCTCCAAAAAGCTTAAGCTAGATTTTATAATTTCATTATGATTCGTTTTTTCCCTCTAAAATCGATTCCTGTCGGAATTCGCAGGCAGGTAGTCAGCGGAAGTCCTGTTCTGTCAGAGCCCAGGGCTCTTCCAGAAGCCCAGCAGCACTGCCTTCCCAGGCTGCACGCCTCCTCC
>CM053515.1:101966033-101984582 GCA_028627145.1 Eidolon dupreanum
GCGTATCATGTCTTATTTTGAAGATACTCTCCTAACCTTTCTCTGTGCAGATACCTGCAGTAAATAAATAATCTCCGTGGCATAACAGAGCATCCTTATTTGACGGCCTGCACCACTACTTGTAAATGTAATCTAAAACTAGGAAACCCTCTGAAAGACATTTAAAAACATCATTTAAACCAGTTGCTGATTGGTAGTGAACTTTTTGTTCAACCATACTGAAGTGTGTTTGCATACATGTTAATGGTCACATGTATGGTTATATATGTTGGCATAAATTTGATAAGCTATTCTTTTTGGGGGGAAAACATGCCTCTACATTACTATTGTGACATGTCCTTTGGTTTTGGAAGCTATGGGAGATGACAATGATCTTACCACCGCCACTACCACTGTTCCCACTGGGCAGTGTAAACGATGGCAACTTAGCGTCAGTCCGAATGTTATTTTAAAAATTACCTGTTTCATGGAATCCAGAAATCTGAAGAACCACCAGTATAAGGAACCATTTTTTATCAGTCTGTCATGGTTCATAAAGATTTTTTCATCATTTTTATGCTTTAGTGTCACATTAAAAATAAGTAAGAATGATATTGCTGAAGTGAATTAAAATTTTCTTCATAGTTTTTAAAGATTAATAATTGTAATCCTTAAATTTTTATTCAAAAGTAAGATTTTACTGTAATCAAATTGTCCAAGAAAAATATTTTAATCAAGATTTCAAAGACCCACCCTCTTCTGGTTTCCTCTCCCCAGGCCTCACACATCTCATTGGATCGCCTTTTCTCCGAGCGTATATGCACGGGTTTTTCATGGACATAAGACTCTATCACAAGGTAAGTGCCAAAGTGCAGTTGTTTTAGGTGGCTAAAGAACGATTATAGCCATTTGTTCTCTACTTACTTGCGTTTTCATAAAACATACTTCTGATTTGTAAGAGATTCATCTATTTGACATAGTAGTAGTCATGGTGTATATGAAACGTGCTGCTAAATATGATTTTTTTTTTCCACTTTGAAAAGGTGAAATTGATGGTAAACCCATTTGCTTACGAAGAATATAGGAGAGATAGGATCCGGCAGAAAATAGAAGAAACCCGTGCTCAGAGAGTCCAGTTAAAGGTAGGTATTGTGCTCAGTATTGGATTTGCTAGAGAAGAGTACTTAATTTTCATTTTGTGTAGTATTCCAGAGAAACTTGCCATCCATCTCTGAGTCATTCCACCCTTAGTTTACATTTTTTACTAATATTTTTGGTATATTTTATTTGTCAAGAAGGTGGGTAGTCAACAGTCTTATCATCACAGACTCTATGGTAATGGTATTACAGGGAATGTCAGATGGGCTGACACTATCAGCCCTCCTAAGGACATCCTATGGCGTTTTTAAATGGCATTCAGAGTTGGCGTGCTGGGGCTTTGCTAGTCCCCATTCTTAATTACCTTTGGCTGTGTCTGAGGCCAGCTGCTCAGATCATGGGAAATGGGCTTTAGACTCTGTCAGGGTCCAGACAGCAATCGGCCCACACTCGTTACATCAACAGAGAGAATTTTGTGTAAAAAACAGTTGACGAGGTGTCGGAGCACTGAGAGGCACAAGCATGGGGCGTTGGTACGGGCGGCGGCGGCTACAAGGAGGTGTCTGCGTGGAGCCGACTCTCCAGGCCTGGGCAGCGGGCATCTGGCGGGGGCTGCCACTGCTGCTGGCGTCCTGGGGGTGGCCAGGGCAAAGAAGAGCTGATGTGTGGTGCCAACCCAACAACAAGCAGGCGGGGAGACCGCGTCCTTTCTCTCTGTCCTGCGCTCCCAACTCTGTAGTGACCCTTCTTGACTAAGGTCAGCCACCAGTGATAGGCGTTTCCAACTGGACGTTGCTTAAACACACACACGCACACACTGGTACAAGACTAGTGACTGGTTTTCTCTTTTTCCAGATTATTTGTTGAGTGTTTAGAGTGGTGAATATGTGAACGTTGGCAAGGGAGCCAGGGCTGTGGAGTGCTTTTTTCCCAGCTCTTTGCTTTAACCTCGAAAGCTAAAATGTAGGTGTTTTAACAGCTTTTTTTTTTTTTTTCTACTAGAAATTGCCCAAAGTTAATAAGGAGCTGGCACTTAAATTAATTGAGGAGGAGGAGGAGAAACAAAAATCAACATGGAAAAAGAAAGTTAAGGTAAGATTTTATTACTTTTTCTTAGTAGTAACTTAAAGCTTTTTTATTTTTTATTTTTACATTAAAAATACAGTGTTTTTCTTTTTCCTGCTTATAAGAAGTACATGCTCAATATGGGAAGCTTATAAAATAGGAAAGAACATAAGAGTCACCTACGTAATTCTACCCAGAGAAAAGCATCATTAATATTTTTGTGACTTTCTTTCCTTATTTCTCTTAAAATTATAACTTATAATAGCAAGATACTATTGTATATATACAGTATTTATCCTGGTTCTATAAAATAACATCAGTGGCTTCCCATTTTATTAAAAATTCTTTGTAAATATTTTTGAAGCTTCACATTCTAGCTTGTGGGTGTATTATAATTAAACCTTTAGATATTTAGATTGGGTTTTTTTGTACTAAGTGGGTTTATTTGTAACTCCAGAAGTAACCGATTTTGATTTAGACTTGGCACAAGGGGGAGTGTGCACACTCACGTGTAACTGCCGCCTGCCTGCCTTTACTAATGTGGAAAGAGGCAAAGATCAGTCAGCAAGTAAATGGAGGTTAGCGCTTCGTTCGGCTGATAACTCTCAGGACGGGGGACTTTGTCGTTTTCTCAGCGGTGTGAGAGTCCTGGAGGAGGTTCCTCGCAGTGCTGTGTTCTTGGATTCGCATGTTTCCTAGAAGGCCGTGGGTGGTGGGGCGTAGGTCTCCTGCAGGGCCCAACCAATGGCCTGACTTCTGACTCCGTGGCGTGCTGCCCCCCGGGGGTGCCGCCTGGTTCTCCTCTCTCCCTTCGGGGGAGTGTGAGCCCCAGACGAGTGAGCTCCTCGCCTGTCTGCTTTTGTCCACTCACTCCAGCAGTGCCAAGGAACTACACCCGGAGGGTCTCGCTTCTGGGCCGCTCGGTCCCTCGTGTCACTGCAGGTGACCCTCCACGTTACTGGGTCTTAGTTTGCTTAATTCTGCAGCGTGCGGGGACAGGACCAGAGAGGGGCGTTCTCGGCACTGATTTCTAAATGGCTTCACACGCACTGCCCCCTCTGCTGTCCTCTGCTTCCTCATCCTTTCTGCACCCTCTCATCCCGGTCTGTTATGTTCTTTTAATCTAGTGTTGAAATCTGAATTTCCAGAAGCCCGCTTTGAGTGAGTAGGTGGCTTTTATGTTTGCCCTTTCATTTTGTGAATCTCGAAGTGCTTACGATGTGCTTCCTGGGGTGACTAGGGAGGCCGCCTCAGCTCCATACTGTCAGCTGAATCAATGGGCGTGATCTCTGGGTCGACGTGCCCTAAAGCTTCAGGGGGAAGAATGTGGCGCCAACCCCGGCTGCAGAAGCACGCACTGCTGTCTGTGTTTCATGCCTATGAGTCCTTATCATCACATTTAATGTCACAGAGGGTAGGACACTTAAACTAAAATTTAATTTGATACTTTGTGCAGCGTAGTGTCACAGTTCAGGGGCCTTTTTAAAAGACGCTTATGATTATGAAGTTGTGGGGTAAGTCCCCTCTCCCCCTGCCCCCCACCTTTCTGTCACAGGCTTTGCTCGAGGTTGGGGCAGCCGGAGGGTTTATAACACAGCCGTCCTGACTGCGCTCGGGGTGCAGGACGCAGCGAAGACGTGCGGACTGATCTCGCCCGTCGGTCAGGTCGCCTGTGCCTCTAAAATTTTTTGTCGAAACATTGATAAGACAGGCTGTCCTGTAAAGAATCGTGGGACTAGGTCCCGATTGCACGGCAGGTGGCGGGGAGGAAGAACCGGAGGAGTTCGGATCTCCCTCCATCAGACAGCTGCTGCTCTCCAGCTGCCGGAGGCTGGAGGTGCTGTCGTAGCTATGTCACCTGATGGAATTCTGCTGGACAGTGGTTAAAATATGCCCCTGCTCTGTTTTTCGGTGGCTTGCTAACCCAGATCAGGCCCTGTGGTCAGAGCCTAGTTTTTTGTTTTTTTGTTTTTTGTTTTCAGAAATACTTAAATCCTTAAATACAGTCTTCTAAATCTGAGGTAGTAGATAAGGCTTATATGATTTGTTCTTTAACAGGATTATCTAACTAAAATGAAGACCTTAAAAACCATTCATAAATTAAGGAAAGAACCCTTCATTATAATTGTAAAGAATACTTGAAAGAATTGTTAAATCCATCAGCAGTTTGTTAGTCTTGACTTTGAACTCAGCTTTTCAAACCCTCAAGAGCTTTGATAGCGCTGATAACTCCTGATTTGAAAGTCAGTGTGGTGAAGTTACGTTCTGCTTTGGCTCCGACTGAACTTCCATGGAGCCAGACAGTGAAATATGTTCCCAGATATTGCTGCTACCAATAACATAATTAACGTCTAATAAGATGTTGACGGTTCAGTCGACATTGGACCAACAGTGAAAAGTGACCCACCGCATAATGTCAAAAAGCATTATCTGGACCTTATTCCAGACTTAGAAATTTGGCATTATTCATTCTAGTTAAAAATTAATTCAGTTATTCTTTCAACAAGTATGTTTTGAGCTCCCCGTGTGTAGAAACTGCTCGGGAGGCATGGCACCCATGACCCATTTGATTTGTAAGGGTCTAAGTAATGATTAGAGCCATTTTTCTTACACGTGTCATTTCCTTCCTGTTGGCCTTTTCTGCTTAGAGTCTGTCTGAACTTCCTTCTCCCGGATTCTGCCGCAGCTCGCCCGGGTGCCGTCGTGCATGACATCTCCAGAGTGTCCTGCAGCCCGGAAACCATGGGCGAGGCATCTGAATGGCCTCGGGGATTATTCAGCACCATTAAGAGTTATTATTAAAGCAATAATTCATCTCTCCAGGGAAAAGATATCATCACACAAAGGCACTGGGTTGCATCAGATCGATTCTAATATCCAAAGTATTCTTTTTTTAAAGCTTTTTCAGCGCCAATTAAAATTGTATTCTTTATTAGAGTTATATACACATAGTTTGGCTATCCCTCGGTCCTCCTCCCCCATTTTCAGCTTTCCCAAGACAAACCCTTTTGCCTAAAATAGCTGATTATTTTGGTCTAATACTCTGTGTCTCTTATTGTTGCCCGTAGTGCTGCTACTTGCCTGGTAAATGTCAGTGTTGTCTTGATGACCTTCTCTCCCACGGACACTCTGGTGTGACTGTGCTAAGTTCGGGATTCAGCATTTCATTGTTAGGACTGTGCACGTGTTCTTCACGTCCAGTCACCGTCACCTTATAACCTGTGACTGTCCTTCCCACACCTCCCTGTCTTCCCTGCCCTTTGTCATCGACCTTTTGCTTGTTTTCTCTGTAGTTATCACTACCTCGCCCTCAGTTCTTGGCCCGTCATCTAAATCTCAAGATATTTATATGAAGATCAGTTGATGCATCCATCTTACTTTTTCTGAGAAAGTCTGTCCTCCATCTTCCTGTTCTGCTCTGTTCTGGCTGGTCGTCTGGGCATCCTGGTCCCCAGCTGTCATCCTGGGGGTTCACTCCACCTCACCCAGTGTTGGGTACAGAAGTCTGAGGACCTTCACTTTTCTGAAGGACTATTATTTCCAGCCCAGACAAGTGTAAGGGTGTAGCGAAGGGATTTTCAAACATGCAAGTTTTCAACAGCAACAAATTACCCTCACGTGCTTCTTTTCTTCAGGAAGTTCCTTAGGACTTTCTGCTCTAAAGTAAGAGTGTAAGGCAAGAAAGAGAAGAGTCCAAGGCAGCTCCCACGGTGGCTCTGCACACTGGAGACCGTCTTCCAGAAATCCAGTCCACGGTGCAGGCCACCTGGGGGCCCTTTCGAGCCATAAAAAGGCTCTTCAGCTGGGAAGTTTTCTTGGGAAAAAAAGAAGTAGTTTTTTCCCTGCTGCGATCCATGTTTATTTGTTCATATTTAATAGGGAAACACTTAAAACTCTGAGTGGAAACTTGGGTGGTGACAAGGCTCATCAGTCACTGTGTGGTAACCTGGCCAAACCGTTTGTTTGGGGATGCTCCAAATAGCAGTATCTTTTTGGCCTTTCTCTTGGCTGGTCAGATTCTCTGCCTTGGAGAAGGACAGCCCAGCTACCAATACTCTGAGAACTAGAGGGCGTGGGGAAGCAGACGGCATTTCCTAGGTGCCCTGTGCTTCCCTGGCCCTGGGTGCGCTGCCCCAGCCCGACACCTCCGCCCTCAAGAGAAGACGCCCCCAGGTGGAGCGCCAGGCACCAGGCCTTCTTTCTCGCTTCCAGAGTCTCATCTCTCCCATGTCCTTTCCTGTCCTCCTCCTCCGTAAGGGTTTGTGCCTTTTTAAAGCCCCTTTTCTCTTGTTTTATCGGGGTTTTAGCAGAGGACATGCTTCTGTTCAAACCATCTGTACTCAGAAGTCTCCATCGCCGTAGTTTCATACATGCCATAGCATTAGAAGAAGTAATTTGTCTTAAATGTCAAGCATTCCTCATACATGTTACTTCGTTGGGACAAACCATCCAAAGCACCCTTCAGATCTACAAATATACTTCTGTCAAGTCGGGCTGTGGTATAAACAATACTGTAAGATGTTTCCCGAATTTTTAATAGCAAGTGTTTAGCATCTGTACATGAGTATTTATAGGGCAGATCACTAGCCAGACACTTGTAAACGACTATAGAACATCACTAACTACATCTTACCTAACTTTTTTTAAAGACAGTTATGAAAACAAACAATTGACTAGGAAGAAGTCCCTGGGGGAAATATTTTTACAGCTGGGGCTCATCCAACGCATACTTGGCTTTAAGCAAAGCAATTTTTTTGTCTTAAATTAAGAAAAAAACTTAAGAGTACTAGCAACATTCTTTTAAACGTTTCTGTTATTTATTAAATATGGTTATTTAGTAAATACAGTAAGATGAAAAGGAAAAAATTTCCCCTGGCTTCTGTTTTTTTTTTTTTTTTTACCTGAAAATATGTAAAGGTTAATAGCTATTTATTTGAATGTCTTTGGATCTTTGGCAATATCACCTATCCTGTATTTACAGATAACTCCAAAACTTATACAGTCTAGCCCCCTCCCCTCAGCTGAGGCCTGGTGCCTTGTTCCCGGGCACGTAACGTGGTCCATCACAATCCAGATGACGTTTCCCTTATACCATAGACTGAACCAGTCTTAAATGGAACATAATTTCTTTTTCCTTTATTAATTTTTCTCATCCACTAGACTTTTTTAAAGACTATTTTCCATAAGGAGTTTTAGGCTCATAGCAAAATTGAAGGGAAGGTTCAGCGATTTCTCATAGACCCCTGCCGCACTCCTGCTCACCCTCCCCACTGTCAGCTCCCCCACCAGAGGGGGCGTCTGTCACAATCAGTGGGTCTGCGTTGACAGATCATGGTCACCCGAAGGCTGTGGCTTACTTTCGGGGTCACTCTTGGTGTCGCACAGCCTGCAGGTTTGGACAAGTGTGTGATGACACGTATCCACCATTACAGTATCGTACAAAGTATTTCCACTGCCCTAGAAATCTTCTGTGCTCTCCCTATTCGTCTCTCCCCCAGCCCCAGGAACCACTGATATTTTTACTGTGCCCATCACTTTATCTTTTCTCAGTGTCACGTGGTTGGAATCATGCAATATGTAGCCTTTTCAGATTGGCTTCTTCTACTTAACAATATGCATTTAAGGTTCTTTCATGGCTTGAGAACGAGCTCGTTCCTTCCCAGCACTGCATGCTATTCCCTTGTTCGTGTGTACCACAGTCTGTCTACTCGCCGACTGGAGGACATCGGATTCTTGGGACATAATTTCTTGCCCTTAACTTCACCCTATGTCCCTTTTTCTGATGCTCTCCAGCGATGGGCCTAACCCATGGCATCACCAGCTTTCTAGTCACTTAAGCTAGACACTTGAGAGAAATTTCTAACCCTGTTTGTTCACTCTTCTTCCCCCATCTCCTGCATGGCCGTGTCTGTTAACCCTAAGACGCCAATCTCACAGTGACCCTTTCCTAAAACAGTCTGTGTTCCCACCCTTGCATTCTCATCGCCCTGATTCAGGCGATGAGTCAGTCGAGTTTCAGCTAAGATTTTAAGTACCTACAAGTAGCAAACAGCCCAAGTTCCTTAATATCTCATGATTTACCAAATTTTTATATAGCTCTGTTTCATAAGTAAAATATTCAGAACTCAACCTCTTACAACCATATTTATTCTCAGTTGTTTAGAAATAGTAAAATAAGTCCATTCGTTAGAACTAGAGTCCACCACAGACAGGTTAGTTGTCCTGGCCTATGTTCAGGCTATTTACTTTACAAACCGCATTCGTCTAATTTCTCTGGTTTCCAAGCATATAGCAGATAAGGAACACTAGGAGAACCCTGAGTGTATGAGATTGTCATCTGTTCATGTGAACTTATAAGTTTACAATACATTTAGGAAACTTTCTCTTCAAAAATGATACAAACGAAAAGGAATTTAGTGTCAGTCCTGAGCTACCTATATGGATGGGTCTCAGTAGCAAAGTTTTATAATGTCAGAATGACAGCTTTACACGGATATATATATACACATATATATATATATATATCCGTTGAGAACAATTAAATGGCCGAGGGAAGAAAAGTGGTGAGGCTATCCTAGAAGGGATGAAAATATCCCTCATGTTTCAAAATAAATCCGTCAGAGCCGGCAGACGTACGCCACCCTTGACTCATTGTCGATGCATGCTTCCTCTCCCGGTTTTGGAAGATGAAGTCAAAAGACTCACTAATTTTAATTCAGTATTGCAACTATGCTTAAAAAGCCATGTTTTAAAAACGTGTTTCCTTGAAAAAGTGGTTTTACGTTTAAAATGTTAATTGAAGAAAACTCTAATATGTTGAGCATGAAGTTAGGCCAAAAAGCTCATTCTTAGCTCATTATGCTAACAGGCAAGTAATACATATCATCCATGAAATAGATTAATAGAATCTGTTTCTGGGTAGGAGATAGAACCCAGGGGCAATTAGAAAGTTCTGGGAATTCTAAAGAAATGTCATAATAATTAAATGTTATGATTTATGCAGCTTATTAATTTACAGTTGAACGAAATGTTGGAAAGCCATCTTTCCAGTCAGATTTCATTTGATAGTAAGTTAAAACTTTTATCTTCTTCTTACAGAGTCTTCCTAATATTCTCACCGACGATCGATTTAAAGTTATGTTTGAGAACCCTGACTTCCAAGTAGACGAAGAGAGTGAAGAATTTAGGCTTTTGAATCCACTTGTTTCGAAAATGAGTGAAAAAAGGAAGAAGAAACTGCGACTGTTAGAACAAGAACATCGTGAAAAGGTAACGTGCTGTTGACCGTGTAGCACTTACTGCTGTTTCATTACTGTAGGGTTTTCTG
The DNA here is from genome assembly GCA_028627145.1 of Eidolon dupreanum. Lineage (NCBI taxonomy): Eukaryota > Metazoa > Chordata > Mammalia > Chiroptera > Pteropodidae > Eidolon > Eidolon dupreanum. The sequence continues at coordinate 101,975,503 of CM053515.1, forward strand.
TGTGAGTTAGAAGAGTCTTGAGTACACTTGGCATGTGAGTTGTTCGACCTTCAGCTCAGGAGTGTGTCTTACTTAATTAAAGGCATTTTCCCCCTGATGCATGCAATGTCACGTACTCCGATGGGCTGATGCTATTTAAAAGAAAATAATAGGTCAGTGTTTGGTTGGGGGAGAGAAGTTGCTTCTAACTATTTTTACTTTCAGGAAGAGGAGGAAGAACCGGAAGGAAAACCAAGTGATGCAGAAAGTTCTGAGAGTTCAGATGATGAAAAAGACTGGGTCGAAGAGGTCAGGAAACAGCGCAGACTTCTCCAGCAGGAGGAAAGAGCGAAGCGGCAGGAACGGCTCAGGGAGGATCAGCAGACAGTCCTCAAGCCCCAGTTTTATGAGATCAAAGCGGGCGAAGAATTCAGAAGCTTCAAAGATTCTGCCACGAAGCAGAAGCTGGCCAAGTGAGTAACCGGCTCGCGCCTCATCAGAGCCTGGCTTTTCCTCTGTGGCACGTGGCCCAGACGGTGACAGTGATGGTTTGGCCTTTGGAGCTGATGTGAGGGAAGCAGCACAAGGCCTGAGGGGAAACACTGGTCTTTATACGGTTCTTTTTCACAGCTTTTTGGAATATAGTTTTTATGCAGCAAGATGCGAAGTCTAGCCCTTCGAGTGTTAGTGAATGTGAGTTAGAACGCTTTCCCTGCAAAAGCCACCCTGCTTTGTTGTCCTTGTTTTATTCCCATCAGGTTCCCTGACCTCCAGACGTGTGTCTAATTCTGGGCCCTGCAGGCCAGTGTCTTCCGTACAGTGATCACTGAAGAGACACTTACTTTGCCTCTTAAGTTATTTTTAAAAGAATCAGAATTTCAGTGATGTTTACCTGCATCTCAGTTTCCCTGATTATTGAAAAGGTCTCTTGAAAAACTTGCCACAGTTTTAAGCCTTTTGCAGGAGACTCGAGAGATCAGAACGAGTAGTATTCTAAAACAGATGCACGGAGACGTGGATCGATAGGAGCGGAATTGCCGGCCGTGTGGCTGCGCTACGCTTAACCTCCCGGGAGACTGCAAAGCGCTCTTCAGAGCGGCTGCTCCGGTCACACCCCCACCGGTCACACCTCCACCAGTCACGTCCCCACCAGCAGTGCGCACAGCCTCACCTTTATGCAGCACATATTCTTAGATGTTTTATTTGGAGTCCTACTCAGAAGCGGAGGGCAGAGCACTTATTCTGAGTCTATGGAGTGAATTTCTTTATTAGGTTGTCTGCTATTCTTGCCTCGCTTCATGTACTTTATCCCTAGCTCCTGAATCAGTACGTAAACCAGGGTAGGTACTTGATAAATCCCTGTGAAAGCGTGAATCTTCTATGTCTTGGCTACATGTCAAGCAACTCAGGAAGTTACCCTTTCAAGATCTGCTGAAAAAGAACTCATTTACCCCCAAACCGTTGACCAGGAAAATCCGGGAGCAGTTGTTTTCGGTGTGACCGTGGTAATGGGAGGCTGTGATTTGGGGGCGGGAGGCATGACCGATGTCCCTGACATGCTCTTTCTGCCTGTGGGTTGTAGCAGGACATAATGTGAAAAACAAAAAGGATGAAACTTAGTATTAGTGAACAAATAATAGCAAGGTTAGTACACTGCACTTAAACATTCTTAGTAAGTTAAACATCACTAAGTTAAACATTTTTTTGAGAAGAGGAGCTATATAAGTGATAATACTTACATGAGCTTAAAAGAAAAATCCTACTGTTTAATAACGCTTTGACATGAATAGCCTGTGTTTTGCCGGCGTTTTGGCACAAACTGCTTAGTGAATTTAGGTTTGACTGGATTATTTTGGCAAATCCTGAACTTGCAGTATCTTCAATCTATTTAATGAAGCATTGAACCATGATCCTTCAGAAAACTAAAGTGACTCTTTCTGTTTGTTCCGGGAATTACCACAAAGCAATGAATTCGACACATCAAAATTGAGTGTATTATGTTTAGACGATCTCTTGGACTTGGCCAGCTTTAAAACTCTTTCTATAAAGAGAAAAGCAAATAGTGAATTGTAACTCATATTTGAGTGAGTTCTCGTCTTTGCATGGCTTTAGATAAATGCATGTGCCTGTCAGCATACTTATAGACCTCACAGTAACTCATCCTATCAGCCTCTCCACCCACCCAATCATCAACCAAACATTCCCGGAGGGCCTCGTGGGAGCAAAGCGCTGTTTTCTCACCCAGCGGGGCTGGAAGGGGAAGGCGCAGCCCACCCACACACACGTAGTGTTCACATCCCTCAGATACTCTGAGTGGTGTGAAAAGTGCTCAAGTGATTTAATTTTTGGAGATTAAGGAAGTCTTTATAAGAGGTTATGTTCAAATTGGTCTTTTGAAAGATGAAAGATGAACACGAAAAGCCGGTGGGAAGGACGGCTCGTTTCTAGGCAGAGGCAGCATCGTGAGCAGCGGGATGCTGGGTGGAAGTTGGAGGACCTGCTGTCCTGCAGCGAGAGCGGGAAGCGTGTGGCGGGCAGCGGCCATCGACAGGCTGGGAAGCTGCGTCGGGCCCAACCCAGGCCCCGGGGACCCGGAGTTGAGGTGATCAAATCTGGCCCGGCCCCTCTTCCAGTTCTGTAACTACTTAGCTAACAAATGTGGAACGTGTTCGTTGTAGAAAGTAAAAACACGTGGGCATGAAAAGTCCCTATTTCCCAGAAACTGTTAATGAGAGATACCAGTTTTACAGAGGAAATGCAGGGGGAGACTAAAAAGCCATAGTGGTCCTGGCTGGAAGTGACCAAAGCCAGCACCGTGGGGACAGGGGAGCAGACGTAAACCCAGCTCGTTCATGTGGCTGAGGCTCGGAAAAGGAGCTTTTACTGCCACGTTCTGTGGTTCACTCTTTCATTGTCGAAGGAGAAAGTAGCAGTCAGGGCTGGTGCTGAAATGTCTAGCAATGTCGCTTCCAAGATGAAGCTCACAGCGTGAGAAACAGGTTGGAGGCTGGCAGTACTGGGCGGGTATTTAGCATATTAAGTCTACGGTGTCCAGATGTCTTCTGGGTAATGTTTGGTACACAGATGGACACGTAGGAGGTAGGCCAGAGATATCGGTGTAAGAGATAGCAGCTTTTATTATGTCATCAAAACCATGGCATTAAAAAGACCATAAGTGTGTAGAATGCGATGAGGGCTGAGAATGGAGCTCTTGGGAGCACGTGTATTTTTGGGTCTGCGGTAAGAACCACATACCTCTCTTTAGAATAATACAAGTGCGTGCAAAGTAATGCATGTAATTTCAGAGATGTCACAAATGTACTGATAGCATGGAGCTCCGAATTCTGATTTAGAGGACAGCAAAGAGGACGTGCGGTAAAAATTACTAAGGAATTGTCCAAAAGGTAGGAGGAAAACTGGAAAGAGCCAAGTATGGAGAGAAAGTCACAGGGAAGGGCTTGGTACAAGTGTTAGGGGTCCACGGAACAAAGGCTGGAAAAGGCCATTAGGAAGATCATCTTAGTGCGACTCGTTTCTGAGTCAGCCCAGATGTCTGGTTGCAGCGGGTTGTTTATCTTGTGACAGTGAAGTTTTTCTCTAAAATTCTTTACTGTCAATTACAAAGTAGCCAGAAGCCAGCACACCTGAGCCTGGGTGGGAACGAAGCAGGAACTGGGGGTCAGGGTGGGGGGCGCGGGGGGCAGGCAGGGGGTGCGGGCCCTCCGCCACAGCGGACCGGCCCGGGACCCCGTGCCAGGAAGGCCGTGCCGCGTGGGTTCTGCATTTCTTCCGTTACAGTAGTCACAGCAGTCCGTTTCGGGTGTCTGTCAGCCGCTTAGGTTACCTCTCCCCAAACTCACACTCGAGCAGCAGGCTTCGCAGCCGCTGGTTAGCCGCCTCGTTCTGTGAACTGACTTTCAAAGGGAGGGAAGTGGAGCTCGCTGTAATGCAGGCACCTCCACACTCGGTCCCTGCGTCTGATCTTCTGCCACGGCCCGGTCTGAAGCCCAGCTTGTCTCTCCACGTAGCTGAGACAGAACAAGTTTTTACAAGTGCACGTCGAAAGCACATTGAGAGAAAACCAGAATTTATATCCCCTCTCCTGGAGGAAATAGGTCATTCTTAAAAGAGTAGTAATTTCCCACAATTTACTTGAAAAGTCTTTTTCTTCCCAAATTAGTGTTTTCTGTGTCCGACCTTGTCTCAGTGGCTCCATAGTTATTCAGAATTCCTGTTAACTTTAAAACGTCAGAGTTTATAGGTCCCTAAGGAACAGAAAAGAAATGAACAGGCTGAGGAATTTGCTTAGCCTAGCATAATTCATACTCAGTGCTAGAGTCAGTTTGCACTTTACTTTTGAACTCTTCTTTCAAAAAAAAAGAGGCTAAACTAACTCTTAATTTCATTTTGTCATGTGGAAGCTTGTCATTTAGAATACTTAATGGACACATTTCCTGAACAGAACTTTATAAATCAAGTGTGGTGTGACACATGCCTGGAAACCAGAAATTCTTAAATTGGAACCTGGTTTTAAACTTGAATCCTTATGTGGCCTGGAGCAATTCATTTAATATCTTACCTCCCTTTTTGCCATCTGTAAAGGATAAATACTTCTGTCTCAGGGATGTTGAAAGGATTAATTAGTTAGTCCGTAAAGAACTTTGAAGATGAAAAGTACTTTAAAAGTGCTTCTTAATAACATTATTGCTTAGAAAAGAGTGCCACTTTATGCTAACCACTGTACGTCTCAAATTATATAAAGAAGCTATGTTTAGTACGTTATAGCCGTCATAAATTAGAGCTGGATCTCATGGTGTGAACATCAAACGTGAGCTCCAGCCTCTCAGAAGAGCAGGAGCTCATCCTGCAACCAGGTGGGGGTCCTGTTCTGCTCAGCATCAGGTGCAGAGGTCGAGTCCAGGGGAAGGAAGGCCCTTCCACGCAAATCCTCCCCTCCCCTGCTTGTTCTTATTCAGCCAAGTGTTTTAGTATAATTTTAAAGGCATACATGAGTTTTAAATTGGTACAAGGAAGGTTGGAGGGGGAAATATGTTTTCTTTATTTTGAAAGGAGAACAGAAGAGAGAACCATATTTTTCTCTTTTTTTTCTTCCTTCTCTCCTCTCTTCCCAATTTCATCCTGGGGACATAAGGGTGTTGCCTTTCCAGCTGGATTAGAGCTGACATTAAAACTTATCGAAAAGTATCTGTCTTTAGTCTTAATTCCATTTTTCCCCTCTACACCAAGTTAACAAAAAGGGCCAGTGTTGTGATTTTATAATAAAACATTATCATAATGACACACAGTTATGTTTTATAACTGGTGCAGAACTCAGGTTTACGCTGCCGACTTGTAGAGAGGTGTTGGGATGGCTTCATTATGTAGATCACAGCGGGCTGCAGGACACAGCTAACCACAGCAGGGACACAGATTATCGAAGGGGACCCTAGAGAAGTTTGGGAAACATGACCCAGAAATGAAATTTAAATTTGGAGTAAAGTGTGTCAGAAAGCGCGTTCAGGTAGGAAGTTGAACGGAAAGCCTCGTGCAGAAGCGCAGTGACTAGGGATGAACCAGGAGCTCACCCTCCGGAACCGCCGTTGTCCTCTGGAGGTCATCGGGTGGGTTCACGGTCAGAGCTGGTCGTGCTGTGGGTGATGAGTGTGATCTGGGGAGCTAAGCCCGAGTGAAGGAGAAGTCCGAGTTCTCCTGGCACTTCCCTGTGGAGCACTTAATTTGCGTTCACTCCTTGGCAGAGGTGAATGAGTTGCTGAAATACTCACGCACCCAACTTGTGCGTGGTGTAGATAGAAAATGCTTTAGAGGCATAAGAGCCACTGACCATTACAGTAAATTGCAGGCTTCTCACAGAAATACTGCTGCTTGCATTTTGGCACCAGAAATATGATTTAGTGAGGTAAGTAGCAATCACCAAAGTATTTGGAACTACCACTTAAAATATTAAATTAGTGGGTGTTTCTGACAGCCATTGTTTTGACTGTGTACCTGTTGAGTCTAAGTAATGATTGCCTGAGCGCTCCTAATTCTTTCCATTGACTGTTAAACGAATGCCATTTTGTCACCACGTGCGTAAAAGACTTTTCTTCATGGGATCAGTCCTAATTAGAACTTGTTTCAAATGGTAATCAAAACATAATGCTAATTAATGTGATATTCTCTTAAATTTCTGACAGTAAAACCCTGGAAGATCGGTTGAAACTTGAAGCAAAAAATGGGACATTGAATGTGTCAGATACCACGGTTGGCAGCAAACAGTTGACATTCACGTTAAAGAGGGTAAGTCGTTTTTTAATATTATTTTAAAATTCACTGAAAATGAAAAATACTGTTACCACGTTGGAAAGAACGACAAAGACTACCTCTGATTCTTGATTTAAATTGAGATCTAGTTCACGTACCATAACACTCACCCTTTTGAAGTATACAATTCACTAAGTCATGTGATCACCACCACTATCTAATTCTAGAATATCCTCATCACCGCAGAGGAAACCCCATGACTCTTAGCAGATACCGCATAGTCCCGGTTTCCCGGCCCTGGGCAGCCAGCGGTCTGCTGTCCGTCTCTGATCTGCCTGTTCTGGACAGAGATGCCGTATAAACGGAGTCATGTGGTGCTTCCTCCGTGACTGGCTTCCTTCACTTACCGTGTTTTCAAGGTCGTTCACGCTACTGCATTGTGTCAGTACTTTGTGCCTTTTTATGACTGAGTGACATTTCCTGATGTGAATAATACCGCACTTTGTTTATTCATCCATCTGTTGATGGACATCTGGGCTGCTGTTGCATCTTTTTCTTTTTTTTGCTTTTTTTTTTTTTTTTTTTTTTTTTGCTGTTATGAATAATCTGCTATGAGAATTCAGGTATGTGTTTTTTGCATGGACATATTTTATGTAGACATACGTTTTCATTTCTCTTGGGTGTACATCTAGGAGTAGAATTGCTTAATCACCTGATAACTTTAACTTTTTGAGGACCTGCCGGACTGTTTTCCAAAGCATCTGTGCCATTTTGCATCCCCGCCAGCAGTATACGAAGGATCCGTTGTTTCCACATCTTCACCAACACTTGTTATTGTCCATCTTTTTTATTGTGGGCATCCAAGTGGGTGTGAAATGGCATCTCATTGTGGCTTTGATTTTCATTTGCCTGATGACTAATGGTGTAGAGCATCTTTTTATGTGCTAATTGGCCATTTGTCTGTTTTCTTTGGAGAAATGTCTGTTCAGATCCTCTGCCCATTCACTTATGATTCTTTGACAGATCTCTCTGACGTCATCAGGGGGCTTGCCACATGATAAGAACTTTTTTTTAGTTAGCATTCATCATCTGATAGAGATACAATAAAAAGAAGAAAAGTAAGTTTTTCCTTGTGATGAGAACTCGGGATTCACCCTCTTAACCGCCTTCTTACCTGCCTGGCACCGGTGTCACCCAGCCGTCGTGTCGTTCATTACGTCCCTAGTGCTTGCGTCTCTTCTAACTGCAAGTTTCTACTTTTGGCCACTTTTCTCCAATCTCCCCCCCCCACACACACACACACCTCACGAGAACGTGTAAGAAGCTCTTCAGTGGACGCTGTCTCCATTTAGGGCAAGCACAGATCCCGGACGGGCCGGCTTCACAGGGACCGGGAAGGCAGAGTCGTTTTCACCTTCAGAACTTATGCCCGTGACAGCCTTTCCGCAGCTTGCTCTCCGCAGTTCCACCAGCCAGGAGCATATTTTTGAGCTTTACATTCCGAGTTTATATTATCAAGATCATCAAATGTGTGTTTAAAACTACCCAGCTCTTACCTTCGTCACTGACTCCGTGTTGACGCTCTTCTCTTTTAAAAATTTCTGCTAAAAGTTGCGAAACCGTTCGGGGGGTCTGGCTCTCACCTGAGCAAGTTAGTGTTGAGAACAGCGGCTTTTACGCAGTCAGCCTGGGGACCAGCCACTCCAGCTGTGAGCTTGCGACTTGTCTGCCAGCCTCTTTGGTGCTTAGTGGGTGCAGATCTCTGGCTTTCGAGGGGAGTTTCATTTTCTGAAACAGCCAAAAATTCTTTGGAACCAGTTCTGGCGACTGAATGCTTGATCGTGGGTGGGTTATGATACACGTTCAGTACACGTAGGTATTTTTTGTTTTGTTTTTAAGACAGTGCAAATAAACTAATGGTTCTGGCCTATAAACAAAAGACAGTTCTATGAGAGAAGTCGATGACATTTCGTGAGCAATAGCGTCTTCTGAAGCCAGCTGTTTTATAAAGAACCACTCCCTTTAAAAACACCCCGGCAGTATTGCATGTTGGTTGAGAAGCCAGTCTCACGCTTTGTAGCTCAGACTGGCCGATCGGGGCACTTCCCTTACCCCGGGGTTTAGAATGTCTTGTTTATGCAGTGATGACGAAAGCGGGCCCTTGTCCTGCTGCTCCTGCCAGGGCAGCGGTTGTCAGAGCAGAGTCCAGCCCACATGCCCTGGGGCCTGTGGGTCACGCTCCTCCTGCAGCAGGGCTGTGATGGGTGGCCACGCTGCTGGCATTCTTTCGGTTACCAAAAAAGGGGTGTTGGAGTTTTCTTTCTCTTTCCCTCTCATTTAATTTTCTCTTTTAGTCTGAACAGCAGAAGAAGCAGCAGGAGGCGGAGAAGCTGCACCGACAGGAAAGGAAAGCCCTCCGTCGCTCAGCCGGTCACCTGAAGTCCAGACGCAGGAGGGGACGGTCGTTTCACTGAGTCTGGGAGCGCCCCGATGCACGGAGGGAAGGAGCAGGCCTCCCCCAGGCCTCCCCCAGGCCGACCACCGTTAGAGCACGTGGAGCACAGGGGACCACACATGTTAAAAGTCCCGTGACAGTTCTTGGTGTAGCAAAGGAAAAGATCTGGCACCTCGTCCCTCTGCCCTCTGGGTCAGACTCCGAAACCCCTCCCCCAGGCGCTGGGCGGAGCGTCGTGCCAAGGGCACTTTCTGCAAGGCCTTGCTCCCCAAAAACATCACCCTTTTCCCCCCGGTTTTAAATAAGTAAGCCAGGTGGCGGTTTTTTAATATCGTGAAATGAGTACCATGAGATGCTAAAAATGAAGATCGATCATGTTCTGGGA
>CM053515.1:101985082-102001521 GCA_028627145.1 Eidolon dupreanum
CATGAAATCTGTCCCTCTGGGACGCCTGGTGCTCTCAGGACCTCCCAGTCAGCCGGAGCTCAGGGCCGGGAGCCCCAGAGAAGTCACACTGGGGTGCCCCGAACAACCGGGGGCGGGGGCAAGAAGTTGGGCTCCAGCCCCCACTCCGCTTCAGCCCGGGCCGGCCAAGTTTGTCCCTCAGGCTGCCCGGATGCCTGCAGTGGAAGAGAATGAGTGGGTGGCCCCCACTCCGGGGCTCCAGCTCCTATGGCGTCACCGCCTGTCGCCCGCCAACCCGCATCCTGGTGGGGAATCCCGTGCCCGGTTGTGTTCCCTTCCTAGGGCCGCTGTCACGGAGTGCCACAAACTGGGCCACTCGAAACAACAGAAATGCATCGGCTCGCCGTTCCAGAGGCCAGGAGGCTGAAGACGAGGAGCTGGCACCGCCTTGCTCCCCCGAAGGCAGTCGGGGAGGGCTTGCGGCTCCTGGGGCTGTCCGCGATCCCGGGCTTCCCCAGCCTGACACGCGTCACTCCAATCTCTGCCTCTGCTGTCACACGACCACCTCACCTGTGTGTCTGTCTCTTCTCTTCACATAAGGACGCCAGTCGTGTTGGACTAGGGCCCACCTACTCCGATGTGACCTCATCTCACCAATGCAGTGACGTTGGTAATGACCTTATTTCCAGATAGGGTCACGTTCTGAGGTTGAGGGGTTAGGACTTCAACATATCTTTCTGGGGGAACACGATTCAGCCCATGCCACCAGTGGACAGAGGAGGAGAGGTCTGCGCCCGGGTTCAGGGTGTCTCTGCACGACCAGCTGATGCCGGCCGCGGCCGGAGCGGGGTCCCGCAGCAGTGCAGACCACGCAGCCACAGCCCTGAAGGCGGCAGGCAGGGGAACCCCATGGGGGGTTGGGCCTCTGGGCGACCTCGTCCACAGCCGAACTCTACCACGCAGGTTTGCTGGGCCGGCCGGCCGGAAACTGGCTGAGCTGGCTGATACCCTACAATAAACATCCTTCTGTGTGAACTAGCAAGAACGAACAGTGTTCCTGCAGCAAAGAACCCTGGGATTCAAGCACTCTTTTTGTGATCAGAAAAAAAAACAAACATGCAAACAAAAAGCTTCCTAGGGGAAGACGATGCAAGGAGGAGGGGACCTCTGTGGGGTGGAGCGGGCCAGAAAGGGCTGGATCTGGGGGCCCCAGGTCCGAGGGAGCCAGCCAGCCAGGGCGATGACAGACAAAAACCACTGCGGCAGGAGCATGGTGAGTAAATTAAAGGGGAAGGGATGCGGCGAGGCCGGGGTCGCAGAGGGAGGGCTCAGGCGGCACCGGGCGGGCGAGGAGGGAGCATTGGCGTGATGCAGGGTAGGGAGGAGGCGGCAGAGCCTGGCGGTGGCTGCGGGATCCTGGCCAGAGGGACGTGGGGAGAAGAAGGGCACTCGACTCCCAGGCGTGCGTGTGGGTCAGGCCAGTCTGAGAGACAGGGAGGAGACACGGGGGGCGGGGGGCGGTGCCCGCAGGCCAGGCGTGTGGAGAGCTGGGGCTACTGTCCGACCCAGGCCCTCACATACGTTACCCACAAACCCAAAGCATCCCTCCTTGACCTGAAGATCAAGATGCTTAGGAGCTTATTGAAGAACACGCTGCTACCTGTGCCGGAGGCTTTACTCTCGAAGGCTGTTCTCGCCTGCACGAGGCTCATTTTTCTGAAGTGCGGATTTGCCCTTTCCACCCCTTTTTATAACCAGGATCCCACCGCCTGCTGTTTCATATGCTGGGTTCTTAAAAACCGAAGGTAATATTCTGTGTATTTTCCCACATCGATAAACATCCAAAAGCAAAATTTTTAATTCACTTTCATTTATACCTAAATTTTTAGAGCGGGAAGGTGTCACATGGTTAGTGCTCAGTGCCAAACAAACATCCGAATAAAGACGGCTTTGTCCCTGCAGCCCGCGACTTCAGCCTCAGAGCGGGCTGGTCTCAGGGTCTGACGTGGACCGAGCAGGTTGTACACGAGAGATTTGGAGGCCCCCGCGTTTAACGGGGGAGAGAGCCTTCCAGAAGACGGGAGGCCTGACTTCTGGAACAGAGGGGGAGGAGAGCCTGGGAGTCATGCAGGCTCTGTTAGGAGTCTGCGTTCATTATCCCATCAACCCACACGGCAACCGGCCCAGTGGAGCAGAGACGGCCTACCCCCCAGTATCCCTCCCCCTTCTTCCTTAGCATAAGGACCCCCATTTTATCTGGACATGTGGCTGCTGGAATAAGAAAAGACCACATTCCTCGGAATTCCCTGTTGCCCAGGGGTGCATGTGACAAAGTCTGTCCAAAGGTCCATAAGTCAAAGTGCTGTGTGTGGCTTCCAGGAAGCATCCTTTAAAGAGAACTCCACTGTGCTCTTCACTCCTTCCTGCTAGCTGGAAATCAGGTGCAGAGGCTGGAGCTTGGCAGCCATATTAGACCATGAGGTAAAAGCTTCCTGCTGAAGTGGCTTGGGGCCCTGCAGGTTGCAAAATCACCCTGCCGGCCTGGGACTGCTTACTTGTAGAATTGTATATGAGAGAGATATAAAATTTTATCTCATTTAAAAAAAAAAAAGCCATGGCAGGCCTTATAAGGCCCTGGGCTTTCTCTCCACTATTAGGGAGGGTTGTTAACATTTATTGAGTGCCTACCACTTGCTGGGCATATCATATACCTTCTTAAATTAAATTTCATATAAATTAGCTGAATTTAATTTCCCCAACAACCCTGCAATGTTAATATCATTATTCTCATTCTATAGATGAAGAAACTAAGGCTCAGAGAGGCTGAGAAACGTAAGTGACACAGCGAATGACAGAGTTCGACTCTGACCTTCCCAGTGGCCCTCACTGCTTCCCAGAGTCTTCTGGGTTCATTTGATTTTTGCCTCTGACGAGACAAGCTCCCACCTGAGATCGTCAAGTCCCTAAAGGTGACTTTGTCTTCCTGTTTTCTGCGGGTCTCACATTTGAGACGAAGTTCTAGAAACCCAGCCGATTCCCAGGGGTTCGAAGGAAAACTCAAATGTTTTAATATTGGTAAATTATTATCTTTCTCTACGTAAGAAAAAAAAAAAAAAGCCCATCGTCAGCGATAATAAATCCTCCTCAATTACCCTTATTACAGTGATTACCGTTCATGCCTCTCTAATTGCCTTCTCTCGGCGTTTTCATTAAGAACCCGCATCTTCAAAGGTTGAGAACTCAGACGCAGTTTTACTGGAGCTGAAACGTGGCGTTAACGGCCAGCCTGGGAACCCAGGCGCCATCCGCACTGCCACACGGCAGAGGGAGGCCCAGACCCGGAGCCAACCCTCTGTGCCACAGATGGTGCTGGCGGGCTCGTCCGGGCCACCGGTCACCGCACGGGTGTCTCCACGCGGGTCGCATCTTGCCGACAGACCCCTGCGCTTGTGACGGCCGTGTGCCCATGGCCTGGGTTCTGGCGGCTCGGCTCCCTGGGCAACGGCCCCCAGGAGGTCCGCCCGGGGTCGGGGGTGTGGAGGAAGGCAGCCAGGATGAGGACTTGAGGGACCTGGGTCACAGTCCTCACTGTCCCATGCCTTGGGCTTTTGAGCGCCTCGGTTTCCCCATCCGCAAAGTGGACAGTTGCTGTCATGTGGCTCTCATGGACCACACGTGGGGAGCACGCGGGGACCACTCCTGGCAAAGCGCTGGGTAGACGTGAATCTCCATGCGAACTCCCGCCTGCCACGTCCCTGTCCCGTGGTGCAGGGCTTGCACAGGTGGGTGTTCTGGGCCCACAGAGATGCAAACTCAAGTTCTGCCAGCGTGTGTCGGCCCAGCAGGCACGGCGTCCCCTGGCCGCTGAGGGGCTCCTGCTGGCAGAGGGGCAGGGCACGAACCTCAGACTGCCCTGGGTTCAAATCCTGCCCACTCCACTTATTCTCCATGTGACTCTGGGCAAGTCACCGGCTTCTCTGAGCCCGGTTTTCACTTGTCTAAGATGCGGGCGGCTGACTGTTGCATGAGGAATAGGCCAGCACGGGCCGGCCCTCGCGCAGCAGGGGGTCCCCTTAAGGTTCAGAGAAAGGGGTGAGTGGAGGGGAGCAAGCTGGCCAGCAGCCAGGCCCGACGACTGCTCGTGATGAACTGTCCCACACCGCGGACGCCCCTGGCCCCCACAGCTGTGAGAGTAAATCGGGTTGTTACGAACCACTGAGCTCGTGGTGATTTGTTACAGCAGCAACGAGTAAACGAATCCGGAGGTGAAGCTGACTCACCTAGCACCACACAGCCAGGCTGCGGGGCGGCGACTCGCCCCGTCTCAGTGGAACCCCGTTCTGGGGTCTTGCCCTCTGCCACCAGACCCCGCGGCCAAGGAGTTGCAATAGGCCAGGAGCTGGACGCAGCTCCCGGGTGGGCTGGGCTGGGCGTGAGAAGGTATTTCCACCTGGCAGGATGGGCCACTGTGAGACCCTTAGCACGTCCTTGAGGGGCCAGGCCCTCCCAGCGTGACGCCTTTGACCTCGGCCCTGGGACCCCTCTTTCCACTCGCCTCAAAGGGGCCTCTCTTCCCTGAGGCCAGGGCAGACCCTCTGCACAGTCGTCCAGAACCCCCACCTCTCCTCTCCCCTTCTCTCCCTCTGCCAACTCCCTGTCCTCTCTCCCTGCTGGCCCTTGTGGCCCGGAAGCCCCTCCTTGGTTGATATTCAGCCTCTGCCGGGCCCTCCTTCCGGTGGAGGCTGCCCCCTCCCACGGCCCTCACTCCTCATTCCTGCTCATCCATCTGCCCACCAGGGTGCTGACGCTCGCCTGCTCCGTCAGGCAGATGCCCCACACACTCGTCATCACTTGTCTCCTGTCTCTTCATTCAACCAGTGTCAATTATAGGCCAGGCAGCGTCTAGGGGCCAGGGCTACATCCATGAATGAAACAGAGGAAGTTCCCTGCCTTGGGGACTTCCATTCCAGCAGGGGCAGACCTGGGGACTGCTGCGGAAGGCAGAGGGGGCCGTGCGAGTGAACAGGGGTCCAGGCCGAGCAGAGGTGTGTGATCGGGGAGGGGGCCAAGTGGGCGTCCAGGGAAGGTGTTCCTGGCACAGAGAACAGCCGTGCAGAGGCTCCAAGGCTGCTAGCAGACAGGTGGCCCCACACGAAACAGACCTGCTTGGGGTGTACAATGCACCCCCAGATGCACCTGGGACATGTGTCCACGGTAGGTGCCCAGGGCTCTAGACAGGTCAGCGACTGACCGGGACCTGCTATGTGGAAGAATCTCTCTGCCTTGGGGACCATAAAGGCCGCCACAGTCAGGGACCTTTCGAGGCTTCCGTGCAGTGGGCTCCCAGCTCCCCTTCCATCTCCCCACTGACCGCTGCTCCCTGCCCAGGGCGACTTTGACCATGACCCGATGCTGCCAGCGTGACCTCAAGTCTTCTTATATTCTGTCTATTGAAGAATTTAGAGCACCTTTTTTTTTTTTTAATTTTATTTTGAAGGTAAAAATGCACATTTCAGAGAATTTAGAACTTATAAAAGATACAAAAATATTAAAACCACTTGTAGTCACAAAATCCAGAATTAATTATGGTTAGCATTTTGGTGTCTTTCTTTCCATTTTGCTCCTGGTATTTTCCTATGGGCATTCGCCCTAAAATCGTATCATGTTGTACATACCATTTCATGCCCTTCCATTTGTTGGTTTGCTTAGCTTAGCATTGTAGATGAGCCCTCCAGCACGTCATTAACCGTTCTGCCATTTGTGGGTTTTGGTTTTTCATTCCTTCCTTCATTTAACAGGTGCATGTTCAGAGCCTGCCATGTGCATGCCAAACGCTGGTCAAGCAGCAGCAACCAAGACAGATGTAGTTCCGGCCTTGGGCAGGGTCCCACCCGATGGAAAGCTGCGTAGTAAATCAATCATTTGAAGAATGACAAGTGTTACAAAGGAGAAATACGGGGTGTCCTCTGGGGGCACTCACCTGGTCAGGAGATTCTGTGAGGAACTGATGTCAAAAGTGAGATCTGAAGACTTCGTGGAAGTATCCAAATCAAGTTGCAACTGGGAGGTAACGTTTTAGCCGGGAGGGCAGGTGCAAAGGCCCTGTGCCTGTGCGTGGAGCATAAGAGAAGTAAAAAGAAAACCATTATAGTTAACACAGAAAAGCCTGCCCCTCCTCCTAGAACAGCCCTGCGAGGATGAATTTCTGCTCTCCCACACACCCCGCCACCCTGCACCACCAACTCACCCACCCAGGGAAGCCCTGCCTGTCACTCACCAGCCCCCTAGGACTGAAGAGTCGAGATGTTTTGCCTGTATTGGGAGTAAGAAAACAGGGAGCATTGCCGTGCATTTGCCCAGTGGGCTCCAGTTTTATGTCTCTGAGGATGGGCCCAGCTATACCTCCTGTAAAACAGCGGTCCCCAACCTTTGTGGCACCAGGGACCAGTGCTCCTAGGAGAACCTAATGCCTGATGATCTGAGGTGGAGCTGAGGAGGTGATGCTGGCGCTGGGGAGCAGCTGCAGATACAGATGAATCTTCGCTTGCTCCCCCGCCCCCACCCCACCGCTCACCTCCTGCTGTGCGGCCCGATTCCTAACAGGCCAGGGAGGGTACAAGTCTCTGAGGCTGGGGGATTGGGGACCCCTGCTGTAAAAGTCAGGCCCGGTACTTTACCCAGAAGGTAAAGACAAGAACCGACGCCTATCAGTCTTTGTCTTCAAAGAGTGGCAGGCGTGTCCTCTTGGACCCTTGCCCTATCTGATGCTTATGCTAAGAGAGGAGATGCTTGGGTGTGACTTGCCGAAGGGGCCATGAAGAGGAAGGGAGCTCTCTGGTTCCAGTATCACTGTCTACACCTCTTTCTGGCACGGAGCAAGCCCTAATGGGTTTCATCACCCAGAGGGCTGGCCTGGAAACCACGCTGTGCCTCTCTGACAACATGTGGACTCTTCACCTTCAAGTACATCCAAGTGGAAGCTTTTCCCAAGGTAGTCGTCTCTGCCAGGCATTTTGTGGATTTAAAATAAAAACTATTACTGGGAAGATTGTCCTTCAGCCTGAAAGCCCACTTCTGAAGCCTCCACAGCTGCTCAGCTCAGTAGGTTGGCTTTGTGCTGCTTCTCAGGAAGGTGGACGGTGGGCACGGTGGGCAGCAAGTGTGACAAGGACTAGATTGCCTCCCACACCCATGCTCCCCTTCATCTCTAACACAGCCCTGATTGTAGTCAGAGCAGGAATGCATTCAGTAAGAGGGGAGACTCAAGACTGGTCCAGGTAACCATGACGTCCTATTCTGCTTGCTAGATACTTGGCTTCCCAAGGTTCCTCCAATCCAGGGTTCGTGGAGAGACCCTGTCGTGGACAATGAGTCTGTCGGAGAAGCTCTGGACCCCCTGATAGAAACAGACAGATGCGACTGATGCCATCTCTTCCTTTTTTCCTGCCTTAAACATGGATATGATGTCTATAGTTATGGTGGCCATTTTATAAGAATGAGATGATAGGCATGGAGAAAAGTCAACACACAAGAATGTAAATACAGAGAGGCCCTGGACCATCTTGAGGAGATGACCCAGTACCACCAACTATCTACCTCTAGACTTTTAGGAAAAACAAGCTCCTATTAGTCAAGTTTCTATTATATGTCTTGAAAGCATTTTTAACTGATTTATCTTATATGTCTAAAACCCCTAAAATTCTCTAAAGTTAGTTGCATAGCTTTTAGAGTTCCAGGGTGTTGAATCTGAGCAAGTTTCATAACTGATGTGGCAGAAAGAATGTCATGTGTTTTATTTCAAAGAGCCTGGTCTTCTTCCGTAATGTTCCAAGATTTAGTGCATTACCAGTAGATTCATCACTACGCTTGGAAGAAGAAAACCGATCAGAATTCAAAGCCCAGGACCCATGTCAGTGGGGAATCTACTAGAGAATCTTCAGCCCATTGTGCTGTAACTCTGAAGGGCTACACACTTGGGTTTAACTGACCAGAAGTAAACCTTCCCTTCTTTCCTCACTTTAGAGACTACAAGCAACGGTTTGTCGGCCCTGAGAGTATCTGGAGAAAGGCTCGTCTCTCGGTGGTTGTAGCCACATGCTAATCCTTGTGCGGACTAGTAGCCCAAATTCACATCTCCCAAGCGGTCCAGAAAACACTGAAAACTGAGTTTAGATTAAGGAGATCCCGAAGTGCTGCTAGGCACATGGCAGAAGCAAATGTAAATCTTTTGTAGAAGAAGTCACATCCAGGCCTCAAAAAATTTTCACAAAATAATATAAAGAAACCCACAAAGACATAAGGCAACGAGAGCAAGAATAAGCAGAAAAAAATAGACAGCTGAGCTGATCCCCAAATACTTAATACAATGGTATAACAGGAAACAAATTATAAAACTGCTTACTATGTTCAAAGAAAAAAAAAGATAAGCTTAAAAATATCTGCAAGAAACAGAGAACTATAAAAGATTGGCCTGCCTGGCAGATTTTTAAAGGGAATCAGATATTTTTTTAATAGAAGTAAAGGATACATTAACTGAAATTTAAAATTCAGTCGATGGGTTTAATAGGAGAGTCGATATAGACGAAGAAAGAATAAGCAAACTGGAAGATAGGCCAGAAGGAATTATCCAAATGACAGCAGAAAGAGACAAAAAGATAAAAATCATGAAAAAAGAGGTGCAAGGACAGGAGCGGTAGAGCGAGAAAGTGCACACACATTTAACTGGAGTTCTGGAAGGAGAAGCACAAGAGAAGGGGGCAAGAGTATTATTTGAAGAGATAATGTCTGACGATTTTCCAGAACTGATGAAAAACGCCCATCCATAGATTTAAGAAGCCCAACAAATGCCAAGGATGAAAAACAAAAAGTGCAAGGGATGTTCAGACTCCGAGTGCCCATCACAGCCCTCTCTTACTGACATGGTTGGCCAATAATATGTGCACGGGGGATTGATCTTACCTGATCAGTCCTGGGACATGGGACTCCTGTCAGGGGATGAGCAAGGCAAGTGCAAGGACAACTGCCTCTGTGAAGCCCGCCCTTCTGTCTGCGCCTAGTTCTGCTGAGGGCCATGATCAGAGTGATGGCCCAGGTGCCGGTTTATTCGATCTCCTTTCTGTTTATTATTTATAGCACAAGAGAGATGGAGGAAATGATGAAAACCCCTTTCCTCCAAGGCTATATTGATTTATTATTAAGAAGCCAAGCATAAATCCATTGTTTTTCCCAACTCACCCTATAATTAGTCTCCACGTCCACTTTTGTAGTACTGTGCACGCTAGGGTTTGATGGCATACACTATGGGAACTCTTGCCTAGCAAAAAGATGCGTGAAGAAAAGCCCGATCTTGTAAATTCCTTGAAGGGCTCATTTTAGGATGGAGAAACCGAGAATGTAAGAAACACAGGGGGACCCGTGGCAGGGCCAGCCTGACTCCCCTCCCGGGGCGCAGCCCGCCATTCAGCTGCTCACCTCTCAGAGAGCAAGGAGGCAGCTTATTTCATTCTCTGGGATGGCGTTTCAACCACTGTTTGTGAGAGCATATGCCAGGGTGTGTGAAAAAGAAGATTCCACAAAGCTTTCCAGGGGTGACATAGAAACACAGATAGAGACACCCCAACAGATCAAAACAACCCCAGTTACATAACCACGACAGCAAACGGTGAATCATCGCAGCGTGGTGGAAAAATCAGATTGGTCACTAGGAAAAGTGAAAGGACGGCTGTGGTGAGTCAGCGGGCCCGCCCTCTGCGGAGCCTGGAACGCTACGCCTACCGGTTGATTCAGAGTCTGGGCTTTGTCTTCCACATCTATGTTTTGGTATTTCACAACGGAGCTTCACAAGCAGTGTAAATTTCCAAAGGCGGCTGGACCGATGCCCCATGCTCTATCTCTGGACTGTTCTAATGGGTGGGCTCAGCTCTTACACCCAAGGGAGACGATAGCTCAAGCGTAATAATACTATTATCGCGCACCTACTGTGTTCCACCAGGTCACTTGAACTCTCGAGATTTGTAATAAGACAGGCATTGTCCCATTTTGCAGATGACAGAGTGGAGGCTAAGAAGGATTAAGAGCCTGCTCAGAGCCTCCCAGTTAGTGGGGAATGAGAGAGGCAGGATTCACTCAAGCGAATCCATCCTAAGGCCTACCCTCTTTCTACTGGGATAGAAGGCCTCCTCTCACCTCCCACTGCCTTTGTGACCGGAGGGAAAGGCAGAGCCCCCGGCAGCGGCTGTCACACAGAAGAGGGGAGAGAGAACGGAGAGAAACTGCTCTCCCTGGCTGTGTGGTGGGTGTGGTTCCCCCTTCTCGTAGATTGGAATCGTTGAGATGGGCCACGTCAACCCAGCACAGCCCTTGGACAATAGCTTTTTGTTCAGTGGACAGCAGGGCTTAAATGTATCTGTTACTCCTTTGATGGACCATGTGGAAAGTTCTGGAAGGCAACCTTTTATTCAACACAGATACGGAGCACTTTGGATGAGGTCTCCCAGCAGTCCCCTGCTCTGGCCTATACCACGTAGTGGAAACTCAATCAGAATAATATTTTTCAAAACAGCTGTTCCCTTGGTGGGCTGGGTGGGGAGAACTACCTTTTCCTCAGGAAGTTCCAGCTGAGCCACACAAAAATGCACTATCTTGATGGCCTGAAGAGTAATTCTCTTATTTATATACATTACGGGTATGACCCACTTCCCCAGCCACCTATTTTTTTTTTAATGTTCAAATCAGTCAACTGCACGTATATACATCCAATGGCCTGAGTGCCTTGGAGACTCGACTCCAAAAGGGCCAGACCCCCTGCCTCTGGCTGCAGGGAAGTGACAGGCCAAGACCGTTCCCTCCCCAGCAGTTCCCTCGTGGTCTCGAAGGGTCGTTAGCAAGCAAGGGTGTCACACCATCCAGTGCTTTTCCAGGCCCCCTCGTGAGGATGCTGCAGCTGGCCTGGCAGGGTGCTGGGGAAGAGGACAGGTCTCTGCCTATGTCCACTAGGCTGTAAGTGCCTTTCAGCTCTCTGCTGGCATGGCCACTGCAGCTATAGAAGGATGAGCCCCTCCCCCAGCAGTATGCCGGACCAAGGGTGCCCTGTGCCAGCGCCCACCTGGCTCCCCGGGTTCCAGACCTCCCCACCGCTTCGCAGCCTCGACCCCACGGGGCAGCGGCCAGGTCAAGGCTGTGTCCAGTCGGAGGCCCGTGTAGAGCTGAACCAGCTCTCCCTGCCTGGCCGTGCCAGGCCAGCACCCCCCCTCACGTGGGGCCTTGTCTCTCCCACCTCAGCAGTTCTGATGATGTTGGACTTCACCTGCTTCATGTCACAGTGCCCGAGGGACTGGAGATCTAAGGGTGAAGGGAGAAACAACAAAACCTTCAGCAGGAAACAGTAGGAGAACGTCCTGGTGGTCTGGGAGTTGGCAAAGATTTCTCAAGCGGAACACGAAAAGCACCGACTGTAAAGGGATAAAACGAGAACATTGGGCTTTGTTAAAACGCAGAACCGCCACTCATCAACGGCACCGTGGAGAGAGTGAAAGGCGGCACGGAGAGGAAGTCACCCGCGATCCGTGTTTCTGACAAAGGACGTGTCTTCAGACGCATGGGACAGAGCAGTCACCGAGTCAAAGCTGAAAGTGACCCAAATGTCTATCAATAAACAAATCGAGGTCTAGTCACATGATAGAGTAGAAGGTCACAGAAACGAGACCAACTGCTGATTCTTGAAACATTGGGCGGGAGACTCACAAGCTGAGCCAAAGAAGAGATGCCAGAGAACGTGCTGCGTGCTTTCCTTACAGATAAAGCGCAAAAACTGTGACGAGGGGCTGCCCTTGGGGAAGTGAGCACCTGCGGGAGGGGGCCCATGTTGTGGCTTCTGGAATATTCTGTTACTTGCTCAGGGGTATTAGTTTCCCATTGCGAAAGTTCGTTGAGTTGTTCACTTATAATTTGTGTGCTTTTCTGATGTAGGTTATGGTCAGTGAAAATAGTTCTTAAAAATATAAAAGGTCAAGGTCTTCATCCCTTTTTTCCGCAGGAGGGTCTCCCACTGTTGGTGGATTTGCCCGCCCCTCAGCCTTCACCCCTTTGGTGACCCTCGAACTCCACGTTCCAAGGATTATTTCCAGGAGCAGCCTTTGTCAAGACAATGCGCGCCTGTGACCCTTCCGTGTCAGCGATCTGGAGGTGGGGCCTCCGCTCAGAGTAGCCAGGATGTGCTTTGCTTTTCCTGCTGGAGATGCATCTGGCAACCATAAGATGACAGCTTCTCCCACCAGAGCAAACAAACAACAACAAGTTCGCTTCACATCCTGTGACACACACACACACGCACACACACACACACGCACGCATGCACACACACACGCACACACACACACGCTTGCTGTTTTTCTAATTATCCGAGCAGGCCCATTGTAGAACGTTTAGAAAACATGGAAAAGAGTAGCAGAGAAAATCGAAAATCCTCCGTGATCCTACGGCCCAAAGACAAAAGAAGTTATCATTTGACATGTTTTCTTCCAGTGTTTTTTTAAACACCTGTATTTCACCAGTATATTTTAACAGCTTTATTGAAGTATAATATGCACACAATGAAAGTCGCCTGTTTTAAGTGTATAATTTAACGACTTTTGGTAAATTTACAGAGTCGTGCAGCCATCACCCCATCAGTTGGGGACACTTCCATCACCCTCAAAAGACTCCTCGTGCCTGTTTGCCGTCAAACGCGTTCCCGCCCCGAACCTCAGGCAGTCACTCACCTGCTTCCGGTCAATCTGTCCTTTCTGGTCATTTCATATAAATGGAATTATAGGAGATGGAGTCTTCTGTGTCTGGTTATTGCACTTACCTCGATGTTTATGAGGTTCATCCATGTCGTATCGCTCCTTTTACTGTGAAACATTATTCTGATGTATGGACATACCACATTTTGTTTGCCGATTTATTAATTGATGAACGTTTGGATTTTTGGCTGTAATAGCCATTTTTGGCTATTATGAATAATGCTGCTACAAAAGTTCATGCACGACTTTTTGCATGGTCATACCTTTTCATTTCTCTTGGGTAGGTTCCCACAGGGTACTTCCTGAGCTGTATGGTAAAATTATGTGTAACTTTTTTAAGAAACTGACAAACTTTTTTTTGAGGTGGCTGTACCATTTTACATTTCCACCAGCCATGTTGACACTTAGTATTTCAAGTTTTTAAAGTTATTGCTATTCTAGTCAGTGTGAAATCGTTTTAATTTGCATTTCTCCAATGACTAATGAGCCATTTGTGTATCTTTTTTGGTGAAATAGCTATTCAAATATTTTGTCTATTTTTAAATTGGGTTGTCTTTTTATTAAATTGTGAAAGTTCTTTATATTTTCTGGGTACAAGTCCTTTATCAGTTATACGATTGACAAATGTTTTCTACCTGTATGTGGTTTGTCTTTTCATTTTCCCAATGGTGTCTTTTGAAGCACCAAGTTTTAATTTTGATGAAATCTAATTTATCAATTTTTTTCTTTTACTACTCATATTTTTGGTGTTCTATCTAAGAACTCCGCCTAGCCCAAAGTCACAAAGATTTATACTATGTTTTTTCCCCAAAACTTTATAGTTTAAGCTCTATATGTCTAGACTCTATTTGGAGTTAATGTTTCTATAAGGTGTGAGTTAAGGGTCTAAATTCATCTTTTGACACATGGATGTATAATTACTCATTTTTTGAGAAACAATTCTTTCCAGCCACTGAATTCTCTTGGCACCTTTGCTGAAAATAAATTGATTGCACTTTAAGGATTTATTTTTGAGCTT
Source organism: Eidolon dupreanum (assembly GCA_028627145.1). Lineage (NCBI taxonomy): Eukaryota > Metazoa > Chordata > Mammalia > Chiroptera > Pteropodidae > Eidolon > Eidolon dupreanum. The sequence goes on from CM053515.1 coordinate 101,998,862, forward strand.
CTGGTTTTGTTCCATTCTATCTATGATCTGTCTGTCTCTCTATCTATCTATCATCTATCTATCTATCTATCTATCTATCTATCTATCTATCATCTATCTATCCATCTATATATTTATCTATCATCTATCATCTATCTATCCGTCTATCTAGATACAAACATACATAGCCAGTTCCAATACTATTCTATCTTAATTATTGTAACTTTATAGGTTTTGAAATCAGGAAGCATGAGTCCTTCAACTTTGTTCTTTTTAAAAACTGTTTTGGTTAGTCTGGGTTCTTTGCATCTCCATGTAAATTTTAGGATTAGCATGTCAATTTCTGCAAAAAATGCCTGCTGGGATTTTGATGGGGATTGCACTGTATCTACAGTTCACTTTGAAGAGAATTGCTATCTTACCAATATTGAGTCTTTCCGGCTATAAACCTGGAAAGTCTTTCCATTTATTTAAATCTTTAGTTTCTGTCAAAATGTTTTGTAGTTTTTTGGTGTACAAGACTTGTACTTCTTTTGTTAAATTTATTCCTAGGTACTTTATTCTTTTTGATGCCATTGTGAGAACTGCTTTCTTAATTTCATTGTTGGATTGTTAATTGATTTTTGTAGGTTGATATTTAAACTGCGACTTTACTGAACTGTTCATTACTTTTAGTTCTGCATGTGTGTGTGTGTGTGTGTGTGTGTGTGTGTGTGTGTGTGTATTCCTTAGGGTTTTTTATATATAAGATCATGTTGTCTGCTAATAAAGACAATTTTGCTTCTTTCTTTCCAATCTGGATGCTTTTTATTCCTTTTTCTTGCCTGATAACACTGGCCAGAACCCTCCAGTAGAATTCTGGATGGCAGTGGCGAGAGTCAACACCCTTGCCTTGTTACCAGCCGTGGGGAGAGAGCATTCAGCCTTTTGCCATGAATTGTATTAGATGTAGGTTTTCTGAAAAAAAAGTTTCATTAGGCTGAGGAAGTTTCCTTTTATTACTAATTTGTAGAAAGTTTTTATCATGAATGAGTGTTATATTTTGTCAAATGCATTTTTCTGTGTCTATTGATCATGAGGTTTTTCTACTAATATGATGTATTACATTAATTGCTTTTTTTTACATTCCCAGGATAAACCCCAGTTGGTCATGGGACACAATTTTTTTATATGTTGTTGGTGTTGGTCAACTAGTATTTTTTTTTGGGGGGGGGGGAGGAATTTTTGTTTCTATCCTCAGAAGAAATATTGGTCTGTAGTTTTATTTTCTTGTGCTATCCTTGTCGGGTTTCAGGATTAGGGTAGTTCTGACCTCATAGACAGAGTAGGTCAGTGTTCCCTTCTCTCTTATTTTCTGGAAGAATTTGTGAAGGATTGGTGTTATTTCTTCTTTAATGTTTGGTAGAATTCACCAGTGAATCTGGGCCTGGATTTTTCTTTGCTGGAAGTTTTAAAATTATTAATTCAGTTTCCTTACATATTATAAGTCTATCTATTATCTCTTTCTTTTTGAGTCACTTTTGGCCATTTGTTTTCCTAGAAATTGGTCTCTTTCGTCTTAGGTGTCTATTTCTTGGCAGAAATTTTCCATGGTATTCCCCTATAATCCTTTAATTTTTGTAGAGTCCGTAGTGACATCCTCTCTTTCATTCCTGATTTTGGAAATTTGTGGCATTCTCTTTTTTTCTTGATCAGTCTAGCTAAAGGTTGGTCAATGCTGCTGATCATTTCAAAGATCATGTGATGGATGGATTCATTGATTTCCTCTTTTTTCTTTTTCCATTTCATAAAGTCCACTTTAATCTTGTTTGATATGTATATATTTTAAATGTAAAGATTCATTCAGCTTTATATCCTGCTTTTTTTTTCCTTAAAATTGTCATAAATCTTTTCCCATAGTTAAATATTCCTTAAAACTCAGTTTTTCTAGGTACTTAATATTAATTGAATTTCTTAGTCATTACCCTACTGTTAAGCATTTGAATGATTTTCTAGTTTCTCATTATCAAGAACAATGCCTAGATGAATATCTTTCTACTTACATCTAATTATTTCTTTGGGGTAGTTGCTCAAAAGTAGGTTTCCTAGGTCAAAGCATATGAACAGTAACTTCTTTCTAGAAGGTTATACTCTCACTGGCTGGTGTGAGAGCATTTGTTTGACTGTACTTTCATTATGGATGATTAAGTACAAGTCCTGCCAGGTTTTCTGGGGCTCAGTTGCCAGTGGGGCCCCCGAGGGCTACAGTGAGGCTGAATCTGAGCCTAGGCCCCTCGAGCTGCCTTTGCTTGGCGAGACCAGGAAGGTGAAAGGTGCCTCTCTCGGGCCTGGTCCCTGGGACCCAGAGCCTGCTGGCCTTGGTGACTGACTGCTTTGAAGCCAGCGATTACCTGCCTCAGCCATGCCAGTGGGAACATGGAAGCTGGTCATGGACCCCTGAGAGCCCTATGGTTCCCTCAAGGTCAAGGGGCTGTGTCAGCCATTTGGTTCAGTGCACACTTGTTAAAAAAACACACGCTGACCACCAGAGTGACCTTTCCAAAGCACGATGTGTTGGCTCACCACATACTCACAAACTCTCCACTTCCTGCAAGCAGCGAAGAGCAAGCTCCTTAGCTGGGTGTTCCGCGACTCCGTCCCCTGACCCTAACTTTCTTTTCCAACTTGGTTCGTGCTTTCAT
>CM053515.1:102002021-102022463 GCA_028627145.1 Eidolon dupreanum
GAGCCGAACAATAATAATTAACTTTTATGGAGCGCTGTGCTCGGCACTCCCCTAAGCTCTCCGCGAGTTATCTCATTTAAGGTTCACTGTGGCCCTAGCAGAGAGGTGCCACCAGTGTTGTCCCCACTTTACAGAAGGGGAAACTGAGGCAGGCTGACGCACCATCGTGTCCGAGGCCATGGCCCCAGGACCGAAGCCCCCACCGAGCACTGTCCTGTCGTCCACCTGTGCAGGTGTGGCACTGAGGCTCAGGACATCAGAGGATGTGTTGTGTGGTGTGTAGCGTGTGATGCATGAGCACGTGTGTCCAGGACAACTCGCTCCTGGCCTGATCGTGGCAAAATGAGCGTTTTAGACCAGAAGCGAGCGAGCCAACCTTTTAAACCACAAACTCTCACCCAGCAGAATCTTACAAAGGATGCCCAAGAAATAAAGCAGGTAAACAAGGAGCACTTACAGATGGGGCCTGAGCTGACCAGGCTCCTTGTCTGGACCCTGCACAGCTCCAGCCTCAGGGGAAGGGCCCTAGAGGCACAAGGGCCCCCCCCGGATGCTGCCGTCTTGGACCGAGCCCCTGGTATGGCTGAGAAACGTGTTCCAGCCATGACTACGCGTTACTCTCTATCTCCGAACATAAAAGCACTTACCAATCGGAATGAAAACGAACCACCTTATCGAGTTGTATGCAAACAACTCACACACCTGAGCTCACCAGGAATAGCCACACACAAAAAGTTAACTTCATTTGCGATGCAAAGACATGCAAATTAAATAACCATGAGACAGTGATTTTTAAATCATTTTGCAGCCCCTCCCAAAATGCAAACTGAAACCCAAGCCACCTAATAGAAAACGCCAGCGGCAGCATTCGTGTACCTGGCAAATGTTAATCCAGCGGTTTTCTCAGTGAAGTTGTGGGGGCCCAGCTGTCACCCCACTGCAGCAGGAGACTTTCGGGGTGGCTGGCGAGGCTGCATGCCCACGGGACCGAGGAGCTGTGAGGAGACCAAGGTCGTAGCCGTGCTGTGTGTCCTCCTGCTTCACCCCACATACACTGGGCACCTTCCCCGTGTCAGGCACTCAGAGACTTGGGGGGTCAGGGCGGCGGCAGCTCTGCCAGCTGGTGCAGAGGCCTGTCCCTATTGTCACAACCAGTGTAGACAACGTGGGGTGCTTAGGCCATACGTGCCCCCCAACTTCACCAGGGCTCTGCCTCACCACTGGTTGCAGGCAGATGAGCCCAGCTGCACCAACGACCTGCCCTGGGTCCTGGGAGCAACGTGTTTGAGGTGACAGCTGTCAGCGGCTCCTGGAACACTGGCTTCCCCAGCCGGGCCTGCACACGCGCCTCCCCCCAGCCAGCCTTCACTTCCTTCTTCCGGGCCTGGTCAAGGCCATGTTGAGGCCTAAATTCAGGGATTCTGGTTTGCCTGTTAAGGAAATCCAACACAGTGGTTTCATGCAGTAACCTAAACGGGTCTGTCATACAAATTAGAATCCTTAAGTTTCACCAATGGAAAGTCCCCTGGGCATTATACCATCCACACTAATGAGACCTGGATAGGTGGCCAGGCTGCCCTTGCTTGAATGCCTTCCATGACAGGAACCTCACTACACGTAAGGCGGCCCCTTCCACTTCTCAATGGCTCTGATTAGAAGCTTTTCTATAAATTTTCCCCTTGGTGGTTTCCCCTTAGGCAGCCCATTTCCGCAGAACATTTCAAGTGCTAGGAAACCGGGCTCACATGGGCCGACCAGAGCTGCAGTCACTTCTGCACTGACTGCCGCTCACGCCCAGACAGTTCAGGACTCAGCGTCTACACCTGTGCCTTCTGTCAAGCATGATCAGGCCCTTTGCTCTGGCCCCCAGCCCTTCTGGGCTCGGCCTTGCTCACTGTTTCATAAGAGCTCTTCCAGTTTCCTTTTTAAGACCAGAAATGTCTATTTTAGTTAGTAGACCTGGCCAAAGAATCTATCAAGGTGCCTCGCCCCAGGAGACCGGTGCTGGCAGAGGGAGTTGGTGTGGCCTGAGATCCCTCAGGCCTCGCTGGACCACCCGTTGGCTGAGTGTTCTTGGGCACAGAGCTAGGGACCCAGGCAGGGGCGCATCCTTCACCGAGCCATGCGTCCTGGCAACAGGAAGCCTCTTCCCAGGGGTGCACCCTCTTCTGATTCACAAGGCGGCTGGCTGCAGGGGCTGGTCCCAGCCTTGCTGTAGGAGTCAGGTCGCCTCTGAGTCTCAGTTTCCTTATCTGTAAAAGGATGTATGAGTGGTGGCACCTGCGAGGCGCTCAGGAACACATAAATGAATGAATGAGTGAATGAATGAAGGAACGTTGCCCATCTTCCTGGGCTATTATGAAGATTCAGTGAGATAATGCAGGTGATGGCGCCTCGCCTGGCACCCGGGCGGTACCCAACATATGATCACTTCCTTACTTCACCTCCTTCTCTAGGACAAAAGAAGAAAACCCTGCTGTGAATCCACTTGACACACAGCTGCCCTGCTTAGGGGTCTGCCTTGCGTTTCCTTCTCTTCCTGCTCTGCGCCCTGTGCCAGGCCCGTCCCGGCAGCCCGCCTGGTCCAGGGCTGAAGTGAGCAGCAGCTGCACGAGGCGGCTGAGCCGCGAGTGGCTGGCGCTCTGGGCCAGGCTGGCTGGCTGTCCGCCTTGGCCTCGGGAGCTGCCACACCCGCCCTCGCCTGCAGTGGGAGTGATTAGGAGGTTTGACAGGAGGAGAGTTAATCGGTCACCCTGCCACCCGCAGCTGCAACAGGCCTGTTACATCACGGCCCACACACCCGGCTGTCTGCCACCCATCCAAACACGCTGGACGACGCCCCGGCCCCAGCCCCGGCCCCAACCTGGCCAGTGATGCATGCTGACTGTAACTCCCCACGGCCCCCCCAAACAGCTGGCGGGCCCCGTCTTGCCTCAGCACCATCAGCTCCTGTTCTTCCCTGGATCATTACGGGGAGGGTGGCGTGAGCAGCTCCTCTGTCTCCAGAGGCGAGGTGGCTGCGTCTGCTCGCACAGGGCTCCCACCCAGCTGGCCTCTAGGGTCAGCCACCAGAGGCCCAGGACACCACCTCAAATGACCATTGGTTTAAGTCAAGCGAATGGGCTGTGTCAGCTTGGGGGTTAGCTCTGCCACTGACCAGCTGTGACTTCGATCACATGCCTAGCATCTCTGAGCCTCAGTTTCATCAGCTGTGAAATGAGGATAACAATGGCATCTACTTTGCAGAGTTTTAAGTTAATTGAGATAATGCTTGTAAAGCCCTCAGCACCATGTGCTTGACGTAAAATCAGAACTTACTAAAAAATGCCTACCGTTGATTACTGTCTGATTACTGTCACAACGTTTGACTATTCTTTTGCTTTGCTATCAAATAGCCACATGCAAATACCCATTTTAGTGAGATACGGTAGTGCGGAGAATAGAAAGAAAAACAGCATAATCTTTGAATTATATATTTTGTAAACATCAATGAGTGACAAGAAAGATAAAACAAAAATGACCAAATGTTGATCATTGTTCAGACTGGGTGATGGGTGCATGCGGTTTATTAAACTCTTCCATTTCCTTTGTAAACGTTTGAAATTTTCATAAAACGTTTGAATAACAATCATAATCCGTGAGTCAGGCCGCCCCTGGGGTTGATTCAGGACACTGACCGGCCAATTGATTTCATAAGTCTTTAGAGAGGCGCACGTGTGCGACCTTTCGGCTAAAAGTGAAGCTTCCGGGGGACCTGCTGTTGGAACTTTCCAGTAGTGATGCTCGGAGTTCAGCCACACCTGGAAATAGACGCTGTTGTCTTGAGCACAGACGTGACAGGCGGGGGCACAAGTGGGTCACTCAGAAGGAACCGCAACAGTGAGAAGGGCAGAGGGTAAGTCGAAGGCACCTCGACATAAAGGGCAAGGGGGCAGGAGGAGAGAAGAGTGTCATGGAAACCAAACAGGAGAAGGGCCCAGGAGGCAGCGGTGATGGAGGGCGGGAACTGGTGAAATGTGACCTTTGCTCGTTGGATTTGGCAACAGGCCATCCCTGGAGACTTCTGGCGGAGTCAGGCCGGGGCCCCCACCAAAGCGCCAGCCTGGGTCCCATCTCACGGTGTTGGCTCTCCGCACGTGGCCACCCCATGACTCAAGTGAGGCGCAACAGGTCACAGAGAGTTCCGGACCAAGCGTCTGAAGACCGGAGTGCTGGTCTCAGCTCCTCCAGTCCTCAGTTTCCCCAGCGGGATGGGCGCAGATATGTCAGGTCACTGCCGAGCCCAGGCCAGGCCACACGTGGAAGCTCCTGGCGCACGGCGAGTCACATAAATGCGTAACAGGAGGACGCTGGACAGCGCCGGCCTCTCCCAGGGCGCTCTGTGGTGCTTCCACCCTCGGGGGAGGCTTCGTGCATCAAGGGTCAGTCTGAAGATTCCGGCTGCGGCAGCCTGGAATTTGCGAAAAGCTCCAATGGCCCTCAACCCCGGGGGCCTCGCCTGCCGGGCAGGCGGTCCCAGAGCTCACCCGGGCCCGTGGCGCCATCTCACGCCCTGCGAAGGCGAGCGCCCCCCGAGCGCCCCCCAAGCGCCCCCCGGCCTTGCTGGTTCCCTGGATGGTTTCTGAGTGAATCAATGGGACCGTTTACTCATCCTGTTGAGCAACTCTCCTCTCTCCTCTTTCCAGAATGCCATATGTAGAAAGCCTGCCATCTGGGGACGTGTCCTGTCCCAGTGCCATTGTGTAGATAGCCACGAGCATGCAGACAAAGGCGGGTGCTGGGGTGGACGCAGGCACCGGACGGGAAGGACCCAGGCCCTGAAACTGCCACTGGTGGTTCTTGCCCAGGGCCCATGTTCTCCAAGGGCCAGTTGTTATTATTTTATTGTTGTTATTTGGGTCACCAAGTGTCAGCCCAGGGAAGACTAATAGACATTGGCTCCTAACCTACAAAGTCGAGTGATTTCCAGAATGAGACACCTGCTTCCTTGTGGTAAAGGGCTTAGTACCTGGAGGGCTGCACAAAACTCAGGGCCTAGGTACGTGATTCATGATTGGCTGGGTCCAGCAAGCATTCCACTGAGCACCTACTATGTGCTCGTCAGAAGTTCTCTTAAAATTGTAGTGTTTTGGGTCGGAAAAGATTTTTATAGTCATCTAGTCCAACCCTGCCTTCCCTATGCTGTGCGAGAGTAATCTCTCTAGCAGTTCTGCCTGGCAGTGGGTCAACTCCAGCTTTGTTGAATTCCTCCAGGGCCATGAAGCTCACCGCCTGATCACATGGTTGGTACCACCTGGCAGCAGCTCATGCTAATCGATTTCCTTCCTGTAAGGATTTTCTGTCACCTGCGAGGTGTAACTGGCCATGCGTTGACTGTGGAGCCACAGGGACCTCACCCCGCTGCCAACCCACCAGGTATTTACACTCAGCTTCTCTCTCTCACCTTTTATCTATTTTGTGAACTGAGATAGAATTTTCACACCATAAAATTGCTCTTTAATGTGTACAACTCAGTAGTTTTAGTATAGTCACAGGACAATGTAACCATCACTAACCACCTAATTCCAGAATATTTTTGTCACCCCCTAAAAAAGCTCCATACCCATTAGCAGTCACTCTCTATTCCTCCATTCCCAGCTGCTGACAACCATTAATGTACTTTCTGTTTCTATCGATTTGCCTATTCTGGACATTTCGAGTAAATAAAATCACACGTGTCCTTCTGGGCCTGACTTCTTTCACTCAGCATGATGTTTTCAAGGTTTATCCATGTCGCGGCATTATCAGTACTTCATTCTCTTTTCATTGCCAAGTAATATTCCACTGGACGGCTAGACCACATTTTGCTTACTTACCAGTTCATGGTCATTTGGGTTGTTTCCACTTTTTGACTATTATAAATAACGCTGCTATGAGCATCTGTGAACAATTTCTGTGAACGTATTTTCTATTCTCTTGGGTGTATGCCTAAGAATGGGGTTGCTGGGTTATGTGGCAACTCTATGTTTAAGTTTTTGAGGTACTGCCAAACTGTTTTCACAGCGGCCACAATACTTTATATTCTCACAGCAACAGATGAGGGTTCCAATTCCCACACATTTTCTCTAATACTTGTTATTGTCCCTCTTTTTGATGACAGCCATTCTAGTGGGTGTGAAGTGGTATCTCATTGTGGTTTTGATTTCCATTTACTAAATGGCTAATGATGTTGAATGTGCTTACTAGCTATTTGTATATCTTCTTGGGAGAATTGTCTATTTAAAGCCTTGGCCAACTTTTTAAAATTTGGTTATTTGTCTTTTTATTGTTGAGTTGTAAGAGTTCTTTATATTTTTTGAATACTAGACTCTTATGAAATGTGTAATTTGCAAATATTTTCTGCCATTCTTTGAGTTATTTTTTTCACTTTCTTGATAGTATCCTTTAAACATGCAAAAAATGTAATATTATTCTGGCTCTATTGAGCTGCAATGGATGAATAAAATTGTAAGACAGTTAAAGTGTACAACATGATGATTTGAAAACTTTTAATTTCGATGAAATTTTATCTGTTTTTTTCTTTTGTCTCTTTTGCTTTTGGTGTTACATTTAAGAAACAATTGCCTAATCCAAAGTCATGAAAATTTATATCTAAGACTTTTCTTCTAAGGGTTTTATACTTTTAGCTCTTACATTTAAATTTTTTTTTATCCATTTCGAGTTATTTTTGTATATGGTGTGAGGTAGGGGTCCAACTTTATTCTTTCACATGTAGCTATCTAGCCGTCCCAGCCCCATTGTTGAAAAGACTATTCTTTTCCCCAGTAAACTGTCTTGGCACCATTGTTGAAATCAATAGTTCATATGCGTATGGGTTTATTTTTAGATTCTTAATTCTACTCCATTGATTTATATGTCTGTCCTTATGCTAGTACCATACTGTCTTGATTATAATAGCTTTGTAGTAAGTTTTGAATTTGGGAAGTGTGAGTCCTCCAACTTTGTTCTTCTTCATCAACGTTGTTTTGACTATCCTGGGTCTCTCGACTTTCCAAATGAATTTAAGGGTCAGCTTGTCGATTTCTGAAAAAAAAAAAAGCCACCTAGAATTTTGTTGGGGATTGCATTAAATCTGTAGATTAATTTGGGAAATATTGCCATCTTAACAACATTAAGTCTCACAATCCATGAACTGGGGATGTCTTTCTATTTGGCTCTTCTTTAATTATTCAATGGTCTTCTCCCTCTCCCTCTTGCCCCTCCCAGCCTTTTCCTTCCACCCAAAATAACTGCAGTCTCTCAAGGTTACACACAGGACATGGTTACAAGCCCCTCAGTCCCCGGCCACTCCTCTGATAGTGCTCCTGGGGGTCCAAGTCCCTCTGATGGTATGAAGCCAAGACGCTCTGAGTAGTGCCTCCTGTCCAGCCGGCAGGCCTGGGGAGGAGGGTGACACTTTCAGAGGACCCGCAACATCCTACAACACCACGCTGTCCTCCAGAGAGCCACTTGCTCCTCAGCTCCCGCGGGCCGACCCTGCGTTGATTCGTCTGCCGCTCCAGGGCGCTGTGAACGTGTAAGAGGCAGTGACCCAGGCTCTGCATCTCCAGGGCTTCTGTTAATGTTTGCAGAACAGGCAGCTCCCTCCTTCTGGGTCTAGACAACTATCAATTCCACCGAAGACGACACTGAGGATACTCCAGGACACGGCTGATCCTACGGCACGTCTTGTGAATTAAAATCCTTCTCTCTTTGGAAACCAAGCACTATCGGAGATTCCCATGCTCCTCTCCAATCCCACTGCCTGCTTCAAACTGACCCGCGGGACATTCAGCTGTGGCTAGTGTGCTTAAATGGAAGCATTGTTCGCTTTATGAGTACCCAGAGGCTCAGAGATGGAACACTTTAAATATAATAAATAGTAATAATCATCCCCTCTTCTCGGTGTTAAGCATTTAAATTAAATCTTTGGTCTGAGCGGTGCCTTCCAGCGCCCGTAGGGGATCTGCAGCACTTTTAGATCAACATCTGAAACATTGAGAACCAGGACGTAGGCGCAGGAGACACTCAGAGACAGTTAGGAGCGCCGTTTCTGAGACGCAGCATCTCAAGGGACAGAAGTAATCAGAGGCTTCTCGGAAGGGTAGAAACAAGACCAGTTGGAACAGGAGACACTGGACACATTGTCAACTGGATGCAGAGCTGGCATGAATGAAAGCTCCCTCGGGAAGAAAGCTGGGAACGCTCTGACCTTCGGCCCGCGCCCCTCACTCAGGAGGTCCTCGCTGAGTTAGGCTATTTAGGGGAACCCCGCTGGCTGAGCTGCGGACACAGCACTGGTGTCTGAGACCAGGCGGGTACAGCATGTGCTCTTTAGACCAAGAGACGTGAGGCTGGGTCCTCCCCCTGCATTGCTGGGCGGGTTGTACTCACCCACCAGAGATTCCAAAGTCAGCGCCATCGGCACCACTGGTCTGTCCTACATTCTGGGGCATCTTTCTTAGAGCGGGTGCTATAGAAATCTGATGTCTACAAACCCATCATGTTCTGCATGAATCTGCTCTCGAATGTTTGTTAATGCTATTTGGGTTCGTGGGCCAAGCTCTAAAGTAAAAAGAAGTTTGTGAAAAAAGCCCCAGTAGTATCTTCGTAGCCTTTCGGAATTACCACCAGCATGAAAATAAAGACCTAAAGACTTGGTTGGGGGCTCGCCCCAAAAGGGGTCTAAGAGCCCACCTATGTGCCTAAGACTTCCAACCACAGTTTCAGAACCTCATTCTCCAATGGGAGCAGACAACCAAGCATCTCGGACCGTGAAATGCAGAGACCCAAGCAAATAAATACGCCAGAACAAAACAGCCTATGCAGGGGAAAGAAAACAACCATTCTTCCAGAAGTCCCGAAAGGAATATTAATTCTACCCATGAAACGACAAACAAACACCAGATGGTAGACAAAAGGAATGTTTAGAAAACAACAAACAGTTCTCATGAGTTGAAAGTTTGATGGTAGTCATTGAAACACTCAATAGAAGAACTGAAAAATGAAGTCGAAGGACTCCCAGGAGGTAAAGTGAAAGGGGAAGTGAAGGTATAGGAGAAGAAAGACAAGGAAACTAAAGGTTAACTGCGGGAGGCTCGTTAAAAAAAGAAAAGAAAAAAAGTATTTCAAGAAATTTTTCCCAAACTAGGGGGCCTGAGTGCCCAGAACAACAGGGTCCCCACGTGTGATGGATGAAATAGACCAGCGACCGGTAAGCAGTCGTTTTCCGGACATGTGGGAGAAGAGAGGCCGCTAGGAGCTGTTCCCCGTTATGGTGGGTGACAGGCCGAGCAGAGGGCACTGAGGGAGGCAAAGCCTGCCCTGCCCCGCGCCCCCGGCCTCAGCACCGGCTTCTGCGGCCCCCGGCACCCCTGAAGCACGCTCCCCGCCTCCCTCCTAGGAACCAGATTTCATGGGGTGAAATGATGGACCGGGCGGTGTCCAATTAGTGGAGAGACTTACTGAGGAGGGTGAGGCCCAGCCTGGGAGCAGAAACCCAAATGGGGGGGCCCAGGCCCCCCGCTGACTCTCTCTGGGGAGCTGGGCAGGAGACCAGTTTCAGAGCAGGGCCACCAGGGACTATGGCAGAAAAGGATCTTTGATGGCTGCACAGGGCGAATCCGTGTTGGGTGGGGGAGGGGCGCTGAAAGAACAGGTGGTAGCATCATTCCCCTCACCCTTTGGCCTTTAAAACCCCTCACCTGATGGCTCACCTGTATGTGGAGCAGTGACCCTGTGTTTTAAGGCAGGTTGAGCAACCTGTACACATTCACTCTGCAGCTGGTGTGGAGACCAAGGCAGGGATGACTTTCTCCAAGCACAGGATTGATCCGTGATCCCTGAGTCACATGCGGGCGAGTGGGAGAGGTCCTTCAAACCGGGGCGTTGGAGAGAAGCTTGGGTTATGTAATAGCAGCGTGGTGAGCTGTTCTTGATGTGATTACCACTCTCGGTAATTATTATTATTTAACCTACTCAGATGAGTCCAATTAAAGAGGAATTGTTTTGCAATCAGGTTGTTCAGATGGTGACAAAGAGCCCTCTCTGTGGAGGCACGAACAGCCCCTTGGGTTTGTGCTGGGTGGTTTGTAAAGCTGTCCCCACCTGTATGATCTTTCAAAAGGGTTTTAATCCACACAACCAACTGTACGAGGAAGACCTGGCATGATTTCCCCCGTTTTATGAGTGAAGAGTTGTTTTGTGGCTCAGAGAGGCCAAGTGACTTGCCCAAGGTTACACAGCAGCAAAAGGACCGAGTCAACGCTGAGCTGGTCTCCTGGCCCCCAGTTGCTCCACCATCCTGCGCTAGGTGGCAGAGACTCTCCTATCAGGTGGCACCGTCCTGGGCTGGAGGGACAGCAGGGACTTTGGATAAAATACTGTAATGCGGGTCCCTATAACGGGACCCACTGGGAGGTGGTGGGGCCCCTGAGCCGTGCAGAACCTGTGAGCCTCAGCCCTCCCCGGAGCCCCAGCCAGGCTGTGCGGTGAGCACCCTGCGTGCCGATCGCACCCCAAGGAGACACGGGATTCTCACCACTGACATGTCAAAGTTAAAATGTGGTTTTCCTCTTGATTGTAACGTCATAACAAGTTTATTGTAGAAAATCCTGAAAATACATGGAACCATGAGAAACCATACGAAAACCAGCCATAGCTCTATGGACATTAGGTATTTTCTTTCTGAGGTTTTTCATGTATAAATTGGTATTTCTTTTTTAAAGAATTAGAATCATGCTGTATATGGTTTTGAATCCTAGTTTTTTTTTTTTCCCCCACTTTAACTCTTTCACAATTCTCTTCTCATGACATTAGTCTTTGAAAATATGATATTTTAAAGGATAGTGTTTCATCACATGCAAACGACACTTTGCTTGATTTATGTCTTTGAAAAACCATAGAAATGAATTAAAATAAGAAAGAATAAGGGATGGACTATATGCCTGTGTAAGTTTCCAAGCATAAAAGTGTCTTCTTGAAAAAACAAAGTTAGAGTAATTCAAAGAAAAAATTACATACACACACACAATGCCTAAAAAGCATTGGACAAAAATATAGTATCCTTTTCTAAAAAATTCTAAAGAATAGATCGTGGGAACTTTAGAAATAAAGACCAAGATCCAACAGACTATTTTTCTAAAGAGTGAACTTCTAGAACCACGTTCATTTAAATCAAGAACTAAACAAGAATGATATTATCCATTATTATTATTGAACATGGTCTTGGCGGTTCCAGCAAATGTGAGAAGATCAAAAAAGTATAATTCTGGTTTGAAGCTTAGAAAAACAGATAGATTTGTCTAGTTTGTTGATGATATAACTATAAACTTAGAAACCCAAGAAATTAGTAAAAGTTACTAGAATTAATGAGTATTTGGTGATATAGCTAAATTTAAAATAAATGTACCAATATTGACAGGTTCTCTCTTCTAGCTTTAAGTAACTAGAAATGGAAAAAAATTATTCACAGTAGCAACCCAAACTATTGAATATTTAGGAATACAATAACAAGAAAGAAAAGGGTCTTATATAAAAACGATAAAATCTTATCAAATGACAAAAACAAAGACATGAATAAAGGGAACATTGTACCCTATTTTTGGATGGGAAGACGTAATATTTATTTAAAGTTACCTCTCCTCAAATTAATGTATATATTTAATGCAACTCCAAATAGAATGCTAACAGAGTTTTTTTTTAAGATAAATAATTGGATAAAACAATTACAAAGCTTATTTGGAAAAATAAATTCCTGGGAATACCAACTTTTTAAAAAAGAGTAGTTAGCGGAATTCGCATTACCAGATCAGGACATACCAAAAAGCCGCTCCATTCAAATAAATACGATATTGGAATCAGAAGAGGAAACTAAATCTAGAACCAAACAGAAAGCAGGAATAGATCCTCATATGTTTAAGAATCAAATGTGTAAAAAACATTATCTTTTACTAATGGGAAAAGATAGATTAAATGACCTTCAATCTTATGACTTATACAGTGATCAATTCCAGATAAAGACTTAAATATAATAGCAAGATAAAAAACAAAAAAACAAAAAAACACACAAGTCTAAGGCCATGCCACCCTGAACAAGCTCAATCCCATCTGATCTTGGAAGCTAAGCAGGGTCAGGCCTGGTTAGTATTTGGATGGGAGACCACCTAGGAAGACCAGGTACTGTAGGTGTGAAAAATAAAAAATAAGGGATTGTAAACTGACAAGGTCCTTGCAATCTGTGAGGTCAACCAAGGTTTGCCTTGCCTAAAAAAATTTTTAAGAAAAAGCACAAAAAACTTTTATCTTTTTCCTTTTTTAAAAAGGCTACATAAAAATTAAGCAGTGGAAAAAAAAAGAAAAACAAACAAACAAAAAAAAACACTTTTATCCAAGAATGAAAGTTCAGAAGCTATTTTAAAAAGTCAAGCAGATATGTTTGTCAATATTAAACTATTTAAAATCATTTATGGCAAAAGTTACCTTAAACAAGGTGTCAGTTATATATATTTGCAATTCAGAGACAAGACAGTGACTTAATATCTATTGTATACCAAGTGTTCTGACAAATTGATGAAAGACAATCGCCCAATAAAAAATAGACCAAGGATATAGAAAAGCAATTCACAGAAGAGTAAATCCAAGTGACTAATGCAATTTTTTTAAAGATTCTCAAATGCTCTAGTAGTATAGGAAACATAATTTATAACAGTGAGGTAATTCTTCATAACTATAAAACTAGCAAAATTTTAAAATAGCAATAACACCTTTCGCTCTTGGGGCTATGGAGAAATGAGTACTCAATTACTGGTTATAATTAGTTGAAAGTCAATATGGCAACATCTACTAAAATAATACATGTATATCCTCAGCCCAGCAATAATCTCATGCATAGAAATAAAAGCATCAGTACATAAGGCTTTATATTTGAGACTCAAACCTCTGGAAACAAAGTGAATATCCATCAGCAGGAGAGGGTTGAATAAGCATAGTAATTCTCGCCTTAGAATATTATATAACCATTAATAAGAATAAATTAGAGTTGTGACTGTTGACTTTTTTGAGAAAACTGGATGCAAAAGCCTGTATAAAGTACGACCTTGTTTTTGTAAACGGTATTATTAAAACCCTGTATGTGCTCGTATGTTATGATCTGAGCAAGGAGACTATATATGAGATTGTTAGCACAGCCGCCCTGGGGAGATGCCGTAGAAAGGGGCACAAAGGGCTGGTAGAAAAAGGAAGGGAAAAATGTTACCACCTCCAAAAGCAAAATAAACCAAAGGAGAAGTTGGGGGCTGTCACATCCTGGGCCTTTGCCCTTGGTCTGGACCCCGGTGAAGTCCAGTGAGATGTGCCACATCTGGCGATAAAGACGCACATGGATGCCTTTCTCTGATATTTAGCAAGTGAGAACTGCGAGACACCGACCTATCGGCTCGCGCTTAATAAGACTCGGAACAAGTCAGTAAAATTCTTCTTACCGTAGCTTCTTCGGCCGTAGGACCGTCCCTCCCTCATATGGATGATGAAATGCGGCGTTCCATTGCCTACCCCACCATGAGTCCTTCCTCAGACAGGCTCCCCTCCACTGCCCTGCCCACGATGCCTGCTGCCCGCAGGGGCCACGTGACTCTGGTAGCTCACCCCTTGCAGCCGAGCCAGGCCACCTGGGTTCAGGGTATGAGTGAATTAAAAACACACCGGGACCAGTCCCTTGGTGATTGTGAGCTCTGGCACTGACAGGACACGTTGAGATGGAGCTGGGGTGACCAGGGCTGACGGAACAGGATTGCCGAGGGGGATGGGGGGATGGGCAGACGTGCAGCAAGAACCGCCATGTATCCCCAGAGAGAAACCGGCATCAGTTTCCATGAACCAGGCTTTGTTTCCATGAGCTTGCCCTGTGCTCCGGTTATCCGCTGCTGCGTAAGAAATATCCCCGAGGTGGAGTGGCTTAAATTGACTGTCTCATTCAGCGCACGATTCCGTGTGTCGGTGGTCTGAGCTGGGCCTCAGTGAGGTTGTCGCACGGGGCTGAGCTGAGCTTGGCTATTCTGAGCTTGGGGTCACTCACACGTCTGTCATCCTCCAGCAGGCTACCTCGGACTTGGTGGCAGAGGGCTCCCAGCCCAAGAGCAGAGGCCGCAAAGCCTCCTGAGGTCTCGGGAACTCACAGCGTAGCTTCTGTCACAGCGAGCCGAGAGTGAGCAAGAGGCGCCACCTCGTCACGGAAGGCGCTTCCGAGAGCTGTGGCCATATTCACACCCCCCAAATTATAGAACGACCTTCCTTCCATCACGTGACTACATCTCTGACCCTGAAGCCGGAGAGGTTTGATTACACTTGGGGACAGACACGCAGCACTTAGGAGAGAGCAAGCCCTTTCTCTCTCCTTACCTTGAACACTAAAAAATAACAACAGTTTGCATTTGCTGGTCGTAGAAAGGAAGCAGTGACTGGGCACAGAGGAAAGGCAGGTGTCCCCACTAAGACGAGGGGCCGGGAACACCCGTGACAGCCTCACAGCAGCAGGGGCCGAGGGGCAGACAGGTGAAAGGTTCTGACCCCAGAGCGGCCGGGGAGGGTGGCGTGTGAAGGGTACTGTGTACCCCAAGATCTCTTGGCCCCCTTCCTATCTGGGCTACTGAGGGAGAACCTGGCTCCAGCCCCTGTGGGTCCTGAAGGAGCAAGAGCCCTTCCCATCTCGCTTTCTGGCTCCAGGGCTCTGTGCCCCGGGCTTCGTCTTGCTTTCTCATCTGTTCTCTGGTGAAGGTCACACAGCCCCAGGAGTCTGGCAGAGGAGGGTGGACAGGTACAGAGTACAGGGCCTGGCGCTTCGCAAGTGCTTATTGATGACCAAGTTGATGCTCATTCGTTGACCAAACAAGGTAAGGAATTGGGTTTCCTGACACTGCCGTGCTGCATATGTGTGTGTGACCTGCACAGCAGTTGGTAGACTTGGGGTCACTTTAGGCTATGAAAGGTATTGTGACACCATAGAGTGAGCCCACAGGTCATTGGCCATCCTGAAACAAAACGGCAGCTGATAAATGTTCTCAAATGAGTGTAGCTATTTGAAGCTAAATTGAGGGGGGTTAGAGGCCCCAGAACTGCTAAATCATTAAATAATTCTTATACAAGAATTATTCAAATATTAACTTCAATCAAGAGGCGGCTTAAATTCTACCTGAAGGAGTTTGTGTAACAGTTGTTATTAGCTCCAAATCCACCTTGCCTATAACTAGAAAAATTTATTTCTACTCTCTTGAGGAGAAGAAAACCTCCATTTTTCTGTTCATTTAAATAAATTTAAGAAAAGATTGTTTTAAATAGAAAACTTCCAGGAGAATATTCCACAGGGACAAAGTTTATGGCCTTTGAATGGCAACTCGGGCTTTTTTTTCTTCTGATACAGGAGCCCCCGTATTCACATTTGATCATCATTTTCCCCCTCATCCCCCCGCCCCGTCCCACCTCTTCTTCCGTGTTCCCCATTACGAAGCTGCAAGGTCAGACGGGGGTCAGCAGCTATCCTGAGAAAAGAAAGCCGAACCCTCCTTCGCCCTTGCTAACAGGAAGATGCTGGCATGCGCATGATGGTTCCTGGCTGGGGCTGGTATGTGGGGTGCACACCCATACACTGCTGTGTGGACTTGTTCCGAAGAAATGAGGCTTCCGTGGTGGGAAGGGAAGGTTGACTTATTTGATTGGACGCCTGTCAGCACCGTGCTGGGGGAAGACAGCAGAACTGCACCAGCAAACAGTCGTCACAAAGCGCCGGCCAAGGTCTTCATCTGCCTCCGCGTTCCTTCCCCGTGACTCCCTGCTGCCCTGGTGCCTGGGCACGCGATCCCATTTATTCATCCCTCCATCCATCCATCCATCCATCCATCCGTTCATGCATTCATTCATCAGTTCATTCATTCATTCATTCATTCATCAGTTCATTCGCTCTATATCCAGTATCTTCCATGTGTTGGGGATATGCAGACAAAGAACCCAGGTGACCACCTCAAGGAGCTGACATTTGGGGGCGGGGATGGGGAGAGAAAAGCAAACCAAGTCCTCTGGTGGAGGACGCTCAGGAAGCCCCGGCAGCTCAGTGGACGGACAGGCCGCCGGCTCCGCTTGGGACGGGGAGGCTGGCAGGGTGAGCCCACACTGCGGCCGGGCCCGGAGGAGGGGTGACCGCACCAGGAAAAGAACCAGCGGGCACACATGCTCGGAAGAGGGCGAGGACAGCCCTCCCAGCTCAGGACCCTCCACGGGCCTGCAGCTCTCCAGCCCCCACGAACGCCAGAACTGTCTGGTGGGTTATGCATCTCGACTGTGACCTTGGGGCGCAGATGGCATTTTCTTCCTGCGTGGCAGCCCCAGCCCCTCACAGTGGGCTTGATGCAGGTGGAGCCTCTCCGTGAATGGACAGTGACTGAAACAAAGGCCATCACACAACTGACCTGGCACCATTTTCTTTTTCTTTTTTTTCTTTCTTTCTTTTTTTTTTTTGTTTTTTTGTTTTTTTTGGCTCAGAGGGAACTTCACATCCTTTCTCCTTTGATGGAGCCTGGAACTTGGGATTCTGATCTCTGAGTGCTTGCTGGGTCCCTCGAAACCCCGAGATTCATTCTCTCTGTACCAAGTTACAGAAACAACAGTGGAAAATGCAGCATTTTAAACCTGATTCTGAAACGCCAATGCCTCTCCTTTTCGTCCTATAAATTAATGTCAAAGGAAGACAAATGGGTAGAGAACATCACACCCTCTGAAAAAAATAAACTCTCTGATCAAAGAAGAATGTTTGGTAAACTCGCCCGGAGTTAAACTAATTGGTTTGGGAGCAGATAGAATCTTCCCAAAGAGGCTCCACTGCTAAATTAGTATTGGTCAGGATGTTTGAAGTTCAGAGAAGAACAGATTCTCAGAGGAGAAGCCCATTTGAATAATTGGCATCACGTGGTGTTCCCAAACAAATCTCCCAACATCCAACCCTCCTGGAGAGATGAAAGAGACACTTCCCCTATGACTGATCTGGCTCCACTGCCCATGGAGACTCTCTGCAAACACTCGAAAAACAAGGGAGAACTTTTTAAGAACGCCTCCCTTGATACGGAGCAGGAGCATCGCCGGAGCGAAAAGAGAAGTGTGGTTGGTGGGAGAGGCCTTCTGCGGGGCCTGGACGGAGAGGGGTTTCTTAACCTCGGCACTGCGGACTTTGGGGGCCCGTGGGCGCTGCTCTGTGCACGGTGAGGCGCGTGCCGCGTCCCCGGCCTCTCCCGCACGAGATGCCAGGAGCCCACAGCCCTTCCCCGTCGCATGACCAAAATATTTCCAGACGTTCGCCGAATGTCTCCTTGGGAGGCCAAAATCATCCCGTTGAGAACCAACCACCAGTCTAGACCAATAAAACCTATGCTTTGGCTCTAAACAAAATTTGGTACCTGAATTTGATTCAGAAACTTCCTCCGTGAGGAAATGTTTCCTCCTCGAGCTAGCTGCCGTCCCCTGCCTACCTTGCAGTGTCAACACAGAAATGTAAATTATAATTCTCGATGACTGATTTGCTGTGTTGCAGCCTAATTCAGAGTTGTGTCTCCTGTTCCTGTGACCTTGGGCAAGGCATTTCTTCTCTCAGCCTCGGTTCCCCACCTGTGACGTACAGAGAACACCTGTCCCATTTGCGTGGGGGAGATTTGAAGAGCTGAGGTAGGTTAGCAGGATTCACTAAATGGCCGCTAATCTTTCTGTGTCTAGACCCCTCTCTTCAGCCAGGGTAGGACGAGGCCATTCTCAGGCCATGAGACTCTTTCCTACCTGCTACTAAGTCCTTTTACTGTTGGCTGACGTCTTCTCAAACATTTAGAAAGAGCCAGGGAGCCATTCTCTCTGTGACAGGCGCACAGGGCTCAGGGGAAGAGCATGGGCCTTCAGGTCAGTAGGTCAAATGCAGCCTCTGGCCCCACTATTGCCCAGCAGGGCCCAGGGCTGGGCCACTTCCCTCTCCTCCCCTGAGACAATGGGGTTAATAATCCCCACTTCACAAGGCCTTGGAGAGGATGAGGCGGGGTGACATAGAAGTTCGCAGCACAGCAGGTTCGATGGTGACAAGCCCAAGCCAAGGCAGGGGTCAGAGGAGGCGACAACTCCAGTCAGAGGGCGTTGGCCACCCAGCGCTTCACTGCAACGCAGGGCACAGTTTCAGCTCAGGCCTGGCTTCTGCACGGCGTCAAGCTGGGCACCAGCTCCGTGTCCGGCTGTAGCCGAGCGTCCGATCTCTAGAACCGTGGAATGACAGCGCTGAGGGGGCAGTTAACGCTCGTCTCCCTCGGGGGTTCAGACGGTTGGTTCCCTTTAAGCAAAGAAACGTTCTTCCAAACCAGGGCGTTGGTTGCCAGAGACCGTGAAGCTAGCAAAGGCGGTGCTGAAGGGCTGGGGGCCGGCGGGGCGCAGACTTTGGTGGGCTCTGTCGCAGGCTCCCCAGGGGACCCTTGGGCTCGGAGACACACAGTCTTAGACTGGGCGTTCAGCTTGCGGCTCCGTTCTCTTACTCCGCGGACATCGGTGCTGGGCCTCAGCGTGCGTCCAGCAGGCAGCCAGCTCTAGCACGGGGGGACGCCACTCCGTGCAAAACCCGTGTGTCCTCAGGATGCGCGCGTCACCAGGGCCATGGGGTCACTGTCAATGGAAGTCATTCTTCTCTGGGTGTTTTTGTCCCCAAGTTGACATACAAACATTAGGTAATGGGCATGTCTTTATTTTTGGATGGATCGCTTTGTTGTTCTTTCTTAACCTGTGTTTTTATTAATGGCGTAAAATATGTGCACAGTTCCAAAATCAGCAATGCGTTATAGAACCAAAACTCACCCGCAAGCGTTTGCAGATCTGATGGGCCTTACAGGGCACCTCATGAATCGGACAGCACCCCCCTAGGAAGTAGAGGAGCCCCGAGAAGCTGTCCAGTGTGGAGGGTGTTTCAGGCAGAACCAGGGCGGGACAAGAGAGTCATTAGCTAGAAGAAAGGATTGTTTCAGGCCAGATCACCTTCCCTTAGGGCAAGGTGGGGTCTTGTCAGGCTTCACTTCTATACCTGCCGGGGAGTGAGGATGGAGAGGGCCCAGGTGACCATTACCTGGTTGGTCCTGACCAACTAAGATTATATCCTGCAGAAGCTTGAATCAGGTCAGGTGCTAAGTCTAGGTTTGGGGCACAAGCGACTCCATTTTGGGTCCGCGGTTTTCTCTTCAGCAACAGTAATTCAGAGAGGTCTTTCCACACCTGCTCAGACTCACGGGTGTTCCACATCTCCTCCTCCAGGCAGCCCTTCTAAAATGGATGTTTGGTTTACTCTGGCATTATTTCTCCGTGAAAAGTAAGCAAATATATCTTTCGAGTCTAATTACATATTGAATGTGTATATATCATATACGTATATATGCATAGTATATAATCTATACATAAATATGTAATTTTATATTAGCATACCGCATATACACCATGCTTCTTTCTCTCAGATCTCTTCCCTAGAAGAATATGGAGATTTTCCTCATTCTGAAATCAGCGCCTAGAACCACTTCATTCTGACAGAGGACACTGAGGTCCCAAGAATCTTGTCTGTTCACTCTGCCCAGTGCGTGGGGGCTCTGAACGGCCTCGGGTCCAGCCCAGGCGTCTTTGTCCTCGTCACAGACAGGGCCTGCTGAAACAAGGGGTCTTTCCGGGGCTGCGGGCTGGGGTCGACTCTGTGCTACCCTCTGCCCTGCACTAAGCCACCCAGCGGTGAAACCTAGAGCCTCCTGTGGGAGAGGCGAAAAGGAGTTGACAAAAGCTGGGGAAGCTGCCCGGGCCTGGGTGACAGGGACAAAGCCCTACCAAAGCTCCAGGACCCTTCCCTGGCCACTTCTCCAAAGGCACGCCCAGAGGCGCCCTCCACCCCTTCCTCTACTCATAGGTAATTCCCCGGGGTGCTCTCTCCCGGCACTTACAGCTCCCAAGGGCTCCCCCAGCCATAATTTCTGTTCTTCCAATCAATGCAGCCTCTGACAATCCTGTGGGACTGGCGGGGAAGTGACTGTGACCTGGTTTTGCAAGTGGGAAAACCAAAGGCTGGGGAGGCACCCCAATCAGCACCCGTGCGACATGCAGAGAGGGAGCCACGGTTCTCTCTTTGGGGAGAGCGGGCTCCCCTGCCTGGATACCAGCTGGCCCCAGGAAAGTCACAGGCCTCTCTGAGTCTCTGCTTTTCTTATCTGTAAAATTAGACGATCCCCAAAGTCTCTTCCAATGCTCTATTAACTCCTCAAATTCCAAGAACCAAGGAGCGTAGATTTCCTTCCACTCGCACATCTGTGCCAGCCCCTCCTTGGGGTCTGTCCCCACGAAGAACTGGGCCAGCTCTGAGTGCCCATATTTGGTGGGATGGCAGCCCCA
>CM053515.1:102022963-102038257 GCA_028627145.1 Eidolon dupreanum
CTGTGTCTGCAATCTCTAATTATCATTCTGCATTGATTATTGGTAGGGAGAAAACATGTTATAATTTTTAAAAATTATATAAATTATCTTCTAGACTTAAAAAAAAACTTTCTATGATTATATCTGCCTTTGTTTCTGCTTGTATAGAAATTAAATTTTTGCCTTTTCCTGCAAAATTATCTTTTATAGCCTACTGGATTATAATAATAATACTTTGTACTTCTGTAGGGCCTTTCATCCGGGACTCTCAAAGCACTTCATAAACTTTAATTAATTCTTGCAACAAGCCCTGTGAGGTAGGTATTATTATCCCCATTTTACAGATAAGGAGAGTGAGACATGGAGAAGTTAAGTAATTTGCCGAAGGCCCCAAAGCAGTTAGTAGTAGCTAAGTCTGAACAGGACCCTGCAGAACGCCTGTCTCAGGCCTCTCTTGGCCCGCTGGGGTCCTCTGCTGGTCCCCCAAGCCCCAGGGCGTGATTGATGGGCAGGTCTCAGTCAATTGCAGCGCCCATGTTAAATGCACGCTATGCAGCTTGCAGGCATTCTGGGGAATCAGTTAGGCTGACTCATGTACTGGCCTATCTTCAGGCGAATAGAGCAAAGCCTGCCACCCACTTCTCAGATCCAAATGCTTCTGCTACAAACTGTCTTGGCTAGTGGACTCCCATTTCCCTCGTATTTGGACCCAATCAAGCACCTTCTGCGTGCCAGGCACCATGCTAGCGGCTTTTTGGCCTGTGTCCGCCCCTCTAATTAGAATCCTTACGGCAACGCTGTAGGTATCCCCATTTCACAGATGAGGACAACAGCGGAGGCTCAGAACGTGAGCAGTATAATAATCAATTTTCAGTGCAAACAATAAAGTAGAAACATTTATAGAGCATATAGACCTGAGACCCAGCTACATAGGCCAGTTCCCAGGACAGGTTAACTGCATCCTGCTTAACGCTATCAAATAGATAGATTGCAAAGACAGCTAAGCCATGAGAAACTTCCGCTTAGACAAACAACCTTTGTACCTATGAGAATCGGGGAGGGAGGACCTGTAAGAATCAGAGAGGGGGGACCTGTGAGTAATCAAAAGGGGGGGGGGCAACCGGGGAGGATAAGGGGGTCTATAAGGGTAACAAAAACTAGGTTCGGGGCTCTTGCCTCAATCACTGCTACAACAGTGGAGGTTTGAGCCCAGATTCGAATCTATAATAAATTTTTTTTTTTTGATTTAACTATTTAGCTTCTGTGTCAGTGCTCTCTGAAAAACTCACACTATAACAAGCGGCACACCCAAACCAGGATCCCAACCAAGTTCTGGTTCAAAGATGGGTGATCTGTTCACTCAACCAGCTGACACCTGGCACCCACGCCTGTCGCAGGAGGGATTATTGATCCTACAGTGGCATTTTCTAGGGGCAAGGAGCAAAGAGTGTTTATTGTTCTCATGAGCCAGGTCAAGCTAATCATTTCTGTTCTTGGATGCATGAATTACTCAGGAACTCTCTAAGAAAGCCTGGCGGGTGTCAGGAGGGGGCCTGCTTCCTCCAGAGGCCGAGGCTCGCTCTGTCTCACCGGCCTCTCATGCCAACAGCAAAACTCCTTCCCGACAGTGGGATGGCTCAGGGTGCTTCACTTTCTTCCCCGCAACATGACTGCTGAAATCAGACAAGCCTAGATTCGAATTCCGGTTCTCTACTCACTTCCGGTTCATCCTGGGCAAGTCCCAACCTCTTTGAGCCTCAGTTTCCTCGTCATAAGAAGGAGTCGTCACGAGGATTAGATAGATGAGTTGATGACCAAAAAGCTCATGGCACAGGGCCTGGCATCAAGCAAATGCTTAGTAAGTGACAGTACTCTGCCTTCCTCTGCTTGCTTTACAGTTTCCATGGCTACCACCAAGGAGCCAAATGACTCACAACGACTCTTTTCTTTGTTGCTTCTGCCACCATCGCGGCCCAGACTCTTGAGGTCCACACTGCCTCACCCAGGTCTTCGCAACACCCGAGAGCCATCACGACAGCAGCCACCCACAGTCCTATGTGACAGCCCTGCCTCTCACCCTCCGTGGGTGTCATTCTTGTCTCCTTCAGACCCTGAGACTCAGACCCCTCCCTGCTAAAGGCCGAGCGTGCCCAAGTCCTGCCGTCCCGAGATCCCGTCTGCCCTGACTATGTTAGGAATGCCAGCTCAGGCTTGGGAACCAGAAGTCCCCTCCCCAGTGCCACCAGATGAGGGGCAGGCACCAGGGTATGGTCGTGTGGCCCAAAAGATCAGATATGGAAATCCAAGAGAAAGAAACATACATTTCTACTGAATTATCTCTTTAAAAAATAAGAATTGGTACACAACAACGTTTAAGTTTTAACAAGTTCTAAAGTGTCACCCCTTACCTTTCTCTCTCTCCTTTACCTGAGGAGTCCCCTTCGTTCCTTCCTGTTCCTCAGGTCACACCTCCTTTCAGGCTCAAGTGTCGTATCCTCCTTTATCCTGAGAAACCCTCCCAGCACATACTCAAGGCCTTGTCGTTTTGGGATTAAACGTTCCTGCTGGGATTCCACTTTTTCTGCTCCAGCCACAAGCAGGCCTGGTGGCCCACCTGTCTCCCACCCTGCAGAGTAAAGCCAGCCTGGACCCAGAGCCTCAGGCTGGGTCCCCACAGATCCCGGCGAAGCGGGGGTGGCATTGCACCAATAAGGTCCCTCTGGGGGGTGGAGGGGCCAGTGGCCTGGGGAGGAGGGGTAGGCACGTCCTCTTCGCCAAAGAGCATCCTGCTGTCCTGGGCCAACATTGCCAGAGACGCCCTAAGAATGTCCCCTAACATGGAAACAAAATTAGCCAGGGGCATCTGGGCCGCCTCAGGCCCGCTGGGCCGCCGGGCCTCTTAGAGCAGGCATCTGGAGCCACAGTGCTCTCCTCCCCTCACGAGGTGGTGAGCACGACAAGGTCAGGAACTTGGAGGGTGCGTCCTTGTGCACTGCCCTTGCTCAGGGGTGGCCTGGTCAGCCACAGAAGCATCGGGTCTCCAGATGACCTGCCTGTCAGAGGAAAAAGGCACATAGGGCTACCATGCCGACCCCAGCTCTGTCAGTGCGTTGTCCAGGCAGCTTCTGACAGGGCGAAGCCCTCAACCTAGGAGAGATGGGCTGGCCACCTGCCTGGCACCCCAACACGCCCACAGCTCCCCAGCGGGTCTGCTCTCCCCGTGGCCTCCTGACCTGGATTGGGTCTGAGCAGGGAGTTTCTGGGCCTGCAAAGTCAAGGACTTGGCCTTGGCCAGCCCCACCCAAGCCCAGCCCCTGAGGGCCGTGTCCTTCCCTGTTCTGGGCTGTCTGCCCTAGACACTGCCCTTCTAATTTAAACAGGAGCAGAATTAAATAAATACTTGCTAAGTCTGTGTGTCTAGCTGATCTCCAGGACTCTCACGCTCATGTCATGTAATCCTTCCACTCAGGGGAAGCAGAATTCTTCACTGCAATGGATCCTTCTAGAAGTTTCTGGGCTATCACAAAGAAGACAAATGTAAAAGAATGAGGATGGGGTGTGTGCGTGTGCGTGTGCGTGTGCGTGTGCGTGTGCGTGTGCACGTGTGCATGTGTCCTATAATTTCTTTAATGGTTGCTTCTGGGGGGCCACGTACTCTGGCCCTCCTGAAGTCTGTGCTCACCCCCCACAGACTGCCCCTTCTGGGGGTCTCAGCTGGTTGCACACCTCTGGCTGGTAGGACGGAGGGGGCTGTGATTGGCAGGAGGTGGCGTTTAGCCACGAGTCCTGACTCCCCTCCGTCTTTCCGTCTTCATCGGCGCTGCCAGGCCCTGCGGTCCCCTGTTTCTTTGGGGGAGGTAAAGTCGTGGGAGTAGCTCGTGAGGCTGGTCACGCCACACTTTGAGTGTACTGAATGCCACTGAATTGTGCACTTGAAAATGATGAGTTCTATATTATGTGTAAAAAAAAAAAAAAAATTGTGAAACGGAATCCGTCACACTGGGACTGTCACTGAGCAGCAGGACCACGTTTTCTCTGGCTCAGGAACCCGCACGCACCTCCCATCGTCCGGGTGGCCTCGTTCGCCCCAGTGACAGAGTAGAAGGAAGGCTTAGACCATCCTCACCCCGCACACGGGTCTCAAATATCGTCTTCCAGGGTCAGCGATCAGCCCCTCCGAAGCTCCGCCTGCCTGTGACGGCCGAACACCCGGATGCCACCTCCTGATTCTGCCCCGCGCCTCTCGGCGTTTCCCCCGCCGGTAACCGGTGGTTCCTGACCCCGCAGCCCCAGTGGCCAGGTCACGGCTGGCATCTCGGCAGGCAACAAGGCTGCTCGCCACTGTGGCCACTGAGGCGCTTTTGTCCGCATCCCAGACCAGGTGCCTTCGTCGGGGCTCGCGGCCCCAGCCAAAGCCGCAGCCCTCCATCTTCCCCTCCGTCCTGGGGTCACAGTTATTTGTGTGCGGAGCTTATGTCCCTGACCAGGTGGCCACACTGTTGAAGCAGAAACACTGTATTATTCGCTTGGACCCCCCCACTCCCGTCCCCACCCCCTGCACCCACGCAGGACTCTGCCTTCATCATGTGCTGAGGGAATCATTAGCAAGGAGTCCAGGGCACAGCCGTAGACCCCGTCCTTCCCACCGAAAGGGCACCCACCAGTTAGAGGCTCAGACGCCTTTAGCGTGGTGTCATTAGTCCCCATGGGAGAGACCAGGGGCTCACTGCTGAGATTTGGCATCGACATCTGCTGGATGAAAATGGGGTCCATATCACTATTTTTAAAGGATGGACAGTGTTATTTGCAGCAAGCACAGCCCGGCTGTTGCCTTTCCCTCCAGTGTAGCACCCCGCAGCACCCCACTTCTGGAACTAGAAAGACTGAGTTGTAGTCTAAGGTTTTGTTTAGAAGTTGGTTATTTGGAATATGGGGTGTATTTTCCTGTAGAAACGCCGCTGCGAAAGCAAACCAGTTGCCCAAAATAGCTCACAAAACCAAGTCAGCCCATGTATTTGAATGAGCTTGTCCCTTAGAAACAAATAAAAATAAATAGTGGCCCCAGAATACTGATGAGATCCTGGTTTTTCCCAGCCACACCTAGCCATGGGGCCAGATGGGGCCAGACCTCGTGAGCTCTTACTGCACCTGTTCCTTTGGGACCTCCAGTCCCCCGAGGATGACCCTGGGCCATGTCTCTTCCTGGAAGACCCGAGCCGTGGGTTCTCACACGCAGAACAGCTGAGGGACCTGAGCCAAAGGCATGCCGCCTTGCATGGCTGTCCCTGGCACCCCGTCCTCAACCTCGTGGCCCTTCAGCCCGCTGGCCCACCCTCGCCCTTGGCCTTCAGGGGTGAGGGGTGGGGGACACAGCGCAGCGAAGTCCCTCACAGCTCACCACGGCGGACTTCAGTCAGATCTGACATGGGACTGTATGTGTTGAAAGGAGTAGATAGGATTGGATGTCACTGGAGGCAGATGATGCCTTGGTATCTGGTCATTTCTGCTGATGCCATCACAAGAACTTTCCAGAATTCAGGGTGTGGGGAACCGAAGAGTGACTTCCCCTACCCTTAATGTGTTCATTCAACCCGTAAATGCATATTGGACATCAGCAACTTACTCACCCTCCAGTTGTGTATTTTTTGGCCGTTTTCTAGAATCAGAAGGTCTGGATTCCCATACGTCCTGATGTTTGGGAGATCTGAGTTTCCCTGCACTTCAGTCTCCTTATCTCTGACATAATTCTGGCTTCGCAGAGCCAGTTGAAGAAGTGAGATCAAGGCTGTGACAGGGTTTTATGAATTGACATTAGGTAAATGTCAGATAACTAACACAGAGGGAGCAGCCAGATGGCTTTGGGGTGCAGGTTCTTCCCGAGTTTGGTTTTTTTTATGGCAAAATTAATCATCGCACAAATGCTTAGACCCACTGCCACCTCAGAATAGTACCCCTCCCCGCCCAAACCAGGTAAACGTACCAAAAAAAAAAAAAAAAAGCCAAATAAAATAAAAGGAAGATGAGCTGCTCGTAATTTTTTTTTTTAATTCAGAATATCAAAAGTGGAAGGAAAATCCTCTCTTTCTGTGCACGGAGCAGGTAGAGGCATACAGAGATGATGTCACAGCACTTTTTTTTTTTTTCCCGTGTAGACCCTGGACAATTTTGTAATGTCCAGACACGCAGCGGGGCCGAGGGGCGGGAAGGCCTGCCTAACTCTTTGCATCTCCAGCGTCGCGTGCACACATCGCCCAGGCTTTGTTGGAACGCGGGTTCCGATTCGCTGGGCCCGGGGCAGCCTGAGAGTCCGTGTTTCTATCAGACGCCGGGGCTGCTGTGGGCCCGAGACCTCCGCCTGAAGGCCAGGGCCGGGAGCTCTGGACCTTATCCCCCACAGCACGTTAGGAGCACCTGGGGGCTCAAAGAGTCATGCGTGGGCTCCACCACCCACCCACCCCAGCCAAAAAAAAAAAGTGCTGCTTTAACGGTTTGGGCCTGGGTATCGGCGTAGTTTAAAGAGCTTCCCAGGTGATCCTACTATTCAGCTCAGACGTTCCATTCTAGGGCAGCAGACCTATCAAGCACAGTGTCCGTATTCCCTTTTGGACTGACATCTGAAACACGTGGGGCGTGCGGGAAGCGCCCAGAACAATCCATGTCTGGCACACAGCTGCTCCAGAAGCACTGGACATCGTTAAAACCCAGGGTGACATTAAACACAGCAACTACACAGAGACGAGCCTTAGTGTGAAGGACGGGGCTGTAGTTAGCGACGGCGTGTTGACATCTTGACGTCGGCTCGTCAGTTGCAGTAACAGCTGCAGTAAATGCAGCACACTATTGCAAGATGTTAAAAGGGGAGACAGGGTGGGAGGGATGGCTATGTGAGAACTCTGTTTTCTGCTCAATTTTTCTATAAACATAAAACTGCTTTTTAAAAAAAATAGTCTATTAATTTTTTTAGAATTAAAAATTGCCACGCAGACACTGCCCAATCGCATGGAAGCAGAGTCCCACAGGCCCCCTAAGGGACAGGCAGCAGGTCTTTCTTTGCTGAATCGTGGAGGGAGGGTCCCCCAGGAGGGGACAGGAAGCAGTCGGAGAGCTCAGGGCTGCAGAATTATTTCAATGTTTAAACAAAAGGCAAGGCTCTGGCACCTGGTATCAATTCTGACTAATACTAATATTATCATTGTTGTTGTATATGAGTGAAAGGCAGAGATACAGGACGCAAAGAAATAACAACCCTAAAAGACAGGTATTCTCCCCGTTTTACATATGAAGAAACTGAGGCACACAGAAGTAGTAATTCACCCAAAGTCACACGGGGAAGCTGGAATCCGAACCCGAGCTTGTCTGGCTGAAATGCTCAGCTCTTCTCAGAGGAGAGAGGCTCTTTCTGGCCAAAATCACTGGCGCTTATCTAATCTGTTACTGGTTTACATCTTCAGGAAGGTAGGTCACGCACCTGACTTTTCCAAAGTGCTAAAAATACGGCTCTCCTTTTACACAGGAGGGCGGAGCTCCTGCCCAACTCCACGCCCACCTCCCTGGACAAACCTGTCCCTCCTTTGCTTTCTTTTTGATCTGGAGAAAGTCAGCATTGCAAGCACCCCTAGGGCTCGTCAGGTCAGCCATCCCGCCCTCCCATTTTATAGATGCAAAAAGTGAGGTTTAGGATGGAGAAAAAACTTGGCTAAAGTCATGCAACTGAACCGTGGCGGAAGCAGGGCTGGGGGCCAGACCTCTGCCTCCCAGCATGCAGCACAGCTCCCCGGGGGGTGGCGGGGCTCCGTGCTGCTGCTCTCAGAGGGGTGCAGGTCGGGGCATTGCAGGCCTCACCCCCTAGGCCTAACTGCACATGTGCAATTAAGTCGGAAGGAGCCATCTCTCCCTGCGGTCAGCGGGCCACAAGGCCTCTCTGTGAGCCGCGTGCGGTGATGTCACTGGCGGTTGTCCACGTGTGACTTCACAGAGGTGTGACAGTGTCGCGCATACCTCCTCTGGGCTTCAAACCTGCAGCTCAGCATCTTTCCAGATCCTTCCTGCGGGTCAGTGTGCGCCTCACAAAAGCTAATGGGTAGATGAGAGTCCATTTAGTGTAATAAGGGGTTTGGTTTTACGAGCAGGAAGAAGTGCCTTTGTCCGGCGGCATGAAAAAGTGGTTTTAAAGTTAAAATTATGTCATGGGGTGGCTCTCAGACTCTGGTAATTTATGACACCTCCCTGGAGAGCTACAGGGGTGCTTTCTTCCAAAGAGGTCAGAACTGAGGTGCACAGCCTGTGGCTTAAGGAGCGGTCCCCACTTGCTCCTGAAGTGCTGAGTGAGCAGACTTTCCAAGGAATATCCTGTCCTAGGCCAGGGTCCTGCCCCGAGGACACAGTTCTTGAGGGGCCAGGTTGAAGGGGACCATGGCCCTCTTTAGTTCAGCTGGTCTTCAAAATGCAAGTGCAAGTGTTGGGTGTGTTGCTGCGTGTACATCTGATACCAACCTTTGGGGCTTAGGCTTAGCTGCAACGTCCAACGTGGCAACCACCGGCCAGGCATGGCTCGTTCGTTTAAACTGATCAAAATCAAATACAATTACAGATTCGGTGTCTCGGTCACTGCAGCCACATTTCATGTGCTCAAGAGCCACACGTGGCCAGCAGTGTCACACTGAAGAGCTAAACCACAGAACACTTCCGTCAGTGCAGAATCGGATGGTGCCAGCCCAGAAAGGGAGCCCCACTGGACGGAGTGGGCGAAAGAATATTTCATTAGACCCAGGAGACCCAGTCAGAAAGGCCTGCACTACACAGGTGAGTGAGATAGTCTGCCTGTCTCGATGGAGTCAGAAAATCTCCCCCCGGGGACAGAGTCCGCTCCTGTGGGAAGGAATTTGCTGGCTGCACCTTTGTGTCAAATCGGTTCTGCCCAGAACGAGTTCTAGTCTACACCTCGCTTGGTGAGGACACTCTGGAGACACAAAGGAATTAATTACAGGCGGTCTCTTATTTTACACCGCAGTAGGAAGGGTTTTTTTTTTTTCTTTTTCTTTCTTTTTTTCTTTTTGATCCTGGAAATTCAATCGTGAAGAGATTATTATAAATCAAATCAGATTCTTCCAGGAAAATATTCCTGTTGATTCTTAGGGCGTGTTTGCTTTTAAGGAACCCAAATGACCTAGACTAAGCAAAGAGAGACATACTCTGAGGAGTCAGGGAAATCGCAGGAAACTGGAGGGAGGTAGTGCTGCCCCGACAGGAGCTGACGGTGGTCCGCAGGAGCCCCGAGTGCTCGCCCCTCCCATACTCACTGCTGTCTCGGCCCGCCGTGTCACTGTGCCCTGGGAGCATGGGCTCGCACGGTTCCCTCGGCTGCCTGCACCCTGCCTTATCGCTCTTGTGCTCACATCCTCAGTCCTGGCAGAGGGACTCGGGCTGCAGGATGGGGTCAGACATCTTCCCTGTGTCCAACCGTTTGAGCCTGAGGGCAGTTCATTCCAAGATTGGGGAAGGTCAAGTGCTCCAGAAGAGTATAGGATAAAGATAGCATAGCTGCCCCGTCACTATGAGCCAGTATGACCAGCATGAGATAAACCAGAACATCCTCAGGTGCGCGGTCAGAAAGGGAAACGAAACAGTGACAGTCTCTATGGTCACTTACGATGACCACACCCAGCTGTAAATCCAAGATGTGAACCTCGGTTTTCAGGGTCCAAGTGTCTAGAGTAGGGCCTGTTCAATGGAGTGCTCAGAGAATGAATGAATGAATGAATGAATGAATAGACCCACTACACTGCAAGAGATTCAGAGAGTAAGAACTTTTATATCCTATATTTGATTTAACAATAAAATTTTAAAATCTTCCTTCTGTGCCTAAAATGGGCATAAAATTCCCAGCACGCTTCTTTCAGCAGACATTCACTGCAAACCTCCCCTACACGTCACACTGGGAACGGAACAATGAGAGCGACAGACACAGACTGCATTCTGGGAGCTCAGTCTGGCGGGGAAGACACAAGTTAAACAAGTAACCACGTGAGTGTATGTTCACGGCTCCTCTACTCTCCTGATACATTCGACTGTAGCAAATACTAGATTGTCAGATACTGACTATCAGAAATTGTCCCAAGCACTGTAGGAGGCTCTTAGACATGTTATTTTGAAAATAAAGATGGTGTATCTCTCAACAGACAGCATTTTACAGATGTTTTAAATCAACAAAATAATTTTCTCATTAAGAGTTAAATAATACAGAATAGCATTAAAAAGAAAAAGAAAGTTCCAGCTCTTCATATGTACTTATATAAAGTCACACTGCTCTGTTTAGGATGATGAAAAAGTTCTGGAAATGAATAGCAATGGCTGCACAACACTGTAAAAGCACATAATGCCACTGAATTACACACTTAAAAACGGCTCAATCGTAGATTTCCCCACACACAAAAAATCACACCAGATACAGTTTTATCAATCTATGCTTCTCATTTCACAATATAGCACGACATTTTCCCATGGCACTAGAAAACATTCATAAATATAGTTGGAAAGGCTTAATACTATTTTATTCCATGGCTACA
The DNA here is from genome assembly GCA_028627145.1 of Eidolon dupreanum. Taxonomy (NCBI): domain Eukaryota; kingdom Metazoa; phylum Chordata; class Mammalia; order Chiroptera; family Pteropodidae; genus Eidolon; species Eidolon dupreanum. The sequence goes on from CM053515.1 coordinate 102,033,508, forward strand.
GCATAATTTTATTACCATTCTATTCATGCTGCACATTTGGAGTGTTTCTAATTTTTGGTTGTTACCAGTGACATTTTAGTGAATAACTTTGTACATAAAACTGCATATACTTTTTAGGATATATCCTAAGGATAATGTCCTAAAAGTGGGCTCACCAGGTTAAAAGCTGTGGCATTTTTTTTTTTTTTTTGCTTTTTTTTTTTTTATGCTGTTCATACTCACTGCCAGATGGCATTCAGTAAGTGTTCGATTTATCCTTCTCTTTGCTATATGTGAGAGAGCCGTTGTCACGGCCTGAACGATGGCTTCTCCCCTCCCTCCCGCTAGCTCTCTTGTTTCACAGCTTTCCAGAGGCTGCTTTTGGCTCAGAGCCCAGTAACAGCACTCAGGCCATCAACTCGGACTGGTCCAAGAGAGGAGGTGAGTGCAGATGAGGCCCCAAGCGGGCTGGGAGTCAGGAGGCGAGGGGTGCCTCGAAGGAGGGACCATGAGACTTCTCAGCCACACCAGAACACGTGGAAAGTGGAAGGGGACACGATTAACCATTAGAACAATAGCATAAACCGGGGTGATCGTACCAGGCAAATCAGGATCTTCACCTGTTTAAATGTCATCTGGGACCATGTACCTACCCTAAAGTCAGCGCCAAGAGTCTGGATGGAATGGGACCCCAAACATCTAAAAAGGCGACATATTGAAGACTTTGGGTGTTTGGTCTCTATGTGGGTTCAGTGAAGGAAAAGCATGACCCCATCGTCCAAGGGGAGACAAGACAGCACACACATCTGAGGGCTAATTCTCCACCTTATCAAAGAAGCAGTCACTGGACGAGACCAGAAACAGCCAAGACATCCTGGACAGACGAGGAGCGAAGAGATCAGGAGGAATGTAATTACGGGGGCTTCCTAGACTTGGGATGAGGCAAACTTCGATCAGCAAAGATCTAAGGGCGAGATCTTCCAGGGGAGGAATCCACCCAGGAGACAGGCAGACGCAGATATGAGAAATGACAACTGCGGAGCCCCTTCCAAATCAGGGCCTCAGCCAGGCATTTTAAAGCTAATCGAATAATCCTACAGCCAACAGCCCTACAAAATCCTACTGTCCGACAACCCAGCAAAATAACGGTTAGGGGCCCAGACTCCCAGAGCCGGAAGGACTTTGCCGGGCGCCCGCAGCTAGCCGCGATGAGAGCTCGCTTTCAGGCGCACCGGGTGCTGTGGTTTCAGAAGCGAGGGATGACGGAGCAGGCAGTGAGGACCTGCATTGTCTGCAGATGATTTAGAAAATTATAATAAAACTGACTAAAAGCTGCTCTGCCTGTTATTATCACCGTGCCCATCAATTCTAAACAATGTCACTGATAAAACACTCCTCCCTGAAAATCATTCCTTTGTTCTCAACAATTGCTGCGGTTATGATTTTTAATAACATGTATGTAAATTTCACGTTTTCGTTACTCGCCCTTTCATAAACGTTGTATTCTACACCTAAATTAATTCAGAGAACTTCCAGTTCCACACTTGGCCTCTGATGCACACAGACTTGGCTACAGCTATTCATTCTGAGAGTTTCTCTAGGTTTGCAACCCTTCCGTGGGCCGACTTGTCCCTGTTTGCCCGGACCCTCCCGGTTTTAGCACTGAAAGTCCCCAACGCGGGGCCACCCTGCCTTCGAGCTCAACCCAAGAACAAGTTGTGTCTTCCGCTCTCATGACAGATTTGAAATGAAAGCGAAGCAACAGGGCTCGAATTATTTCAACTCTGTCATTCCACATGCAGTTTCGAGTTGAAAATCTAAGCACTGAAGTGCTAATGGCGAGATGTAATATTTTTGTCTGGTGAGTACAAATTTTAGTTCACACATGAGATGTTTAACTTAATTTGAATAATATCTTTAAAACGGAAGTTTCTTCTTTTGAAATTATTTTGTTGTTGTTGTTTTAAACCTAAAGAACAAATCAAGAAAATAATAATTACTGCTGGTTCTCACACAAGTTTTTATAGAAAACAATTTTATTGTCTCGGGGAGGGGTTGTTAAACAGTTTTCTGTTCTAGGTGTCATAGTTGAGACATCATTGGTGCTGTGCCTGAATTATCTCACTTAACCCCCGTGGCAACCCCATGAGGTGGCTTCCATTATTCCCCCTCCCCCACTTAGAGATGGAGAAACTGAGATCCAGGGGAAATGAGCTGCTGTGCCCGAGGTGGTTGGAGTTCAGATCCACACACCTGTCTCCGGAGCCCACTCTCCTGCTAACCCTGCTGTGACATACTTAACCCCAAAGCTTGGGATGGGAGGGCCTGGCTAAGAATTTTTTTTGGTAAGAATAATAGAGCCGCTGCTTTTAGTTTTACGTGGTTGATGTGACGTATTACCCCAAACTTTAGTGAGGGAAAACGATGATGTATTACGTGCACAGATTCCGCGGGTTGGGGACGGGGGGGGCAGGGGTGTTTCTGCTGCATGACACCTGGGGCCCCGGCTGGGGAACCTGGCGGCTGAGCGACGCCACGGCTCGGGGCTCGATTTCGCCTGTCAGCGTCCTCACGCTTGTGCCTGAATTGGTGCTGGCTATCAGCTGGGATGTCACCTGCACACGTCCTCTCCACGTGGCCTGGGATTTCTCCCAGCGTGATGGCCTCAGGGTAGCCTCGCAGCTTACCAGGTGACACCGGGCTCCAAAGGCAAGAGTCTCTGCTAGTGAGGCAGGGGCTGCATCACCTTGTCCACGCTCTATATGAAACGAGTCACGAGCCTGTCCAGACTCTATTTCTTGATGAGGGTGGCTGGACATATCATGGCAGCCGCCTTTGTAAAATCTAATGTGCCACGCTTCTCTGTTTTCTTGTCCAACTTGTCCTGACTTCCTCCATCAGTTCCCAGCTGGGATCTCCCTAGGACGTCTGGCCTCTTCCAGACCCTGGTCTATCACAGGTCTGTTGCACAACCCAACCCAGAGAGCATTTTGGGGTGCAGCTGTGGGAGAGGCAGCAGATAGGAGGAGACTTTTGACGTACAGGGTGGCTCCCGAGTTTTGAAGGCATTTACCAATAGCCAGGCAGTAGCTGCTTCCCTGGACTGTTGGCGAAAAACATTCATTTAGACCCTGAAATTCCATCTTTTAAGTAAGCCCCTGTCTCACTGACTTATTTCTGAACAGTTCTGTCTCATTCCAACATCCACCCTTTTTCCTTCAAGCTCCACGAAGGCACTACCTGCTTGGCTTCCACACCCTCCCATGCTCAGACGAGGGGAAAGCGGGCAGAATGGAGACTGGCTGTCCCAAAGGGCTGTGTACAGAGGGCAAGGAGGACGTGTGGGAGCAGGTGCTGGAGGATGAGGGGCCCCAAGGGGAGAGCCATCACGGGAACACAGCTGGGACAGTTTGCTGAGGAAGGAAGAGAAAGATCTTCCCGGGAGGGGAGTGAGGGTCTCCCAGGAGTTTGACTTGGCTGGCGACAGAGGGGGAAGACTTTGAATGATGCGCCGGCCCCTCCTTCAACGCTTGAGAAGCAGCAAGGGAAGATGGGTCCCCGGCTGGGCCGTCTGCACCACGCTGCTCGGGGGCCGAGCTCCGCGCGTCACAGCCTTCTGAGCTTCACGTCCACTCGTTTGAGGGCCTGCATACGCCATCTCTGTTCTTCTCGACTGATGGGGGCCTAGAGAGATCGGAGGTTCTCCCCACGTCGCTTACGCTCCGCCCTTCTCCTCGTCTCCCTTCTGGCTGTAGAACCCTGATTTCGTTCAGAGAGTGCATTCATTCACTGGGGCTGCGTAACCAAGTACCGCAGACTGGTCCGAGTCGGCATGGAGGTCCCCCTCTGCTATCTGGGGACGGAGAAGACAAGGGGACAGGGTACAATCTGCCCAGTGAGACAGGAAGCGTTGTCTGCTGGGGAGAGTCATTTCTCAGGTAAAGAGAGACGTCGAGGAGGAGAGGCCCTTCCTCCCTCTCCTCGAGCCTTTGCTTTACCTGGGTCTGATGCCGGGAGCTGGGGTGGCCATCTGCACCAGTGAGGGCGCTGGGCCCACACCCTGGGCACCGGAAGTGAGAAAGAGGAAAAGACCTGGGTCTTCGGTGGGTCTTCGGTGAGGCTCTGACAGAACGAAACTGGAGCCTCCTTTCCTGGAGACTTCTCCTTATTTGATATGATTAATTTTCCCTGTGGCTTAAGCCGGCGTGCAGGGTACCACTGTGCTCACGGGAACTCTTCTCAGCAAGTGTCCTACAAGTCCAGGAAGATCGGACCAGGCTTTGGAAAGGAGTGTGCCTGTCATTGGCCTGCTTGGTCTCAGACCCACGCCCCACCCCACCGGGGTCCTGCTCTGTTCCTCGGGGTGGGGTGGAGATGGGGGGCGGACCCCTGAAAATCACACTGAGCAACACGCTTGCCAAAAGGTTCTGATCGGGAGGCCCTGGAGGAGACCAGAGGATGGGAGGAGCCGGATCTTTTCTCTCTCTGCTTCGAGCAGTGTCCCCGGCTGCTTCCTCTCAGTGGTTCCAGCCCACTCTGGTCAGTGCCGCTCTGTGGTCCCAGTTCCCACTGGACAGCACCCAGGTGGCCACAGCTCTGCTGGGGCCGTCACTCGCTCCTGTACCTGTGAGTGGCAGCAGCCTCCTGCAGCTGTCACATATTGTTATCTCCATAGCTTGTTCCCATGCTGAGTGACACAGGGCATGACGTGCCGAAGGGGAACACTTTGTACCTGCTGGTCGTGGCGAACTCACCTTCTGAGATCGCCAGG
>CM053515.1:102038757-102055008 GCA_028627145.1 Eidolon dupreanum
AAAAAAAAAACAGTAAGGGAGAGGATAAAGTGTACTGAAAATACGTAGAAAGATATTAATGTCATGCCTTTGAATGAGAGTGGTTTATGGAACTATAGCCTCAAATCCAGGTTAGTGACAAGGTTGAAGGACTCAGGCCCTGCTGAGGGCCAGCACTTATGAAAGCAGCACTGTCTCCTTCCCCTGCTTCTGTTTCCCCATCTGGGTCGGATGAGTCATCTGGACAAGGCCCGGCCGCCCCAGAGGGCAGTGCAGAGTGTGGGCAAGACTGCATGTCTGGGGTGGGTTAGGAGAGGCAGTATGTGTGACTGACGTGTGAGTGGCACACGTGCACGGCAGAGGGAGAGGCCGCCTGGTTCCTGCATCGAGAACGCGACTCTCCGTTCCAGCTAATACTTCTCAGTCTGAAAAAGAATCACAGAACTAAGCTGAAAGGACCCTAAGATCCGGCCCCGACTCTTTCCCTGACGGCTGGAGAAACAGGCTCACAGAGGGTCAGGGAGGTGGTCAAGGTCACACAGCTGCGAGCTGCTGGCAGGACGGAGGCTGGCTGTTCCTCCCTCCACGCCAGTCTGCTACCAGGATCCCACATGCGGAGACATCCGGTCCCCTCTGCTGGGAGGACGCCACATGGCGGGACAGTGCTCCCCTTGCAACGACTGGCTGAGTGCCAGTGACATGGACGGCTGGGCGGGGCGGACGGTGTGCCCCTCTTGGCCTCGGTACTGGACGCGAAGACTTCCGGAGTGTGAAGAAAACTCAGTGTGTCACTGGAACAAAACACTTCCTCAAAGCAGGCGAACAACTACCCGAGGCGAAGCCCCATGTGTTTGCGTGGAGTCGAAACTGCCCCATGTAGCCCCCGGGGCTGTAATGCTCTCTAATGGGCTTGTTAATCTCATCCCTCCTTAGGAATTAAGTTTATTAGGGCGGAGATAACTCTCCTGTCCCTCGCCCTAATCCCTGGTTGACACCCCATGGTTTTTCCAGGACTGCGTAAAAATAAAGTTGACCTGGTTGCCCAAGACCAAAGGGAACTCTGCCCGTCACGGCCCTTTACGTATGAAGACTCGCTTCCATTCACCGCTTCTGCTCACCGCTGTTTTCTCCATCCTGGAGTCTACGGAGGCCAGGCCCACTCCGGAGAGAGCGAGATCACGCGCTCGGGCGTGCCTTCCTTGAACAAGTCACCCACTATCTCTAGGCTCTAGGGCCTGAGGGGCTAGGCCAAGGGGCCAATACGGAGGTTCTTCAAAATCTCCCAGGGTTCTGCAGCTGTAAAGACCCTCGGGTCATCCACTCCAGCCTCCTCTGAGGCCCGCAGAAGGACTTCGCCCAAGACCACGGAGCCAGCGGGGGCCAGGGCCTGGCTTCAGCCCTGAGCTCCAGGGTCCCCCTGCACCCACACCCTGGCCTGGGCTAGTTTTACATGTTCTTTAACTCTTACCGGAAGTCCTTGGGTTGGTCACGACCCACACCCTAGGGTGGAACGTAAATGTCTGTTGGATTTTGTCTTCAAGGGAAGGAATGGTAAAATGGAAAAATCAAATTCCAAATTCCTTCGGTCTCGCCCTGGGGCCTGCAGTTGGGGGTGGTGGTTCACACCCCAGAAAAGCGCAGTCCTCCACCCAAAGCACCGGCCACACTCTCAGGCAGCCGTCCCCAACTATTTTGGCAGCAGGGCCCGTGCTCCTATGAGGATCTCATGCCTGACATCTGAGGTGGAGCTGAGGCGGTGATGCCGCAGCTGGGGAGCAGCTGCAAACACAAATGAAGCTCCGCTCATTCGCCCACCGCTCACCTCCTGCCCTGCGGCCCGGTTCCTAACAGGCCATGGATGGTACCCGGCGTGACCCCTGCACTTAGGGACAACCAACTTCCTACGCGGCTTTAGCCATATGTATTCACCGTGCAGACGTCAGTGCGTTGGGACTTCCAGACTCCGGGGGCAGTCGCAGCTGCCCTTAAAGAGAGATGTCCAGGGGGGGACGAGCGCCATCCGCACAGCAAAGGGCGGCGAGCTGCTTGGTGGCTTGGGGCCCGGTTACCTCCTCCCTCTCCTCCTAATGCCCTTAGACGAGTCCCTGGCTTAACCGGGTGGCCCACCGCGTCCACCGCTGTCTGCCAGCCAGGTGGAAAACACCTGGATGTGCAACTGGATGTGTCGCGTACAGTTTACCGGCACAGTGACTCGCCGGGTGCCGCTCGGCGCGCCCCTTCCCGGTGGGCGTCCCTGACCCGCTCCCGGGGGAGCAGCTCCAGAATCGCTTCCAGGCCCTTCCCCGGCAGGGAGGCGTGGGCCGGGAGAGGCCCGAGCCCGCCGGGGAGGGTCCACGTGGCGCTTTCCTTTCTCTGCCCCCGGGCACGCGGCGTTCAATGCCAAGTGCGGGGCCGGCTGTGACGCGCGGGCGCCCGCGTCCCCGCCCCGCCCCGCCCCGCGCGCCCCGCCCCGGGCCCGGGTTGGCCGCCGCCCCGCGCTCCGCCCCCTCCCCGGGCGGACGCCCGGCCGGAACCGATCGCGGCTGGTTTGAGCTGGTGCGTCTCCATGACGACGCGCGCGGCGCTATAAGTAGGGGCGCCGCGGCGCGGCGGGCTTTGTCAGTCCCCCGGCGTCCGCCGCCGCCGCCCCTGCGCCCGCGCTGCGGCGCCACCCCTGGCCGGCGGTCCTCGGCGGGAGGCAGCGAGGCGGCGCGCCGACGGGGGCGGCCGGCGGGCCTGCGCGCTGAGCGGCGGCGGCGCGCCCCGAGGTGAGAGGGGCGCTCGCGGGGCGCGAGGGGGGCCGGCCACGTGTGCCTGCGCGCCGGGCCGGGCCGGGGCCGGGGCCGGGCCGGGGCCGGGGCGCGGGCCGAGCTGGAGCCGCGGGGGCACGTGGTCGCGGGGCGCCGCGCCGCGCCCCGCCGGGCCTGGGGGGGCGCCGCGCCGCTGACGTGGGGTTCCCGCCGGAAGCTGCGCGGAGGCCCTGCGGTCCTCCAGCCGCTGTTTCCTTTTTTGAGCACCGTGCGGCCGGCAGGTGCAGGGCGGGCACGACGCCAGCGCGTGCGGGTCGCGCGGCCCCCGGCGTGCGTCTCGCCGCGGTGAGGGGGCGACGCGCCCCGTTCCGCCTCGCCCTGGAATCTTCCCCGGTGGCCTTGACTGCTGCCCTGTGAGCGGAGCAGACGACCCGGTGTCGGACCCACGGGAGTTGCTAGCGCTAAGCTAGGCCTTGTGGTAGCTGCGATAAATACTCGGCTAGCGGTGGCTGAGAATTGTCTATTTAAGGAACCTTTGAATGACTTAGTGATTTAAGAAAAGCCTGGCGTATTAAGATCCAGTTCGGGAACAGATAAAGGGAGGAGGGAGCCCCAAGGTTTTCAGAAAAGGCTGATCGTGTCGTTTGAGAGTTCAAAATAACCGGTGAAAATGTGGGAGCAGAACCTCGTAGAAACGTCTGGGGAGAACAAAGAATGTGTTTACTTTATTCAAACCTAAAATGGAGCGTAATTTATAGTTGACTTGTGCAGTTTTTTTCCGTTTCGGTTTAAATTGGTGCCTAGCTCTTATTACATTGCCCTTATTACATTACGGATTGGCGGCAGAGACTCAGCAGAAAAGTGCTGTCTTGTGCTAATCAATTCATCCTTCCGAGTAACTAAGCTGTACAGAACACCAGGAGGTTCTTGGGTGAAATTTCTCAATCGCAAGTTATTAAGATAAAGCTTCAGAAGATACAGGAAAGCAAAATACTTGATAGCGGTGTATTTAAAAGAAATACAGGTTTAAGCCTGAACTTTGCCTTAAATAAAGATATTTAACAAGACACAAGTTAATCCAATCTGTCACCGCTTGAGCCTATTTAAATGTTTATACAGACAATGAATTTGCTGACCTTAGTCTGTTGCCTCGCTCTAGGGATGATTTAGGAGGTTGACAGTGCCAAAAAGTCACTTTCAATCAAGTCTTGAAGCAAGTTCTCCCATGCATGGGTTTGGATTTATGGCAGGCCCGTCCCCCTGGGCCTCTCATAGTGCCCCATGCCAGAGCAAATTGTAGCCCCGAACCATTGCCTGGCCTCTGTGCCCGTAGGCTGCAGGCACTGAAGCGGGTTACACATTGGAAAAGAAGGCTTTATCTGGCAGAAATTAAATAGATTAAAATAATTTTAAGATAACTGTCACTTACCAGTGTCACATTTCATGAAGGCTCTGATCGTTACGAGCTTATTTTTGCTTATTCATAATTCATTTATGCTTATTTTTGTTATTCATAAAAGACACCAAAAATTTCTCTCCTATGATTATCATCCATAGCTAAGCAAATATTAGAGTGCCCGCTGGGAGTCCCAGAATGGCTAATTTAGTAGGCAACACTGGTTCAAGAATGCTGCCTTCTGATCAGATAGAGCAGCTATAGTACATTATGTTGATTTGAAGATGCAGTTTTTAAAAATAGATGCCCAGCATGAAAGTAAAATAGCATGAAAATTAGCTCAGAAAATTCTCAGGAAACTTAAGAGTACTTAGCAGAGAGACCCGGACATTGCCATGATGAGTATTAGCCACTGTAAGACTTAGTGAAAGTAGAAAATGGCAGGATGTCTATGTGGCAACTTTTAATTGTTGCTGTAACTGCTGTTTTAAGCTTCTGAAGAACAGACAGCTCTGAAATAAAGTAAGCAGACTGTTGTAAACGCTTCCCTTTATTAGTGAACTAAGTGCAGGAAAGCTGCAGCCCACATTCTTCATTTTTTAGCATGAATATTCGAAGTGCTCATTGAGGTATACAGTACTATATATAGAATTTTAGTGTGCTACTTTGAAAAAATCCGAAGTGTTGAATCTGGTGTCCTCAGATACTGTAGAAGTCTAGGGAATCATGAGACTTACACCCGGGACTAATGGGGTTCCACACCCAGAAAGTGAGCCGCTTGAGTAACCTTGCTTCCTGGGTGTGCACGGTTAGTGCCTGATCTTTCCATGTGATGTGTTCCTAATGGGGACAGCAAATTCTGTGTTTCTCAGGACATTTCCACTGCTGCACGGAGAATACGCCCATCTTCGCCCATCTTCGGCGGGACTTGGAACTCCTGGAGAGTTGCCTTTGTGAAAAGCTGGCAATAGTTTCTTTAAATTCCATCTCTTAGTTTTCCTTGTAAGTATTCATGATTGTTGCAGGTTAATCTCGTGAAAAATTACTAAGTATCTCTAAGGCTCCTGAGTAAATGTCTCCACCCTATTTGCAGATCTTCGTGTTTCAAAAGAAGATCCAGAAGCCATGAGCAACTTTATCAATGAAGAGTTTGACTGCCATTTCCTCGATGAAGGCTTCACTGCCAAGGACATTCTGGACCAAAAAATTAACGAAGTTTCTTCCTCCGTAAGTGCATTGAGTCGGCGTTGGCGGTGTAGCCGGGGAGAGACGAGCTGACCAGTGGGAAACTTCAGTGGGGTCTGAAGGAAATGTAATGGAACTTAGGTCTTGTTAGGGAATTTAGAATTCAGTCGGCTGTGGATCATTTAGCGATAATAGAGACATTCGTGTCAGTGACTGGACTAAAGAGAGTGGGGTTCATTGGGAATGAAGGGAAGTAGAGGGAGGCTGCGTGCTGGACGTGTTAGGCAGCTAATAAGTTCCCTATAACCACACTTGCCGCAGGACGACAAGGATGCCTTCTATGTGGCAGACCTGGGAGACATTCTAAGGAAACATCTGAAGTGGCTAAAAGCTCTTCCTCGGGTCACCCCCTTTTATGCGGTCAAATGCAATGACAGCAGAACCGTACTGAAGACGCTAGCTGCCATTGGGACAGGATTCGACTGTGCCAGCAAGGTGAGCAAAAAGCGGCAGGCCTCAAAAATGATTCTGTGAAACGGCCCTGGTGCTCCCAGCAGGGCAGATCAGAGTTACGTTCCCGGGACAGTAAATGCTGGTGGAAGTAGAGGGGACTGTGGTGTGACAGCTTCCCCGTTTTTCTTGTAAGAAAATGCTTCTTGCATTTATTTATTAGCAATTTATTAACCTCTTTTTCAGACTGAAATTCAATTGGTGCAGAGTCTTGGGGTACCTCCAGAAAGGATTATCTATGCAAATCCTTGTAAACAAGTGTCTCAGATTAAATATGCTGCCAGTAATGGAGTCCAGATGATGACTTTTGACAGCGAAGTCGAGCTGATGAAAGTTGCCAGGGCACATCCAAAGGCAAAGTGAGTTTCTCCTCTATTGTCTGTGCGCTGGATCAGAGACAAAGTAGAAAATCACTTAACGTCTCTAGACTAACATAACCATTTTAGACTCGAAGCGCAGAGTATCAGAGCCAAGGGTTCGCTTTGTGTTTTAACCATGTCCGTAGGTGATCCTTACGTCATGTCAATTTGACGCACTTTTCTTGCTTCTAGGTTGGTTTTGCGGATTGCCACTGATGATTCCAAAGCAGTCTGTCGCCTCAGTGTTAAATTTGGTGCCACACTCAAAACCAGCAGGCTTCTTTTGGAACGGGCAAAAGAGCTCAATATCGATGTCATTGGTGTCAGGTGAGACATTAGGCCAAGATGATGATATTTAGATGACACGAGTCTGACAGGTGTCTTTCGCCCGCTGTAAAGAGTTCTGTTGAGGGATGGTGGATTCTCCTTCCTTATTCCTAGTTTCCACGTGGGAAGCGGCTGTACGGACCCCGAGACGTTCGCGCAGGCCATCTCCGACGCCCGCTGTGTCTTCGACATGGGCGTGAGTATATCTGAGCCCCAAGTGGGAGGTGGGGGGCAGGGCCGACGCTCGACGAATCTGGCTGTTTGATCGACTTCATTTTCTTAACTCTAGGCTGAGGTTGGTTTCAGTATGTATCTGCTCGATATTGGCGGCGGCTTTCCTGGCTCTGAGGACGTGAAGCTTAAGTTCGAGGAGGTAATCGTAACAGCTCCAGTGTGCTGGAGCTATTGGAGCGAGTCCCTTGTTAGAATATTAAAACTCCTTAGCCGATACCAAAAGAGACTACAAACATGAAAATGAATGTCTTGGTGTGATATTCCGAGCGACTTCCATGTGATTTAAAATTTAACGTCATTTAGCTTTCTGAAAAGTCTTAGAAAATAATTGATTACATTAAGAAATGTCACTGGCAATAAGAACATGCTGGCTTTAATACAGTAAGTCCTCACTTAACCATCAGTATGTTCTGTAGCTTTAGGAGAAAGGACGTATAACAACGATTTTACCACAAGCTAATTGATATAAGCGAGAATTAAGTTCCTGTGACGTCTCATCAACGTTACAGTGAAGTGACAACATTTGGACAAAGTAAATGTAATTTGAGGGTCTGCTCTACAGCATATGTGCTATGCTAGAATTTTTATTTTCTTAAAACATTTTAAGTGTTTAGTCACTTAAGCCATTATACGATGCTCAAGTTTATAACAAAAGATCCTCATTCTTATTTGTTAAAATTATGTGAGGTTGGCAGAAAAAGTGTTTTATCCTGTTGGCATGTAAAAATATTTAGGCATTTTGGTATTAAGTAGGTGATAATAAATTTATTTCATGCTATTTGGTAAAATCAAACCCAACCCAGAACATCTTAGTATCTGGGGAGGAATCAAAGTGAAGCCACAGGGAGCTGAAGGCTGGTTTTCAGAGAGACTGATTTTTATTTTTTGCTGCTGTTGCATGTTAAGATCCTCCTGATGGCTGCTCTGAAACAGAAGCATTTGTCATGTCACAGCACTGTGTCCACGTGATTTGCCGTGATGGCTGACTCTCGTCTGTCTCACTCTCGTAGGTCACCAGTGTCATCAACCCAGCGCTGGACAAGTATTTCCCATCGGACTCGGGAGTGCGGCTCATAGCGGAGCCAGGCAGATACTACGTCGCCTCAGCTTTCACACTCGCGGTCAACATCATCGCTAAAAAACTCGTATTAAAGGAACACACGGGCTCTGATGGTAGGTACAGAGAGTGAATCATTGTGTGTGGAACTGAAAGCTAGTACGCAAAGTGGTAATTGAGACTTTCTGCTTCCTAGATGAAGATGAGTCGAGCGAAAAAACCTTTATGTATTACGTGAATGACGGCGTATACGGATCATTTAATTGCATCCTCTACGATCACGCGCATGTGAAGCCCCTTCTGCAGAAGGTACCTTCTGACTATATACACTGTGTATGAGAGTTAAGATGATGGGTCCTAACAGGTGTAACTAGGTACGTTTCTCTCAAATGTAGAGGCCCAAACCGGATGAGAAGTATTATTCATCCAGCATATGGGGACCGACATGTGACGGCCTCGACCGCATCGTCGAGCGCTGTGGCTTGCCTGAGATGCACGTTGGCGACTGGATGCTCTTTGAAAACATGGGTGCTTACACCGTTGCTGCCGCCTCTACCTTCAATGGGTTCCAGAGGCCGACAATCTACTACGTGATGTCAGGGCCGACGTGGTGAGTGGCGATGCACGTGTATGGTTCTGATAAGAAGAGACACCTTTTTTAAAGTTTATTTTCTCCCCATGTTAAGAATGTACGCTCTAGAAAATTTGGAAAATAACGAATGGATGGAAAAAAAACCAATAATAGTGATTTGTATTCTCAGATTTTCCCTAAGGCATAACCATTTTAGAAAAGACTGGTTATGATATTTCTGGGTAATGAGAATATTTTAATGAATGCACGTGATCTGTGGTTTCCTTATTACCAAAAAGAGGGTTCTGAAGAAATGGTTGCCTCAGAAATATAGCCAACTGCTTTCTGATGACACAGTGAAGGAAGCAAATAGGCTCCTGAATACGTGATTCGAAACCGCTCAGTGGTGGGTGACTCAGGGGTTCTGAATGTGCTACTTCTCTCTCGCGCTCAGGCAACTGATGCAGCAAGTTCAGAAGCGGGACTTGGCGCCCGACCTGGAGGAGCAGGACGTCGGCACCCTGCCCGTGTCGTGCGCCTGGGAGAGCGGGATGGAGCGCCACCCGGCGGCCTGCGCTTCCGCGAGCGTCAACGTGTAGACGCCGTTCTTGTAGCTGTTACTGCAAGTGTAGCTTGAATTAAGGGATGGGGGGGCATTTAACTTAATTACTGCTAGTTTTGAAATGTTTTGTAAGTTGGATTGGCACAGATGGAACAATATGGAAGACTAGGAGGTGGGGTCACACTTATCTGTGTTCCTATGGAAACTATTTGAATATTTGTTTTATATGGATTTTTATTCACTCTTCAGACATGCTACTAAAGAGGGCCCTCAGCTGCTGAGCAAGCATTTGTAGCTTGGACATTGGCAGAACGGGCCAGAAGCTTAGTATCGTGACCTGTTTTAAAAATAAAGTATCTTGAAATACTTAGGCATTGGGAAATTTTTGCAGTGTGTCCAGTTCAAGCGCTCACCTTGCATGTGTTTTACAAGTGGGAGCTGATGCTTTATTTCCCACGAGCTGAGAAGGTTGTCCCAGAAGACTAAGGTGTTCATGGTCCTTGTTATTTTGGCGCTCTGTGGAGGAGCCTTCCCGTTGGGCATTTTCATTTCAGGCATGGGAGTCCTGTATCAGGTTTGGTGTAGATTCTCACGAAGAACTGGGTTTAGCCCACGTACAGGTAGGAGAAGGATGGACGTGACAGGCTGTGTCCTCTGCTGCTGAGTGGCAGACATCTGCCTTAGCGGCTCAGCCCACCCCAAATGTCCACGGGGATGGCCGAACGTGGAATGCTCAGAGCCCCTTGTCAACTGCCTGGCCTGCTCCTGTCATGGCCAGTGCACAGGGCCAGCGTGCCAGGCCCTCAGCCTGGCCCACAGAGAGACACCCCGTTCCCACCCGCAGGGCACTCCCAGCGCAAGCTGCATGGTTGCAAACAAGTTAGGGATGTAGCGTGGCATGTGGCCGTCAACTTACTAAATTTAGTTATGCTGTGTTACAGGTGTCTAACCTTAACCACTGGCCTTATATGTTTTCTTACCAACTTACCTCATTCCCCAAAAAAGCAGGCTCATATTTAACCCCCAAAATGGGAATTTTGAATCCATGCACAATAGCTGCAGAGTGAGGGGGAAAGGCCATGATAAAAGCCAGATGTTCCTCTCGGAAGCCCTCAGCTTCATGAGAGGGACATGGGAAGTCAGCAGCAAATGGTACAGACGGGGGCGCTGTGGCTCCGTTCCATCTCCGGAGCGAATGCAGCCGCTTGGCTGCTGCCGTCAGCCCGTTAGAGAATTGAGTGATTTCTTGTGTTAAAAAGCACCTTCCCCCTAAGGCCTGAGGGGCATGGACGCTGCACGGTGGCTGCCGGTCCCTCTTCCGTGGCTGCTCAGCCAGACCAGGGCATGGCTTCTCATCAGCTCTGGCCTCCCTGGACCCGAGAGTGGCTTTAGGTGCCAGAACACGAAAAGACTTCTCAGGAGCTACGGAGAAAACGGGCGCTTCCTGGAGAAGGCGGGGAGAGCGTCGTCTGCGGTCGGCCCCCGTACTTGAGCCCGCCCTTTCCTGTTTCCTCGTGGTCTGACGCACGCTGCTACTGCTCCAAATAAAGAAATTGGAGTTCCCCAAAATGCGAGCTAGGCATCAAGCGTAAAATCTTGGTATGTTAGAGGTCTTTGACTTAGGGAAGGAATTAAGAATCGCTCAGGGAGCATTTAAAATCCAGATGGCTGGGCCCACCCCAGACACGGGGTGGGAACTGGGGGGCAACTGAGTAAACAACTGGGAAAAAAAGTTATGGTCAACCTTCATCACTGTCAATTCCGGATGAAAGTTTTCAATGTAACAGGTTCGACCACAAAACTATTAGAAGAAAACATTTGAAGTCAAAAAGGCAAGGGACTAATGGGGAAACTGGCAAACAAGAAAGTAGCTAAGTTTCATATTAAAAAGGCTCTAATGAATCAAAAAAGGAACAATTCAATAGAAGTGGGCAAGATGAGAACAGGTTCAAAGAAAATAAAACCTGTTGAACGTGAGATTCTCAAAGCGTATTAAAGCCCGGAGAATCTGTTTAAAACCTGTCGGATTGGCAAAGGGGTCCCTAGTTTGTGGGTAAGCTGGCATGCTCACCCACAAAAGATAGGAAAACGGATTGCAGGAATAATCTGGAGAGAATTTGGCCGTATCAAAATAATCCACATTATCTTTGAACCAGTAATTCTATAATTTTCTGATAAATCCACTTACAAGGCTTTTCATGGAGGCATTGTTGATAAGAGCACGTTAGAAACAACCCATGTGCACATCAAGACGGTGCCAATGAGATGCCCCCTGGAAGGGACATGCTGCCTGAGGGCACAGACTGACAGCAACCACATGGGACAGTCTCCCAGCAGCAGGAAGAGGAGGTGGGTGAGGAGTGGGGTAGAGCGTGCTACCATTTGTGTAAAACGCGAACCGAACTCGCCCTGTGTGCACACACGTCCTTGCTCACGCACAGGACACTTCTGGAAGAGAGGAGCCGATAGGCTGGCAGCAGGAGAATCAAGGCCCAGGGAGGGGGGGTGGAGGCTGACGCGTGTGCGCTTGACATGTCTGTCAACCGATTGCCAAGGAATTCGCAAACAAGCCTCCCGGTGAGGAAGGAGGCTCAGGTTAGGTCCTCAAGTCGAGTGACTCGCATGTCCCCTCTGTGTGTGCTTCCTGGCTCCCCATGCTGCTGAACCTGCGCTGGTGGCCGGGTCAGGGGGCCTGGGCAGGGCTGGCCAAGGCCGGCTCTTCAGCTTTGCAGGGCCCCAGGGCTGGCTCACGCCACCCAGCTTGGGAGGCTGATGGACACAGCAGAGGGGCTGGAGCCAAGGAGAAGGCATTCATTCGTATACTCTGGAATGGTAAACAGATCAATACTCACCTTCCCCCAGGGGTCGCCTTGGGGTCAGGGTCAGACCCTGAGTGCCCAAGTTCCCAGCTGGACTTTCAAGGACCTCAAGGACCAGTCTGCACCTAGGGGTGGGCCAGAGCCGATGGACAGACCACCGTCCATGCCTTTGGCAGCCCTCTCTCTGCCCTCCTGGCTGGCCACCCTTGGTGCCACCTTTCGGGGTGTGACCCACTGTTCGACCCAGGCCTCACTCAGCTTGTCTTACGGTCATGAGCTCCCATGGCCCACCCAGTGCCCCCTACGATGGTGACCTCGCATCTCTACACAGAGTCCATTTTTACTTAGTAGGTTTCCTTAGGTTATTCACCTGCTCGCTGGTCGCCTCCTCCGCTAGGGGGCTTTTCCGGCCATCACCCCATCCTTTCTTCAGCATGGGCGCTCCCCACTCTGGGCCTGGGGGCTCGCTTCGAGCCACCCCTGGGCTCTGCTGGAGGACTGGCCCTGGAGGTGAGGTTAACCCTTTCCAAATCGAGGGTCCTGAGGAGCCTTCGCACTTGGGGGTGACGGGCGGAGGACAAGTTGGGGGTTCTGCCCTCTGTGTTCCAGCCTGCTTAACGCGTCGCGTTTCAAGGTTGAATGTCATTTGAAGAAGGCTTTGCGAGCGCTCCCAGACTCCTTTTTAACAGATGGGGTGAAGCCTGGACTGGCTGTGACCCGTGCGAGGCGAGCCAGCCAGTTAAGAGGACTTTAGGTCTCCCACCTCCCTGGCCAGCTCTGCTCCTGGCCACCGTGACTAGAGTGAGCCTCCTCTGTCCCACCAAGGGCAGGGCCGCGGGTCCTGGTCTTTGCTCTCTCCCAGCCTCATCCCTGCCCCGGGAGGCAGCAGCAGGAGATCCAGAGCACCTGAGGTTCTGAGCCACGCGGAGGGTGGCTTCTTCAGCTGCACGGACGCAGCCGACACTGGACCTCCCAGGGACTGTCCCTCCCCCTCGGAAGGAAGCCTGGCACATGCCTCTACCTGGCGGGGCTGTTGAGGTAGGATTGGGGAAGCTCAGAATTTAATGCACTGACGGAAAACACCTGGAAATCCTTGCTGCTAGTTTTGGGGAGTACAAGGATTTTTTTCCATCCTTACTGCTGACTCTAGAAAGAGGAGGGTCAGCTCATGCCGGACGCACTCTGCCTCTGGCCACAGGGGTCACTGAGGTAGTAGTGACCTCAGGAGGGGTGACCTTCCTCAGACTGCGGTCTTGGTGAGGGCTGAGCAGGGAGGGCGGAGGGCCTTTGAGCGGGCCCAGCATAGGAGGACCGGCTGGGCCGAGGGCCCGAGTCCACCGGGAGGGCCATGTGTCCTTGCCCTGGGGGGCAGCCTGGCTCCTCCAGCTTCTGACTTGCCTCAGCTCCGTGGCCTGAAAAGTAGGATTACCAGATAGCAAATCAAAATATAAAATATTGCACGAGACATAGGAATGCTGAAAGATTATTTGTTGCTTATCCCAAATTCAAATTTAACCGGGAGTCCTATTGACAAGGCCTGAGTCCGGGGTACCAGGCACTTCTCATCTATCAGGTGGGACGAGGACAGAAAGCTCCACTGTAAAGCCGGCCCAAGCAGCTCCAAAACCTGGCCCTGGGTGGCCGCAGGGATCTGCATGCACATCCAGGCCCGCCCTCCCGGCCATAGCCACCAGGGGGCAGCAGCACCTAGCGCTGGAGGCTCCTCTTTGGGTCAGGTGCTGTGACTAAGTCATCAGGTCACTGGGTCACTCAGCAAATGCTGACAGAGCCCACTGTGACAGGAGGGCGTGGGAACAGGCGTGTGGCCTGGCTGGGAGGAAGCTGCAGGGCCAGCCACATCAGGGTATCCAGGCAGCCTTGTCCCCAACAAGGATGCTCCCCGTAAAACCCTTCCTGAGCCCCCACAAGTGAAGCCTGCCCCAGCCCTGGCCCTCTTGCCCCATCCCAGCGAGTGGCTGGCGGGTCCCTGCAGGCTGTGTGCTTGCCTCCCCCTGCCATCAGGGGTGGGAGCGCACCCCTAGTCACCTCCTAATGTGCCCGCACAGCACCTGGGGCCCGCCCGCTGCCCCTCGGGCCCTGGGCCCCGCTCCCAGCCCCGTCCCGGCTGTTCGGGCAGCTCAGCCTTCCCGCAGAAGCGCAAGCGCAGTGGGAAGTGGAGGCTGCTGGGCTTAGCCCTCCCCCCGCCCCCCGCCCCCCCTGAGCCAGCCCTGCGGCCAGAGTCCCAGGCCCACTGGTCATTGAACGTAAGCCCAGTGTCACCCTCTCCCATCTTTGCACAGCCTCCAGATCCCTGCTCTCCCCACCCCAGGGCTCCCTAGGGTGGCCTGGTCCTCAGTCCGGCTCTGGCCCCATATTTACGAGAGCCAGGGGTCACTTGCTGCCCTTGCTCTGAGCAGAGCCGGTGGGGCAGACCCTGGCCCATGGGGGAGCTTTGCATCTCCCCACTCAGCCAGGAGTGTCGGCAGTATCTAGGGAGGGGTGGGGGCAGCTTCCGGAGGAAGGGACATTTGCACAGACAGGAAACGGCCTGGTGTGTGGGTGAGATAAAGTTCAAGTTGGCCACTGCCGGCCCGGCTGGGGCCAGGAGCAGTGTGGGGGCCTACGGCTGGAGCGGAGCCGGGCTAGCTGCCAGCCCAGGGGGGCTTGGGTCCCCCCTCCCCGCCCGCCCGGGATGAGCTACCAGGGCAGCCACTCAGTGTGGCCTCACACACATCTCCAGGAGCCCCCAGGCTGCCCAGGCCAGATGCTCCTGACCCTCGATGCCAGGTCTCCACACGGAATGTGCCTGGGTGTGCACCTGTGACACCTCCACATAGGACACACTCCAGACTGGGCCCGACCCACCGAGCCGCGTCTGCAGACTCAGCAAGGGGCCACACCACCCAGCCCTCCACACACACACACCCAGACCACACGCAGTCAGTCACACAGACACACAACGCACACACACCCAAAGGAGCGCGTCGGGGGTGGGGGCCAGGCGGTCTGGCCGGCTCTGATTTCGCCACTGCCGTCGGGGGACTCGAGTGGACCCCAAGGGGCCTGGCCGGTTGCTGGTGGAGTTTGGGAGCTGGCGACGGGCCTGGGGGCCAGGTCCCTTCCCTTCCTGGGGCCCGTTTCCTCGTCACCAGCAGGAGGAGCAGGTGCACCACGGAAGTCCTTGTAAACTGTGGCGTGAGGTAAGAGCGGATGGCAAAGCTGGGGAATGCGTGTGCGACGGGCAGCAACGGCGCGTGTGTGTGCACGGAGTGTGTGTGCACGAACCCTGAGCACACGCAGCCCGCAGGCAGGAGAGAGTGGCTTCCTCCTCTGGGCCCGAGTGTGCCCTTTCATAATGCAGGAAGGCAGAGAGCCTGGCAGGCCCTTGAGATGGCCCCCCTCTGGGTCCGGGCCCCGGCTCAGGCCCGGAAGCTGCTGGAAAGCGCCCACAGGAGACGGAGAGGAAGCCCCACTCCACCCTCCTGGGGTGGCGGCCCGTCCTCCCCGGCCCCGCACCCGGCCTCGCGGCTCCCTCGGGCCCCGGCGGTGCCCTTCTTGGCCGTGCCCTTCTTGGCCGTGCCCTGGGCTCCCCTTCCAGAACGTTTGCTCCACAAACTCCCCCCTCCAGGCCCAGGCTCACAGGGCTCCTCGCCCCTGTCTCTGACATCCGATGTTCCACGTAGAGAGAGCCCACTGGTGGTTCCTCTGGAGAGCCCTAACCTAGTGGCCACGCTCGGCCGCGTCCCCTGGGCCCCGGCGCCACGGCAGCCCTGCAGTCCTCCCTGGTGAGCACGACCGACCCCACTTCTGCCAGCTCCCGTTCCATCTTTGCAAAATCTTTGCAAAATTCAAGCCGCACAGTGGGAGGGGGGTCCCTCCAGGCTGGACAGAGCTGTCAAAGGCAGCATCTTGCCTCTCTGTAGTAACTCGGAGCCACCTCCAGGCCACCTGGCCTCCCCCTCCCACGCCACTGGACGGTGCTGCCCATCAAGGTTCCCGGCTGTGGGCACGTCAGGAGCTTCGCCGGCTCGGAAGGCACTGACGGACGGGCTCATCGTTAATATTCAGAAGCGTGAAGTCTTACGACATATTAAGATTACCAAAATCAACAAACGAGCCACCGTCCCTGACAGCCTGTGTGAGTCAGGCTCCAGGCTCCAGGCTCCACGCTCGGCCCACTTACCTTGATCACCTGCCTCTTCGTTAGGCCCCTTCTACAGGTGAGGCTCAGGGAGGTCGCATGGCCCGTGGGCAGGTGCGACAGATGGCTGTGGCCATCTTGGAGACAGAACCCCAATCCCGCTCGCCCTTCCCGGCGCCACGCCCTTCGGGGGACGTGCGACCTCCGCAGTCGGGGTGCATCTTGACTAGCCAGTCATCATCGCCTCACGCTCCTGGCCAAGGCCCGGCCCGGGTTTCGGCCAATGAGAAGTGGGGCTTGTGAGGAGGAGAATTCTAGAAAGTTCTCCTTCTCAAAGAAGAGCAGAAGATAGGGCTGCTCT
>CM053515.1:102055508-102071950 GCA_028627145.1 Eidolon dupreanum
GTGCCGCATGGATAGTCACAGTGCTCCTGACATTTTGTTTCTAAAACAACAGCTTTCTTGAGATAGAATCCACATGCCATACAACTCACAGATTGAAGGCATATAACTCAACAGTTGCGTAGAGTTGGGCAACCATCGCCACAATTTTAGAATATTTTTATTTCCCCCTAAAGAAACCCCAAACCTATTAGCAGTCCCCTTTCCTCACTTCCCCCCAAGCCCTGTCCTCAGCCCTAGGCAACCACGAATCTACTTTCTGTCTCTACAGATCTGCTATTCTGGACATTTCCTATAAATGAGACCTCACAACATGCGGCCTTCCGTGACTCACTTCATTCACTCAGCATATGCTTTTCAGTACTTTGTTCCTTTTTATTTCCAAATAGTCCATGGTACGGATATATCACATTTTTTTATCCATTCACCAGTGGATGGACATTTGAGTTGTTTCTACATTTACATGCACGATCTCGTGTGTACATTTCGCTTCTGTTGGCAGCATACCTGGGAGTGGAACCGTGCCATGCGGGAGCAGACCAACTTCCGGGGGACTTTCAAAGCAGCCGCACCATTTCTATCCCAGCCGGCCGTGTATGAGGGTTCCAACCTTCTCCAAATCCTCACCAGCATGTGTACTTCCTGACTTTACTTACTGTGTGTGAAATGGTATCTTATTGTGGCTTTGGTTTGCATTTCCCTTCTGACAAACGATGCTGAGCATCTTTTTACCTGCTTATTGGCCCCTCGTATATCTTCCTGGGAGAAATGTCTATTCAAGGCCTTTGCCCGTGTTTTAATTGGTTAGTCTTCTATTATGGAGTTGTAAGAGTTCTTTATACAGTCTAGGTACAAGTCTGGAATATATATAATTTGCAAATATTTTGTTTCATTTTGTGGGCTGTCTTTTCACTTTCTCTATAGTGCCCTTTGAGGGACAAAAGTTTTTAATTTTGATGAAGTCTAATTTACCTATTTTTTTCCTTTGGTGACTTACACTTTTGGTATTTAAGAAGAAACATTTGCCTAATTTAAGGTCAAGAAGATTCACACCTATTTTTCTCTAAGAATTTTATAGTTTTAGTTCCTACATTTAGGTCTCTGATCCATATTGAGTTAATATTTATGAATGGTGTGAGGTACAGGTCCAAATTCATTCTTTTGCACGTGACCGTTTAGCTGTACCAGCACCATTTGTTGAGAAGACTATTCTTTCCCAATTAATTATTTGCTACCTTTGAAAACCAGTTGACTGTACATGTGAGGGTTTTTTCTGAACTTTCAATTCTGTTTCATTGATCCGCATGTTTATCCTTGGGCCATACCATACTGTCTTGATTACTGTTGCTTTGTAATAAGTTTTGAAATCAGGAAGTGTGAGTCCTCCTACTCAGTTCTTCTTTTTCCAGAATGTTTCGGCTATTCTGGGTCTCTGGAGTTTCATTTAAATTTTAGAATCAGCCTGTCAACTTCTGCATAGAATGCAGCTGAAGTTTTCACAGGGGGCTGAGCTGAATCAATAGGTTAATTTGGGAGCGATGTCACCTTAACAATATCGAGCTTGCCAGTCCACGAACACACGATGCCTTTCCATTTACTTTGGTCTTAATTTCTTCCAAAATATTTTGTGGTTTTTCAGAGTATTAAGTCTTGCACTTCCTTTGTTAAATTTATTCCTAAGCATTCTATTCTTTTCAATGCTATTAAAAATGGAATTATCTTCTTAATTTATCTTCTTAATTTGACTTTCAGATTGCCCATTGCAAGTATATAAAATTATAATTCATTTTTCTATATTGGTCTTATATTCCTGGAGCTTGCTGAACTTGTTTATAAGCTCTCATAGTTTTTTAGTAAATTCCTTAGGATTTCCTATATAAAAAGTCATCTCACCTACAAATCGTTTACTTCTTACTTCTTGGTCTACATGCCTTTTATTTCTTTTTCTTGCCTAACTGCTGGGGCTAGAACCTCCAACACAATATTAAATAGATGTGGCAACGGTGGACATCCTTGTCTCATTCTTGAGGTTGCAGACACAGCTTTCAGTCTTTCTCCACGAAGTACGATGTTAACTATCACACGTTCAGGTTTAAAAATTTCTACCTGCTCTTCTGTCTCCGCGGGCTCAAAATTTTAGAAAAAATAAATAAATAAATAAAAATAAAAATTTCAGCCTGGAATTGATAAATAACATTGTGAGATTTCCCCAAGTGGTTTAGAGAGAGAAATCACACAAAACGTTCTCTATATAGTGTGCACTCGTGCACACACACAAACACACACAGGACCAAGAGAAAACAGAGCTTCCTCAGCTGCCTGCCGTGAGCTTGCCCTGGACTCGGGGACAGCTCAGCTCCCCCTGTGAGGCAGGAGCCTGCTGGACCCTCAGGGCGGGGGGCTCTCTGAGCTCACCAGGACTCACACCTGCTCATACCAGTTGTACTTATATAATTATGTAACTGAATTAAATTTTATGTAAACCATTGGAATAGGAGTTAAAAATGAATTGTTTTTATCGAATGAGAGTTGAATGTTTGGGGACAATTGCTGTTAAATTAGGCATGAACAAAACAGCTGTATAATATTAGGGGTACATGAAAATCTGCCCGGATTGGGCACTCGGTTCCTGCTTTGCTTGATAGAAACTGAGAATCATGGAAAACCCATTAAAGGATAACACAAAAAGGATAATGTAGACACCATGCAATGCATCTGTAATCCAAGAGAAGCCTTGGCCCGAAATTAGGAGACGGGGAAATGAATGCCTGTTTTATGTTAAGATGAAATGTTCTGTATTAAAATAAAATGCTCAAGGTATGTCTGTATCACTTTTATAATCTTTTTCAATTAAGCAACTCACTGCCAAAGCCAATCGCACTAGACGAGTGCTTTTTCTGGACACAAATATCCCGGTGGTTACCTGGGCAGGTGTGACAAGACATCATTCTTTTCTATCTCCTTTTATCATTTAGGATTTTCAAGACCTTCTAATGAATATGTACTGCTTTCATAGTAGAGGAAATGTGTGACGAAATGTCTTCTTTAAGATTCCGATTCTGTTTCTTCCAGGTAACGACAGGAAGAATTTCAGGCCTGCTGCACCTCCCTGGTCAGCAATGTCCCTGGGGAAAGGGCCCACAGAGCGACGCAGGTAAGTGGGGAGGAGTATGGGAAAGGAGCAGCGTGACAGCGGCGTGTACTGCTGCTGTCACTGAGAGTTAATAAACACGGGAAAACACTCCTTAAACTGGCTGAAACTAAGACAGACCCCTCCCTGAGTGCTCCGGGGACGGAGGCTCGCGCTTGGAAATCAGGCAAGGCGGCTGCACCAAACCGGCTCCAGTAACATCACACCATGCAGATCTGGGTTTCCTGGGAGGGGGCCAGGGTTCAGACTATTTTTAAAGAAATGTGAGGTTTCTGCTTTGAAATATGCAAAACAAGAGGGTTAGGGGGTCCGTCCCTCCCGGGCCCCACTTCTTGCTTCTACGTCCCTGTGCCATGCTGTGTCCACGGCAGGCAGCGGACAGCAGGATGGAAGGAGTGAGGCTGACCAGGGCACCGGGCCTTCTCCGAGACCAGGGCTTCCGAAACGGCACAGGCCACCGAAACGCGACCGGGCCCCCTTCTGTCATAACGCACTCCCCATGTTCCCGTAACTGCGTCTCCTCGCATTTGAAACACAGTTTGCTACGCCAGGACCCTGTCTGAGGCGGTGAGGACACAGACACCTGCCGAAAGCAGGTTGACTTGGCCCACGCTCTGCGCCACGCACACGGCGGGTCCCGGGGTGCAGAGGTGGCCCCCGTGAATCCCCAGCCTCCCTCAGACACAAACACACACCACCGTGCCACGGAACGGGGGATAATCGAGGAGCGTTCAAACCTGCAGGGGAACCAGGGTGTGCGGCCTAGGATTGAAGGAAAGGAAGGATGTGGCTAGGTGGGGCTGACACCCCAACTCAGACCCCGGAACCCCAGGGGAGCAGGAGGCACCTCCAAATGAGGGGTGGCTACTTGAAACCTGTTTTCTTCCCCACCCACCCCCCACCCCCTGCGGCTTAGGGGGAACAGCCTTACCAGGCGCTGGTAGGCACAGTGAGGTTGCTGTGACCCAAGACCCCACGGGCTCAGGAGGAGACTTGCCCTGGGCGCCCCGTCCCCACGTGGCACTGTCCCCATGTGCTCCTGACCCGGCGGAGCCCGGTACCGAGAGACTGACTCAGAGGGCTGGGCTGGTACCTGAAGGACCAAACCAATGAACGAGTGAGCACGTCTTTCCAAAGACCAGGGCCCTCCCCTGGGACCCCAGAGCCCCGAGGTCAGGCACGTTCCCCCTCCCTAAGGGCGGCCCACACGTCACACCGAACCCACATAAACTGGGGCAGGGGTTCCAGAGATTTCTGAAAGTGAATTCCAGTAAGGCAACACTCAGGCTTATCTCAGAGCACTCCGTTCCTTGGGGACAAAAGCAGCGAGCAGGCTCCACACGCTGATAAAGATCCCTAGACACAAACCGGTCTGGGGGGTGCAGAGAGGAACCGTGTTTAAAATGGAACCTGTCCCGACCCTAACTGGAGGGAGGGGGCGGGGGAGGGCCAGGGTCTGCGACCGTGTGGGGGAGTTGGGGGCTACAACAGACACGGAGAACAAGGGGAGCGGGGAGTCAGACACTGTCACGTCCTCATTCTTATGCTGTCATGCTGAAAACACAAGACATGCAGTTCAGCTTGACGGTGAGGACGCCGAGTGCTTGCCCGGCTCGGGTCTGTGGCTCTCAGCTGGCTGGTCACCCCAACTGGGGGGACACTCGTAACTGATCATTTACACCGACGGGCTCACCACGTGGGCATCTGCAGGTTTGTTTTGTTTAACTGTCTCTAGAAGAAAGAATTGCCTCCTGCTTCAAAGAGGGGAAAAGCCACAAGGGGTGGAGATGGGGTGGGGACACGGGGTACAAAGCTAGCGTTTGGAGATGAGGGGCGCACCTCCTCCCAGACTGCCGAGGTGGGGCCTGAAGGGGGCGTACAGGCTGCTGGGTCGATGACAAGCCGGGCTGCCCCTTCCACCTCCTCCTGGAGACCCCGGGACGAGCGTTCCTTCGCCACGTCCCAGCTTCCTGGCCTGGCTCTGCCGGACCTGACCGCCTCATCCCAGCTCTGCGGAGAGAGGTCACCGGGGAGGCCAGCCGTGTCCCCCGCCCCGTCCCCTGCACCACCAGCACCCCCACTTCCTCTGGAACTGTGCCAGTGCCCTGCCCAGAAGCTGTGGTCTCCTGCTCTGACCACGGGAGCTCTCTGGACCCCGAGGCATCGCACACACGTCTGCACACACTCACATGTACACGGACGCACACACGCCCCCCCTCCAGAGCACACACTCAGACATGCCCACAAACTCACACTTCCATTTACGTGCACAAGTCCTCCTGGTGGTTTGGGGATCAGGCCACCTGTGTGGCTGGCTCACTCTTTCCAAGTGCGGCCACATGTTCTCAGCGACGGCGCCTTTAAGGGGACGGGATATCACAGATTATCAACTTGTTTTCTAGTTCCTTTATATTTTCTAAATATTCTACAGTGAACACGCATGCATCACATTTATTTTCAGAGAAAGTTCAAGCATACAATTTTTAGAAGTCTAAGACAAGCAGTGCGTCGCGTGATAAGAAGGACACACTCATATGTTAACCTCGTCTGACTCACGTAACGGCACTGAGCAAGCTGCCCAAGGCCACCCAGCTCTATGTGACCTCAACCCAGGGCACAGCATCTTCCCTCCTGGGAAAAGTCTTCCCCAGCATTTCAGAGAGAGAGAGAGAGAGGGAGGAACGGGGGAAGGAAGGAGGAACGTGCTGGGAAGAGGGGCGCCGTGTGTGTGGCATGCGAGAAGCTTGTCTTACTCATTTGATTATAAAATATTTCTGAGCCACCAGATGGTACAACGGCGGCTGCAGATGCCCCAATAGCTTTTCTTAAGTTCTTTGCATAGGGCTCCATTTCAGGAACCTGAAGAGTGATACCCAGGAAGCGAGTCGGGAGGTCCAGACAGACAATAACTGTACAGTTTAAGGAACATTGTCCAAGGCCGCCACTCAACAGGTGTGCGTGCGTGCCTGCTTCCCAGACGAACGGGCCTGCAGCTAAGGCACCGGGGCCTGGGCAGCAGCCTTCTGGCGCCCGTTCCTGGCGGCCGCCCGCCCCGGGCCCGGGGCCCAGTTACGTAATTAATCCTTGGCTCAGAGGCGCAGCGCTCCCTTCGCAGCCTCGGTCGGGGACGGCCACCCTGGAGGAGGAGGGAACATCAAAGACCATGTCTGCCAAGATCAAAGCCACAAGGCTGATGGGCTCACCGCAGTGCTCGGGCCTTCCGTGTGGCTCGTTCTGCCTTGCTGGTTTTTGTTTAGTTTTTATAAGGACCCTTCCTGCCTGGTCGTCAACAGCTCGATAACCTAGTTAAAAAGCAACAAGAGGTCAGGGCTCTGGGCAGACGCACGGCCAGCCCCGCTCTGCTGGGCGTGCACTCCAAAGACCTGGTGCTCGAATATTCTCTGCAGTCTGTGGGGCTTCCTGGAGGCAGCGCGGAGGCGGCCTGCTCTGAATGACGTGCTCGGGGAGAGCGGGCCGTGGGCCGCTGCCCAGCACGGGCACCGTGGAGAGACCACAGAGGGTCCCTCTTCTCTTCCCTCTTAGCCACCCGACCTCCCAACAAGAGGACAGCAGGAAGACCTTACATCAGTGGCCGATCTAAACTGCTGCCCCCCGCCAGGATGTGTTGTGTTTCTGGCCTTCAAACTCAGTCAGATGTGGCCGGATCACTGACCTGGCAGCAGCCGCACTCAATCCAAGCTCTGCAGCCGGAGGTACTTGCAGCTCACAAACGCATTCACCAGGGGCCCCATCCAAAGCCACTCTCCATTCTGCAAAAGCTGCAGACTTTGAGAAACTTCCAAAGTTGAAAGTAAAAGGAAAAACAACCCTGGAAGCAGCAGGAAGGTGCTAGGCTGGCTCACCTGCCCACCTGGTGGCCCGCCATCCAAACACTGCTGGGGGGCGGGGAGAGTAAGATGCCACCAGTCAGTCCTTCACACACTAGGGCGAATTAACCACCAGTTTCATTCATTTGCCCCAGAAGAAAGCCACTACTGCCAGGACGGGCCTTCTCAGCAAAAGGGCAGGGGAAGAGGGGACAAGTGACGAGTGTGCTGTGTTTCAGGACACGCCATAGCCTTGAGCTCAAGGCCACAGGACAGATGACAAAGAGAATCCTCAGAGGCCAGCGGGTCAGCCTCGGGAGCGTGGCGGCTCAGCCTGGGAACAGACTGCGCCTCTCCTTGCCTGGTGACAAAACGAAACTCAACTAGAGGGAGCCACGGAAAGGACTTAACACGTGGCTTAAACACACGTGGCTCTTCGCAGCCCGGGTGTCTTCACTCACGCTGTTCCCCGTGCATGGAATGCATTCACCCCAACTTCTCTCCATGCCCGAAGCCTTAAAGGCCAGGCAAGAGCCCCTCCTGGGCTGCAGTAATTAGTCCTTCCCGGAGCCCTCTGGGTGCTCGTCCTGTGGGCTCTATTATTTATGTTTGGCCACCCTCCATCTGGCTGGGGACCAGCCCTTTATCACCGATCCCAGGACACAGAGCTGTCTGGCCTTGCACGCAGGAGGCAGGGCCGTGGCGTTCCAGGGGCGCCCCTGAGAGAATGCAGTGTGCCCCCTGGAGCTGAAGAGCCCATGGCCCTCGCCCCCGAGCTAGAGATGACTGCCCAGCTATACGAATCCTGTCTGCAACCTTACAAACCCCCATCCGAAGGGAACAGCACAACTGAGAAACGAGGGACCCCCTTCAGCTCCGAACCTGTGGTCCTTTTCAAGACGTCTGCATTTTCCCCGGGGTCGTCCCTGGTGCTGCCTCTAAGGTGGTCACGTCCCGCAGGAAGCGCTGGGTCCACGCCAGCCTCGGCTCTGTCTGCCCCCCCACCTCCCTCCGCAGCCTTACGACACGGCCTCAGCAGCCGTGAACCACTTCCCAGGGCTGTAACAGCCCACAGCTGCCACCTCACTATCTGAACTCTCCTGGCTGCTTCCATGCGTCTAGGAGAGAGCCCAGAGAAGAGCAATTTCAGGGCTAATTAAAGGAAATCGTCAGGGTTGCAAAAGCTCTTTCTCACCCAGGGGACAGTAAACAGGATGGGGACATAGGCAGAGGGGAGGTGAAGGGGTCTGGGCATTGCCCGCTGGAGAGACAGGGGCTTGTACGTGTGCGGGGCCCTGCAAATCAGTTTCTTCTCAAACGGTCCTTAGAGATCAGACTAAGTCCCAAAGGGGCCTCCCCTGGCATCCGAAGCGACAGCATAAAAGCAAAGCTTGGGAGCGACGAGCTTAGGCTTGGAGCCCAGCTCTGCCACTAACGGAAGTGTGTGGCCCGCACCTTCTGTCCCCTCCATGAGACAAACGAGGGGCTACCCCTGGGGGCATTCCCGCAATTACTGATAGGCGGCCTCTCAAAGTCACCTATTGTAAGTGACATTCTATGTTATCCAACATGAAAGGCACAATAATTTCTCTGCCAATCCCTGGAAAACATCACCCTGATCGAGACTGTGGTGCGGTTTTTAGCAACAGGCCCAATGACATAATAGCTGTGCCCCTGTGGTCGAGCAGCCTGCAGACCCCCAGCAACCCCTGGAGGAAGCACTAACACCCTTCCTGTCCGAGCCAGGAGACCGGGCTCAGAGAGGTTAGACCACTTCTCCCAAGCCACACGGCTGGTCAGGGGGCGAAATTTCACACTCAGGTCTGTGTCTTGGAGGGGAGGGAGGTGGCCGGGGGAAAAGTGGTGCAGGCGCACACACGCCACCACCACCCCCTCCTCGCATTTGATGCCCAAATTTTTGAAAGGTCACAGTACGAGAAACAAAGTGATGTCACGTGCCCACAGATTTTACCGGATCAACATAATCAAGCGAAAGAACTTCAGCCCAACATCGCGAAGCCCAGATTATCCAAGAGCCCCCCGCATTTAGAGACAAAGGAAAATGTCTTCCCTCTTTAATCCTCAGCCTTAATCTTCCACCTGTCAAGCCTGCATCTCTCGGGATGGGCAGAGAGGGGAGCACACCAGCCATGGTGGGGCGACGCAGGAGCCCCAGGCTCGCTACGGTTCTGGTTCCCAGTAACCCCGAGAGGCCCCCTGGCCCAGGGAACAGTTTCGCCAGCCCGGCTGCTAAGCCCCCCGTCAAAAAAGGGTAGCGAGCCGTCTCCTCGTCCTGCCACGTAAACTTGCACGCTCTGTACCTCAATTTCTCCATCCAAAACGTGAATAATAGCACCTACCTCGTATAGTTGTTGATTTTTAAACTTTTTATTGTAAGAAAAATTCCAATATGCCTAAAACAGAGATACTAGTATGATCAATGATGTGTGCCTGTCACCCAGCTTCAGATGGCCCACTGAAGGCACAGCGCATCTCCCCTGTGCCGTGCTCACTGCCCCGCCCCGGCGTCTCCCTGGAAACGCATCCTCAGCTCATCACTAACCACTTCAGCGTGCCCTAGGGTTGCTTTGAGACTTAGAGAGACGGCACAGGTGAAGCACCCAGACACCAGCAGCCGGCGATGTGGTGAGTACTCAGCAAACACTGGCTTGCTTCCTTGTTGTCATTAAATAACTGAGACAACACGACCACTTCAGCACGGCTGCCACAGTGAGCTGGGTGCAGAGAAGGAGGCCACACGGCCACCGCCACCACTCCACGGGCACACACTACGCCGAGCCATGCGGTCCAACCTGCAGTGTCGCTATCATCTCCACCTCATGGATGGGGAGACTGAGGCTCAGAAAGAGGAAGCAGTCTGTTTTAAAAGACATGCAACTGTCCGTTCCTTTATGCTGCCTCCCAATACTCTGTCAAAATATTGTCCGCTATTTGCTTTGTTTTGTTTCTGTTTTTGTTTTTTTTAAGTATACAACTCAGGGGTTTCTAGTATATTCACGGGGATGTGCTACCATCACTATCTAATTCAGAACACTTTCTTCATCCCCCAAAGAAGCCCCAAGCCCATCAGCTGTCACTCCCCATCCCTCCTCACCTCCAAGCCTGGCAACCACTAATCTACCTTCTAGCTCTTTAGATTCACCTATTCTGGCCATTTCGTATAAATGAATTGTACAATAGGTGGTCTTTTGTGACCGGCTTCTTTTGCTCAGCATGTTTTCAAGGTTTATCCATGCTGTAGCATGTGTCAATACTTCATTCTTTTTTTGGGTGACTAACTTTCCATCGTGTGGATCTGCCACGTTGTGTAAACAAAATCGATTGATCAGTCGATGGACACTTGAGTTGTCTCTGCTCTCTGCCTACCATGCAGGATGCTGCTATGAGCAGTCGCGTGTCCGTTTTCATGTGGATGATTTCTGTTCCCTTGGGGATATACCTGGCAACGGAGCCGCCGGGTCATACTGTAATTCTGTTTAATTGTTTAAGGAGCTGCCAAACTGTTTTTCCAAAGCGGCTGCACCATCTTATATTCCCACCAGCCACAGACGGCATTTCTAACTTCCCCACATCTTCACCAACACCTGCTGCTGTGCTCACCCACCTTTGTGACTCTAGCCTTCCAGGGCGGGGGTCTCCATTGGCAGTTCACGCTACACTTCTCTGAGACCCCACGGGCTCCTTGCAGCATCCATATGATGTGCGCTAAGAAGGTTTTTACTTTTCACAAATGAGTGAACTGCAGGCTCAGAGAAAATGAATAACCGGACTCAAAGATGATAGCACGTCACGTCATCGCAAAGGAACAAAGAGCACCAGGTACCACTCCTAGCTCACATTCTCCTCCGGGCTGGAGACCGACCAGACACCTGCGGTTAGTTCTACGAGGGGCCGAGGAAGGAATCGTGCCCTTTAACCTGTACAGATTTCGGCCTTAACCAAGCAGCAGCACTCACACCAGTCCACCTGGTCTAAAAAGCGCCACTTCTAAGAAAAAGTCACCCTGCTCCATAGACAATCACATCTCTTTCTCCTCAACCCTGCCGACTAACTAACGGGATTAACCCGCTCCCTCAACTTTTCCTAATAATAGCAACCCCCCTCCCCCAGCCCAAGGATGATCAGCGACACTTTAATACACGTTAAGCCGCTGCAGCCGTGGCCATGCGGCCATCCCCAGGGACGCAGACGGGACCTGCCAAGGCACAGGGCCCAGCGCCTCCCAGAAGACTGCACGACTCACATCGGGCACAACCGGCAACGCAGCATGAGGGAGATTTGAGCCCCAGCTTCCAAAGGCCGGGACGGCAGGGCGAGGCCCAGGGGCCAGGCCCGCCCTCAGCCAGTTCCTCTGCCTCTCTGAGCCCGGGCGTCGCGTCTACAAAGCAGCAAAGGGACACCCCCAACGCTGAACCCCACGAGCAGCCCCGGGAAGGAAACAGCGTGGAAGCAATCTGAACACCATCGAGCGAGACACCTTGCTACGGTCACGGGCGGCGGGGGGCGGGGGTTGGCACAGAGGATTATTTCCACGAAAGTGGTTTTTTTTTTCCCTTTAAAAATGGTCTTTGGGACTAACAGTCACTTTTCTTTCACAGCAGACATGCAGTACCAGATTAAAACCTAACTAACACAGCCAACAGTAAAAGCCTTACGAAGGTGCCTATTTCTAACCTAGCAGCAATTCTACTTCTAAGAATTTATCCTGAGGCAAAATCACACAAATCAGGGCGGGGGGGCAGGGAGTACTGGACCATTCATCGCAGCACGTGACAAGGTGTGCTGGGCAAAGCATCCACCGTCCCTCCCCGTGGGGGCCGCACTCCGCACCGCACTGATGGTAGCCCGGCCACGTGGTTCGCTTTAGCCAACGAAGTGCGAGGGGCCTGACAGAGGTGCGTGTGAAGTCCCACTTCGTAGCAGAGGCCAAAGGAAGCCTCATGCTGTTCCACCGTCTTTCTCTCTGACATGACACCTGCAGTGCCTCACGTGGGGCTGTCAGCAGCCTGGGTCCCAGAGAGATGAGGGCGCAGAGAAGGGCCATGGCCAGCAATCGGTGGTCGTGTAACTCGAGGGAGAAAGAAAGCTACGTTATTGCAAACCAAGAAGATGCGGGGGACGGGTCATTTGTTACCAGAACATAACCTAGCTGACTGATACAGAGCTATGTCCCTACCAACAAAAAACTGCAAACAACCCACATGGCCAGCTAAATAAATTATATGCATAATTATATATATATGATATATATCATATATTATCTAACACACGTTAATATATATACATATAAATATATCACAATAGAATGCCAGTAACGTGGCATGCACATTGGCATAGAAAAACATTCTCAATATGCCGTTAACTTTAAAAAGCAAAGTGTAAGACAGTATTACTGACAAAGGCTTACTCTCCAGAATATTTTTAAAAATCTAAAAATGAATAAGAAAAAGATAATCCACTCAAAACGAAATTGGGCAAAGGAAACGGACTTGTAATTCACAGCAGAGGAAACCGGAAAAGGCAATAAAAACAATGAAAATGTGTTCAACCTCGCTAGAAACTCAGGGGGGTATAAGTTAAAACAACCATGAGATAGTATTTTGCACTCGCCAGATAAATTGTGTTAAAATGGCAACGTCTGACAGTACGAGTGCTGGAGAGGCGTGGAGGGGGGAAGGAGACACTCATCCTTGCAGAGAAGAGAATCCAACGCCACGAACACCCTGCAGATCGATTCTGCAGGCAACGGGAACGGTGAGCATGAGCACACAGTCGGATCCGGGAATCCTACGCTCCGGCGGTCCAGATATCTGTGGGAACTCTCAGGGTCTGCTCGTACTGGCCATCTATTGCTGCGTAACCAATCACCCCCAAAACTTAGCACTGTAAAACAACAAACGTGATTATCTCGCAGGTTCTCGGGTCGGGAACCTGGGTGAGGCTTAGCTGGGGGCCTCTGACTCGAGGTCTCATGGGAGGTTCCTGCTGCGTTGCTGTCCGGGGCTGCGGGCTCATCTGCAGGCTCGGCTGCAGCGGAGGTGTGGAGATCTGCTTCCTCGCTCACTCACGGGGTCGTTCGCAGCCTTCCCGTAGGGCTGCTTCGCCACATGGCAGCGGGCTCCCTCCAGGACCAGTGACCCCAAGGGAGAGCGAGGGAGCACACCTGGGGTGGGAGCCACAGTCTTTCCATAACCTAACGCTGGGAGTGACAGCCCACCCTTCTGCTGTTTTCTACGGGCTACAGAATCAAATCAATAAGTCCAGACCACACTCCAGGGGAGGGGCTTCCGGAAGGTGCAAATGCCAGGCACAAGGTCACAAGCACCATCTCCGAGGCTGCCTTCCACGGTGCCCTGTGTTCGTGACACATCCTTATAATGCTGAGAAAATGCAAATGCCCTAACTCTGTGTAACTCAGGAAACGGGGAAATGGTGGCTCAGCGGGACAAGGGAGCTCCATACAGCAGTTCATGAAAGAGAAAAAAGAGGACCGTGAGCCACATCTACCTGGCGACTCAATGAAGCTCAAAGACAGTGCCCAACACGACGGCAAAGGCAAACTACAAAGGGATAAGAACTGAAGGTATGAACGCGACTCACACGCACCTCTCACTCACAAAGACTAACGTTTTGTTTCAGGCTGTGCGTGTGTGCGGCACACACACAGAAAACACACACGGACGTAACCCCTCCTCCCTCGGGGGAGGGCGCCCTGGGGAAGCGGAGAGCGGGAGAAGGAAAGGTGGGTTTGCCTGGGCCTGTCACGTTTACAGGCCTTTACAGAACAATCAGTCAAAACTAAATGAAAATGTGATATTTTTTATTTTATTTATTTTTTTTTGCTAAAAATACACATTTCTATTACACGTATCCATCGGGCACCTATAAAGCCTGGATGCGGAGGACAAGCATCCATTCCTTTGCAGACTGAAGGTGCGCTCGACGACACGGCGCCCACCCGCCTGTCTCCAGACTTCACGGACCCCTCCACGCAGACGGCGGGGGGTCTGTGGCCAGGTGAAGGCGCGCCTGCTGTCGGGGCCCCGGGAGGCTGCAGCCACCCCCTTCCCTGCCGGGACCACCTCCTGCCACCTGCGCTGAAGGCAGGAGGCCGCGGAGACCAGCACGCCGGCTCCCTCGACCTCCGGCGCAGGCAAAATGCCCCCCAGAGGCTTCGCAGCGAGCGGGAGTCAGGGGGAGAAACCCCAAACCACTTCCCCGAGCGCAGGCACACGTGTCTGCAACTGTGACCACCTGATTTACGCTCCTCTCCACTGCCAGAGTGCCTACCATGAGGACGCTGCTTTAATCACAGAGAATAAACTGACTTTAAAGATTCCACCCACTGTCCCCCTCACTCTGCTCCTCGGCTGTGAACCCCCACGTGGCCGGGCCGTATTCTCTCCCCTGTCACAATCGTCCTGGATAAAGTCCCCCTGCCATCGAGCAAGTTTGAGAATGCCTGCTAGCTGGGGAGCTGAGGGCCACCCACCACACCAGGGCAGAAGCTGCCCAAAGGTGGGCAGGGGATCAAGCAAGGACCTTGGGGTGGTGGGTGGGGCAGTGGCTGGAGGGGAGGGGGCAGATGCAGAGAAAACAGCAACCTGCCGGGTAGACGGGACCTGAACGTGCATTTAAACAAAGCTCAGAGAACGAATGTGCTATGCTTCGTGCTCCCGTAAGGAAGCTTTAAATGGAAGGAGATGGCAAATGCTCAGGAGACCAGAAGAAAAGAGAAGAAGGAAAAAGGACGGCAGCTGGATGATGCCTGGGGAAAAGCAGTGAAATGACGAGCAGGCCCTGGTCCCTGAGCCGCCTCAACTCTGTGACCTCGGGCAAGCCACCTCCCCTGGACCGGCCTTTGTCCTCCTCAGAAGGGAGGGGGGATGAGGTAAGGCACCGTCTCTGGCAGTCCCCAGACAAGCCGGTCTGCTCGCTCTCCACCGAGTCCTTCTCGTCCCTCCCGTCCGTCTGGGTAAGAGGGGACTTCACCCACCCTGTCCCCAAGGCGGGACACACTCCAGGTTTGATGCTCGTCACATGACAAGGGCAATCCACATCCCACAGCCTGGGAGCAAATCAACGCACACCACTAAACTTTGAGTTCGACGGGCAGGCTGCGCTTCATCTCAGCGTTGGCCAGCGTTGGCCAGCGGGATGACGGCGGCGTCCCCCCGCCCGATGCCCGATGCCTGGGCTGACCGCCGACCGAACCCCACCGAGCCGCGGCAACCAGCACCTGCCATCTCCCATCAGCTCAGCCGTGGACCCCCACACGTCACCTTGTCCCCCAAAGCTATGATCATCCTCTAAAACTTAGTTCTCAGGCTTACATCCGCCAGGCCACAGGGAGGGGTCAGCTGCGGCCCAAGGCTCAGCTGTGTGGCCTGGAGCAAGTCTCGAAGCTCCCTGCCGGCCACCCACTCTGTGAAGCGACCGTCAGGGGGCCACTGTGGACACTCTGGCCAGGACGAATGTCAGTTCCCTCATCGCCCCAGGGGGCTCCGCCCGCCACACCCCAAGCTGGCTTCCGTCTCAGCCACGCTCCCCTTTTCTTTTCTGAGTGGCCAGGGCAGCCCTGAGGGACAGCTGGGACAGGCCCCCCTGACCTCAGCGACCTCTAGCAAATCTACCTACAGCTATGAAGAGATGTTTTACAAGCCAGAGAAGGTTAGCGCTGCAAGGGCCTTACAGGTCGTCTAAGGCAGTGTTTTCAAACATCTTGGCTGAGGATTTTAAAAGGAAACCTTACCTGGACCCTCAAGAAAAACTGCAGACGCAGGGTCCTAGCCAGGCAGGCAGAGCTGCCCCGCCCACTCAGGTGCGCCCAGTTAGTCCCTGTCCTCCGTCACCCCCAGCGGCTCTCCTGCAGAGCGGTCAGCCAGGACGGCTCAGCGCACCCCAGGACCCGTGTGGAGAGGAGCGAGCACTGTGGGCGGCCCGGGTGGGCGGCGGGTCACGGCACAGCCAGAAGTCCAAGGGAGCGAAATGACAACAGGCATCAGGGCTACCTACTGAGATGACAACAGGTGACAAGGAGCACCCTCATGAAATGACAAGTGGCATGGTGCTCCCTCGGGAAAGAACAACAGGTGACACAGGGCTCCCTCAGCAAGCCCCACCGAGGGCACTTCCACAGCACGGGTGACAGGCTCAGCCAGGGGCCACCACGGGGTGGCTGGTGTGGCTGAGCAATAGATGGCAGCTTATTTATCTCCAAGCCCACAGAAGATCAGAAACACCACAACGGAGGAAGAGGAAGGAGCGGCTGGAGAAAACACAGAGCCTTGGATATAGGAGGAGACAGAAAACGGTGCAAAATATGTGACCTCGCAAAAGTCTGGGGACAGTCAGTCTCGGCTCTATTTGCACAGCCTGGCCTAAGGAGCACAGCTAAAAAGGCAGGATGTCCCTCTCAGCTTCGCCACCGGCCGGGATGCAGCCTT
>CM053515.1:102072450-102101091 GCA_028627145.1 Eidolon dupreanum
GATCTCACCCTGGCCCAGGGAGCCCGCCAGGGCAGGTGGCCTTACCTCACTTCACAGGAGAGGACACAGAGGCTCGGGGCGCCGAGGAGGGCCAGCACACACCCCGTTTGCTAACTCCCAACCCCAGAGTCCAGCCACCCCCCACCTGACCCAGTCTCCAACCCCCAAAGTGACTGGTCGACGTTTTGAAAGCAGGATCCAATCAACCAGAGGGTTCCTGCTGGGATGATGTGCCAACCTCCTTCACACGCGCCGAAGCCACCTCCCACCTCCCCAGCGCTGTGCTGGGGCTGACCCGCCAGCATTCGCTTGCGGTCCCTTGGCCAGGGACCCCATGAGGCAGGGGGACCCCCTCCACAATTACTTTGAGAAGCAATGCCAAGAGAATGTGGCCGACTTAATTATCCTTTACACCCCACCGAGCAGGACCGGCAGTGCACGGGCCCTCCGGGGCGACCTGCCACCTCGGGCTTTCCCCATCCGGAAGGTGTTCAGGGTACCTTAGGTACCCGGACGGAGGACAGATGACGGCCCATGGCAAACAGGCTGCAACCTCAGGGCCCGCTGCATGCTCCCCGGCCTGCCGTGCAGGCGGACACTCAGGCTGCTCTGCCGCAGGTCAAAGGTCACTGCAACAACCTGCTTCCCAAGGCAGCTTTAAAAATCCCCAACCGCTTCATCGTTCCCCAGCCACCGCCCCCCACAGAGCGGGAAGAGGCCAGTCCGGTCTCACCAGTAAGAACCGGGACTGCGGTCCCACAGAGGCACTAATTAGCCCCAGTTTAGCGAGAGAGCGGGACCCTGGGGCAGGGAGTGTGAGTCAGCCAGGTGGCACCTGAGCAGATGCCCCGGGCCCTCCTCCCCGCTGGAGCAGATGCTAACCGCACCTGCCATTCCAGCGCTCCACACCCTGAGGCCACGCACTACGAGCGTTCGGAACGACGCTGCTCTGCAAGGACAGCCCAGAAGAAGTGTCATGGTGGCCCTGGGCCCCACACTGGGAACTGAGGCCCAGTCAGCCGGACGCTGGCGAGGAGCGTGGCTGGTACCGGCTCCGAGCAGCCCTCGGAGGAGGCAGGTGCAGGGGAAGGCCCCGAAGCGTGGGAGCCCGGGCTCCTCGCGAGACAGCACTGCAGAGCCCGCACCAAGCCTGCATGGCCGCCTGGCAGCCAAGACCGCGGACAGGGAGGGGCGGGTCGCCTCCGAATCCCGGTGTCCTCATCTGTCAAACAATTATGGCCTCCAAAGAAAAAACTGGGAAACGTGATCACAGCAGCTACTGGGTTAAAAGCGCTCAGGGTCCAACCCAACAACCCTCCCTACGCACACATACACACCAGGACAAACAACGGCCCCGGCGGGTTGCTCACGAGCCACGCCAAGACGATAAAGAACTCGATTTTCACCAAAGGTCAGTGAAGGCAGGTAAGGCAGGACCAGGAGCTCTTTCTTCACCTTCCCTGGGCACAGTCCCCAAAATCCAGGCCGGAAACCAGTGGCCCTATCAGCAATCCCAAAGCTGAACTCAGTGATTTCCGAGAAGCGCCGAGCAGCTGTGTGACACTCATACCCTTGAGTGGCTGGCTGTCCCTAACGGGAGAAAACTGAGGCCCACGGGCAGTGACTTTCTTCCCAAGGTCAGGAGCAGGCAGACCAGCGGAACCCAGACCTGACTCCACACCTGACTCCGGAGAGTTCCACCCCAGCCCAGAGAAAGGCAGTCACAGCCGGAGCCAGACTGAGGAGGAAATTCCGAATGACAGGCCGGGCACGGATAGTACTGTCGTCATGGCAACCAAAGCCTTAACAACTTTGGCATTTCCACAACCTTTGATTGATCCAGTTCTCAAAATTAACATTACAATGAAACAGTATTTGCATTCGATTTATTTTAATTGGCTTTTACATAAGCCTTGGTTTCACCGGTAATAACAACAAGGTGAGTGAGTTCCAGAGGAGGACCCTTAGAACAGCTAGATGAAAGCTAATAATTTAAATCTTCCTGTTTGGAAGAACTCTTCACTGACTTTCTGGAAGTACATTTTGCTTAATCCGCTCCCCCCCCCCGCCCCCGCCCGCCACCCCAGAAGACACCAGGACCTTTTTTGCATGTTGAAGTTCATCTTTTAGACTTTGTTCTTACATCGCATTTTAAAAGTAAAGATTAGAATGCTTCTGGTGCGTGAGTTCAAGCGTGCAAAGCAGCAACGATGGGAGCGCCTCTAAATTCCACGAGGTTTTGTTTCTCGGGGTTTTTCCCCCCACTGACGTAACCCGTGCCCAGAAGGAACCCTGGCATGCAGTGGGCGCTCGGCAACTGTGTGTCGAGTGGAGGAATGTGGGCCGGTCCTCACACCCGAGATAAACTGTGTGCAGCTCCGACGAAGTGCCAGCGATTCTGCTGTTACGCGTTTATCACAAGCGAGGCGTGGTTCGTGCCTAGAGAAGGTGCTGCCCCCCTTCTGGACCAGTAAGGGTACGGGGTGCAGGTGGGAGGGGAGGGACCTCACCTGGGAGCCAACACCTGTAACTGCCTCAACAATTCCACTGAACATCCATCCATCTACCGTAAGGGCCAGCTGGGCCTGATGCAAAGCCCAGCACAGAATGGAGGTGTGGACAGGAAAGCGTTTAGTCTCTACTGGAAAGAAAGATGCATCTTTTAAAATGCCATTCACTCTCCCCCCCCTCAAGAGGTTCTCTAACAGACAGTGGGGTGCAGGTGTCCAGGGAAGTGCCAATCAATGGAGTTCAAGATGTCAGCGCGGGGGATGAAGAGTTAGTTGGAAGAGGTAAGGCAGGCTCTTCCGGCCACAGTTAGTGTTGGGTTTCGGAGCCTGGAGCACCGTGAGTGACAGGTTCTGGGAGGGCTCACTGCCGGGGCCGTGTGGGGAATGGGCCTGTGAGAGGACAGGGCGGGGGGTCAGGAGCTGGCCGGAAGCTGACAGTAATGCCGGCAGGGGACGGTGAACGCAGCACGGGAACGGGAGGGACCGGCATGGATCTGGGCATCTTGGTCTTGACGACTAACTCGGAGAGCAAAGTGACTGGATGGAGGGGAAGGACGGCCGAGAAGGGGCCAGCGTGCTGTGTATCCGAGCAGGCAACGGCCCGCGTGGCAGGCAGACCTGGGAACGTTTAGCAGATGTGGTTTGGATATTCCATCCAATAACATCAAACCCAGCGAGCGGTGGCTTAGGCAAGGTTTGCTCTGTGTCCAGGGCTGGGGCAGTGGGTCAAGAATGCCATCAGAAACCCAGAGCCTTTC
This sequence comes from Eidolon dupreanum, assembly GCA_028627145.1. Lineage (NCBI taxonomy): Eukaryota > Metazoa > Chordata > Mammalia > Chiroptera > Pteropodidae > Eidolon > Eidolon dupreanum. The sequence goes on from CM053515.1 coordinate 102,075,719, forward strand.
CCTCCTTCAGCGTCCTGACCATGTGCATTTCAGCCTCGTGGTCACAGGCTGGCTGCCCTACTTCCAGAAATTACACCCGCTTTCCAGGCAGAAAGAAGATGAACGGGCCAAAAGCCTTCTGTCTCGGGACTTGGGCTTTTTATCTGGGAAGGGAGCTGGGACGAAGGAGCGTGCCAGCAGCCTTGAACAGACGTCCCACTGGCTAAGACTCACTGGGGTGCCCTGGCTGGAAGGCGAAACCTCGAGCCGTCTGGACTCTGAGTAGAAGGGCCTGTGACTGCCGTGTCCTCCTGTCCAGCTTCCACGTGGCCGGCTCCCTTCTTTCTTTCCAGTCTTTGCTCTAATGTCACCTTCTCGTGAGGCCTTCACTGGCCACCATATTTAAAATTTCATCTCGCCCGCTCCCTATCTACACCCACTCCCCTTTACTAATTGATTTTCCCGTCTTAGCGCCTTCTAAGTACTACTACATTATTCTGCATAACCAACTCGCCTAGTTTACTGTCTGTTGCCCCCAAGCAGAAACATAAGCCCTGAGATGGCAGGATTTTTGCCTGATCCTTCTGCTAGCACAGAGCCTGGCGCACAGTGGATAAATGAATGAATGAACGAGAGCTCTGTCAGGGAGCTGCCGATGGGGGAGCACCCTTCCCTACCTGGGGCCTCCCTTTCCAGGCCCAGGTCCCTGATTAAGTGAAGAATACTCAACACATGGGCACCGCCCGTAAGAGCCCGCAGGAGGAAGGACAAATGAGACCCACCCGCCTTTGAGAGGCGACTGGGTCTGGGGACCAGAACCTGGCAGGTGGCCAGGCCATGGGAGCCCGGGCAGCAATGCACCAGGAAAAGCAGGGTGTCTGAGCAGGCCCAGGAGGCTTCTTGGAGGAGGCGACGTCTGAGCAAGACTGGGAGCTGTGAAGGCTATCTGGGAGGGTGCAAGGAGCCAGAGAGTATCCCAGGCAGGAGGGTTAGTGAGAAGCACATGTTCCTCTCCTCAAATGATGGTGCTGAGAATCAAGATGCATCCTCTCTCCCCCACGACCCAAGGACCAAGGCCCGTGATGGGGAGCGCCTGCAGCCCAGCGCCAGCTCCCTCAGAAGGCACAAGTCCCATGGGAACAGACCCCTGAGAGTTTGACACCAGAAGGCCCCGCCCCGCCCTGCCCTTCAGCCCGACAGAGGTGACCACACTGCCTGCTGAAATCCAGGGGCAGGTTTAAGGGGAACTGCTTGCTAAATATGTGTCCTGATATGAGCCAAGGTGACTGTATTTAAACAAGCGTTTTTAATCTGAACAGGAAGTTCCCAGGCTGCCCAGCACACAAACAGCCAGTCACTCCCCTGCCTGGCAGGCAGAAAGATGGCGGCAGGTCCGACAATCCGGGAAATGGGTGAGCAGATTCAAAGGCCAACCCATTTCCTCTGTGGGGCCCGAACAATCCCCTCTGCTGGCCTCTTCTGTGGGTTGACATCTTGCAGGAGGAAAATGAAAACCATGGGTTGACCCCAGATTGGGAACTCAATTTCCACAAGAGGGGCCATGAAGACCCAGCAAGGACATCTGTTTTTAGACAATCATGTCAGAGGCGGGAAGACATGGACACAAAGATGGTGATGGTGGATGGGGGTGGCGATGATGGCGGTGGTGATGGTGATGATGATGATGATGGTGGACGGCGGTGGTGATGATGGTGGTGGCAATGATGGTGATGGTGATGATGGTGATGGTGATGGTTGTGAATGGAGGTGGTGATGATGGTGGTGATGGTCCTTTCATTTAAATAGCACTTCTGGGTTTACAAGAGTTCTAATGGCCGTCTTTACAGCAATCCTGGGAGGGAGGTTTTATAATTCCCACTTCGCTGCAGACTCTAGGGAAGCGCATGGAGAAGGTGAAGGCGGGTGCTGTGTGAGCCTCGGAAAGGGGAACAGGTTAGGAACAAGGTCCCATAAAGGTACCTTTTCCTGTAAAAAGATCACTGTTCACTATCCATGAGATGGCACCAAGAAGACACGTCTAGTCGGTGGTTCGGTGCGAGCTGCGGTTCAGCGAGGTGGGGCATCCCACCAGGGTGCTCGGGACCTGAGGCTTGGTGTCTGGTTCACGTCGCAGCATCTTGTGTGGCCGAGGACCGAGCTCGCCCAGTGGACCACGGCGCACACTGAGGCTGGAGTCTGCCACCTTCTCAGCACTGCCAGCGTCCAGCGCCAGGCCACCAACTCTGTTCTGCACCCACGTGCAGCCTCTTCAGGTTGTGACAAGCCCACCGGGCATCCCCACCGGTGGACAAGCTTGTGCAGAAAGGGCTGTCCAGCAGTAGGACGGCAGGAGGCCTCTGCTTACGGCAGACCCACAGAGGGAGGAAAAAGTGGACGTGCCTTCGTTGATGGAGTAACCGACTGCAAAGAGGCGCAGGATGGGAGAGAGGGGTGGGGATGCCCGCCATGGGCCCCCCGCTGCTGGTGCTGTGGGCGCCCCGTGCCCGTGGGTCTGAGGACGCTGAAGAACTGGATGAAAGGACAAAGAATCCTGCCAGGTGTCGACAAGCCCCAGAAGTGCAAAGAGCTTTCCACACGATTAACCATCAAGCGAGTGTCTTTGAAACTATTAAATGGGGAGGGACCCAAGAGTAGGCACGAACAGGATTTTTTTGGCGTATAAAATGATGGGAAGCCGACTGATAAAGCACTGTTCTACATACTGGGAAATGTCTATGAATAAGAACAGCTCAAACCCAGCAGAAGCTGTGGCGTCCCTCCAGCGAGGCCCAGGCCGGCTCACCCCGCAGGACGGCGAGTGTGCCGTAAGCCGGGGGCGGGTCGGCCCACGGGCCCTCCTCGGATCCCGTCGTCTTGGGTCACAACCATGATGTAAGCTCCACGGGGGAAGGGCCCCGTGATCTTGTCCGCCGTGTAGCCCAGGGCCCAGGGCAGGCTTGGCGTACACCATATATAATTGTTGTGTTATACGAGGTATTTGTCATATGCGTTAAAGAGAGCAGTCCTAGCTTTGATAAAAGATTTTTTTTTTTGGTTGTTTAGGAGAGGTGTTCCCTCGAGGCATTTAAGTGTTCTGGCAGGAAAGGTAGGGTTACACAGTGTTAATAATTAAGCAAATAGAATGGAGGGCAAAATTATGTCAGAAATCACTTATTTAGTAAGTCAACTACAACACATGACCTTTGTTTAGAAAAACTCAATTCATACACATAATCTCAGAAACAGCACATAAGGTGAGGCTTATTCCTTTTCCAGGTCAACTGGGATACCCAGGAACCCACAGGGACACACCCCGTCTCCATGGCTACCTACCTGTTTCCAGTGATAGGACTTCCTTCCTGTCTCTATATGGAAACCTGCAATAACCTGAGGGCCTGGCTTTTGAAAAAAACAATTTCCGAACACTGGAGCCATACGAATTTCTTTTTAAATATGATTTCTGTACGGTGAAGATCCTGAAATAATTCACCCGATGTGTATGAATTTTGCTGACAGTTATATTTTTTTTCTCAAGATCATAAATATGGACAGCAGATGATTAAAATGTGATTTAAAATAAATTCTGTAATCCAAGAAAGTATAAGCAGGCACTGAGCTAGTAGCAAAGGCAACCTCTGGTTTCTCACATTTTTATAGGGATATTATTTGCCTGGAGAGACAGCCCAGTCCACAGGCATCTCTCTCCTTCATTTACCCCGAAATTAATCTTCTATATTAGCCAATTTCTCTGACGGCTGGCCTCCTTTTCATAACTTTCCACTGCTGACTCAATATCCTGGACTCAGACAGATTAAACCTCTGAAAAAACGATGAGAATAATAGCCTAAGAAGCCTTTGGAGGAATGCCACCAGAAGTCAGGAGGGCTGTAACAAAGGCTCAGATGGCCCTGCTTACCAGCCGGTAAATAAACAGTCAACCCAACATCAGCCCAAGGTAACCCTAGGCCAGCCCAAGGTCAGCCCAAAGTCAGCTCAAGGTCAACTCAAATTTCGAAGCAGGAGCAACACAGGGATGGGAGAAAGATCACCCCTAGGAGTCCTCCAGCTCACTGGAGCTGAAGACCAGACTCCAGGGGCGTCGTGAAGAAAAGGCAGGGATGGGGAACAGAAAAAGTTGTTTTCAAAAAGGGAGCTGAAAAACAGCAGCCTGATGGGCAAACAAGAAGTAGATTATTCCTGGAAGAGGGCCATCTCACGAATACTTGGTGATTAGAAAAAGGGAAGGAAAAGCAAAGACGAAAATGGCGGGGGAGGGCTGCCGGGGGGGCAGGGGAGGCGGAGGGATGGTACAAGGACATCAAATCACCCCATTAAAATAACCAAAGTTAACACAGCAGAAGCCACGAGGTCTGGTTCCAGGTTAAGAAACAAAGTGAACATCCAAATTCAAGCAAAACAAAAAAGAAACACATTCTAGATCATAAACTTAGTCTATCCTCTGCCATGTTGAAATGATCAATTTCTCGGAAGACACAAAGAGCATTTTCTTTACATCCCAGTTAATAGTTACTCGGTACTGAATTTTGATGAGGCTAACAAATGCTAATGATGCATCATGATAAATTTCCATTAATTAAAATTTCATCACAAGTATGGAATTTGTGGGTTCCAGCCAGTCTGACTATAAAGAATTTGCCAAGCAAATACAGAAGGTAAACAAGGTTATCAGAGGGATGTGTTCTTAGATTCCTTTTAAAACCTTTTTTCCTCCAAATTGCAAAAATAATATGCTCATTGGTAAAATTTTAGAATTGAGATAAATATGAAAAAGCAGGAAAGACTCAACCACTGTTAGCAGTTTGGTATATTTACTTCCCACTTATTTTCTCTTTTTTCTCTCCCAAACAGAATTGAAATAAAACTGTCTGTATAGTTCTATATCTTGCTTCCCAGACCCATATTGAGGAGGAATGTTTACATTGCCTTTTTTCAACCCTTTTAGCAAATACCTACTAGCCTACTATCACAAATGCACTCATTTCAAAGAATTCTTAGCAATTCATTAAAAAGACCAATTTGAGGTGAAATCTGGTCAGGAGTTTACATGAATACTTATACTTTTGTCTGAAAATAATACAATTACTTGTCTTCTACAACACTCGCTAATTCTGACGGCTCTCTAATTCACAAGCAGTCAAAACAAGAAGTTGAGTCCACCGGTTTCTTAGATCGTCAGCGGTAAGACTTCCTAGAAAGAAGGGAATCGCCCCGTTACGGAGAACAACATCCTGGACGCTGGTTTTTCTTGCTAGTGCCCTCTTAAAGGAACAGTAAACAGCTCCTACCTACGGCACGGGATCCAGAGCCCAGGAAATTAGCTCCACTGCCAGCCGCCTTCTGTGCCCCCACAGAGAATGTCCCACTGAAACCTCTCATCTCTTTTGTACCATGGGCCCATCTGCGTGATCTCAGGTTCCTTAACACGTAGTACCATTCCCGGCACAGAAGTTAGAAGAAATTGTTGTGTGGACGGGCGTGCAGAAGACACACAACGAGTTCGGCCCCCTAACTTGAGTAACTTCTGGCCCTACCGCTTCTTTCTAATCTGCACTCCACAGATGTGTTCCTCAATATCATCACTTTCTTCTTCTGAATTATGATGTCAGCTCTACAGTGTCTGTGTCTTCTAAGAGGTTCATTTTTTTTGCAGTCAGTTTAGCTGTGACGATTCTCTCTGCTTTAGGTCGAGTGTGCCCTACAACTCAAGGGTACACTTTTAAACATTTGTCCTGAATTGTAGAACTGACAGGATTCAAGGGTTTTCTAGCCCTGAGCTTGATTTGACAAATGAGGATACTGAGCTGTGGAGATAAAAAGCCACCTACGCTTTTTAAAGCCAGACATTAATAATAGAATGGGGGGGGGGGGTCACTCCACCAAACCGTAAAGCCCCGTTGGCTTCCAGACCTGCAGTTTCAAGGCGTGTGTAAAAAAGAAAAAAAAAAAAAAAACCCCAACCAGCGATGAGCACAGAGAACAGCTCTCGTGTGCTTCCCGGCCCAGCACGCGTGCAGGCCTGCAAAGCGAGGCCCTTCGGCCCAGACGTCCCAGCTCAGGGGACACAGGGAAGACCTCCTTCCCCTGCCTGTTCTCTCTGGGCCTTCGGGGGACTGGACGAGGCCCACACACACTGGTGAGCGCGACCTTTACTCAGTCTACCGATTCACATGCTAACTTCTTCTGGAGACACCCTCACAGACACGCCCAAACGTAACACTACCAGCGATCTGGGCATCCTTTGGCTCAGTCGAGGTGACACACAAAATTAAACACCACAACTGGGATTTTCCAAGAATTTTCCAGATCATTCTTATGAGGCTACTTTCAGAGTTACATTCCATCACCCACCCACTTGGGTTCCCCACGCTTCCTACCCTGTCTTAACTCTCCTCATTAACTACCCACCTCCCCCCACAACAATAGCGCCCTCCACCCTACCTCCGGCAAAAATTCAGCAGGAATGAGCTACGTGATGCAGCGGCTCAAAGATTGGGGAGCAATGCTGAGACCTGGTGATGGTGGTTGTGGTGGTGGTGGTGACAGTGATGGCGATGGTGGTGATGACGATGGTGATGATGGTTGTGATGGTGATGGTGATGGCACTCATGATGGTGACGATGAGAATCAGGATGAGAATGAAGGTGGGCTGGTACTAGGACCCAGTAATTGGCTTAGGACAAGACACAGAAGAAAGGAGCTATGGGCACAGTGAGACCTTTGCACTGCTTGGGGGGTCCCTGGCCAAGAGAATCTGGAATTCCTTCCCCGTGCTACATCTCCCCTCCCCTCTATTCCCACCAACAATGGTGAAAATTACTCCCCAAAGCATAAGCATTCACCTTCCAGCTAGCTCCGAGAACAAGCGGCCCAACCATATTGCTTTTAGGTCCGGTGAGAGCATATCACCAAGAACATATCACCAAGAACACGTCCCCGTTAAAGCAGCGATTCTTTATCCAGTCTTCAGAGAGAAAGGAAAAGTACGCCACAGAGAATAAGAACGCGTCATACATGCCAAAGGTCCAGCATGAACGAAAGCTGGGCCTTAGCATCTCTCTGAGGCCTTTTTCTGCTTTTACTTACTGGGAAGAAGGAAGACACCCAAAGAAACCAAAGCAGCTGCCACATTTTGTCTCCCACCCCTGGTAGCTGATACAGACTGTCCAGGCTGCATCACCAAGCATGCAATTGGCACTGCACAACTGAAGGATTTTTAATAAAGCCTTGTTCCTGCCACTGCCACCCCACGCTTCGGCAAGGGGCGAGGGGAGAAGGTGGAGGGTGTGGGGGGAGCCACCAGTCCTGCCCACCCACGGCCCTGCCTTAGCCCCACACTGGGGCCAGCTTTCCTGGACATCCCACACTCACTCTGCCGGGACTGACTCTCCAGCCACACGCATAAACACAGAAAACTGTACAACATTGGGAAGGGTTTTTTGAGACCCAAGTGATTGATCCTGAGAGGCTGGCGCTGCCCTCCAAAAATGGATTACAGCACGGCAAAGGGAAAGGATGGGAGCGACAGGGAAGGGTGGGGCACTGCAGTGCATTCCGTTTTCTGGAAATGTCTGTTAAATGCACAGGAAGGAAGCAGAGACCTGAGCATTTTGCTGCTGGGAGAAAAACACCATGATCTCTACACACCACTGCACAGAATCGTAATTCTGCCAACGTTCCCAGGAGTCCCGTCAACCCCTGGCACACTAGCACACACACATCCAAACTGCATAAATGCGTGCCAAGCACTCACGGGGGGCGGGGGGCAGGGGTCAAAGGGTGCAGACCTCGTTATGTCTGAGGAACAAACTGCAAACCACTTTGTGCAGCCTCCAAGTTCAGAGTCACCATCAAGGACCCCAAGAGATGGTCCTTGGAAAACGTGAACCGGGACAATCCAAAATGGCAGCTCCCCAAACTCCAAATCATGACCCTCACCAGCTCCCTTCCAGGAGCCTTCACGCATTCACAGGCCCTCACGACAGATGCCACGCTTCTGCAGTCTGGGTCAAATATGCCTAATAAACCTGAATTTGAAAAGAAATGCCTAGTAGTGGAATAGGCACTGCTCCCCAAGAACATGTAAGTAGCAACAGCAGTCACCACCATTTACTGCAGACGTGTGAGCAGCCAGACTCAGCTGGATGCTCTACCTCCAGGTCTCAGGTGATTGTCTGAGGCGGGCCTAGAACCCTCTTCGCACCTGAGCAAACCTAGGCTCAGAAAGCATCACCTAGCCAATAAACGCAAGAGCAGAGAGGTAAACTCAAACCCAGGTCTCCCTGGCCCCCTCCAGGTTTTCCCCCGGGATACCTTGCAAAACAGGGTCTAATAACCCTGAACCTTCAGGAAGAAACAAGACACTCGTACTGTCCACCGAGAAAGTTCTCTGCATCAGTGAAACTGAGACCACTCACGACCTGGGGTCCACACGCCAGACCCAGAACCGCCTGTACGCATCGGGTCCCCGATTTCTGTGCCTCGGGTTGCACATCTGTAAAATGCTACTTTCTTCAAAGAAAGAAATGATGCAACAAGAGAAATTCTGAAATACACGAGGCCTCGAAGTGCACTCACCCTCCAGCCCTCGGCCTCGCCTCTGTCAGGAGACTGCACATGCACACACTTACACAGAGCCTCTTCCACTGGTCAACTGCACGCCAGACACTGGGGAGGGTGAAGGTGTGTCATACACCACTCACACCCTAAAAGGAATTTACATTGCTTGGGAGGCAATGACAGGAAAAAGCGAACATCAGCCCAAGAAAAGCTCCAGAAGGAAATAGCCTTACTACCAGACAGAAGCTGAGGGGTAAATGACTAGGTTGAATTCCTGCTGCTTCTTTCTTTCTGCCCATGGCTTTGGGCTGCTTACTTTGCTCTGGGCATCCTTGATTTTTTTCATTTGCAAATGAGTTCAGCCCATTGGCCCGAGGCGATCTTGCTGAACCGAGATAATGTACATAGCAGGCCCCACATCGCAATTACAAGCTCTGCCCTCTGAATTCCCACACTGCTGGATGCTCGGGAGTTCACAAAAGAGCCGTGAGCAAACCGAACTTGGTGCCCAGTGCCTCGCTAGGGGAGGACGAGAGGCCAGGAAGACCAAACACTGAGTGAAAGGACTCTGCACCTCCCCCCAGGGGACAAACACCCCTCCACTCCACCAGTGCTGAGGGAGCGATCAGTTCTAACCGGAGACCCACGGACTAATGAGGCCGTGGAGCCCAATCTATACAAGGAGAGGCAAGAAGGAAGGAGAATCTAGAGACAGCCTGTTGGTGGTTGCCTGGGCTGAGGGTGGGAACAGACAAGGACAACAAATGGGCACACGGGAGCTTTCGCGGGTGATGGAAATATTGTTAAAACTGCATTGTGGTGACGGCTGCACACCTCCGTGCGTTTACTGAAAAGTACTGAATCGTGCACTTACGATGGGCAAACTTCACAGTATATAAATCATATCTCGGTAAAGCTGTTAGTTAAAAAATTTTTTTCAAGGATGAGTAGGAGTTTCACAGATAAAGAAGTCAGGGTGGGAGTGAAGAAAGGCAGGCCCTGGAACAACCCAGCCCCTCAGTCCCACCTGCAACCACTGTCCCCACTCCCTCCCAGAGGTCACTTTAGACCGTGAATCTCCCAGGGGCCCCTGGCCCTCGGCCGGGGAAGGAAGACGCTCCCCTCCGCTGTACCCGTCATGCTCCCGGGCCTGTCTGATGCTCTCGCCACCCCAAGGCCAAGACCGCTGTCACCTGGGGCAGGGATGAGGCTATGTCCAGCCTTCCGAGAGCCGGCTCGGAGCAAGGCGCACAGCAGGCCTTCAGCGGAGCACTTACTGGGGAAGAGAATGAACCTGGGGGGGTGGCGGGGTGGAGAGCGAGATGACGAAACCCGTTTTAAACGCTGACCTGACCGCAGCATGACGGCCGGGAAGGAACCGGAAGCCCTGCTCCAGGCTAAGGGATGAGAGGCTTTGCTCCTGGGAAGAGGAGGCATGGGGATGGCCGGAGCCGGAGGGGCCGGGGCAAACGGGAACTGATGGGAACTGACCGACTAGGTGGGTGAAAAACCAGGGGAAAGAGCACAAAACCACTCCTGGGATTTCTAGCTGTAACAAACGACTAGACGAGAGTCACCGGCCGTAACAGGTAGAAGACGGGTTTCGGTGCCGGGTGGGGGTGGGGGCAGGGCTCTGCCTGATGTGTCCTGCAGGACAGCACTGGGTCTGAGCGTCGGGAGAGCTCAGGTTGCTCACCTGTCAATGCACCTGGCATGGTGCCTGACTCAGGGGACAAGGGGAGATTTCGGTTAGAGGAGCAGGGTATGGAGGCAATCAGGGAAGACTTCCACGAGGGGAACCACGCACCCCCAAAGACTTCTTCCTTTCTTCAGCATCACGGCAGCTTTATCCGTGGACTAAGCACTTAACAATCCTAAGTGTTTCTTAGCCAGAGTCAGAGACCCATCCCTCGCTCCTCCGACTTCTCATCTAATGAGGCAGGAGGGGCTGATGCCGGCACCCCTACCCCAGTCTCCTGGCTTCCTGCCACCTGGGTTGCATCTGAGTGCTAAGAAGAAACAAACACCCCAAAAACAGTGGTGGATTAGCAAGCGTGGGGGGGTACGGTTGGCTTATAAAGGAACATGAAAAGTGACCCGAGAAGGCATCTTTGGTGCCCTGATGCCGGCAGGGGAGGGATGCAACAGGAGCCTGAGTGCTCCTGGAAGGTGTCTTTAGTTAGTCATGCCTCATAAATGCAGAGCTACGAAGCTTTGCCTTGGAGATCCAATTATACTTGAAACGACATGGCCAAGGTATGGCTCTCTTAAAGGATTTACTGTGCTTGTCAGATGATTAAAAAAAAAAAAATGTTCTTTAGATTCGGACCTTGCTCATCAGTGCCTAAGAAGTGATCCACCTGTCAAACTGCATTTATTGATTATCTGAAATGATTACATTAAAACCCATGCCGCTGGATTCCAACTTCTTCGTGTGGTGGAAAGTGATTTGAAAGAAACATTTTTTCCCCCAAAGGGCAAGTAGCACCAAGAGAGGCCCCCTAAGCCCACTCTGCTATCTCCATATACAATTACCCTCTGTCATCCCCTAATTAGAAACCCAACCCAAAGGGTCACATGAGATGAGCAGGTGCACAGCCTCATATGTGGGCATAAAAACACTAAAGAAACCCAATGAGACGGTGGGAGAATGGTGAGTCCCCAAGCTGAGCACAATTAAAGTCTATAGTGCCTCCTTCCCCAAGCACAATGACATCAGGTGCTACATACTAGCAAAAGACACATAATCCCCCATCAAGTCTGGGCTGGCAACTCATAAATTGGAAGCATAATCCCACAACAAACAAGCATAATTTAAGGCTGACTGGAATGCTAAATTCTAATACAAACCTGATCCCAATCTAGTTAACATTTCAGCTGCCAAGTAGCCTACCCTTTGGTGCCAAATAAACTCTGGGGCTCCTGATTAGTATCCCGGATTATTGCTGGTTCGTAAATTGGTGCTTATGAACTTGGCACTTTACCTAACTCATGACTGGCAATACAAGGTCTTAGAACAAGTCTGGAAGAAGGACCATAGAAGTAATGGGGACACAGACTGCCCCAGGCATGAACACTCAACATGGTATTTTATGTGAATGGAAGCCCTTGGAACTGTGCGTGTGAGGCCCTGTAAGCCGTGGGCGCAGCCCCCGGAGCAAGCACTACCACTTCACCTGGATGAAAATTCATAGGAGCTCCAGGTAGAAATGAAGCCAGATAAGTTAGAGGCTCCACCTCGGGCGTGTGCACCAGGGGAGTCCACTCCTGTCCTTGTATTTCCCATTCTTCACAGCCCTGTGGCCAGAAGGGAGCATTTAGATAAATTCTGAAGGAATCTGTCCAAGTTCTTTATTTCTCTTAGAGTCCCTCTCTAGGAGGGCTTGTCGGAAATGAATGGATCGGCAGCTAGAGTTTGGGTGAATCTCTGTTCGTCTGGGGTTCTTCTGGCTTATTCTTATTTCTCCACAAATCAAATGACGTTCTGGGCATCTGATTCCCAGTGCCAAGTCTCCCAAATTATCACATGTTGACATCTATTTTCCACCTTACAAAAAGTGTAAGAGTGGAACCCAAAGGGAGCCGCCAAGGCTGGATCTCAGCACTATGTCCCACAGCGAAGGAGAGGCAGAGCCCCGGGGCCAGCGAGAAGCTGGCACATTATCCAATAAAACCTCAAGAGCTCAGTAATTACAGGCACTTTCAAAAGTGAAACAGAAATAGATCTAGGACCAAAACACTGGTTTGCTTGAGACAAAGGGCTGGTTTTAACTAGGTGGGAGGGGGAAAAAAAAAAACAGCCTTTGGTCTGTCTTTTGAGAAAGCCAGACAGATTTTTTTTTAATATCATTATTGAATCTGATTACGGGGAAGAGAGTAGGATTCAGATGAAAAGCCCTTGCTCCTCTAGGGTGTAAAATCATTTTAGGAAATAGGCTACATTCTAAGTGTGCCCTTGCCATCAAATCCAGATGAAAACTTAGCTTATTCGGTTCCCCCCGCCCACCATCACTGCAGAGACCTCCCCGCTCCCGTCCTGCTGGAAGACAAACCAGAGCTTTCTGCTCCTGTGTCCTAACGCATGCAGGGGATTCCAGCCCCCCTGAGAACACCAGCGGGAGCACCTGACACTTGGAAAACAGCCTGGCCCACCCCAGCCCCTGCCCCTTCCATGCCAGCTCCATTTTGAGAGCCTCATGCACCTGTGAGGTCAGCTACTCCCTTGGTGAAAGATTATTTGTTGTTCAGACTGAGAAGGGTCCTGAGATGAAGCAACCACAGAGATGGAGGGAAGGAACCACTGGCTCTGGCAGAAGGCGGCAGAGCAGCCGGGGCCAGCTGGCCCTGCTGGGTCTGAGCAAGCGCGATGGGGCCGTTGGCAGGATTCTCCCCAAGAGCACACCGTGGCTAGAGCTGTGTGCACGTTCACTGCAGTTCAATGTTACGAGTAGGTTTCAACACTAAATATTTTTTAAAACTAAGGTGTGGGAGTAGGAGGCAGGATTCCAGGCGGACGCTCAGCCTCCGGCGAGAGGCTGATTGAAGGAAGCAGGCTGGGAGGGGTGGGTGGGGTCGCAGGGTGTCCAATGCGGAGGCCTAAGGCAAGACTCTGTCCTGGCAAACGCCTTCCTCTAGGGGGAACATGTACTGGCCTGGAGCAAAGGGGGCGGCCTTCCGCGTGACCAGGCCCAGCCAGGATGCCGCGGGAGCCCAAGATTTGTCCCTGCGGGGAGCGCTACGTTCACACCTTGGCTCTCAGATTCCTCGAACTGCGAGCCCCAGAGACCAGGCACTTGTTGAACGAAAGGGCCTCCTGAGCCCCGTCGCCGCTGCCTTGGCCGGGAGAGGGGCGCCGGCTCCCGCGCCCGAGCCTTCGGGCCGGAGGAGGACGCGAGCTGCGCGCTCCCGCGCACCCCAGTTGCGGCCGCCCGGGAGGTGCGGCGAGGAGGCGGGGCCCAGCAGCCGAAACTTTCTCGAATCTGGGTGCTTCGCGGTTAAGTTAGGGCCGAGAGAGAGGCACAAAACACGCGTAGGGGGCGGAATGTAAGAGCCCCACCCACGATAAAGAAAAAAAAAAACCCATTTTTAAAAAAAGAGACTCCAATACAATGAACGTAGCACATACCGTGTGCCAGGAGCTTGGTCAAGAGCTGTCTTTAGTACGTCCTCATTACAGCTGTCACGACAGACCTCGAGGGTGAAACTGTCCCCATCTGATAGAAAAGCAAATCGCGACCCGGCAAGGTGCAGTGTCTGCTCCAGATCACAGCGCGGGTCTCGGAGATGCCGGGGCTCCTACCTCGGGAACAGGGCTCAGTCGGTCGCCCCTCCGCCCGCGGAGCAGGGAGCGGATGGCTGACCACCTCTGGACTATCTCCGCATCCCCAGGCCAGAGCGAAAAGGCGACCCACGTAGGCCGCGCGGACTTGCCCTCCCCCGCTCCCCGCAGGGCGAGCCGGGGTTGCCCTCGAGCCCGCGCTAGCCCCCGGAGATCCCAGCTGTCCCCCCCGGGCTTGGAGCTCCTCACTGTGCGGGCCGTTGGGGACCCGGGCTCCGCGCGCCGGGCCGGACCGCCCACGCCCACCCCGTCACTCCCGTCCCACGCACAGCCGCTCGCACTGGACACCCGCCCGGCACCGGTGCCCACCAGCAACTGCGCTCCGACACACAGTCCCACAAACGCGGCCCGAAATGTGCACACGCGGATCCCCACGAGCACGCGCGATTCCAGGGGCGCACCACAGTCCTCACCCGCAACTCCACGGCACGGAGAAACGGAGGCACCCCCTCCCAACACACACGCACGCACGCACGCACACACACACACAAACACACACACGCAGGGAGCTCGATCGCAGCGGACGCCGGTGCACACGCCCGCACTCCCCGCAGCTCCGCAGCCCGCCCCTTCCCTACCTGCTCCGGCGCAGGACGCGGACCGCCGGCTTCCCGAGCCCAAGTTCGGCGCCGCCGCGCTGGGGCAGGCGCGGGCCGCTTCCCGGGACGAGCGCGCCAAGGCCGGCAAGGGTGGTTAGGAGCGCGGGCCTCCTTGAGCCCGCAGCCGCCGCACCAGCCCTGAGCTCATCGCCGCCCAGAAAGACAAAAGGAAGCCGGCGGCGAGGGAGGGAGCGAGGTGGCGGCGCCCGTCCGTCCGCGCGTCCGCCGGCCCACCGCCTGCAGCCTGCGATGCCCGCCTGCCAGCCCCGGGAAGGAAGGGACGCGAAGGCGGGGCCCGGAGGCGGGGGCCGGGGGGCGGGGCGCGCGGCGGGGGCGGGCGCTCAAGTTTCCTGCGGACCTGCCCCCGGCTGGGCCGCGCCCCCGTGTTAGCCCCGCCCCCGCCCGCCGCTCCGAGCACGCCCCCGTCCGGGGCCACGCCCCCTCCCGTCCCCTCGGCGCGGGACCCCGGCCCTTTCTACGCTGGCCCGTACCTCCTCTTTAGCTCGCTCCCTGCGGAGCGGCGGCCCTAACCCGGTCCCGGCCCCACGGGGGATTTCGGATGAGGGGAGGAGCCGAGCACCGAGTCCGCCTCCCAAACCCTTGGCCTCTGGCCTGCGGGTTTGGGAGAGGCCAGGAGGCGGCGCCCGGGAGGGGCCAGCCCCGCGCCGGTTCTCCGCCTCCGGAGTCCTCTGCAGGAAGTAGGGCCCGGGTGGCCCAGAAAGGGAAGAGGCACAGTCGTGCCAGGCCGCCTGCCAGGCCCCATTGTCCCTGCTTGCCCTCCCACCCCCCACCATTCGTCCCTTCCCTTGAGCAGGTACCACCAGCCTTCCCGCGCCCCCTTCAAGGAAGGAGCCTGGGCCCGGGAGGAAGGAGACCTGCGTTCGGCTCTAGTTGACTAGGCAGACTCCAGGCCATTTGGACAGGCCGCTTAGACTCCCAGGCCTCGGTTCCCCCACCTGTAAAATGGACAGGTGGAGAAGCAGGCTTCTTCCAGCCCTTCCCTCCCTGACATGCTGAGCGTTCAGCCTCTGCTGAGTAAGAGGCCTGGTTGGCATCTCAGTCCCAGGGACAGGTGGCCTCCTAGGAGAGGCAGTCCATGTTTCCTGCAGACTTCCTCCATCCCCTGACGATGGCACGGGCATGAAAGGGCAGGAATAAGGGACTCCTCATCCAGCAGCTCCTGAATATCCAGGCCTTAGAACAGATATATACACACCCCCACCACTAGCACCGCCACCTACCCCAAACATCCCTGAAGAAAGGTAACCACAGAAACAGCCATAAATGTGGAGCTGGGCGTTAGTGTTAGGCTGAGACAAACTGTCTTCCTAGCGTCTCTAGGGGAAAACTCAAATCCTCCTCCACAAAAAACACAGCGAGTGAACTCCCACTACACAGGAGGCTGTGGAGAGAAACTGGTGGGTGGCTTTGAGGGGCAATTGGCTGGGGTCTGGCAGGCAAGGCAGTCCGATCCCAGACCCCTCTATAAGCAGAAGGCGAAAACAAACCCAGAGGTTGCTAGTCTCATCTCGGCCCTGATGTGAGGACCACATGAAGTAACGTCTGTGAGCATCAGAGGCACCCATGGTGGTGATGCCATACAGAGCCAGCTCTGGTACCTGGGGTACCATCTTTCCTTCCCAGCGGCCCAGGTCATTTCATAGGCTTCCTGCAGCATATCCATGCAGAGGGTAGGGTTCCAGGTGAGGAGCCCTCCATCAGATGCCCAGACCAGGCCCATCAGCCAGGTGGCTGCAGATGCTGGGTTAGCATGCATAGCTTATGTTCTGCTGTGATCACCCACCTAAGCCCACTTCAATGCAGGTTGGGGGACATGGAGAAGACTCTACACAGGTGTCAGGAAGCCCGGCACCTTCCATCTGGAGATGTCCACCCTCCTTCAGAGCTTCCAAGCCTCCACTGGCCCCTCGACTTGCAGCCAACAGCAAGAGGAAAGAGTTAGCCAGGGGCTCCGGGTTGTTAGGAGCCAGGCCTAGAGGGGCTGCACATCAGTTCTGCCCACAGTCACTGACCAGAGTTAGTCACATGGTCCCTGGATGCAAGGGGTCTGGGAACTGCAGACTTCTTATTTGCCCGGGAGAAAGCGGTCGCTTTGCTGAGGGCATTGCAATGTCTCTGCCACAGAAACAGGGCACACTTCTCCCACGCTCAGTCACGGAGCAACAGATGTCCACACAAAACACAATAATTCCCGTCATCAAGGCCTGAGCTACAACCCCTTGCAAACCCAGCTCTTGGGAAGAGGGTCAGGAAAGGCTCACAGAGCCGGTGACAGTTTTTGAAAAAATGAAGAGGGGAGAGCATGGTAGATGCAGGCAAGAGGCAGGGTGGACAGTAAGAAGCTCATGGAGATGGCAAAAGCAGAGTTCCCAGACTCCGCCTCTCACACAGACCTCCGCGCCCTGGCTGCTGGCCGGTTCTCTCACCTGGCATGACTTCCCCTCTCTCCCCACCAATCTGGAACCTACCTAGTCCTCGAGGCTCAGTTCAGCTCTCACCTAGCCCTCCAGCCTCTCAGCTCACCTGTACTCCTCTGTCCTCTGAACTTCTGAAAAGACGTGCGTCTCCCTCAGGTGAGACACAAACTGGTCTCTTTCTGTGTCTATTGCACCTTCAGAACAAGGACTATAAACCCCTCAGGCACCTTAGTGGAGGGAGAGCATATAGTAGTTTCTCAATAAGTACTTGGGCATTTAATAAACTAGAGCAAGTAAGAAAGCAAAATCAGAGTAAAGCGTATTGGTTTCCCGGAGCTGCTGAAACAAAGCACTACAAACTGGGTACCTCGAATGACAGACATTTATTGTTTCAGTTCTAGAGGCTGGAAGTCCAAAATCAAGGTGTCAGCAGTATTGGTTCCTCCCACAGGCTGTGACAAGAGTCCAGTCCAGGCCTCTCCCCTGGCTTCTGCAGCTTTGGGTGTTTCTTGGCTTGTAGGTGGCTGTCTCCTCCTTGTATCTTCGCATTATCTTCCCTCTGCGTGTGTCTGTCTCTGCGTCCAAATTTCCCCTTTTTATAAGGGCACAAGTGATATTGGATTAGAGCCCACCCTAACGACCTCTTCCTACCTTGATCATCTGCAGAGACCCTATTTTCAAATAAGGTCACATTCACAGATACCAGGGGTAAGGACTTCAACATCTTTATGGGGGACACGAGGCGACACATGACAGGTGCCATGCTATACATGCAATTTGTCTTCCACAAGATGGCTGTAAACACTTAGAGGCAGGAATGACTCTGATTATTATGAATAATAATGTCTGATTTAGTTTTACGACATTATTTTTGAAGCACTCTGGCATATGCTACCTCCAACATTCTTGAAATTCTTTCCACATTTCACAAATGAGGACGCCTATGCTTGGCAAAATGAAATGTCTAGGGTCACATATTAGAATCGGTGACAGCCTGGTCTAAAATCCAGACTCAATGCCAGGTTCAAAACTGGGCCCACACAGGCTTTGGAAAAAAATACTATTTAAAAAAAAATTATTTGTTGTTCTTTGATGAACTTGAGAGCGTATCCTACTAGGGGGTTCTTTCAAATAAGAGGGGCTCCAGCTCACAAAACCCTGCTCCTGCATGTTTGAGGAGGTGGAGGCCAGCTGCTCTCCGGGTCCTTCTTTGATTCTGTCACTGTTTCATTTGTAATTGCAGAGGGGAGAAGTGTGGCCGCCGGGAATAGACTGGGCAATGCTAACTGAGGGCAGTGGTGGCACCTCTGGCTGCCCGCCCTTCTCCTGACCCCAGAAGCGCAAAGCAGAGGAAGCAGCCAGAAAACACGCTGGTGGCACCAGCGGCAAGTGTCACTGGATTCTGCCTCGTGTCAGTGGGTGGGTCCGAGGTGGGGAAATTGAATTATAGGCCGTCTCGCATATCCCTGAAGTCCACCAGTGGTCATGACAGCCCCTGAAGCAGAGGTGGCCCATGGGTCACCCAGGAAGTGTGACTCAGAGGCACGTTGGGATAAATCCTCTTCTCTGTTCATCTTTGCCAGCTCTAAGGGATTGAGAGGAACTGGAGTGTCCCTTCTCCTAGAGCAACTGCCCTGTTAAGGACTGAATTGTGTCCCCCCAAAATTCAGACATTGAAGCCCTAACTCATAATGCACATGAATTTGGAGATAGGACTTTTAGAAGGGGATTAATATTGAATGAGTTCGTAAGGGTGGGGTCCAGATCCAGTAGGATTGGTGGCCTTATGAGAAGAGAAAGAAAGAATGAGATCTCTGTCTCTCTCCACAAAGGCCATGTGGGGACACGGCAGGTAGGCAGCTATTTGCAAGGCGGGAAGAGGGTCCTCATCAGAGTCCAAGTCGGACAGCACCTTGATCTTGGACTTCCAGCCTCCAGGGCTGCGGGAAATCAATTTCTGTTGTTTAAGCCTAAGGTATTTTACTCTAAGGTATTTTGCTGTGGCAGCTGGAGCTAAGACACACCCTATGTGTCTTCTCATCTTCTATTTCCCACCCCATCGGCCCTGTTGCCCCCCTTCAATCTCAGGGCTGGGGTTCCTGGGACTCTGTCTTCAAGACCTGGGGCTCAAGGACCTCCCTCATTCCTTGAGCAGAACATTGCCCTCTTGCCCCTGCTTGTTAACCCTCTCCCCAACCTTGGCTTCTAGGGAACAGGGTGAGGGTATGGAAAGGAGGCTGGCTTTTCGGTGAGGGCTTAGGAGCAGGATGCCAGGTCAGGTGGACATGAAGGCAAGTTCCAACTCCTGGAGTCACTTGCATCATGACCCTGGGAGGTCTTTTAACCTCGTTTAGCCTCTTGACTACCTCATGGGGTGGTCAAGAGGCTTAAATAAGCAACATTGGCCATTCTCAAATTCTCCCTTTTCCCTCCCTTTCCTTTCCTTTCCTTTCCTTTAGCAAGCCTAGAACATTCTCTTCAGTAACCCAGTGGAACCCCAATCCAGAGTCTGATTTTCTAATTTGTAGAATATGGATATTAATATCTCCCTTGGATTAAAAGAAGCCATGTATGTAAAGGGCCCATGATAGATACTCAACAAATGATAAGTACGTTGCCTCCATCATCACCGAAGGCAGACTCACTGGCCGCTGCAGATGTACAAAGACCAACGCGGTGACTCTCATTCAGGACGCCTGGGTTCTGGTCCCAGCTCTGACACGTTTTAGCTTGTCACCTGAACAAGACACCTTACCTCGCTGAGCTTGTTTCCTCATGAGTGCTCCGTCCTCGGGTGACTCGGACAAGAGAGGGTCAGGTGCCCCAAGGACAGGGACCCGGCCTGGTACGGCAGTGTGTGCCCAGGCCCGCAAGCATTAAGGGAGCCACTCAGCGAAGAGTGGCCTGGGCGTGTTGGACTAGATCCCCCAGGGCAGATGTTCCTTCCTGGTTTGCACAGCTGGGTGGACAAGGGCCTGCATCCATGCCCTCATCATCCATGTATAACATGGTTGTCCCATGCAGGAGTGGGGCCCCTTTTCGGCAGCCTGCCAGCCCCCCATATGTAAGCTCCCCCAGCCCAGCGCTCTGCGTGCCAAGCCTGACATCTTTTCCATGTCTCTGAACCATGAGGGGAGCAACCCAGAGTGTGTTTGGCTGCACATCACTCATGCTCAATCACGAAACCCAAAGCCACACACAGGCAGTAGCTTTGACCGCCGTTTCAAGCGAGTTCAAACCAGAAAAGTCTGCTCGCCTTTCCAGCTCTAGAAAGATGGCTTCCCTTCCAGAAAATAGAGCTCCTTATGCCTGAGAAATCATTACGTGGTCTGAGCAGGACAATAGGCGTCTGCCTGAGACAGCCCCGTAACTCACGTGGGATGGAAGGAACCCTCGCAGCCCGCGCGTCTCTCATTCCGTCCAAATTCCAACAGAAAGAAAATATGCGACCCGCATATGGAGGCACTTTTTTTTTTTTTTTTTAGTAAAAGGACACAGGTGAAATTAATTTTAATGA
Organism: Eidolon dupreanum; assembly: GCA_028627145.1. Classification (NCBI taxonomy): domain Eukaryota; kingdom Metazoa; phylum Chordata; class Mammalia; order Chiroptera; family Pteropodidae; genus Eidolon; species Eidolon dupreanum. The sequence continues at coordinate 102,096,167 of CM053515.1, forward strand.
TACATTTTACTTAATCCAATATGTAGAAAATAGGATAACTTCAATGTGTGATCAATCTAAAAATTTTGAATGACATGTTTGGCATTTTTTTTTATACTAACTGTCTTATACTTTACAGCACATCTCAGTTTGGACTAGCTGCAGTTCAAGTGCTTCATAGCCATACGTGGCCGGCCAATGGCTGTTTTACAGATGGTGCAGATGGAGGTCAGTAGATCTCAAACTTTAGGGTACATCAGAGTCTTCTGAACGGCTTATAAAAACAGTTTCAGATTCACAAAGTCGGGGCCATAGCCTGAGAATTTGCATGTCTAACAGGTTCCCGGATGATGCTGGCTGTGCTGGTCAGAAGACCACACTTTGAGAACCACTGGCCTCCGCAGTCCTGGGAGGCAAGCGAGAAATGTGCTTTCTAATTTACATCTGGGAAAACCGCATCGTCCCTACAAAGCTACAGCAACCAAGACAGCGTGGTACCGCATGAGGACAGACAGGTGAGTGGAATAAAACCGGAAGTTCAGAACTAAACCCTCCCACGTGTGACCAGTTGGTTTTGACACGGGCGCCAAGACAATGTAATGAAAGATATAGCCTTTTCAACAGGCGGCTTTCCCGGGAAAGGCACTGGATGAAAATGTCGCCACACACCTGCGTCCATCCACACTGTCACAGTAGGCTGAGGATCTGCAAAGACCCAACATCTAATGTAAAAATCATTTTATTTTCTTAGCAGATTCCTGGTTTCCTGGGCTTGGAGACGATGATCAGAGTGAAATGGGGGTGTCTCCTACACGATATAGGGTTTCTTTTGGGGGTGACGAAAATGTGATGGCTGCACAACTCTGTGAATATGCGAAAAAGACCATTGAACTGCGCCCTTTAAATGGGCAAATTGTGTATTATGTGAATTATATCTCTATAAAGCTGTTCCCCCCCCAAAAAAAGAAGAAAAGATTTCACTGTCCTGTATCCTCCTGAGGGGTCAACTGAATAGCGTTCCTGCCCCCAGACTGTGTGCCCTACCTGCTCACCGACCGCTGTCAGCCAACCGTCTGTGCCACTGTGAGACCCGCCCAGGGGCCTCGAAGGCTCCGTGGCCGTGACCTCGGGCAGATTGGACACACTGTCCCCACTGCACAATAACTCAGGGCCGTACAACAAACAACAGCCTGTCTCTATTCAAAACCGCGATGTTTTGTTCATCGCAAATTTTCTTACGTTAATTCTGGGTTTTAAAAACATTAAAATAGAACTTGTCTTGATGGCCGAGTTTTCGGTGCCTCTTTCGGTTTTGTGCGTGAGTTGGGTGCCTCATTCACTCGCCCTGCCCCTGGCCCTGCAGAAACCTTCCCCCTGGCCTTGCCTGTATTTCTCTAGAAGTCTAATTCCGCTGTTTTGTTATCAGCTTAATATTTGCCTGTTTCCACCACCCAAATGTGAGCTTCTTGGCAGCCAGAACTTGTCTTATATATTCATCTCTGTACCCAAAGCCTAGGCAGGCTGTGACAGGCAGCTGTCACTCACACTGGTTGAGTTAAGGAACTGAGGACCTGTTATTACTAGCTCTTTCTCCCTTCTGCACTCAAAAAACGGTCCCCTGCCCGCCCCTCCCCCTCCTGGAGAGAGTGAAACAGAGAAGTAACATAAGTTCACTCTCTCTCCCAGGGAAAGCCACGTGGGGCCTGAGAAGCTGGGTGAGCCTGGCCCTGTGTCGGGGCTAACCCGGGCTGCCTGGACAGCGTCGCATCCTGGCTCAGGGAGAAGATGGTCCTATCTATATCCACTGTCCCTGGAGTTCAGAACCACTGCCAACAGAACACCCACCTTTGACATATTACCCCACACTGCTCAGGCTCCCTGTTCTAGAGACTCACAGGAGGCTCCAGGGTGTCAGAGTCTGAAATATCCCACGTGTCAGCTACAGGTGGCGGAGGGCGAGAGCACCCTGACCCCACCCACCCCGCTGCTGCTCCCACGCACACTGTGCCCACGCTGTGCTGCCACCCTTCCTTTGCTTGGCCCCAAAGAAGCCCCGCAGGCCAGAAGCTCTCCACATTGCTGTCTTCAGGTGCGGGGCGGACGGGACACTGGCTGTAAAGGAGCCTGAAAGCATTTCGTAGGCAGAAAAGCGCCTGTTGGTCCCTCTCCTGCAGACGGGCGGCGGGCCGGGTGAGCTGGGGCCGCCGAGCTCTGCTTTGCCGATTGGCTGATTTGGGCTCAGGGGCTGCTCCTCCTTCTACCACCTACCCAGGAGGCCCCAACTGTCCTGTTTGCCAGAAAAGGTGTCATCTCAGAGGCAGCAGGTCTTGGTGCCCATGGACCCTCTGTAGCCTCGTGCCTGGCTGCCCTGGCTGAGGGCAGAGGCAAGTGAGGGTCAGGGCCCGCCCACGGGGAGTTGGCTGAAGCCGCGCTCTCTTCCCTGACGGGCCTGCTCTCCAGAAGGGACTCCTCATCCGAGCTTCACATCCGGGAAGAAACGGGGTAGGAACCCTCCCTCAGGGTTTGCACCCAAGACCTCTGTCTTCTGACCTCAATGAGGACATTAAGACACTGCAGGCCCCTTAGGAGTCCTCACCCCTGGCTGCTCTGGAGGTAGAACCCCTCGGCCACCCAGTCAGCCTTCTCTGCCAAGAGCTCACCCCACACCTAATCACAGCGGAGCATGCTAGAACTCTGGGTCCCCCATAAGTGTAGGTGCTCAACAGCCCAAAAGCTGGCCGCCCCCCTCCCTCGCCTCTCCTGCAGGCCAGTCTGCAGCAGCCAGCATAGAACTCTTGCATCTGCACATGTGGGCCTTACCCACCCCCGCCCCAAGCTGGGAAGACCCTCCCGCGTTTCTCCACGCACAGAGCATCCTTCACCCTTCAGAGCTCGTCTCAAAGCCCAGTATAGCCCCACCGAAGCCCCTCTCTGGCAGCCTGCACCGGTCCCCCAGATTCTGTATCTCCACTTCCTGTCTTCCTCCCTCACAGCATATGGCCCAGCTTTGCAACGATTGGGTACCTGCCTGCACCCCCATCCTCATACTCAGAACATCTAAGGGGGGGCTCCATCATGGCCGTGGGGGTACCCCCAGCCCAGTAAACATGCAGTGGGAGAGGGGGGACGGGGCAGCCCCAGCCCCTGCAACATCGGTGGGTTGGCTTGTACGCCGCTGGACAGAGCCCATGGGGCTGCTGGGAGCCTTGGGGAGCGGTCACTGCAGCCTGAGCAGCCACCTTCCTCTTGTCCCACACCAGCCAGGGCCAGAGTGACTCAGCACTGGAGTCAGGCTTCCTGGTGCGAGTGCTGCCGCTTCCGCCAGCCAGCCGGCCAGCAGGCAGCTTTCCGCCTTCCAGCGCCGGGGCCTTTGTTTCTGAGATGCCATCCCTGAACCAGGGATCGGACCTCTGGACTTGAACTTCGGACAAACCATTCGCCGCTGTGTAGCCTTGGGCGTGTTGCACAACCTCTCTGGGTATGGGTTTCCTGTCTCTGAGACGCAGGGACTAGAACTCAGCATCCTCCTGACGTCGAGCCCAGAACAAGGCGGCCTCCCTCCCGAACGACTCGTCCCTCGTCTGCAGGAGTCTCGCTCAGCTCGGCCATGCCTCGGGGAGGCTGTGTCCACGGGAGGGGACTTGCTCTGTGGCACTTTGTAACTCTCTCCACAACAGCGCTTAAGATACCATATGGTGGCTCTCCATGTGCCCCAGGAGGCCCCAGGGGAGGCTCTGGGGGAGTTTCCTCCTTGCAAGAGGGAAGGCGCAGTGGCAGCAAAGGAAGAGCAATGGACCCAGGACGCTGACCGGGGCTGGACCATGAGTACAGGTTCCTGCCTCTGCCGCGTGCCCGGGGGCGGGTCACCTGCTCACTCCCCTGCTAGGCTCCAGCTTCGGAAGGCTGGTGTAGCTGTCAGGGCTTCCCTCACAGGGGCGTCACGGGGGATGAATGGCCCATCTGTAGGAAGTGCTCTTTAAAGTAGAAGCTTTGGAAGGTTAGTGCAATCGAGGTGGGGCAGGTCATGAGGGTCACAGCAATCTGCTTCCTGGGGTACAAGCTGGCCTGGGGTCTGTGGTCATGTTTTCTGAACCAAAACTCAGGACCACGGGGCTGGCAGTGGGAAGGGTGCTCTCCTAAAGAATCTGGGCCCGAGGCGGCCACGGTGTGTCTGCCAGGCGTGCGGCGAGGCGGCCACGGTGTGTCTGCCAGGCGTGCGGCTGCAGGTGGCGGGGAGACCCCGGGAGGGGAGGCTGCGCAGCCCTAGCGGAGCCCGTGGAGCCATCTGCCCCGGCCGCCAGGCCCCCTCAGAGCTGCGCTTGTTTTTGGCTGTCTGCACAGGGTCCGTCGATTAGCTCCGGCCAGAGGACACAGTGCAGCAGACTGACAAAGCAAACCGATCACAGGTCTAAGCTCCCTGCACCCTAATGATGGAAGGTCCTGGAACATGGGGTGTTAGGGGGCTCCACTCAGCCCCCCGTGTCTCAGGGCTCGAGGCGTGGGGGCTCAGGGTCTCCCCGAAGGGGAGGCGTAGGCGGCATCTTCTCCCTGGAATGCCGAAGCACCCCAGCCTCCGTGCCCCAAGGCCCCTGCTGCGGAGCACAGGGGCAGCCGGCGCCCTTGCCCCGGAGTCACCGGGGCTCCGAGCCACCTTTGAGCTGGCACCGCCTCTGCCCGGTGACACAGGTCTTTGCTCAGACTTGGCCGCAGTAGAGCTGAGGGTAGGAACTGGTGTTATTCTCCGGTGTCCCTGGCACGTTGTTAAGGCCAGATAACACATGTCTGAAAGACAGGAGACAGAACCACCTGGTTTGAGATGGAAATGAAAATTATTTCTTCTTCGTTGTCTGTGCTGCAGAAGAAGGCTACCACCATCCCAGGGGCGAGGCGCCTCCCAGGAGAAAACGCAGGTCCAGGGAATGTCTGGGGGCCCTTGAGCCTGGCCT
>CM053515.1:102101591-102140344 GCA_028627145.1 Eidolon dupreanum
CCTCGGGGTACAGGTTAGTCGGTGTCAGAGAGCGGCATGCAGGTGTGCCCCCTTCCCAGCCTGGTGCAGCTGCCCACCTGGCTGTGAGCCCGGCCTGCACATCTGACGAAGGGGCTACTCTTTAAGGGTGGGCTCTGCCAGGGACCCTCGGGACGGGGTGTGCTGCCGCTCACACCCCAGGCTTCCTGGCTGCACTCAACCCCCACAGCTGGGTCGAGTCTAGGCGTGAGCTGCCTGCCCTCCCTTCCCCCCCAGCACCGGGAGCTCGTCCACCTCTGATTCTCCCCTGGGTGCTGGGGCCCCTCCTTCCCCGGGCAGGGGCAGGGCCCACAGTAAGTGAAGGAGGCAGGAGGCAGCTTCGGATGACTCCCAAAGACAGCCAGGCCCTGGGGCGTCTCCCTTCTGGGGGAGTCCCTGCTGCTGCATCATGCCCAGGTCACCTTCAGAGGGGTCAGCATGAACCCCTGCCCCAAGGGACCCCCTCACATGGCAACGCACAGTCATGGGGAGGAGGACGTGATGGAAAATTCTGCCTGTGACTTTGCTTTCCTGAGTAATCGCCTCCCAGCGCTCGGCCACTTCCCACAGCTCAGCTGCCTAATTGCTCAGAGCCAGCGAAAGCCTTTTAGAGCTTCTGGGACCTTTCCTTGGCTATTTTTTCCCTTCCATTTGCAAGAGAATTAAGTAGGTGTGGGAAACGCAGCCTGAGCACCTTGTGGTGGGGGCAGGGTGGAAGTCCGACTTGGAGGCATGGTGGCCCCCGCCCCCACCCGGTGTGGCCGGCCTCTGAGGGGGCCCTGAGGAGGCAACAGCCTGCTGCCTGGGTCCCCTTTAGACCACAGAGGTGGCCTGTGAAGGAAGGGGGCTTCATGGGACTTTCTGGGAACCAACCAGAAAGGACAGCTCATTTTGGGGACCAAATGTCTCATCGGGTAGCTCTGCATCCAGGAAATTGTCCCCCAGGTGGGGGGCTGTAGAAAGACCTTGTGCCAAGGCCTTGGTGGGGCTGTCCCAGGAGCCGGTGCTCCTTCCTGCCCTGCTTCGTCCAGGCCTCCTCTTGGTCCAGAAAGCCAAGACTTGGACCTTCACCTGCAGCGTGAGGGGTGGTGCAGTGCTGACCCTGTGTCCCTGAGCAAGCTCAGACACTCGGGCCTCTCCAGGGCCATGGCTGATCCGCCACAGATGTACATGAGAAATTGGGAGACCTGTCTAAGACGGTGGAATTTCTGGATGGCTCCGCCACCGATTCTGGGGGAACTAGGGCAGGTCACCACCCACCAGCGCCTTGGCTGTCTCAGCAGCAGGGAGAGGGAGCGGAAGTAGATGATCGTAAACATCCGAGATGCCAGAGCTATCGTCCACGCCATGCTCGTGCGGGAAGGGGCTCTTGTTGCTGGAGAGGGGGACACGCATGGTCTCCCCTGCCTTACCTGGCATCTGGATACGGATATGCCTCTCGGCAGCCTGAGAGCGTGCAGGTGAGGAGCAGGTGAGGGGTGGCAGCTGCTTCAGCCCTGCCATGCCGTCCAGGACAGGGCACTTCGCTGCTGCTGCTGCTGCTGCTGTTTAGAGGCTGCTCCGAAGGAGCCCTCTTCCTTTCATGGACTGGCCTCGTCCCTCTCCCAGACCCTATAGCTCAGGCAGCGGGAGCCAGTGGGAGTCCGAGACCTTCTCGACCTCTCGTGCCCTTCGCAGAGGAGAGGGAGCCTTCCCGAAGGTCAGTGGCGAGGTGTCTGAGAGTCGAGTCCCAGTCATGCTTGTTTTCTCCATGTCAAGGTTCTGCCGAGGTCCCTGCAGCATGTCCTGAGACACAGGGTCAGCCATGGGAGGAGCCTGGCCGAGGGGACATCGGCTTGGTGGCCCCTGTGTGCAGAGAGGAAGGGCAAGGGTAACAACGTCAAGGTCAAATGCTCAGGGAGAAGGACAGGAGAGGGTCTGACCAGCTCTGCCCAACACTAAATGAATGACCTCAGGCAAGGAAAAATGCATCTGCCTGATAAATGGGAAGAGAACAAAATCTGCCCCTTCGGGGTAGATGGGGTGACCATATACAGCCTGGCCCCGGGCCTGGCACATGGAGAGAGTGCAGTAGACATTCTTATGGTCTCTCAGGGGTGTACGCAGAGCCTAGGCGGGCAGCAGGCTGGCTCCCACTCTTCCTCAGACAGGTGGCAAGAGAGGGGAATTCGGGTGGCGTAGCAGGGCCGGCCGCTCCTCCTGATGCTGCGGACAGGCGGGGCGGGCCCCCGGCAAAGCCCCTTTGGCTGACCAGCTGGACGGCGCGTTAGCACTGGACAGCTGCAGCCCGCGCACCCCAGCTCCTCCTGGCGTGGTGCCCGGTGACAGGGACAGCTGCAGGAAGGCACGCAAGGGTGACCTGGGTATTTTAACAGCTCTACGCACAATGCCAGCAGGCATAGGACCCTCCAGTGCCCCCCATCACCACTGACACTGCCACCCTTAGAAAAGAGAGAGGTGACGAGGACACACCGGGCTCGCTCTCACATCCGACGCGGTCCCCAGTCCCTTCCCCATCCCCCCGGCTGGCGCACCGCCTCCAATCAGATCGCTCAGCTGCACCGGCCCGGAAGGCTGGCAACATCATCCAAGAAGAGAATTGTCGATGTATTCGGGGAATAAAACTGGAAAGCGCTTGATTTGATAAATGTCACCCACCGGAGGCATTTTCCGAAATGTATGCAACAACAAACGATGTCAAGGAAAGCCGGCGTCACGCTGCCCTGTGAATGATGGCTTTGTACTTTTCCAGGACATGCCTGGGGATCCATCCCAGAGACACGTGACCCATCTGCACCCACGACAGCCTGCTCCCTGCCCTGAGCCAAGAGCCACGTACATTCCACAGGCCCCTTCCCACGTCTGTAGACATTGACCTCTGGATTCGGGGCCCAGACAGGACCCCAGGCTCTATTACACCCCCGCAGGCTTGGGCTGCAGCTGGGGGGCTCCCTTCCTCCGTTCTCCAGCACGCTCTGAATCTAGAACATCCCACTGATGGCCCGTCAGTGCAAGGCAGCCATGAGTTAACTGGACGTGGCTCAGAAGGGGGCAGGTGGTGGCACCCGGTGATGTCTGGTGGCTTGACTGGGGGTCCTGGGTGAGGGATGCAGGGCGGTCAGGATGAGACAGGTCGTGTCACTATCTTTAGACAGAGCTGTCCCTGGAGAATGCCCAGTGGGGAGACATCTGTTGAGGTGCCTGTAGCAGCCCCCCGGGCGGCTGTGGGGAGCAGGTGGCCAGAGCCGCAGGGGGCTCTGGGAGGAGGGAGGACGAGGCGAGGGGGGCAGGCAGGGAAGTGCCCCCCTGGTTCTGGGAAAGGCCAGACTGAGAACAATCTGCCCAAAGCAGAGGGCAGTGGGTGGCTGAGTATCTGGGCGCCTCTTCCCCTTTCTACCCCCTAATTCTACAAGGTGGGCTGTGATCCGCCTTCAAGTTGAACCTCTTCAAATCAGCTGGGATGTAGTAGAAACCGCCATGGCATGTAATTTAGAATTCAAGTATGGAGTTTTTGAGAGTGGAAGAGGGTCTCTTAATCGTCCTTCTGGGTGACACACATCCGGAATGACCGAGACACAGGGCGTGGGCCTGCCCCGGTCCAGGAGACCGAACCTGGCCCAGGTGCACTGCTTACCGGCCGTGCGCCCCGAGCACAGCCCTCCTCTCTCCAGCCCCCCGTCTTCCCGTGTGTGAAATGGGGAAGCAGGACATAACTCACGCGATGTCTGTCCAAGGACAAGCGATGTGCATGGCTTTGCAAACTTCACAGCACTAATCAGAGCCAGCGCCCGGTGCTCTGACCAGGCGTGCCCGGGCGGGGAGGCAGGAAGCGGCTGTGGGCACGTTTCCTTCGCCTGCATTTCTGAGGGCAGCGCGCTAGCCAGGAGCCCCCTGGAAAATTGCGACTGGTGGCCCCGAGTAGGGACTCTTGGTAAAGCCTCACGTTTCCTGAGAAACCTCGTGCCACTGTCACCTCCCGGGAGGGTCCCCACAGTTCTGCCCGGTGGAACTGGCATGGCACCTCCCAACTCTGGATGAGGGAACTCGGTCCCATGGAAGGGCCAGGGTCGCCCGCGGTCCCGCAGCCAGGACCCGGATGCCCAGGGCTGCTTCCCGGCCCCACCCCTCCAACTGCCTCCACTGGACACTGGGCACTGCCCAGCAAGTCCTGGGAGCCAGGCACTGGCAAAACACAACGGTAACTGCGCTGCTTGACCCTCGCCCTAGGACGAGGCCTCCACCATGACAGGGAAGGAATCAAAGGTCCCCAAAGTGGAGTCCCCAGCTCCAGGTCAGGTGGGGATGAGAACCTCCTTCTGCCGGACTCTGCAGCCCGCAGCGTCCGCTGGGGCCCTCCCAGGAAAGGAGGCGGGTCTGGCCTTCCTGCCCGGGGACAGGAAGCCGCCAAGGACGCCCACGGGGACTCGGACTCGCTTCCTGAGAGTTTGATAAATGATGTCTCCAGGCCCCGCTGGCCCTCCCACAGGCCACCCCTTCCCGCGGTGACCTCGGGCGACCCTGTTCCTGCCTGGACCGCGGTGGCTAGGTCAGATCTGTCCTGGGAAAGATGCCTCCCCTCCTGGCCCGGCTTCGGCCTTGACCCTCCGCAAGTCAGAGCCCCCACGCCCGGCCCCACGTTCGCTCTTCCCAGTGGCTCCGGCGCTCAGCTCCATTAGGGGAGGGTCGCAGGCCGGGAGCAGGGGCGCCCATGGGGGCGGGGTCTCCGCTGGGCGAGCGGCCTTGGTTCCTGCTCTGCGTCCACGCGCGCACGCTCCACCCGCCAGGCGCGCACGCTCAGTCTCCCTGACCCCGCCGCTCACGCCCCCAGCAGCGATGACCCCCCTGCTCCCACGCAGCTTACTCACTCATCCCCACCCTTGTTCGGTCTCTGTCCCCCTCCCTACAGCGTGGGCTCCCAGAGAATAGGGAGCCAGTTCTGGCATTTTGTAGGAACCTGAAGACACTCGTCCGAGGCCTCCTCAGGGCTCCGGCCAGCAGCACCCCACCAGCACCCTATCAGCACCCTAAAACTCGCAGGCGCCTTCTTGTCCTCATAGGTCTTGACTCTACCCCCCACCCCCAGCCCGTGAGCCTCCCCTCCACTCCCCTCCACACACCCTTGACCTTCACTTGCCCTTCAGGTTCCTGGGCTGAGTATGGCCACGCTTGCCCAGCATGCTTTCTGTGTGCAAAGCCCCGCCCCAGCTACCCTCCTCCATCTCCCCACAAGGAAACCGTTATGACCCTTCTGGACAGATGAAACTCTGGCCTCTGGAGGTCCCGGACTCCACCCCCCCGGTTCCTGACCCCACTGCAGCGAGTCCATGCTGCACCCTCACGGCTCTGGTGGCCATGGACTCCTCCCACACACACCCCGCAGCAGCCCTCCCAGCATGGGGTGCCCTGACTTGTGAAAAGGGCTTCCTCAGGTTGAGCAAAACCCAACTTCCTTGGCCCATCCTGCCTCTTCCTTCCAGAGCCGCAGGGCACACAGACAGCTTCTTCAGAGACCGGGGACGGCTCTCGGGACCAACTTGAGCATCCCTTCTCCAGCCTAAAACCTTCCTAGTGTCTTCGGCTGGCCGCCTTGCGACCTGGTTCTCCATCTGGCTAGCCCGAGGTTCAGGAATGAGAGGGTGTTTCAGGTCTGCGTTTTTAGGAAGGGGCCTGGAGACTTCGGTGAAACTGCCCCTTGACAATAGGCAGAGCCTCAATCTCTGCAGCCAAATGTATGCTACTCAAAATTTAAATACCTACCCCCAAACTGCAGTGTTTGGCAGGGAGAGGTTTGCTTCTGAGCTGAGTGCTGAGTTGAAAGGGTGTGGCCATAGCATTGCTCGGGACCATCTTTCCCACCTCACATGAGAATCTTTATGCAGAGTGCCCCGCAACCAGAGGGAAGGCGAACGGAGGTGGTGGGAGAGACTCCTGAAGCATCATCTGAGCGCCTGGATACAGCCATACCTGCATGGCACTTTGTGAGCCTGTAAATCCCAACTGATGCATTTACTTTACTTTTTATTCAACCATTTATCTTGCTGAAGCCAGGCACAGCTTTGCAAACACAAAGTCTCCAAAAACGACGCCTTAAAGACGGTTCCCGACAAAGACTAAGCTTACAGTAATCATAAGATAATTATGATCATGTATATTATGATTCATATTAATTAATAATGTAATTATAAAGCAAGGTAAGCCATCGATCCAGAGTCATAGGAACCGTCCGAGGCCATGTCATTCTATGTGCTTGGGGAAAAGTAGTATTAGTTAGGAAAGAAATAAACTAACGTGTATTAAGTACCAGCCCCCGCTGTGTTCCAGGTACTGTGCTAGACCCTTTCAAGTACTTTATCATATCTTCCCAACAATGCTGTGAGCCAGTGTGTTGCTTAGGATAACTCTAGCTGCTACGACAAATTGTCCCAAAATGAATAATGGCTTAACAACAACAGGAGTTTACTTCTCACTCCTACCCACTCAAGGCAGATGTCCAGAGACCTTGGTTCCTTCCATCGTGGGGCTCCGCCAGCCATGGGGCCTCGATGTCACCTGCATTCAGGTGGCAGAAAGAGAATGGCGCTTGGAGGCGCATACGTCTCTCTTAAAATCTTTGCCGAGGAATCGCGCGCATCACGTCCACTCGCATCTCCTCAGCTGGAGCTCACTCACGGGACCACGCTGAGCTGCAGAGGAGGCTGGGAAGTGTGCCCAGCCAGGAGGACGAGAAAAGGGGTCTGGGGAACAGCGTGCAGTGTCCCCTACAGCAGGGTGTTGCCTGCTTTAAGGGGAATAACACGGGACTGTCGTGGCTGGCCAGGGGCCGAGGCAGGATGTGGACTCACGTCTGTCTGAGCCCACGTCCCGCTCGGGGTGGGAAGCGCCAAGCCGAGGGGGCCGAGGGACGTCGGAGGCGAGGCCGGGGCCGGGCCGGTCGGTCGGTGCTGCAGGGAGGGCCGGTGGCATGGTCCTGGGGCACGACGCGAGCACCCAGCAGGCGGCCCGGCTGGACCGCGGTGTCACCCCGGCCTCACGTCGTGAATGACGCCAGCGGCAGGCGGGGGGATGGGGGTCAGCCTTGACATCGGTGTGGGCGCGTCTCTCTCCGGGGAGCAACCCCGGGGGCTGACCACCTGCTGGTGGCCGGGCCTCAGTTTCCCCAGCAAGATCTCCCCCCTCCGTCAGGTCCTTTCACGTGAAGCTGGCTCCACTCGGACCTTTGAGGCTCTGCCAACGCGAGGGGTGAAGACAGCCTCAAATGGTGGACTCCTGGGTTGCTCCCCAAATCTTCCAGCTCCCCAGAGACCCCCACTGAGACCCCCAATCCTCCTTGCCTGTCCACACTTCCCTTTAGTGGCTGAAGTCACAGTCTAGGGGCTTCCCTGGAAAGCCCACTTGAGACAGGGACCCCGGAGCCCACAGCTCAGAGGCAGCTCAGAGGAGGCCTGGCTCCAGGCTCATCCCCGCTTCCTTCTTCTGGGGCCCTAGGGATCTCCCCCCCCACACCCCCCTTTCTGGATGCATCTGATGAAAAGAAAAGAAATCCCTGTGATTTCAGACTAAGCAGTCTGCAGGGGCAAAGGCTGGAGGGGGCCTCGCTGTCTCCCACCTGAGCCCTGATCCACACCCCAGGGCAGAGGCCCAGGTCAGGGCAGGACTCTCCTGAGCTCACCAGGCAGGTTAACAAACAGGTGTGTGCTACAAAGGTGTGCTAGGCCACCCCTCCCTGGGGCCAGAGTTTCCATGATGCTGCATATTGGCCGGGAGATAAAGAGCCAGTTAAGTGGCGGGTAAATGCCTGGGCTTGGAACCAGAGGCTGGTCTATGGCCCTGACAAGCTTTCTCCAATGACAGAGCAGCCTCTCCCTGCTCCCCTGACAGACCCCGCCCCGCCTGGGAAGCGGACTTTGGGACTCTGTCCGAGTCCGCCCAGCCCTCTAGGCCACTGGGCGTGAAGGGCTCCGAAGACGAGGTCCCAGTCTTCGTTCTCAGAGTATGCTGCACATCAGAACCACAGGGACGAATAAGTGCTGCTGCCCCGTCCCCAGTCCCCAGCCCTTGATTGAGTTGGTTTGTGAAATGACCCGGGCGATCGACTTGAAAGACCCCAGGCAACTCCAGTGCAAGCCAGGCTGAAACCCACCGAGCTAGGGAGGCCCCGGGTGATGGGCCCATCACTGTGCCTGGGGCTGACACCTGACATGCAGCGTTTTCCGCTGTCAGTGGTGTGAACACCCCCACCGGACGGGCGCGACCAGCTTGCAAAATTCCTCAAATTCCTCTTGGCCTCTGGCCACACTCTCACTGCCCAGAGGTCACTTCTAGGGTGACCTCCCCTGGTCTGATCGGAATACAGCAAGAAGGGAAGCTCAGAGGCGGTCAAAACAAAACGTCACAGACACGACTTCCGGAAAGGGAGACAGGGAATTAAAGCTTTCCTGACCGTGGAAGGCGAGGGACAAACCGCATCGCAGGACAGGGTCACTTAGTGCAGGCACAAAGAATGCCCAGCTGGGAAGCAGGTGGCAGGGCTAACACAGCCAGTGACAAGGTAGTGACCCTGAGAGGAGGCTGGGGAGGGACGGTGGGGGAGGGGTCTAGTGAGGAAGGTAACATCCAAGGAGAGAATCTCGGGAGACAAACAGCTAAAGAATTCCAGATGCCTCCAGGCTCCCTGGGCAGCAGAAGTCACTGGAGCAGGGGACGGGGAGCTGGGGGGACAGGAAAGGTGGGCCCAGGGGACCAGGGCTAGACACGTCCTCAGGAAAACGGGCCCTCCAGAGTTCAAACACTCCCGCTTCAAGGCCAGCAAAACGGACTTTCAGCACCCTGCCTCGATGTCGCCCTGAGAGGAGAACAGGACTCGGTGGGGTCAGACGGGCCGGGCCCCGGGCGTCACAGGAGGAGGCGGGCGCTCCCAGGCGTCCGCCTTCGCCCTCGCCCCTTTGACCAAGGGCGGTCACCGTGAGAGGCCTGCAGACGCCCTAACACTGGCTGCAGGTCCTGGGGGGTGGCGTGGGGGCCAAGGAGTCGTGGGGGGGTGTGTGCTGAGCTGTGGGGTCAGACAGGCCTGGGCCCACATCTGGTCCTCTCATTTAATACCGTTAAGTTGGCCCAAGTCACCTCACCTCTCTGGGTCTAATTTCCTTGTCTGTTTTTGGAAGGAGAGAGAAGTAAAGCCTACCCCTCAGCCCCCCAAGCCAGGACGACCAAACGGGCCTCTCTGGCGAGCGTGACCATGGCCCCCCTGCACGTTATGTTGAAGGACGCTCCCTCCCTCAGTGGGCGTCCACTTAGGAAGTTTAAAGCTAAAGAAAATCACTTTTAAATTCATACCATAATCTGGATCTTGGACACCGCGTGTCTAGCCACGAGTGCTCATCCCTCTTCGGTGGGTCAGACGGAGCCGGGGTCTGACTTACACGTAGCCTGCTCCGATGTGCCCACTCCTCACGGGGTCCGGGGTCGGAGCTGCCCCCTGGACCGGAACCCCAGCCTTCTCCCCCAGCCTGGAACCTGCGACGGTTACACGCCGTCCGAGGAGAGACACCCTGTGTCCAGGGGGCTTGGCACAGAGCTGGGCACACAGAGAATGCAAAGCGAATGACAGCAGAAGGAAGGGAAGTGGGGGAGGAAGGAGAAGGAATGGGAAGGAAAGCTGGGAGGAAGGAGCGGGCTGAGGGGCCTCGGCCAGGGCCCCCATCTCTCCTCTGCCTGCGTCCAGCCTCTCTCGCTCAGCCTGGCTGTCCCCACCCCAGTTGGCTGCCAGCCGGTGTCCAGAGGCCTAGGAGGCTGTGCCTGGCCCCAGCTGCTTGAAAAGCCCAGCACAGCCCCTCTCAGGCCCAGCTGTACTCCACCCCTCCCCTGGCCCTGACCCTGAACCCCCAGGCCTATTCCCGGAGCTGTCGGCAGGTCCCTGAGGTGGGGTTGGGCTGTGCCGGCTGCGTGAGCCGTAGGTGTAAGTGAACTCAGCAAAGGCCAGGTGCAGCCGCAGCTGCTGCGTGGAGGTTCTGAGCCAGCCCCCGTGGAGGGGCGGCGGGAAGAGCCCTCCGCCTGTGCCCGCCTCAGAGGGGTGCTTCAAAGAGCATGAGTAATAATCATCCCTTCCGTTACCCGGGACAGACAAAGTCTAGCCAATCGTTTTCCACGGCGACCTCGCTGGTTCCCCCACGTCTCCGGCCCGCGGCCTCTCAGCCGGGCAGAACCGCTGACAGCAGGTTCTGAGTCAGCAGGTCGGGGGCGGGGGGCCGAGATGCCGGCAAAGCTGTGCAGAGAGCTCGCCTCGGCCCTACTTCCCCGGGGAGGGGACCTCTATCTCCCTGCCAAGCGTCCCGTGCCCCTTGGTGCACTCGCGTGGGGCGCAAACTAGCCTTGAAACTGCTCCTGTGGGATGGTGGCCGCACCTGGCGGCCCAGGTGCACGGATGTCAGCTTAATGAACATCCGAGTGTGTCCTGGGGCGTCACAACCTTCTGCCTCTGAAGGCAACTCCTGGCTCCCCAGCATGCCTCTTTCGAGGGGGTGGCTCCCGAAGGTGACATCAGTGCTCTGTGACAGTGCAGCAGGAGGGGGCAGGGGCAGCAGGAGTAGCCGCCCCCTCCTCGGTGGGCCGAGCGCTTCCCCACCACCCGGCAGCTGAGGCTCTCTGTCCTCGTCACAACTGTGTGTGCCGGAACCCCTGGGGAGGAGAGTGGCATCTCTCCTCTACTCCACGTGTCCGGGGGGACAGGTCATGCCGAGCTTACTGAGTGTGTTCATCTCTCAGAGCTGCGTCACAGAAGTGTCACACATGGGTGGCTTCAAACAACCAGGATGCACGGTCTCAGATCTGGAAGCCAGAAATCCAAAATCAAGGTGTCCCAGGGCCACGCTCCCTCCGAAAGCTCCAGGGGAGGGTCGTCCCTGCCCCTTCCTGTCCCTGGGGGCCCCGGGCGTTCCTTGGCTTGTGGCAGCATCGCTCCAACCTCTGCCTCCGTCTGCCCATCGTCTTCCTCCGTCTGTGTCTCTCCCCTCCTCTCATGAGGGCGCCCGCCATGCTGGACCAGGGGCCCACCCTGTTCCAGTGCGACCTCACCTTAACCCGATTACACCTGCAAAGACCTGATTTGCACATAGGGCCACAGTGAATAGGACTTCAACATATCTTTTGGGGGACCCAGTTCAACCCACCGCAGGTGAGTGGGGAGATTGGGTCACAGGGCACTCTGTCCCCCGTGGACAAGGCGCGTGGCCCTCTCGTCCTCAGTTTGCCGTCTGCGGCCCGAGCAGAGCTTTGTCCTGCGGCCCCTCAGGGCCACCACGAGGATCAGAGGAGATGACCGATGTGCCTACAACCCACAGGAGGACACGAAAGGGGGCAGAGAGATGGGGACCGAGTCCTGACTTGGCCACTGACTAGCTGAAGACAGCAGCAGGGTCCACGCCCCTGGTTCTCGACAGCAGGAAGGAGATAGTGACGCCTACTTGCAGCCCAGCTGTGAGGCGTGAAACGCTCCTGCGCGTCTAGGAGCTGGGTGCCCATGCCAGCCGTGGAGCTGTGCCCACTCCTTCCCCCGCTGCTGGATCGCGGTCGCCTACCCCACGGGGCCCCAGAGCCCCCGCCCCCCTGCTTCGATCATTCAGGGGGCCTGGCCAAAGCCTCCTTCTCCAGAGCCGGGCCTCCCCCCAGGCATGCTGGAGCAAGGCCGCCTTTATGAAATGCCTCTCCACTCAATTAGGGTTTTCTATGAAACAGAACATTTTATTAAAAGACCTGAAGACAAATTATTACTAACCACTAATGATTATATTTTAAAAAGTGATACATAATTTAGGACGGGTTTAAAGAAGTTAAAATACCTAGTGTATTTTTAGTTGGAACACTTTAGTTGCTAACGAGAGAAACCCAGCTCCATCCAGTTTAACCAGAAAAGGAAATTTATCGGCTCGTGATGCTAAGACGTTCAGGAGGGACATCTGACTCACACAGCTGATCGGGGGCTCGGATGAGGGACCCCGCAGCTTGGCCTTTGTTTTCGTTCTTCTTGATGGTTAGGGGTGTCCAGGGGCCTCTCCGGCCTTTCACTCACCACCTCAACAACCTAAGGGAGCAACATGCCTTGTCCCACGTGCCCCAGCCGAGGGGACAGCTTGGGTCCTTCCCATCCTGACGCAGGGAATGAGGGCTCTAGCCAGCCGGGCCTGGTTCCGTGTCCATTCCTGAAACGTCACAGGGCAGGCGCATGGGGTGGACTCTGAACGGAAGGGGTGGACTATGAGTGGGTAAGGGACGGGTCCCCATCAGAGAGCAGGTTCTGGGACGGTCAAGCAAGGCAGCGCCTCTCCGCTGGCCCTCGATTCAGGAGGACCCTGGGTTTACCACGAGTGTGAGTTGAGTCACACCAGCTTAGTCATACTCAGTGGAGTTCTTAGAAGCCGCAGAACCTATGCGACGCCAGGTCCCAAGGTCTGTGCAGATGAGGTCATCGGCTCTGCTGACCCCCAGCCCTGGAGAGCAGCGCAGGCCGGGCCCAGCGATCAACCCTGGGTCAGCATGTGCTCGTTAACGGCTGTATCCAGCCTCTTCCCTGAGAGCCTCAATCAGCGTGGCCAGCACTAACGGCCGTCAGCCCCCTCTGCGATACTGGCTTCCACTGAAACGTGCTTGATTGTATCTCAGAAGGAGCCGCCGGTTTTCATTATAAACTAATGTGAAGTGACACATCACCGTTGGGATCCTGGGACCCCAGCCTCATTTCTCGGTGTTCAGAGGGTGACTCACAGCCTCCACATTTGTCCTGAGGCAGAGGTGGAGTGAGCCAAACCAAGCATGATGTAACCATGCCAACCGTAACCCTTTCTCCGATGCGCTCGGCTTTTGCGCCCCCCTTCCCACCCTCCATGTCGCTAGTCCCTCTCCTCAACGTCTGTGAGGCAAGCAGGGAAGGTTTCGTCACGGCATTTTATGGAGGACAAAAGCTGCGTGTGTCATCGAACTTCAAAATCCCTGCCCCCCGTGGAGGAGGGGTGAGTGTTGTCCTGGAATCAGTCACCGGAGTGTCATCTATACTGGTGACCAGCTGGGTGACGCATTCATTTCTCGACCCTCTCTGAGCCTCCCCTGGAAAATAAAGATAATCTTTGAACCCTGAGGGTGGACGTGACGATGGCATGAGCCGGCGAGTGGGTTCGTGCGGTATGACCTGTCAGGGTGACGCACCTCGTGGCTCATCGCCGTCTTCATCCTCGTCGCCATCCTAACAGCTTCTCCGCAGAGAGAGGCCACAGGTAGCAGCCAGGCCTCTGTCCTGACGGGCCGAACAGGTGACTCGGGAGACAGGCCCCATCTGCAGACGTTGACGGCTCCATTTCTGCAGAAGGAGAGGCCTGAGCCGTGCCCTCTGAAACCAGAGCGCACAGGCAGCCGGCAGCTGCTCCCAAGTTCAAGGACATAAGTGCTGCATCTCACAGCGAGAGCAGAACGGTCATTACTGAAAATAACAGACGCCGGCTGATCGAGCGCGTCCTTCTCAGCCAAACCTGAAATTACTTGAGCTGCTGGTGGGGGCCTCACGGGAAAGGCAAAGGTCTCTCACCGGGAGACCTGCAGCGTCCCTGAAGGGAGGCAGTGCACACCGGCGCTGGCCAGGAGGCCCCTCCCTGTGCCCTCCGTCCCCAGCCACCCTGTCTCCAGGTCCTGGGGACACCCACAGGGGCCAGTCCTGCGGTCTCACAGAAAGCGGGTGAGTGATACAGTGAGGTCAGCGCTTGCGGGATTAAGAACAGGCTAACCCGTCCCCCCCCCCCACACACACACATATCTGTTCCCAGACCCTGTCTTGTCTGCAGCCTCTTTCCTGGGGGAATTGGCTGCTACCTGGGTACTGTCCCCCATAACAGCTGCTGACTCTCCAGTCCCCCCCACCCACGCTCTGCTGCATTTCGTTTCGTTGTGGTAAAATGTCTCTAACAAAGTCGACCATCTTAATCATTTTTTAAGTGCACAGTTCAGTGGCATCCAGTACGATCACGTTGTTGTGTGACCCTCACCACCGCCCACCTCCAGAGGTCTTCATCCCCCCAAACTGAAACTCCATCCCCATTAAATAACTCCCCGCTCCCCTCCCCAGGCCCAGCACCTACCCCTCTGCTTTCTATTCCTATGAATTCGATGACTCCCGGGACCTCATCTACGTAGAATCGTGACGTATAAGTCTACTTGTGACTGGCTTATTTCACTTAGCACAGTGTCCTCAAGGTTCGTCCAGGTTGTAGCACGGGTCAGAATGTTCTTCCTTTTCATGGCTGAATAATATTCCATGTGTATAACAAACATGTTGCTATTCACTCTTCCGTGGACGGACACTTGGGGTGCTTCTGCCTTTTGACGACTGTGAACAATGCTGCTGTGGACATCAGTGTCGCATGCCCATTCCAGCCCCTGCGTCCAGTTCTTTGGGGCAGATGCTCAGAGGTGGAATCGCCGGGTCACGTGGTAAGTCTAAATTTAAGATGTCGGGGCCACCCATGCTGTTTTCCGCAGCAGGTGCACCGCTGGGTGCCCACCTGCGTCAGGGCTCCCCTTTCTCCACATGCTGGCCTGCACTCGCTCTCCCCCTTTTTCGATGACAGCCGTCCTAGAGGGTGTGAGGTGGCATCTCACTGTGGTTGTGCCGCTGTCTTTTAAGGACTTGTTTACACGTCTCACGTCTGTCTCCTGTTAGACCAACATCCTAAGGACAAGACCCCTGCATGGCCAGCGAGGCGCCTGCCACAGGCCTGGACATCTGTGGTGGTGACGTTTAGTCCATGTTGAGTCCATACGTCGGCCGCCACCCCCTCTTTCCTGCCAGCTCCCCGCCCCCAGCTGCAGACAACAGCTCCTTCCCCAGCCTTTCCAGACGCATGGCCTGGCATTCCCCTGGCTCGTGCAAGCCACGATTTGCTCTTCCAATCGCCAAACTGTTTACCCGCAGCAGAACCCCCTTCACACTCTGCTCACCTGCAAAACCAGGCACGACTCCTGGCCGCCTCACCAGGACACTGGGAACGGCCGCACAGCAAACGAGAGCTAAGGGCTCAGAGGCCCGTCCGCGTCTCCTGACCAGCCTGCCGCACCCTGCCATGGGTGCTAGGAGGCCGGCCACGCTTGAGAGTCACCCAGAAGATGGTTGGTCCTTCCGGGGAGCACAGGGGTTCCTTCCGAAGGAAAATGCAGCTCACCCCGTGGTGCCAAGGCCATCCGGCGGCCGGAAGCGCGGCACCCAAGGATGAGGCTGCTCCCCTGAGGAGGCAGAGCCCGGGGCGGGAGTCCTGTCCTTGCCACGCCCTCACGGCGTGACCTTGGACGAGTTGCTGGACCGCTCTGCTTCAGTCTCCTCGCCTGTGAAACAGAGACAGTAACCGTACCTCTCTCTGTACCTAGGGTTCTGTGAGGGCTCGTGAGAGAGACAATCCGCAAAAAGCTCGTGTCTGACACATATGCTCAATCAGGAGACGGATGTGTGGGCTTGAACCCCAGCTCTGCCTCCCACGACATGGGGTGCTGGGCCCCAAACTTCTCTGTGCCTCAGTTTCCTCCTCTGTTAATAGAAATACGGCCCCCGTTTTGCTGCGTTTTTGCAAGGATTACGTGAGATGACCTGAAGACCCAAGCAAACGGTACCCTGAGAGGTTATAAGCTGTGGGTCCTTCTGGGAGATACCCTGCTCCCAACATAGTTACAGAGGAGTCGGTGCCTAGCAAAGCTCAAGCCTACATAGGGGCTCCCGGGGGTGAGGGGCAGGGCCTGGGGGCACCGTCCAGTGTGGCGGATGCCAGGGTGTGAGGAGCACCTGAGGCCAGGTGTCGTACCCAGAGCCTGTGCTCCTCGGCATGACAGCCTTGCAAATCCCTGCCTGGCTGACGTCCTCAGGGACCTGCCTGCCAGGTGACAGCAGGCAGGGGCTTGGATGCCAGCCCAGGGGCCAGCAGAGCAGGCTCCACGACGGACCGCTGGGGCCACCATTTTCACCAGGACAGCCTTCTCCTGCACTGTCGGGTCCTGTCCCCTCGCTCTGGCCAGAGGTGACCTGGGTGGCAGGTAGGCTGGGCACTCCCAAGGGTGAAAAGCCTGCTCTGGAAGAACCCCACCGATGTGGGTATCCTGCTTCAGCCCTGGCGACACTGGGTTGACAGGTGCTCTGGGGCACAGGGCGTGTGAAAGGGAGTGACATACGGCCCCCTCTCAGACAGCTCCCCGTCTAACGGGGGAGGCAGGCCCAGACCGAGGTGGCAGTGAAGGGTAATCCGTGTCTGATGGGACAAGGAAGCAGAGGGGACAGGGAAGACCCCAGCCCAGCTCAGAGGCCCCAGGAGTCTTCCTAAGGGCGGATGTGGAAGGAAGTAAAAGCAAGCAGCCGGGACGGAGTTGAGAGGGGCAGGGTGAGGGGCGTCTCACGGGCTGGTCTGAGTGTGGCACCAACGAGCTCTCCTCTGACCCAGTCGGTGTCCGGCCAAGGCTCAGAGGGGCTCAGACTGCTGGGCCCTGCCTCCCGGCCACACCAGCCCAGGCCGGGTCACCGGACCGAGGCTGCGGAAGCGTAAGGAAGCCTCAGCTCCCCAGGGAAGCCGCCCCAGCACGGTGGGGACGGAAGTTGAGGCACAGTGGCCCTGAGTCATGTGCAGGTCACACCTTCCCGGGAGAGTAGGACTGTGTGGTCACAGCATGTGCGGCTGCAGCTGGGCTCTGCTGTCTAGCACACCCGGCTCCCTCCGCGTCCTGGGGCTCAAAGCAAAGACGCTGATTTTCTCTCTGTCCCAGCTGCTGCGGAGACCTGGGCGAGAGAGGCTCCGATTTCCTGAAGAATCGCACCGCCTCGCGGCCATTCGTCTGCCGGATGGGGATTTGCCTGCTCACCGGCCCGGCGGATACCTGAACTTCCCTTTCATCTGTATTTCCACACCTGCGGGGCTCCAGGTGGGTCGTCCGTTTCCCCTCCCAGCGACACCCTACGCCCAGGGGTCCGGCTTCAGAGGGGGGCAAGCAGGAGAGGACAGAGGACCTGCTCTGGGAGGCAGGGGCGTGAAAACATGCCGTGATTCACCCGTCGTCCCCCGACATGAGCCATCATACACCATGGAGCAAATTCAGACGTAGTGATTCAGCGTGTCAAAATATAGAAAGGCCATTTAGTATTGGTGACAAAATTAGATGAAAGGTTTCACTCCTTTGAATGAGGACACAGACAAAAGGGTGCCCAAGGAGGGCCACGTGTCGACGCGCACAAAATGGGAAGCAGACAGAGCCTCCCAGGTGCCCATCCCGTCAGCTCTGCTGTGACACCGGGTGGCACGCTCGGGCTGTCCCCAAGAAACAGCACGTGATCAAAACGCACATCAGGAAAACAATCGTCTCTGGGAAATGAGGAGTTAAGAGCCGGAGGGTCTCAGGTTTGCAACAACACATCCTTTTCCTTGCAGGAATTTAAATAATTAAAATGTTTTTCTATCATAGCACTCTAAAATTACATTCTAGAAAAAGCGACCCGATTGATCAAAACTCACCAAAAACGAAAGTAAACCAAAAAAAAAAAAAAAATACCCAAACGGACCTGTTTTCCATTTGCACCTTTCAAGCCGCACACAGAGGGGCCTCTATGGCTTTTGGCTTCCGTGTTGCAATTTTGCTCTGAGCACAATTTAAGCAGAAAAAGTGTCCCCTCCACACACACACATCCACAAGTCCTTTGAGCAAAAGAATCCTCAAAGCAGCCGTGTGTCTGGGGGCCATGCCAGCCACAAGCTCCCCCAGTCACCGTGGCAATTACCACACTGTCTTAATCGCTGTAGCATCATAATAAATCCTGGAATCTGGTAGTATAAATCCTCCGGCTTTGTTCTTCCTCTTTAAGATCATCTAATTTTTCTCGGCCCATTGCATTTCTGTATAAATTTTAGAAACATCTCGTTCGTTCTCTCTCTCTCTCTCTCACACACACACACACACACATACACACCCTGTCAACCACGTTGCTCTGTGAACATCGTGTCTGTCACTCACTGCTACGTCGTGTATGTGCCAGTCCCTGGCTAGTCAGGAAGTAGAAACCCCTCTAACTATTTCAAGCAAAGAGGAATTTCATGGAAGGAGCCCGTGACCGAGGTGGAGGAAGGAATGATGGAGAGAAGGAGCCACTACTAGTTCAGGGGTGTGGCGGGGTGGCGGGGGGTGGGTGCTGTGCAGATAAGAATGCTGTCAGCGGCCCGAGCTGGGGCCGCAGCCCGAGCTGGCCGCTGCTGTCCAGGGCCGCGGCCGCCCCGAGCTGCCACTGGGAGCACAAAGGCTTATACCCGTGTCCACTGTCGTGGCTGGATTACGTCCCCACAAAATGACTACGTTAAAGTCCTCACCCCCAGCACCTGCGAATGTGGGCGCATCTGGAGCTAGGGTCGTCACAGGTATGATTAGTTAAGATGAGGTCACGCTGGAACCGGGGGTCCCCAGTCCGGCTCTAGCCGGAACCCAGCCGTCACGGGAGACTGGGTCATGCAGGCCAAGTGTGCCACCGAGAGCAGCAAACGTCCAGCCCGTGTGCACCCACCAGTGTCACCCGCCCACCTGGCCGTGCAGTGGACACCAGGGGACCACCACAAACGCTGATGGACACCCCCGAGCGTGGCTCCTTGAGAGCTATGCATGAATTTGGGGATTTGTGTGAAAGAGCCAAATTTCTGTCCCACCTCGGTGAAGCGACGTTCCAGGCCCTGCGTGGCCAGGTCGGCCCCGTCCGCTCCCACCCGCAGCTCCACCCGCACGCGACTCCTTCCCGTTTCTCGCTCCACCCGCTCCCACCCGCAGCTCCACCCGCACGCGACTCCTTCCCGTTTCTCAGACGGGCCCAGGTCCTTCCTGTCTCAGGGCCTTTGCACTGCTGTTCCTTCTGCTTAAACCATGTCTCCCTCCCCCACCTTTTATCTCAAGGGCGCGCTCGCTCTGCCCTCTTACCCAGCCACGGCCTCCTTCCTCGCTCACTCTCCCTCTGCCTGTTTGTTTCCTTCTTAGCGCTCGTCAATATCTAAAAATATAACAGATTTCGTTCCTGGCTCTAGGATCGTGCATGGCAGCATCTCGTCTGACTCGTTTGTCTCTATGTCCTAGGAGCACATAACAAGGCCTGGCACGCGTAACAGGTGCTCGATAAATATTTGTTGAATGAATTAATATTGTAACTTGCCCATACTATGAAACAGAGCAGGCTCACCCAGCCACAGACTGGAGGACAAAGCCAGCTCCGAGTAGGCCTGGCCTCAGGGATCACCAGGCTGTCCCAGAGCCGGCCAGCCTAACCTCTCAATGTCACTTCCCTGGGTCAGCAGCTCTCTCCATGGCCCCTGCCCTTCCTCCTAGTGGGGAGCATGAACTAGAGAGGCAAGACTGGGGAGACCTGGCTGGCAGCCAGGTAG
The DNA here is from genome assembly GCA_028627145.1 of Eidolon dupreanum. Lineage (NCBI taxonomy): Eukaryota > Metazoa > Chordata > Mammalia > Chiroptera > Pteropodidae > Eidolon > Eidolon dupreanum. The sequence goes on from CM053515.1 coordinate 102,121,028, forward strand.
GAGGTGAGACAGAGTACAGAGGGTAGGAGAGGGGGTCTCAGGTCGGAGGGGTGTTAGGGAGTTCGAATGCACGGGACTTTAGCATCCGTTGGATGGGAATGGGGTACAGAGGCATCGGGATGGTGTTCGGGTTTCTGGTTTAGCACGGGATGGCTAGATCCTAGATTAGGACACAGCAGGAGGAGCAGCTGGGGGTGGTGAGTTGAGTTTGAGGGGCCCATGAGACACTGACACAGAGACGTCTCTCAGGCAGCTGGATAAAGGGGTCTGCAGCTCAGGGGAGACAACGGTCACTAGTGAACCCGTGAAAACCCTCACAAAAAAATATTTCTGTTTGCCAAAATAAATATTAAAGCAGCTCACGAAACGAAGAGTGACTCAACAGCCCTTGACACATCTTAAATTAACAAACGCCAGTACCACACCATTATTTTCCATTTCAGAATCCCTCTTCCCAAGAGGGTCAGTAAGATACTTGCAAAAACATTAGGCTTTGTTGTAAGTGACACATGTATAGGAAGCATATTTATGCCTGTCTGTTCATCTACCCGAATGTTCGATGCTTTAGTGATTTTATGACTCAGAATTGTTTATCCCTGCCTCCTGGGTCTCACCAGTCCCCCAACACGGAGTAATGTGCGTTCTCAGAATGAGAGAGGCCCCCGTTGATCTTTATTTAACCTGCTTGGCAGAGCTGAGCGGCTCTCTTTCCCAGAGCCTCCCCCACCGGGGCCGGGGTGTCTCAGGGTAACCTCGAAGCTGGAACACCTGCCTCTACCCACGGACACTCTCCCGCCGGCCTTTGTCTCCCCCGGGCTATAGAAAGTCACGACTTTAGTGCTAAGTTTTCCTTCATCTTCTTTTCCCAAGTCCCAATTCTTTCTTTTTTCCGATTATTTTCCATAGCACTGACAATTCATTCAAACAAGAACCAACATTCTCAGGGTTGTAAAAAAAGAAGTGAATCTCCATATTCTAGAATTTCGTATAAGGGGAATTCCAGAAGTCACCATTTGCTAATTCATAAATTTAACAATTATTTGGTGAATGTTTGTATGTGTCCTGGAGATTTATTTGGGAGCAAAAAATAAGGGATGCTTTTACCTATTGGAGTGTAAAGACCAGAAGAGGAGCCAGACCATAATTAATTACACAAATGAATGTGAAATTGCTCCTGTGACAAGTGTCATAAATGAGGCCACCCTGGTACTACAAATGCATTTAATAGGGGAGAGCTGACCTCATCACAGAGATCAAGGCAGACTTTCTGGAGGAAGTGCCAAGTGAACTGAGATCTGAAGGTTGAGTGTCATTAACTGAGCAAGGAAAGAAGGAAAGGACCCTCTCTATAGTGGAAACACACAGGCAACAGCTTATATGGACAATGCAGATGGCACACATGAGGGATTGTCCAGAGGAACTGGAGGGGGAGGAAGTAGAGGTGAGCCTGAGAATCAGACAGGCACTGAAATAGACTTTCTCTCACCTATTAGAGAGTTTTGGTTTTATCTCAAGAGTAATGGGATGCTAGTTTGTATTTTAAACAGAGGGGCTGCAGTGTGGAGGACAAATCACAGGGGAACACCCAGTGCTAGAAAGCAGGTTGCCGTGGAATAGTAAAACGTGGTGGCTGCTTGGTGGCTGCAGAGGTGGGAGGGTGGTGGATTCGAGAGATGCTCAGGAGGCAAAGATGGAGGGTCTTGGGGGAGACTGGATATGAGAGAGGCGTGGGAGAAGGGGGCATCAGATGACTTCTATGTTTCTGGCCCATGTAATTATAGTCATCATTCATAGGCAGAAAGCCCCACAGGAGGGCAGGCTGGGGGTGGGGGAGGAGCAAATCATGAGCCCAGTTTTGGCCTTTGGAACGGCCACTCCTGGCATCCATCTCAGACTTCCTTCTGAAGCCTTCTTCCTTCTTCCTGAGGTACATTTTTAGTGGGGTTCTCTTTGTAACAACTGCTCTGTTTGTATCTGAAAATGTCTTTCTCTGGCCCTCATCCTCGAAGAATAGTTTTGCCAGGTATAAGATTTAAATTGGCATCGATTTCCTTTCAGTGCTTCCTATCACTGCTGTTCAAGGGTTGGCTGTTGATCTATTCATTGTCCTTTCAGGACAGTCTGTCTTGTTCTACCAGCTGCTTTTAAAATCTTCTCCTTGCCTTTGGTGTTCTGCAGTCTCACTATGGTGTATCGAGGTATGGATTTCTGTTCATTCATTCTCTTTGGGAATGGGTTTTGTTTTGTTTTGTTGTTTTGTTTTGTTTGTTCGGGCTTAAGAATGTTTTTAAAAATTCCCGGGTGCTTCTAACCTGCAGATGTGTTCAGTAAACACTGGAGTAGAAAAAGCCAGACTCCAACCCAAACACGGCAGAAAAAAAATTGGAACAATCGTCACGGCCCCTGAATCGCAGGATTGATGTCCTTCTTCGCATACTGCTGTTCCCCCTTCTCTATGCTGTCTCCTTCTGGAACTCTGGCTCGTCATCAATTAGATCTTCTCACTCTACCCCACCCGACGTCTTTTTATTTTTATATTTTTCATGTCCTGCATTCCAATCTATGCATTCCATGTTTGTTCTTTCACACATTAATAGATGTTTAGGTTGCTTATATTTTTTAGTTGTCATGAATCAAGTTGTTATGAACAATGTTACGCAGGTCTTTTTTATGGATGTGCATTTTCATTTCTCTTGGATAAATGGGTCACAGTATCAATGTGTTTAACTTTATAAGACCCCCCCCAAAAAAAAAAACTGTATGTTGTTTGGTTTTCATCCAGCATCAGTGCCATGAGCTTTCTTCAGACATCCAAACTACCGTGTCCCTAGAAATGGAAGGGCCACGCCTCCCTGTCCAGGTGTCTCTTCCTGCCTCACTCCTTGAGAAGTGAGAACTAGGAAGGTGAAAGGTCAACCCCCTCCCCCCACCTTCACATCCCTGTGGCCTGCTGAAGTCCATCACACGGGAGGGAGAGGACAGATAACCACTAAAGTCCATGCGACATTGAAGTGTTAAACTACATCTGAATGAGCTGGACTTTAACGATGAGAAAACTCTGGGTTTGCCCAAAACACTGTTCGGAGCAGAGAAAAGGCAGATTATACAGAACATAGCGAGGCAGTGATTGGAGATATCATGAACCCCACTTCTGTTGAGTCCCCACTAGTTTAGACTGTTGGCTGTCCATCAATTCCAAGGCCCCTCGTTACAGCTCAGGCCTCGGCCCCTACTCCATGCTCTCTCCTCACTTCTCTCCCCTCCCATCCAGGTGTCTGACTTCCGGCTGCCAACAGGAACTTGTGGGACAAGAGCTGATAGTCAGGAGGAAGCAGAGACCAGAAGCAAAGGCGAAGACGAGGAGGCCATGGAGATAGGACTACGAGCAGCTGACACGAGGCCGCTTCTGACATCAGATCTGACCTTGAGCATACTATGCCAGATCCCCTGGGGACTGAGCCTCTGTCACCTCTAGGATCCCACAGGACCCTCCCAACGTCCCCACCTGGTTGGTTTCAGTAATGCCTGTGAGTGTTTGTGGTACACAGTGACATCTCTGAGTTCATCGGGGGGTGCCAGGTGCCGTGGCCTTCATTCCCAGTGCCACCCGCCCTGGAGGACCCCGAGTTCTGACTTCCAGCCACAGACTGAGTGTCTGCAAAGAACAACTCAAAACCAGTGCTGAGATGGGTAATTAAGCAAATTAGTCATTTCAGACATGTTCACAAAAGCCGGGGAGAAGAAACGGGTGCTGACCCATTAGCATCTTGTCCCTAATGGCCTTGGCTGCGACTCTGAGAGCAAACCCCACCTCCCCGCACCCAGACCAGGGCTGGGACAGGTGCCGAGCAGGGATAGCGGGGGGCCCGCAGGCTGCTCCCCATTCCATCAGAACCTGCCTCACTCCCCTGCCAGCGGGCAGCGTGACAGCTGCCCACCCACCAGCTGTCACTTCCACCCTGTTTTCTTCTGTGTTCCCTCCACCTGGAGTCTCCTGTGCTGTTTTCTTCACTGGGCTGATGCCAGTTTCTCCTTTAATGCTCGCCCCAGGCATCCCCTTCTCCAGGAATCCTTCCCCCATCCCACAAGCTGGATGAGGAACCGCCCCCCGCGCCTGCTCCCAAATTGGTAGTCTCCCCTAGAGGCTGGGCTTTGTTGCCAGAGGAGGAAGCCAAACCCCAAATGAAAGATGCCCATGTCCCGCTTATCTCGACCCCAGGGCACAGTATCAGTTAGGGCTCTTGGGACACAAGCGACAGAAACCCAGTCTGGCTACTCCCAGGAGGAGAGAGGACCATGCTGGAAAGAGGCTGCAGCACGATTGTGTCCAAAGCCGAAAGGCACGTTGAGAACAAAGAGGTTTCCTCATGATGCTCTGTTCTGCTCAATCAGAAAAATCCTTCCCAGAACCTCTTCAGCTTGTTTTCCCTAACATCTCATTGGCCAGACCAAACCACCTACTTATCTCTAAACCAATCACCTGGCACAGAATTACCAGGATGGCCTCAGACCAATCCCAGCTCAGGCCCTGGACCTGAGCACATGGCAGCTAGACAAAATCAGGGAGGAAGTGATGGCTATTGGGGAGTGGCCAGTATGTCCACCATTCTGGCCCATCCAAGCTTCTACATGACCCAGCTTCTCCCTTCCTTCCCATCCTCTGCAGGAGGTTGTGGCCATCTTGGAGGTCACTAATACCAGCGGCTCTGCATGCCCTAGCGTCCACTCTCATCCACACACACGTGCCATTCCAGCCTCACAGCAAGCGGGGAGCAGGAGTCATGCTTCCTGTTTCACAGGCTGAGGCCCTGGCTGGACAAGGACTTTGCCCCGAGACCGCAAGAATCGAGCTCAGGTCTGCCCTTCCCTCGGTGACCTGTCCCCACCCCACCCAGACAGACTCTCCAGCACTGATTCTGAAACGGGCCCCGGGCAGTGTCTGCCCAGGGAGCTGGCAGCCTCCTCTTTGTAGCTTTTCCAGCTCTCCTGGTTACAATCCTAAGTTATTTGCCACCATACATCTCTTTCTTCTTTTCAAAAATGACTCATAAAATGAAATGAGGCATTTTGGAGTAAATGATGATGGGACTGAATTATTCAAACTCCTCCAAATTCTAAAGTGACTTTAATGTGTTTATGTTTTGCATTAAGTGTTGAAATGGACTGAGGGTTCACAGGATTTATCTTAATTTGTGAATTGTCTCTTGGTTTCATGCTTCAGCCCAGGATCAGCTGTGATATAAATGTCTGGGGACGTCAAAACTAGTGCCACTTCCCCGCTAATTCCCCGTATGTCTTCCTCCCCGTTCTATTTGACAACTCTGGTTTTGTTGTTGCAGCTTCACCTTTGCTTTGATAGAACCCAGCCCTGTCCCTCAGGTGGAAAGAGGTTGTTTGCCACTGTCACCTGCTTTGCTGAGAAGTCCCGAAGTCCCGGGTCTGTCATCGCCTAGGGCAGAAGTACCCAGGGTATGTCACTGGGGTAATCTGACCTTGGGGTGCAAAGGTTATCAGAGCCTGGTTGCGTCCATGGCTCCGAAGTGCCCGCGAGGTCCCCTGGCACAGAGCAGGCACTCACTGAGTAGTGTTTGCGAGAAGGATTGTGTCAGTGCTGTTCCCTGAGCAGGGCGGACAGACCCCTGCTGACACACTCAGCTGGCACGGAGAGAGCATGGGACGAGAGGTGGGACGTTGCAGCGCCTGGCATCCCGCCCTGTGGGAAGCTGGTGCCACCCCAGGTCGACAGGAAGTGAGGCCCCTGCCCGGATGGCGGCTCTGAGGCAGGGCAGGGCACAGAATATTCCAGCCTGCCCGTCCTGCCCGTGCATCTCCACACAGCGCTTTCCACCTGCCGAAGCCAGGGCGTGTTGGGGGGACGGGTGAGTCATTGGCAAACCCATACAGCCCCACCCCTGGGACCCAGGCAGGGCAGAGGAGAGTGGAGGATGAACGGGGGAGGGCTGGCAAGAAGCCTGAGCGAGTCCACCCCCGAGACCCCTGGCTCGTCACCTCGGCTCGTCGTAGAAGGGCTTCCGCCGGAGTCCCCATGAGTCTGGAGCCTGTCCGAACAGAGAGGGGAGCCCGGGGCAGGTCTGCGTGAGAGGGACAGCGTGGCTGGAGGGACAGGGGGCAGAGGCCAAGAGGCCGACCCCACCTCACCCTGGAGGATGCAGCCCTCTGTGGGAGGGGTCGCTGAGGTCACAGCTGTGTCATGGAGAAGTCCCGGAGAGCGAAGCTGGCTCTCAGGGTCCAGAGGCTCCACCTCCGGGCACTTCCTGCTCCCACAGGACTGACCCCAGACAGCCCCGGCACCCTCGCAGGCTTCCCCTGCAGAGCGGGTGGAAACGGGGCTCCTCCCGATCCTCAGACAGGAAACAGGGACCCAGGAGATCAGCCCCAGGGCCCGACTCTCTCTCCAGGTCTCTCCTCCACTTAGGCCTCGCCTGCCCGGGGTCGCTCCCGCCCTGGAGGGGTTCAGAACAGTGGCTCAGTGGGCGGGGCGAGGAGCCAGGCCAGGAGACCGCCACCCTGCCTGGGAGTGGGGTGGTTCCCAAAGCATGTCCCCCGGACGCTGCAGGGGAGAGGGTTCTGCAGTCACAGAAGTCACAGTGGGAAGCACTGCCTACCCTACCACTGCCTGAGTGTCACGAGAGTCCTGCTGCCTTAAAGGTTCTGGCCAACCCTGCAGGCGAAAAGCTCGTTGAACTCTTGAGCTCCGGTTTTTAGAAAGGCGCGTGTCCACGGTAACTCGCCATGGCGAAGCACCTGTGAGTCTTTGGGCCCTGCTGCTCGGAGGAGCCCTGGGCTGCAGAGCAGCCTCCACGCCTTAGGAGCCCTGTGGACCCTTGTCACCCTGGCACTTGTCTCCCTGGATCGGCCCCGGGCCTTTAGCAAAGCCCATGTACGGTGTCGGGCCCCACCTGGCCGTGTCACGAGACTCACAGGAAAGAGCTGTCTCTTCCCGTGCAGAGAGCGAAGGCAGCAGCGTTCGCCGGGGCCATAGGGGCCGTGGCTCTCAGGAGAGTTATTAGGGCTGCCCCCCCTACGTGGACAGCCTCCCCCACCCCCCAGATGTTGGGTTACTGATTGCAGGAGGCGGCCGCTCTCCTGGAGGGAGGTCTGGGTGCTGGTGGAGAGACCGCAGCTCTGTTCTCCCCTGGACAGACAGGCTCCGGCTGGGGCGAGCGGGAAAGCAGACCCGGACCTGCCTTCGGAGCCTGTCCGGCGTCCCCGGGCTCCAGCCAGACCTTTTAAATACATCGTCCTTTCTGGTTTTCACCATGTGAAGTCAGCACCGCGTCCCCTGACGTGAATGAGGAGTGGAAGGTGAGAGAGGCTAAGTGCCCTGCGCAGGGTCACACCGCTGCCTCCGGGCGTGGGGTGCGCTGTGCTGGGGACTCACCAGCCGCAGGGCCTGAGCCCCCAGGCTGGACGGCACCGGCCACCGAGGGATCTGCTGGCACAACCCTGCCCAAACAGGGGTCATCGGCCCCCGGCCAAGCTAGGCTGACACTCGGGTCCCGGAATACCATAAATTCAAAGCGTGAGCTATTGTCCCTTCTTGTCCTGCGTGATCTTGTCACCTTTGGCTTCCAGTTTCCAATTTGCTCTGGTTTAATGGCTATGAGTCACCCTCTCTCCTCCAGAAGGCTCCTCGAAACCCTCTTCCCTCCCAGACCGTTTTCCACTTGACCTTTCCAGCCTGCGCAGCGGCCGGCCGTCTGACTGCCTAGGGAGTGGGGCGCCGCCCGCCCCGGCCCAACCTGGGGGACAGACGCCCTGAGAGCGGCCCCTCTCCTTCCGGCTGTGGGCGCTCCGAGCCCGTGGGTGCCCGGGTTCGCATCTCAGCCCCACGGCTGAGGCGCCGTGCAGCCCCGCTGAGCCGCGTTCCCTCCTCCGAGGAAGGGGACTAGTAACTGTGGACTCCCCGCCCCCCACAGCTCTGAGGCATGGACACCACTCAGTGCAGCTCCCAGAGTCAACGCTCAACAAGGGTCAGGCGTTCGGAAGGGTTCGTGTTTCCTGACGTGGCCAGCCCTGGGACCTCTGGACTTCTGACTCCTCAGACGAAAGCTTCCAGGGACACAGGAGGGCCCACCTCTAGGGAGACCCCCCCGCTAGAGGCGGGGAGCCTTCAGGTGGCCCACCTGCTGTCTTCCTGGCCAGGCCTCCAGGCCTCTCTGCAGAGATGTGGCATGTTTGGGGTGCAGACAGGGAACCCAAACGCCAGCCCATCACACCCTCTGGCCCAGCTGCCTCTTGCTGCCCTCAAGCGGGAAGGTGTCCTGAGCTGAAGGGACCAAGCGGGTGGCTGAACATTTGTCCCTCCAAATTCACATGTTGAAGCCCTAACCTCCAGGGAGATGGGGCTGTTAAGGGGGTGACTGGGGTTCCTTGAAGTCATAAGGGTGGGGCCCTAATCGAGAGGACAATTGTCCTTATAAGAACTGGGCGCAGAGAGGAGGTCTCTGTCTACAGGCCAGGAAGCTGTCATCGGAAACCGAATCTGCCGGCGCCACGACCTTGGACTTCCAGCCTCCAGAACCAAGAGAGCTAAATGTCGCGTGTTCTGTTTGGCAGCCGAGCTACGTCACAGAGGCAGCGGGAGGCCCTGCCTGAGCCCAGAGCCCACCGTGCCCCTGACGACCTGATCCGGCTCAGATTCACCCACAGGGGGTGGGGGAAGGGCTGGGGGCTGCAGTTCGGGGTGCGAGCAGGCGTGGGGAGGCCATTCCCCAGGGAAGGAAGCACAGACGGTATCACCCACAAATCCTCAGAGCAATGGCTCTCAGGCTCACGGGGGCAGAGAGGACGCATCAAAACGCAGCCCGCTGGGCCGCGCCCCTGGAGTTCTGACTCAGTGGGTCTGGGCCGGGGGTGGGGGCTGAGAATTCCCATGTTCAGCGGGTTCCCAGGTGCTGAGATGCTGCTGCTCCAGGGACATTACATTGAGAACCGCTGCGCCAGGGAGAGTGGAGTCAAACGGTCCAGGTCGGAGGTGGGGAGTACAGGTGCCCCTCCCCCACTGCCCAAATAGCACACAGCAGTGCGGTGGGAAGGAGCTGACCCCTGTTGGACCCCCGTGCAGGTGTGGGCTGCGCACTAGCCCGGTCCATCGCGGGACAGACTGAGGAGGTGGGTGTCCCCATCTCCATTTTACAGACAGGATCCTGGCTCGCAGAGGTGAACTGCTGTGTCTGGGGTCCCACACGTGGGATGGGGCCAAGCCCCAGCCTTTCGTTCTCCCAGTGACCCTTCATCACTGTGACCCGGGACACGCAGGGACAGCCCCAAGCCTTGGGGCCTCCGTATCTCCTTAGACGCTGCAGCAAAACCAGGAGAGCACACGCGGATCCGGACACAGAGGAAGCCTCTCTCTCTCTGACCGCCTGGGCTCTGGGTCTCTCGCTAGTTTCAGGTGACTGGGATTGGAGGGGTCTCTGGTGCACTTGCCATCTCCCCCCGACGACCGCTGAAATCCAGGCTAGGTAGGGAGGAAGGTGCGTGGCCCCGGCTGCAGCTGCCAGGTGGAGAAGCTGCAGGGCCTGCAGGGAAGCTGCGGTCCCACAGTCGGAGCCCTGCTCTGCGGGTTGCTATGACAACCTGGCTGCAGTTGTCCGTAATTATAATTAACTTCTGAGTTGATCATTCTCCTGGACCCTCTGGTGGAAAAGGAGGAGGCAGCGCTTGGCAGCAGCGGGATGCGAGGGGGTCGATTGTCGGAGCCTCTGGGTCACCCCTAGACTGCGCCTCGAGGACCATCCATGCAAGGCTGGGGGCACCACCAGGGTGGCGGAGGGCGACCCTGCCGCCCAGCACTGTTCTTCCCTCCTCCGAGTCCCCTCTGGGGTGTCTGGGAGTGGGGTTCAGGGTCATGGGCCCCAGAACACCCGAGGCCTTGTCTTGGCTCTGCCTGACTCGGGTGGCTCAGAGTGCTGCCTCTCCAGGACCTGAGAACACAGAGTGCAGAAGACCGATGTCCCCGAGCCCCTGCGGAGGGGGGGGCTGGAACAAGGTGAGGAGAGGGGTAGTGAGCAAGGCCCAGCCCGGCCTGGCTCCACCCCGCCTCAGACATGGCACACATCGTAATGATGGCTGCGGTTCGCGGAGCGCGGACCAGTGCCAGGCCCCTGGCTAAGCCCCTCGACGTATCTGATCCCAGCAAAGCACTCGACTGTCGTCAGACCCATTTGGCAGATGAGCAGCTGGGGCACAGAGGGGCTTGGGGGCTGGGTCCAGGCAGCCCGATCTCAGCGCCTGCTCCTGGGGACCCTGGCCTCGCTGTGCCTGTCATACGCATTGTGGGGTTCACCAAGGCTTTGGTAGGAAAAATAAGACTCTGCTTCTAAAACCAGTTTGTAAACCACTGCTGTGGTCTGACTTCCCCATCTAAGGAGAAGCAAACTGAGGCTCTGGGAGCTGAAGCGACCCATCTAAGATCACACAGCTCTAAGTCCACACGTCACAAGCCCAATCCAACGAGCACGCCATTGATTCTCGTGACTTACAGCTTCACGGTGATTCGATGGGCTTTCTCGCCTCTCACTTGCCTCCCTCCCTCTCTCTCCCTCTCTCTCTCTCTCTCTCTCTCTCTCTCTCTCGTCAACAGCCAAGGTTAGCAGCTGCATACAGATTATCTTCTATCTTTCCTCAAAAACATTGGTTAAAATACTGGCACAAAGGACAAATAAATATTAGTCAAAAAAAAAATCACAGAAACCTTCCAGATCCATCCGATCCTGCACAATTAGCTATACATGTTAGAAGTTGGACGACTGGGCCATTTGTCCAGTGGGCTGTGTGTGAGCCCACTGGCTGCTTCCGCGCTGGTTCTCACGGCAGAGGTGAGGGCTAACCCCGAGCCCAGTCCTCACACTGGGCTATCCCAGGACCCACAACTGGTGCAGGAGAAAAGTCGAGTTGCCATTATTACTGCTTGGGAAGTCTCCCTCGCCTGGTTCAGTGTCCCCACCAATCAAAGAAGTGGGAGATGGTCACTAAGCCCCTCCCAGCCCTGGGATATGACGAGCTCAACACTAACTTTCTCGTGGGGACAACTGGCCTTACTGGGCTGGGGTCCCTCCCCTTGCAGTCCCTCCCAGCTCACCGTGCAGAGCCGTGGTGAGAAATGGGAGGTCAGGAGGGGTCGGCATGGAGTCCCCACCCTGTGCCAGGCTGGGGCCACGAGACCAAACCTCCTTTCCATGCGGCCCCCGGTCTGGGTCGCTCTCACTCCTGCTGGCCACGGACCGCGGAGGTCACTGAACTTTCCCGAACCTGAGCCTCCCAGGTGGGATGATCAGCTGTCCCAGTTCGCTCAGCCCTAGGGGTTCCCAGAGCGCTGGGTTTTCAGTATAAAACCAGGACGGTCCGAGTCAACCTGGATGAGCTGGTCGCCCGACGCCCGGGCAAGACAGCCGTGCGGATCATCAGTAAAGAGGAGCTCTGGGAGGGAAGGAAGTTTGGGTTTGGTTGTGATTACCCAGTTTGGGGAGCCGAGGCTGTTTATGAACTGCAAGTTCCGTGATTAAAATAGCAAAACACCAGGCCTGCGCCGGTCAGCGAGACCCGACCACAGGAACGTTTGCATTCCTGATGTTACTACACGCTGTCTCCCTGAGCCTGGACAGGCAGCAAGCCAAGGGGAAGAACCTGCTTCTCCAAGCCAAGGAGCCAACAGGAGGAGCCCCGCTCCGCTCCGTGTGTGCAACGAGAAAAGCGACTGACCCAGGGAGGGAAATTCCTGGTCCCAGAGGGGCCGATGCCCGTCACTGCTCTCTGCCAGCTTCCCAGAGGCCACGTCAGCCCCACCCATCCCGAGGGCGCCCGGTACACACAGAAGTCCCCATGCCATGACGTGGAATGATAAGGCAGAGAAGAGCTGGTACTGCCCCCCGCCTGCCCACAACGCTCAAAACACGGACCTCCCCCTGCCCCACCTTTTGAAAGAGCCTGTGTTTGAGTGAGATATATGAAAGTAAGACCATAACGTAAAGACCAGGTAATTCCCACAGTCCCCCCCTTCTTCATCATCACCATCTCCTCTTCCCTCTGGAAAAGGGGAATGATTGCTGGTAAGTGGCTTGATCTTCTCAAATTAAGTTGTCCCTCGTCAAAATATATGACCAGTGATGACTAAAGCACCACAGTCATGAGTGGCTTCCTTGCTTGGTGTATTAGAACAGACTCCGTGGAAACCCTGTAGTGACATTGCCCTCACCCAGTTATCATGACCTTGGGTGGGAGAGAAGTTACAGGTGGCACAGAGGCGTGTAACCTGAGCCCACCTAACGGTCAAGGCCTCTTAACTTGGCTGAACCTACAGGGGTGGGGCCTGAAGACCAGAAGCCACCCTATAGTGGGACTAGGAGAAAATCTGAACCATCGATCCCCAGGGAGAAACAGTATGGAAATGAGTTGCTAGGTGCCCAGAAAATATATTATAAAAAGCAAGCTGTGAGTCCATCCAATGTGAGTACTGTCCCAGCTTGAGATTGTAATGAAAATTAGGAAATACTTTGAATGGAATAATAAACTCCTATAGAGCAAACATGTGGGGTACAGCCACAGTGGAACTTAGAGGGAAATTCCTTGTCTTTAATGAGGAAAAGAGGAAGGATTGAAAAGCAATGAACTTATATCCGTCGCGAGACATTACAAAAGGAACAGCATGATAAATCCAAAGAAAGTAGAAGGAAAGAGTAAAAATCGGAACACAAATGAATGAACTAAGAAACTAAGGGAAGCAATGAAACCTAAAGTTGTTTTCTTGGAAAGAAAAACAAATAAATAAACTATTGGTGAAAATAATCTAGAAATAAAAGGACGACAGTTCCTCCCCTCCTGCAGACAAATTGCAACTCTGCCTCTTAATAGCTGTGTGTCTCTGGGTGAGTTAATCGACCTCCCTGAGCCTGCTTCTTCACCTTAAAATTGAGAACTATAATACCTGCCTCACCAGCTACTGGGAGAATTCAATGCGATACTAATGTGTGTTAAGCGTCTGACAGGGAGTAGAAACTAAATAAATCATACTAGTGATTGTCATGGTGGTGACAGTGGCTATAAATGTTCTATCGGAGCCCCAAAGCGCTTCAGGGGACAGGGCAGGGAGGACTTCCTGTCCTGGGAGGAATCAGGGAGGGGTGATTCCTGGGCTAAGCCTTGGGGGATGAGGAGAATTTAGAGCAAGAGGGAGGACGATCCAGGCTGGGAGCACAGTGAGCAGGACACAGGAGGCTCAGGCCTGAGGTCCGTCACTTCCCCATGAAATAAGAGTTCCAGGTCCTTTCCGAGGGTGGCTGTGTGAAGCAGTAGGCTGACATTTGAGGCCAATGTTGAAAATACAAATGGGTTTGGCTCATGGATTTCATGCATTATGCAGCCAGGGTAAATAATGAATGGCTTGGAATTTTTTTAACTATTTGGTTACTGATTTCTGTCTGGGATGGTGAAAACACATTGGTCATACTCAGCCTGTCTCTACAGTTAAGGGAATGATGTTCACACGAAAACCGGTACACGAATGTTCACAGCGGCTTTACTCATAACGGGCAGAAACTAGAAACAGCCAGATGTCCTTTGAAGGATGCATAGTAAACGCACTGGCATGTGCATGCCCCAGGACACCTGTCAGTAATGAAGAAACAGCACCCCGGTCCACACAGCCACCTGGGCAGATCTCCAGGGAGCTCCACCTGATGTACAAAGCCAATCCCAGAAGGTTGCAGATGGCTTAAGTCCACTGACAACATCTTGGGATGACGGAAGTACAAAGATTGAGAAGTGATGAGTTTGAACTGGTGGGAGGGAGGCGGTGAGGCTGTAAATGAATAGCTGGAGCACCCCTTGGGGTGTTGGAACTGTCCAGGTCTTGGCTGTGGTGGTAGAGCCACAAACCTACCCAGGGGACAAAGACGCATGAGCTAAATACGCACACATACACACACACACACACACACACGCACACACGCACACGCGTGCAAGTGAAACTGGGGGTGTGAATGAGATGGGTGTGTCGCATGGATGTCCACATACCGGTCTTCATGTTGTACCAGAGTTTCACGAGCTATTACCACCGAGGGAAACTGGGTAAGAGGTTCACTGGCTCTCTGTGGCTTCTTTCTTACCGCTGCATGTCGATCTGAAATCATCTCAAAACAAAAGATTTAACTTGAAAAAATACGTATGGTAGGCTGCTGAGTGAAAAGAGTAGACCACAAAACTTGATGTGTATTATAATGGTACTATTTTAAAGACCTCAAAATTCACACCCATCTACTAAAGCTACACAGTGGCCCGCCCCGCGAGCCAGCAATCCCACTCGTAAACATATTCCCAGGAGAAGTGGGTGCACGTGACCAGGAAACATGTATGAGGTTTACAGCCAGCGGTCAAGAACGATCCTCATGCCATCAATAGTGGAAGTCATCAATTGTTATGTTCGTCCAGTGGAATCCTTAACGTGGCAATAAAAACACACAAAATAGGGTTTCACACGATGCTGACGAATCTCCCCGAGTGGATGATGAGCAAAAACAGCCAGACGCAAAGCCCACGGACGGTGGGTTCTCTTACATCAAGTTCGGGAACAGCAAAACCATTCTGTATGGATGGGTCAGAACAGAGGTCGCGGAGAGAGTGGAAGGATGGCCCGGGAGGTGCCTGCAGGAGCCCCTGGGTGCTGGCCCTGTCCTACGTCCTGATCGGGTGTGCTACTTGGGTGTGCGTATTTGTAAAACTTAGTCAAACCACACACAAGCTCTGTGCACTCTGCTGTGTGCTGTAGGTCAACATACTGTTTCAAATAAGAGAAAAAGAACGTGTATGCCTAGATTAAAGAACAGAAGGCCATTTAACAGCCTGGGGGGCACCTCGAGGGGGCTCCGCCACCTCTCTCCTCCCTCTCCTCCAGCTGAAGCCTGAAGCTCCAAAGCACCCCAGAGGCCCGGGGCTGGTGGGAAGGGCTGCTCCCCTCCAGTGGGTGGGCCTCTGGGTGAGGCCTCTGCCTGAAGGAGTGGCGGGGATAGGTGGGGGCTGCAGAGTGGAGATCTGGAGCTGGATCCCCCCTCAAGCCAGACCCAAGGGCGGCCCAGCCTGCTCCCAGGTGACATGCTGCCCCCAGGAATTAGGGTTTTGGCAGCAGTGACAGGTCGGCATTAGCCACCATCATTGGGGTGCAGTGGAGGAGAAAGGGGACCTCAGAAAGAGGAAAGAAACAGAGGAAGGCGATACAAGGAGAGAGGGGAGAAGAACACTAGCCTCAGCCACACCTTGTCTGGGGAGCCCTCCTAACGGCCCCGCAGGCGGGGGGTGGGGGGCAGGGATGGCCATAGCTCTCCCGATTTGCAGATGGAGAAACCAGACACAGAGCGTCGAAGCCACTTGACTCAGGACTTAACACTATAAGCAGCGAAGCTGAATGTGAACCCAGACGGCCGGAGTCCATGCTGGTGAGCGCCATGGGGAGTGGGGAGACAGCGGATGGGGGAGGGGCCAGCGGGGTAGGCGACGGGGACGGGGAGAGGAGGCCTGGTCATCTGTCATCGTCCAGCAAGTGTTCCCGAGCGCCTCTTACCTGCCAGGCCCTGCTGGAGGCCCTGGCACGGTCAGGGCGGCCGAGCACACACACACACACACACACACACACACACACACACACACACACACACACACGCCAATGCCCACGGCTCGATGCTTGCATTAAGGTTCTGCTGTCTCATGTTGAAATTCTTAGTGATTTTTGAAGCGTCCTGACGTCATCTTTTTCAAATGACGTCTCTAGTCCTGAGCGCAATACTGAAGCAAACATCCCAAATTTCTCCCCTGCACGGGATTATGGTCTAGACTAGAGGCCGAGCCCCCAGGTCAGAAGAAAGAGGGAAGGGGCCTGACCACGCACAGGAAGTGAGCGTCCGCCCCTATCTGGGGAAAGGGCAAGGCTTGTCCTTTAAAGCAGGAGAGGCATAACTCAATTCTTCTTACAATTTCATTACTGGAAAAATCTATCGGCCCCAGGAGCATTCTGCTGACAAAATTGAACTAAAAACGAAAGGGCATTCGCTGTGTCTTCCCCAGCTCTGCGCTGAGCTGGAGTCCCATAAATCACTGACAGCGAGAACCGGATCGCAGCTCAGCGCTTCTGGCCGCGGGGGCCGGAGGAAGGTGGCACCACTGAGGGCCCCGTGGGTCCTCGCCAGGCTGGCCCTCGGCCTCCACGCCTCTTTGACCCTCTCCAGAATGGCGCGAGGGAAGGACTGGCACCCCTGTTTAGAGCGGAGAAACTGTAAGGAACGTGTCCGGGTCCCACGGGAGCAAGGGGTCGGGGCAGGATCCAGCCCGGCTTCGTCGGGCTCCAAACCCAGGTCCTGCAAACTCACCACGTTCCCTCGCTCAGTGTGTTCTGCTAAAATGCATTCAATCCCAGATGGAGACCCCACTCTTATCTTTTGTCCTTGGCGCCGGGGGCTCCTGGGTCAGGAACAGCAGCCCCCCGCCGACCGGATCTCTCTTCACACTATCTCCTTCATCCCAGCAGCAGCCCTCGGGTGATAGGACTGAGGCGGAGGACGCTGGGCCACCCGCAAACAAGCAGCGGAGGGGCGGCCGCGATGCCAGGAGTGGCCCGTGCAGACTGCGTGCTCGCTGCCTGGGGTCCGTGCTCGCTGCCTGGGGTCCGTGCTCGCTGCTGTAATGAGAGGCTCCCACGTATCTGCTCAGAGCCGAGGGTAGTCACAATGGCCTCTTTCCTTCTGAGGAGGCCTGGGCTCCACAGCTCAAAGCAGCCTGCAGCCCCGAGGTGCCAGCCTCTGCCTGGGAAATCTTAACAGCCTCTCCAGGCCTCTGGCTTTGAGCTGGTTTTGAGCACAGCCTTCTTTCTGGCCTCTGCTGTCTAATCGGCCGTTCCTCTCCTGTGCTCTCAAGGGGCCGTGGCTGGGAGGGAGCAGAGGCCCGAGTCTCCCACTCTCTCCACGGCTGGAGGTGTCTGGGAGTGACCCGATTCCTTCCAGCACGAAGTCAGGTAGCAGGGAAGGAGCAGGGAGGGGACAAAGAGAGACCCAAGCCTTAAATGACCCCCCTCACAGCTGGGGCCCGTGTCTGTCCCCATTACAGGCCCAACTAACTGTAGCCACCAAGGGTGGCAGAGCTAATCAGCTGGCCAGACACCTCCTTGGCCTCGTTCCTTCTCCCTCTCTCCCTCTCCCTCTCCCTCCTCTCCCTCTGCGTCACACACACACTCACACATACAGGAAAACAAGACCGAGGAAACAGCCCGTCCACAAGAGCTGGGCTGGGGGCTGCCAGGAAAGGGATTACTGGGTAAGCCGGCCAAGCGACCCCGCCCCGGGAGCCAGGTCGTCTGCCTCTGCTCCCGTGATAAGAAGCCGAGCCCCACGTCGTGGTGCATTCATGTTTTATGCCTCCCGCCACCTGCTTAGGCTCAGAAACGAATTCCAAGGTCCGGCTTGGGGGGAAGCGTGATGGTTGATGGGGAAACTGCGGGTGGGTCACTCTGGAAGGTGGGAAGGGTGACGTGGGGTGCTAGCAGGCACATGAGTGCCCAGCCGGGAGCCTGGGGGTTTTCTGAGCACCCCTGAGAGCTGGGACGCCTTTGGGAAAGGCAGCCCTCCACAAGGCCATCCAAGCCTAGGTCTCCCTGAGCTGGCCTTGTGGCCGGAGGAGCTAGGGTGGGCTCCGTGTCTGAGTCGGGGAGAGCTGGCCAGGCAGCCTGCAGGCCAGGCTGGCCCTGGTCTGGCTCCCGTGGGGTACTAGAATTTGGATTTCAGTCAGCGGGTGGGGCCACCTGATCTCTGTAAACTGGATGGCAGCCAAGGCCTCTGGGGACTCAGGAGCTAGGAAATCCCGGCTCATTTCCTTCTTCTCCCAGTTCGAAGCCTCCAAGACTTCTTCAGATCTCAGGGGCCACATCTTCCTGGTTGGCCTCAGCCACCAGGCTCCTGCTTCCACCCCTGAGGAATCCAGGTGTGAAACTCAGCTCTCCTTCAAGCTCAGAGAACATGACCTTCGAGGTCATTCACACAGAGTGCTCAGGATGTCGAGGGGACTCTGAAAGGCGAGTTTGCACGGGGGCCACGCCAGCAAGCTTCAAGGGGCAGCAGCCCACACCGGTCTCAGTGCCGTCTGCTGGGGGCGCCTGCCCGCCGCCCCACGGCCCCGGCCTGATGCACTGCCATCAGCCCGGCCTTCTCAGCTTCTACTCTCTCTGCCCCAAAACACAGAACCCGCCTGGAGCGGAGCGCCCTTCAGTACCGCCGCTAAGTCGGTCCCGGGCCTCGGCCCCCACGGCGTCCGAGGGCAGTGTGGGGAATAGACAGTCCCCAAATGCAGGAGTTAACCTAACAGACCTTTCCTTTTCACTGCACATCTGTAACTACCCAGACAGGGTGCTGCCACTTGAGAATTTACGAAGGGAAGCGAGTGATGAGGGCCCAGCGGGGCAGCTACTGGCTAAGGGAGGAGACAGGCCGAAGTCGGGTGCCGCTGTGGGGCTGGGAGTCCTCATCCGAGGGGCCCACGGGCGGGTGAACGTGTTGGCTCCTGGGGAAAGGCCGATCGGAGGATGGAAGAGTAAGGGGGTGATCAGGTGCAGGGCGGAGGAGGAAGAAAGGATGACTGGATGGACGAAGGGGAGAGGAGGAGAGAAGGCAGGGAGGGGGTGAATACAAAGCACGGAGTGAGCTGGGGCTGGGCGGTGGAACCTCCAGAGCCGCCCAGAGGTCAACGCCCCACAGAGCTATTTGAAGGGCAATGGGGGAGGCAGGGGGGCTGGGTGGGAACCCACTCAGAGCTCCACGGTTGCTGGTGTCCAGACTATTTTAAACCAAAAACGTGAGATTCAACAGGTATAGAAAGAAGCCTTTTGGGAGCTTTCTTACCTGAGTAAAGACAGACACTTCTGGAAATGAGGCTGCCACGAATCTCTTCCCTGGGGAAGTCCGCCTCCCCTCACCCCGCCGCACCCCCGGAAGAAGCTGAGATGTCCACCGGCATAAATACATCGTCATTGCAGCTGCCGTATTTCCCATGGGTTCCCCTAAAGGCCGGGGTCTTCCCTGAGGAATCCACCTCCTTCCCTGCAGCCTCTTCCCCCACCCCACAGTGCTGGGTCGCACACCTCCCCGCCCCCTCCAGCTACCCAGCGCACCTTCCGCACACGTCACCTGCACGTGAATACACTTTCTCTCTTCTCCTGCGCTTCTATTGTCAAATTCGCAGACTCCAAAAATGGAACTGAGGCTCTCAGAAGGAAAGGCTTTCCTGTCGCTGTTTGGTGTCCTGTTCTGACAGCTTGTCTCC
>CM053515.1:102140844-102175406 GCA_028627145.1 Eidolon dupreanum
CCCCTTCCTGGTCTAACGCAGCCCGCAGAGGCAGCCCGGCATATGCCCTTCTTTTTTTCCCATTTCTTCTCCCAACTCCGTGCCCTTCGGCTCCCCTGGGAACAGGCTGACATTCACTGTGATTAGCTCGCTTCCCCCTCTCCCCGCAGCCAAGAGCTAATTGTCCTGATTCCCTTCCAAGAACGGTCTCTCTGAATAGCCTTCGCAGGCACAATTAGGCAGGTTCAGCCTGGCTTTCACACTCTGCTTCTGAAAAAAAAAAAATCAAATCAGCCAGGAAGCGGAGCCTCTCGGAAGTTCTCCAAGAGCTGCTTTGTGCGGGGAACAAAGCTCACACGTAATTACCTGCTCAGCTGATGAGCACTGGACCCCAGGGCCCCACGGGCAGGAGAGCGCGACCTGCCAGGACCCCATCTCTCACCCGTGGGGGTGGCTGTGCGGGGGCTGTGCTATGTGGGGGGGCGGGGAGGGATGATGCCAAGACCCCCTCCCCAGTCAGGCCTGGCTGGCCATAACCGCAGGCCATCATCGGTCCCTGGCCTAGAGAGCTCCAGCCGAGAAACGCCCTGAGAGCAGCAAGTCCAATCAAGTCGTCATTGTGAGGCTGGAGTGCCAGAGCCGAGGACTAGGCCGGAGGGGGAAGCGCCAGGCCCAGGGTCACCAGCAAGTTCAGACAGGGCCCCCAAGGCGAATGCAAGTCTCCTGCAGGCACTCCTGCCCCGTGCTGACCACGGGATAGTTTAAGATGTACGTTGGCCAGAAGAGTCGGCACGTCTAGCCAACTAAGGAAAACCGTTTTTCCCCACTAAACCGGTGCACGCATCAAACTGAGGACAGGCCGAGGAAGCTGTTGTTGCCAGTACTTTTCCTGGGGACAGAGAGGGGGGTCCTTTATCTCCACGTGGAGAAACGGAGCCCCCAGAAGGAACTGGTTCAACTCACACAGCCCCTAAATAGCGGCGCTGAGACTCATCCCCTGACTCCTGGGCCAGCGCTCACCACTGATACCGGTGACACCCCAGCCCCCAAACACTGTATCTGACGAGACGGCATCCTGATGACTCAGAGCCCACGCGTTGGCATGGCAGCCCTAAGCCATTCCGCAAACCGACAGCTTCGCAGGGCCTAGCAGCTTGAGTGACCGGTCTAAGCGAGGGGACCCCAGCTGTAGTCTGGCTGCTCCCCTCCAAGGTCTGTGCACCCAGACAAGTCCCTCACTTGCTGGCACCTCTGCTCTTCACCTGTGAGACAGAGACATTGCCGCCCACCTCGCGGGGTTGGGAAAGCGCTTGGTCCAGGCCAGCACATGGCACACGTGCAGCGAAGGTCATGCCCACGAGTGCGTGTTCGGTAAACACCCCACTCTACACCTCAGACAGCCATGCTGGTTAGCAGCCAGTGAAGGCTCTGAGAAGTCCTGCAGGAAGGAGGTCTGGTGAACTGTTGATTCCTGAACCTTTTTCCTCCTGGAGCTGTGTTTTCTGGTTGCACTATTAAAATTCTGCTTTGGAAAGCGTCGCTCCGAGCCATGCCTCTCTGTGAGGTCCTCGTGGGAAGCCCTGGAGTCTGATCTCAGTATCCGCGGCACAGCCCGGCCCAGGGGCTGGTGGCCTGAACCCAGCAGGGGACCGGAGGGGGCTTCTGAGAATTAGATGCAGGAGTGGACGTTAAGCAAGCTCTACCAGCCAAGGCGAACATGACCTTGAACATAAAGATGACTGGCACAGATTTGTCGACCCTTGCCGGGGCCAGGACGATGCTGACGTCGTCACGTGTCACCCACGCGTGCTCCCAGCTGAGATCTGCTGTGGCCATTTTGCAGATGGGGAAACTGAGCCCAGAAAAAGCAAATGACCCAGGTCCTCTGTGCCTTGAGTTATCCACAAAATCAGTGTAATCATTCCCATCTCAAAGGACTGTGGCAAGGATTAAATATGGGAACATTATGCAAATGACTCGGATTAAACATGGAGACATTTATGAAAATTACCAGCACAGTGTCTGACGCAAGGCGACATGCAATGTTTTCAGAAATGTATTAGTTCATTCATTCACTTGTCACTCCTTTCATTCATTTATTCCTTCGTTAATTCATGCATGCGTTTATTTAAAATAAAAGGCCAGCTATGGTACCCGAGATTCCAGCAGTAGGCACCCCATTCGGCCAAGGCATTGCAGGTCCCCGTTAAAACACGTCACCTTCCCCCTCCCCTCCTCATGTCAAACACAGTCCCTAGTAGACACATCCCTGGGAGGTGCAGACAGTGAGATACCGGAGCGGGGTGGTCAGGCTGGACTGTGAGTGTCGAGTCATCAGAGGGAGTCCGAGACAGGGAAGGGAGGAGTGTGGGCTGAGCCCTGGGGCCCACTGGTGTTCAGAGGCTGGGAAGGGGACAGGACCTCACAGAGGAGACAGAGTGAGGGCACCAGTGATGCTCGCGGGAACCCCAGAGGCCGTGGAGGCTTCCCGTAGCACGTGCTGCCGGAAGTCATGGAAGACAGGCACTGAGGACCCGCCTTGGGACCTGGCACCACGAAGGTTGCTGGAGAAAAGCATTTTGAAGATGAAGAGGGGACAAAAGCCAGATTACAGCTGGCTGCAGAGAAAAGGGAAGCGAGGAGTAGGGCACGACCTAAGGAATCCTACTCAGCTTTCCAGGCTAAGCTCAAGGCCACCACCTCCAGGAAGTCTTCCCTATGGCCCTCTCCCTTTCACTTAAGGGAGCCACGTCACTTAAGGCTGTCCCCACCCTGTGAGCCATGCACTCCCAGAAGGCAGGGACTGTGCCTTTGTCAGCCCTGCATCCTGACATGGTAGGTGCTTTGGAATTCTTAGCTCCTCTCTTCAGATGGCAGAAGGAAATTCTGGCTTTCTAGAACTCTGTCCTCCCAAGTAATGAATCACTCCTCCCCAGACAACTGTCGTTTTTGTGTTGCCGTGAGAAGATTATTAGTGTAATGATGAGACCTAACATTGCATTAATTTGGTTGCGAATTATTTGTATTGTCACAGTCATTAAGACAGCGATTGCAATTTTGTTGTAATTTAATCTAGCTCCTTGTGCATTCTGTCAAAACTTCCAAAAACAATGTTACGCAGATCCTCGTTCCAGAACAGACTGAATACCAACTTCGTGGAATTTACAGAAATCTACAGACATCGGGCCTGAGCCACCGCAGTCCAGAGTAAGAAAACACAAAGACAGCGGAGGCGGACGGGTGAGCCTGTCACCCCCCACCTCTCACACAGGTGGCTGGATCTCCAGCCCCTGCAGCCCCCTCCAGCCCCCACAGCCCCCTCCAGACCCTGAGGGCCTCAAGGACAAAAACTGGGGTGGGGGGGTCTCCTCTCTGCCACTCAAGGCTCAGGGCGACGCCCTGCACCTAGCATAGCTGTACTCAGAAAGTGTTGGAAAGGCAGCACAGGTATCAAGGAAGGACTGACTGAGGTCCGGGCCGCACTTTTCCAGCACACGGTGGGGGACAACCTAGATAATGTGGGCGTCTCCCCAGCTCACACCGCGACTCCTGCCCCGGCCCCAGCTGCAGAGGCTGGTAAAAAGCCGGCAAAAAGCCTGGGCGACTGGAAGTCATCTGAGCTTCACGGTCTTTGTGCTTGAACTAAACGTGACCTTTTGCTTTCTAAGTTACTGGTGGCAGAAACTGCCTGGTTGTCCTCTGAGAGCCTCCTGGGGCCGCATGTCCCCTCCGTGACCCAGCTCAGAAACCACACCGCCCTGCCGGAGCCGGCATGCAGGTTAGCTCGCAGGAAGACTCACGTCGGCCACGCTCACGAGGCTGATGTACGCACCAGAAGCCAGGTGCCTCACTGAGAATGAGCGACCCAGCTGACAAAGACAGGACTACTTTGCCCCGAGTCTTCCCTTCCTCTTCCTCTGCCGGACCAGCCTCTCTCTGAGCGGGGCTACGGGGCCTGGGTGTCCTGAGGCTCCAGGCACAGTACCCTCGCCTGGCCTGGCCTTTGTGTGGCTCTCCTGTCCTGCTCCCTGCAGTGGCCTGGGCTGTCCCGGTCCCCCATGCTGCGGAGGCTCAGGCCCCGCCTCCCATCACCCGGCCAAGCCCACTGCCTGTCCTGGTTTACCTCTTCCCCTGCAGCCCCTCGCCCTCAGGCACTGGGCCGGTGACAGCTCAGACACGCTTCTCCCTCCCCTCAGCATTCTGGTCCCCGCCTCCTTCCAGAGTTCAAAACGGTCTCTCACACATCGAAGCCCCCCGAGGGTCTGTCAGGCCTGGAAGCCATTCTCCCTGTAAGGAAACTGTGCACATCTCTGTTCCGTTATAAACGAACTTAAAACTTAGCCGAAGTCTAGAAGGGCAACTTGGGGTGCCTCCAGGGCTCTTCCCATAGACCCGGGCAGACTCCGGCTAGAACCAAACCCTTGGAGAGCAGTTGTGGGTGGGGGCGCTTTGGAGTCAGATGGTCTGTCCTGGGTGACTTGGGACAAAGTGAACAACCTCTCTGGGCTGCAGATGACATAATTACATCTTCCTGGGGGGACACGGGGGGCTCACATCGCCCTGGCTCAGCATCGCTCCCTCAGCTGGGGGCGGGACTCCACGCAGGAAATCCTGTGTGATGGGGAGGACCGCAAGAGGGGCGGCCGGCGTCACCCAGGCCAGGCCCAATGGCCCACGACTCAGCTGCTACTGCTGGTCAATGAAAATCAGAGGTATTGGGGCAGAAAGGAAACATTCTGGCCCAAAATAGAAGAGAGGAAGGAGTCAGAAAAAGTGGAAGAGAAGCCCGGAACCCAACTGCAGTGTGGGCTGGGGGGCCAGAGACGTTGCCCGCCCGCACTTCACAGTGAGGAAGCCGAGGTCTGGCCGCGGGTCCTAAGCTGGGGACACAGCCAGCTCGGACTGACTCCAGCAGAGTCCTCTCCACTCCTGTTGCCTCATAGCTGACCAGCTGGCTGGATGGAGGAACTGGTACCTTCTGTCTGCAGAACAGAGTCGCACGGAGAAGAGACCCAGCTCAGGAAGTCTCACGGGGCTGGGTTGCAGTTCAACACGTGACACTCAGATACACAAAACGCTTAGTTTATTTATTTCCCTGTGATTCATCTTACCACTTTCACAAGACGCGTCCACCCTGTTGGAGAATGTAAACTTGCCAATTAAAGAAACCCCATTGGAGTGGGGCCTCGCAGCCCAAACACGGCAGAGGAGATGGCGGGTCCCTTCCAAAAACCACCTCAAAAAGAGAGAGCCACACGCAAAAAATAAGCCACAACCCGCCCTCACTCCATACGCGACAATTAACATAAGAGCGAGAACTACCAAGCTTCTAGGAGAAAACACAGAAGAGGTCCTCGTGATCTCAGAGTTGTGAAGGATTTCCTAAACAGGACACACACACACACACACACACACACACACTATAAAAGAAAAAAACCTCAATAAATTGAATTTCACCAACATTAAAAACTTTTGATTTTCAAGACACTGTGAAGAAAATGAAAAGGGAAGGCACGGACTGAAGACTATATTTACAGAGCATGTGTCTAACAAAGGACTTGTATCTTGAATGTGTAAAGGATCCTTATACCTGAATTGCACAAAGGATTTGAACTGACCATTAACCGAAGAAGAGCTACGTATGGAAAACAAGCACATGCGAAGATGCTCAAAGCCTTCGGTCATTAGTGAAATGTAAATTAAAACCACAGGGGTACACGAGACCCCCACTAGGAAAGAATGGCCACACGAAAGAAGCCAGACAAAAACCAAATCATACTCTAAGGTTCTGTTTATATAATTTTCCAGAAAATGCAAACTAACGCATAGTGTCAGAAAGCAGATCAGTGGCTGCCTGGGGATGGGGTGGCAGAGGGAGAAATGGCGAAGGGACGTGTGGAAACTCTGGTGATGGAGACGGTCATTAGCTTGACTGGTTTCATGGGTATACACATATGTCAAAACTCATTAAATAGTATACATTAAATATGCACAGCCTATGAGACGTCATTTATACCTTAATAAAGCTGGGGGTGGGGAAAAATCACCCCAACACAACAAGGAGAAAATCTCAATAAATTCCCAAAGCAGAAATAATGAAAAATATTCTCTAATCACTATGCGATCAAACTAAAAATTGATGACAAAATGGAGGGAAAAAAAGCTACCCTCCTGGGTGAGGAAAACTCCTTTAACTCACGAGTCCCAGAAGCAGCCAAAAACCAAACTGCAGACTTAAGAGAGGAGGCTTGTGAGAAATGCAAAGGGAAGGCCTTACAGAAATGACCGACTCAGCTGGTTACGGATTAACCACATCCTATAGACCTCTGAATGACCTTCTGGAAACTCCTGTCATACCTACAAGAGAAGGGATCTGTAAATAGATAGGACTGGTGGCCCAGGAATTCCTTCCCCCTTGCAGCCCCCACCCGAAACTCCCCCTCCCATCCCGAGTCAGGAGCTGCCCATAAACCCTCAGACAAAGGAATCACACGTCCCTCGCATGGACGCTGCAGAGGTATATAAGCTGTAAGAAATCTAACCAAGGGGAAATCGTGCTTTTGTGCTGTTTAAAGCCCCACGTGCTCTGCCGGCGATAAATTCTCCTTCCTCTAACAAAGCTGTCTGAGCTTCCGAATTCCTCCGTCAGGTGTCACTTTCTGTAACAGACTATGTAGAAAGTATAATGAAAATACTGCATTATCACCTCCCAGAGTTCAGCTAAGATAGTCCTCAGAGGAAAACCCATAGTCTTAAAGACTTATATTTAAATAAACAAACTAAAGAAAGGAGATCAATTATAAGGATAGAAAAAGAACAAAATCAACCCAGAAAAGTAGAGGGAAAGAATCCATATAAGTGAAGAGTAACGGATGAGGACACACAGGCCCAGGCACGCCCGCCTCCCTTCCCCAGGTCCAAGTGGGTGCAGGCCCCAGCAAGGCCACCCCCACCTTCTGGGCTCACCAGGCACCCCTCAGGGCAGCTCCCCCTCTACCCAACCCACGCTCTCAGCCCTCCCCGCCCAACCCACCCAGGGGAGGGGAGGGTGGGCACACACCTGGGGGCAGAGCCGGCAGAGGGGGATGTGGCTAGAGCTCACAGGGCTTCCAGGCCACCAGAGCACCCTTGTCACATGCTGGCTGAATGAATGGACCGCCTGGCGGAGACTGGGGAGGGAGGTGAGGGGGCAGACACGGAGACCACTCACACCCCTCCCTACCTGCTACAGCAGCGTCCCAGGCTTCACCGCACCTGAGGAGTCAGGGGAGCTGTAAGCAGGCCGGGGCCTGAGCCCCTCCCCGACCCAGTGCTCAGTCAGCCGGTGCTCGGTCACCCGGTACGAAAACCAGGAGACAGAGCTGGGAGGTGGGCCTGGGAGCCGGTCTGGACTTCAAACCCCAGCTCCGCCTCTCAGCAGCCGTGCGACCTCTCTGAGCCTCAGTGCTGTCAAATACAGGAAGTGTCCCTCCCAGAAGATGGGTGGGGATCCCCGATAACAGATGCAATGATGATGCAGCTCGGTGTGGCTACCTGGGGGTGTGGCAAGGAGGGGCTGTCATTAGTTACCATCCCCCGTCTGCTTCCCTTCGCTTCCCACAAGCCAACTGGGCACCAGGGCCACCTGCCACCCCTGGGGATTCGGTCGCGAGCCCGAGGGAGAGGCTGCAGCACCAGAGTCAGAGCCAGGGAGGCCGGCTGTGTGGACAGGGCCGCCTCGGGTCCAGTTCCAGCTTGTGTGAGACTCTTGTAATTCCAACACAGAATGCCTGCCTGTCGGCTCAATGGGCTCTGTCCCAAAGACGAAATTTCTATTTTGATTCCATGCGACATTTAATGAAATGACTTTCAGTCCCCACGCAGCAGCGGCCTGAGTTATGAAACCACAGCCTCTGGATTCCCCGCCCCCAACACGACTGATGACAACAGCCCCTCCTGTTGCTTCGGGAGCCGCCCATGTCTCTGAGGAGAATATGCTGAGCCTCAGGATTCGAGGGGACACACACAGCCCTGGGGGCCGATGCCTGCTGCGGGGCGCGGCTCCCCGTGCCCTGGGCACTAAGAGCAGCCTCTGCCTCCGTCTCCCTGTCTCCGATCCAGCGCTCTTCTAACTGCAGATCAGAAACGTTCGGGGCGACTGCAAGTCAACGGAGACGGCTGCAAACAGCATTTCTAGAAAAATGAATGAAACGGAACAGACTAGAAAACGGACCGGAATGGCAACAGTGACGGCTGCATCATGACACTCTGGCTGTGAGGGTGAACACCGGGTCTCTGCAGAACGAACGACAGACTGACGGAACGCAGCTCCCGCCCACTGCCCCAGACCCTCGGACATGCCCATCTGATCACGTCACCCCCCGCTCAAACTCGGCGAGGGTTTGGGGACGGAGTTCCGCTCCCGCGGCATGGCCGCCATCCATCCCGGTCCCCCACTAGAGAGCAGCGTGACACAGGCCCAGAGAGTCCCCTTGTGCTCAGTCTACCGGGGGCGTGACTAAGCGAGCAGTGTGCAAGGTCGCTGGGGCCGCTGCCTACGGGGTCCCACTCCGCCCGCCGACCTCTGAGCTAAGATGACTTCCCCGGGTTCTGTAGCAGCACAGATACGGCTATTTCTGGAAGCCTTTGCTCAGAAGGAAGCAGGAGCCCTACAATTCCTCAACAACTTGGCTATTAAAAATAGGAATTCCACCTACACACCAAAACAGCTTGTTAGGCTCACCGAGGGCCAGAACCATAAAGCCCTTCACATGTTTAGGGACGAGGAAGCCGCTGGGCTCGAGAGCTGAAAGCGTGAGAAGGTGGCCACGGGCTGTGGCTGGAGCCACAGCCCCAAGTCCCCAGAAGTCTCTAGAACCGGGGGAATGCCAAACGGTGCTCTGCCCACGGCTTCGTAAGCTCATTCCCTACACCACATTAGGTGAACATCTGGCCAAGCACAGGTTCCAAAGAAAACGGGGAAAAAAATAAATCATGCATTAGCAAGTGGCTGTGAGACTTTGTCCCGGACCTTGGCAGAAGGCAGAGATGCCGTGGGAGCCGGCTGCTCTCTGTCCTCTCTGAGCCTATGGGAGGGAGCCTGGCCCAGAGCTTGGGGACGCTTGGGGACACTTGGGATTGCTCGTGGAAGAGCCGGCATGCCTCGGGATTTCACCTCCGGTACAGGTCCCAGCCCCCAGGGGCCTGCCGCTCGTGGTTAGGGGACAGTCTGCAGGCCCCGGGAGTGAGCAGCGGTGGCAGGATGAACATAACATTCAGTCTAGCACCTGCGGCCACTCGCAGGATAGCCAGGACGGGACGGGAAGAGGAGCAGGGGGGAAAGCGGGGTGAGGAAGTGAACCCCATTTACCGAGCACTCCTCAGCGGCCAGCGCCCACCTGCTCATTCATTCACTGGCTCACTCACTCATTCACTAAGCATTTATTGAGAGAACCCGGAGTGCCGTGCCTGTGCCCGATGCTGGCTGAAGACACGTGGGGACAGCAGACCCCATACCTGACCTCAGGGGGCTCACAGCGGCGGGGGTGGGGGGGCGGCTTGTCAGAAAAGTGACAGACAAGTCTGATTCCGTACGATGATCCCTTGGAGCAGGCATTGCAGGAGGCCATGGGAGCAAAAGAGCCCCCTAATCCAGCTTCGGTGGGTCTGGGGAGGCGCCTAGGAAACGTGACCTCGGGGCTGAGACCTGAAAGAGCAGATGAGAGACGGGGTAACCCCGGTGAGACCACCATGGTGTCCACCGGGATGGGACTGCCTTGGAGTCCGGTCTGGGAGCCGTCAGCGAGATCGACGATGGGCCGAGGGAAAGGGTCGCCCCCTCCTGGCCACATGTGGAATAGCAAGTCCCCCGCCCCACTCCGGGATTTCTGACGGAGCACCAAGAGTTGGGGACGCCATTCACGGAGTAGGGAAAGAGCAGACCACAAGCATACTTAGGGTGCAGTTAGGGACACCATGAGACACCCAGGCGGAGATGTCCCATTGAACGTTAGGTCTGGAACTCAGAACCCACGCTGAGGAGAGAGTTGTGATTCCACACACCGGTGTGAACAGGCTCCAGGAAAAAAACCCTGCAGGAGTAGAGAGAGGAGGGTGGGTGTGCAAAGGGGATGGCAAGGGAACCATCGGACCGGAGGGAAAACGAGGCCGGTGCGGGTCATGGAAACAAGTGGACTCGGGGAGAGCTGAAGCGGGGTCACTGGCCACAAGGGGACAGCGCAGAGGACGCAAAGGTTCCGAGTGACGTGGAACCGGCTGCCCGGCTCACATGCCAGTTCCTCTCCTTACTGGCCATGTGACCTTGGGCCAGGCACTCACCGGCTCTGTGCCTCCAGTCCCTTCCCCGTAAAGGACTACTGTGACGAGTGAGTCGGCATGAGTCGGCATATGAAAAGTGCTTAGAACCAGGAACCGTGAGAAGAAAAGCGAAGGTCCGCCTCCTGGGGACACAGGGTCAGTGTGAGGTCAGGGAGGAAGCCAGACAGCTGGAACTGAGGTGTGAGGGGACTGAGAAGGTGGCAGTAACCACAGACTCCTCCTCCAAGAGGGCAGGCTGGGCGGAGCAGGAGAGAGGGGGCCCGGACTCATCAACCGACTCATCAACGGCTCAGATGTCAGATGTCGCCTTTCAAGAACACAACCCGAGAAGGACAAAAAAAGAAACTCGGAGTTGGGGTCAGGAAAACCTCCGAGGGGCCCAACGCCTGCGCCCCGCACCGCTGCCTGGTGTTCTGACAGTGCCAGCTGACAGGTGAGGACGCTTGACCCCACTCCGGGCTTCTCCCTCCATCGACTCCCCAACCCGCCCTCTCCCAGGAGAATGGACTCTCAGACCCAAACCAACGGGGGTCCATGGTGTGGGGGAGGGGTGTGATTACTGCCTAGGCTCCCTGGGGCCACTCACGGAAGGAAGACCTGAGTGGGCCACCCAGCTGGGAAGCGCTGGGTGGAGACGGAGATGCGACAGCCACCAGCACCCCCCATCCCTGCGCTCCTGGCTCAGGTCTGCGGTGGGCCTGAGAACCGGCATTTCTAGCAAATACCCGGTGATGTCAATGCTTCTGGTGCTGGTCCACTACCCTTTGGGGGATCTGTTCAGCCGCTGCCAAGCCCCCCACCAGGGGGACTTTGGAGCCCCCCACCAGCAGCAGAGAGCCGCTCCCTGGCCCTTTCTGGACCCCTGGGGAGCAAGGGTGCTGCTGGAAACACTTTCCCCTGCTAACCATGCAGTCTGTCCCCCGCTTCCTCCTCCAGCTCCCCTCTGCTCAGCCCCCCTTGACTAACAGAGTGAGAGAGCACGTGCCCCTCCCGTCCCCTCGTCCCCGCCTGCATTTCCTCCAGCGCGGTCCCCGCCCAAGTCACTGTGCATGGGTTAGGGAGCCGGCGTTCCCTGTCACAGCCTCCATGGGGGCCTGGCCTTCGTCCGCTCTGCGCTTCTCGTCCCGCACCTGAGCAGAGAGGAAGCAGAGCAGGGCTCTTGGTAAACACACGCGAGTCAGCGTGAGACTCAGCGGCCTCCCAGCCCCGCGCCTCACCCCGCCTCACCCCTCCTCCTGACCGCTGTGTGTGTCTCGCCCTGTGCTCACTACCTCTGGTCCTAAAACAGCATCCCCACCCCTTCTCTCCCCAACAAGAACAGACACAGTTCTTCCCCCGCCTCCTCCCTCCCTGGCACTAATCACCCTCTTCCTGTGACCTCGGAGCAGGTGACCGTTTACTGCACACTCTCAGTACCAGGCGCCCTCCTCTCGGTCAGGTGGAAGTATTCACCCGCTGTCCGCGACGTGCCGGGGCCTCCGTGGGCAGTGACTAGGGATGAGAAAGGAGATGGGTCCTGCCCATGAGCGTTGACAGTCTCCCCATAGAGGCCACAGTCATACACGGGACCTCATCCTAGCACAGCCCAAGGCAGGAGTCACTGAGTGTGGCTTGGTGGCACTAACTCTCTGAAGTTCCAAGGGTGACATGTTGGGGATAGGGGACCGAGGGCCCGACACCCCAGGTGAAGTGTGACCCTGCCACCTGCAGACGTGACCCCGCGGAGCCCCTGGCAGAGCCGGTACGCAGTGAAGGGACTTGGTGGCATCCATTAGGCACCAAGGCCCAAGAGTCTCTGACCTGCAAAGGGCTTTGGCACCGCCCCAGGCCAAGCATCACTGCAGGAAGTGACTGGTGCAGGAAGTGACTGGTTCAGGAAGTGGCTGGTTCCGTTCAGGGAGATCCTGAGCCTTGCAGACAATCCCCAGAGGCAACTGCAGAGGAGAGGGAGCCAAATCCCCCGCTCCCCGCCCAAACTCCCCACCTGCCCGGCCTCCAGGGGCAGGGACCGCGTTCCCTCTGCCTCAAACGCTTCCGGGGGCCACCTGCCTGCACACATGCTGCCCTCAGCTGCTGTAACTGCTCTCCGGTGTCTGTGACAGGGACACCAAACACGGAACAACAGAATGGAAAAAAAAAACTGCTCAGTCTCGCCACCCTGAGACGCGGCTCTCGTCTCTCCTGACACCTTCTGTGAGCACCTGCTGTCACGTCGCCAGGACCGCGGCACACGACATCTGCCGTTCTGCCGTCCCGTGCACCGTTCTTCCACCGGCAGCTGTCCTCGCTGTGACGTGAACTTCCTGCGGATCGCTTACAATGACCGGTGAGTAGTCCGGGTGGGGAGCCCCACGATCTACTTGGCCACTTCCCTTCTGCGTGACATGTAGCATCTCCAGCTCCAGCCCGGACTGGAGATGGACGGCTGAGCCCCTGCAAAAGACCCCAGAACGGATGGGATGAGTCAGCCATTCAACAAGCCCTCACCCAGAACCTGCCACCTGCAGAGGCCACAGAGAAAGCTAGTCACAGGGCCCTCGCACCCACTCCACACACGGGCCCAACCGCGAGCCCCACTGACAGCCAGCGACCACCCACACCACCCCGTCCCTCCCCCTCTGGCTCCAAGACCCTCTGTGGCTCCCCGTGACTGCCAGATCAAGAACCTCCGTCCCACGGTGCTGCAGGCCCTGCCCGCCTTCTCATCACAGCTCCTCTCCCACCGGCGACCAGTGCACGAAGCTGCCATCACCCGCATAGACACAGGGTGCCCTCTACTGCCTCAGGGCTTTGCAAACCCATGTCGCCCCTCCTTCCCCCATATCTGGCCAACCCTTACTCACGTTCCAAGGTGCCAGCCAGCATCCCTGGTCTGTGAAACCCTTGCTGACTCCCCAGGGCCTGCTGTCCTCCTCAGTGACCCTCATGGTGACAGGCTGGCCTCTGTCTCAGCACTGAGCACCCTGCTCCATGGTGTGCTGGTAAATGTTTAACAACCAGCTCTTCAAGGCGGGGAGGGGACCCTGAATTGTAGCATTTACCAATCTCCACAGTATAAACACTCCCACCAAAGCTGATTCTGAGCTACCAATGAGACGCCATGGAATTAGAGAGAGATTCTCAATAACACATGTTATGCAGTTATTTCTGCCAGAGACAGAACAGGTATAAACAGCTTCAGGAGCACAGGTAATAGTAACATGTAGTAAAGAAGATTTTTGAGTATTTATTATATTTGTCTTTAATGTTAACTTATTTAACTGTAAGCTTATGCAATTTAACTTTTAATAATGGCTATAATTAGCAATCAGCTCAGTGAGATGGATTAAATTGAATCCTCCTAAAATGCATATGCTTAAGTCCCAACCCCCGCTACCTTAGAATGCAACTGATTTTGGAGAAGGTCTTTAAAGAGATGATGAAAGTTAAATATGGGCGAGCCTTAATCCAATCTGGCTGGTGTCCTTACATGAGATTAGGACACAGACTAGGACACAGACACACAGAGGGACGACCTGGTGAGGACAGAGAAGACGGCCATCCACAGGCCAAGGAGAGAGGCCTCAGGAGGAACCAGCCCTGCCAACACCTTGGCCTTGGACTTCCAGCCTCCAGAGCTGTGAGAAAATAGACTCCTGTGGTTTAAGCCCCACAGCCTGGGGTAGTTCGTCATGGCGGCCCCAGCAAGCGAACACAGTCACTAGGCGGGCACTGCTGGCCCCAGACCGCCGTGCTGGACCACCTACTACTTTCCCACCTCCTGACTTGACCATGGACTCTTCAAGGCCGGGTTGTGCTTCACTTGCAGGCCCTCAAACGCTGTTCGGAAAGGTCCACGCAAAAATGATCGTAGCCACAGGTAGAACGTGGCCTCTGTGCCACAATTCACCTCTGCCGATGCCACACCGAAGCAACCACAGACACAGAAAAGCGATGTGGCCGTGTCCTCATGAAACTACCTACAGACACTACAAAGGTAAGACAGGACAGGCCCAAAATGGAGTCGCTCATGGTCCCGCCGAGGCTTAACCCCTAGCTGACTTGCAGTTTCAGCCTCTCCCAGGGAGGGATTTTGAATCAACCAGGATGGAATTTCTTGGTGAGCACCAGTGACTAAGCCCCTGATAGGATCCTCTACCTTCCCCTGAGGGTAGGTGTCCATCCCAGAAATAATCCACTCTTTTAACTTCCTTGTCCCACCCTCTTTCTGCCTGTAAAAACCCTGGGTTTTGTACAGCTCCTAGGAGATTCTACTTGCTAGATGGGATGCTGCCCCAATAATGAATGGCTGAATAAAGCCAATTAGGCTTTATTCAAATTTACTCAGTGGAGTTTTTTTTTTTTAACAGCACCGAAATGTGGGTTTCATCTGACGTCCACACGTCACAAAATATTATGATTCTTCTGCTATATTTTAAAACATTCTTAGGTTG
Organism: Eidolon dupreanum; assembly: GCA_028627145.1. Lineage (NCBI taxonomy): Eukaryota > Metazoa > Chordata > Mammalia > Chiroptera > Pteropodidae > Eidolon > Eidolon dupreanum. Next base: position 102,155,574 of record CM053515.1, read on the forward strand.
GAGTCTGTAGAACCGGCTATGGACCGGATCTGACCCCAGGCCTTCCTTCTGCCCCGCCCCCAATTCAGAGGGCGGGCTGGGTTAATGTTTGAGGATCAGGAGTGAAGGAATGACAGGTCTACTGATCTACCGGCCACCTCACAAGTTGTCAGTAGGTAAAGTTCCCCTCTAGGCAATGTCTCGAATCCTTTTTAACGCAAAATGTTTTTCTAATATGCCAAGGGGGAAAAAAAGCTTTCTGAAACATTAATCAAATCTCTCTGTGAGGCAAAACCATCCCCTTTGCTGCCTCTAACATTCTACATAATATTTTAGACATAAAATCCAGTGCCTTTTCCATTAGTAACTTCTATTTGTCTCAAAACAGTGCCAAATCAAATCTATGGAGACAGAATTACGTTCAGTGGTTGCTAGGAGTGGGGTAGAAATCCTAGGTGGTTCTTTCTTGAATAACATATTATCTTCCTAGCTATAAATTCTAGATTTTTATACCTATTTTTCTGTCACATGCTGTCATTTATGACAGCCCCACCCACAGGGATTACATGAAGTGGGTTGGGGTTAGGAATCTTCTATGAGTTCTCAGACCACAGATCTGTGAGGTGCAGGCCTAGGGTTTTGATTCTGAGTCCAGAAAGAGGGACCCTTCCCCTCCCCAGGATGGTACGATTTTCCCTTGGCTCTCATTTCACTGGGGCAGGGAAGGGAGTCTGGCTTTAGGCAGAGGTTCTGGTTCCAACTCTTCCTCCAGAGCAGGTCAACCCGTCCCTCAAAATCCAAAGAGGTTTGGGGACCCCACCATCTGATTCATAAGGGACTAATTAATAACCACCCCAGGACCACTTCGAGCTCAGGCTTCCATGGTCACTGTTTCCTCCACTATCTGGAAATTTTTTTTGAGAAGTCATTACCTATTTAACTCTTTATCACTGGCAGGTGTTTGAAGCAGGAGGGTTTTTTCAGAGTCCCTTAATCCGTCATGTAGGAGCCAGTGTAATTTTTATAGCCCAGCCAAGGTGACCAGTTACTGACCCTTATACACAGCAATGGATGCAACCATTTGCATAAAACATCCTGATGTGAACAAGTCTCTTCCCGGAAGTGACAAGGAGACACCGCTGACCATGTTTTCTTCAGTGCCCAAGGTACTAGGGTGGCACCCTCTACAGAGGGGTGGGACATGGGGTGCAATCCTACCAGTCTTCTCTGATCTGACCTGGCCAAGCCATGCCATCCTGTTGCCTCAAAGCCACATTGCTGCTCGCCGAGGGCTGGGCATACAGAGCATCAGTGGGCTCTTCAGACCAGCACTGGCAGGGCTACTGAAACCTCAGTGACATAGAAATGACTCCTTGGCCAGAGGACGGTTCTCAAGGTCAGCTTTGGGCAGCCAGGCTTGGCCACACCAAGCAAGCAGAAGCCATGATGATATGCAATGAAAAGTGCCTCATAAGTGGCCGGGCTCAAGTGTGTGGGTGAATATAAGGCATGCCAGGAGTTGAAAATCACTGGTTTGAACTATGTACAAGGAGTCCATCTCATCTGGATCTCGAATTATGAGATGCTGAGGTGAGGCCCATAAGTCTCTGCATCTGTCAAATGCCTGAAACGCAGATGCACTGGCCCGACCACAGCAACCCGGATGCAGGGCCTGAGGGAAGCATGGAAGTGTGTTCTAGAAAGAGCATGGGTAGCTGGCACAGGTGGACAGCAAGTGGGAACGCAGCTGTGAACTGCCCACGGGAGACTGCTCTAATAGTTGATGACCCCAAGAGCAAGGCCACCCTGAAGAACCCCAAAGGTGTCTCCGACCTGACATTATGCAGCAAGCGACATTCACTGAGCACCTCTGAGGTGCAAATGGCTCTCCGTGGTTCCTACGGGAACAGGACACACTCTTACCCAAGACAGTATCCACCTCGAAACACTCAGCTCAAATCCATTCCTTATCTGGCAGCCACTCACCAAGGGCCTGAATCTCAGAGGCCGCACGCTAAGACAGGGAGATGGGCAAAGCCTGCACCTTCTGGGCCAGGCAGGAATCCCACTGGGAACGGGCGGGGACATGCGCAGCACCACTGGGAAGGCCAGGCCCCGGCCCCCCTCCACCACAGGGACCGATGCCGCCCTCGCCGGGCCACTTCTCATCACGCCCATCCACTGAGACAGCTTTATTTTCATCATTCAACACGTGTGCAGTATCCAATTTAAAAGACTTAAAAATGCTTCAGACTCAAATCTGTTCCCCTTTAAAACAGACTAGGAACCTGAGTCCCAGTGGCAAGAAGTGAATTCTTACATGACACAGCTACCGGGAGGTAGAACCTCAACACCTGCTTCTGACCTCCACTGTACCTGAACGGCGCAAGGCAAAGCGTTTATTCATTTTTGCGTTGTACAAATGTCTGCAGTAGCTTCAGTTAACAATAACTTAGAAGGAAGAAAAAGATCGCATGTTACAGAAATTTTTAAATGGACTATTTGACTATTTATACAATAAGTGATGAAGAAAGCCGACAATAGAACGGGCCAGTGGTCAGCCGACACACTACATGCTTTAACAAATATGGACAAAGGATTGCTGTGTATTAGTTTATACATGCTTCTGAAATATATGAATGGAACATGTAGCTCAAGTAACATCACTTCTCCACCAGGGGACGTTCAGAGTTAGGTAAACCCTAGAAGTAATTACACTGAACGACGTAAACTCAGTTACGAATTGCAAGGCAAGATGAGTAATTATTTCAAAGTATAAACTACTTGACATAATCTAAAAGAACAAACAGATCAAAAAATTTTTCTAATTTAAAACAGCTAGTAACATAAATGTATTAAAACAATAGTACCTATTTACACACAGAATAAACAATTTTTGGAGAGCCAATTCCAGTCCTGGTTTTACCACTTAATAGCCCCAGCTATGATGAGCCTTCAAGGATCTTTCATACCAAGTTGCAGTTGGGGAAAATACTGTTTGAGAAATGAAATGATACTGACCCTCACACACCCATGGTACCAGCAGTCAGCCCAGATCACAGTTCAACTCCTAATGATTTAAGTCAGAAGCTCCTGCCCTTTATCTCTTATCCCAGGACTCCACCTGGGCTGACACGACCCATTTTCTACGTAACACAACTGGCTAATACTTAGGTATGCACGGGATTGAATTTAAAGTTGATGAAAAGAGACTCCAATTCTTTAAAGAGAAGAAAGAAGAGAAATAACATGCTTAGATTACATAGATCTAACTTATTTTGGTCACCCGGTAAATTTTAAGTTGGCTCCCATCGGTGGTCGAAAGAATACTCTGTAGTTGGTACAGAAACCAAACCAGTTAGGTTAAACCAGGACTTGATGTCAACAATATAAACGATGGTTATTTGTGTGTAAAGTGCCACTTTTTTTCTAAACTTTAAAACCTGCTTTGTAGCAGCGAGGCTGGAATCTTCCAGTAGCCTTGGAGTGGTGACTGAATGCTTAACCCTGCTCGTTAGACTCGCCCGAGTCTGCACACTGAGGTCAGGACCTGTTAAGAGCACGGTGAAGTCACATACAGCCAGCCTGCTTGCAAAAGCCAAACGCGGACAAAATCTTTCATCAGAATAGCTTTTGTCTAAACTTTCATTCTAGGTGACACCACTAGCATAACTAATAGGACTAATATCGAGGTAGCTACAGTTTGAAAGATGTCATTAATGAATATTACGAACAAATTCATGTTGTACCTGCTCAATATAGTTCAAATGGGTTTTCCTTTTGCTGAGAAGGGGAAAAATGTAAGGAAAGTGCACACCTTCGGTTCATTTAGAAGTCGGCATCCAAGGTAAAAGAATTCTCTGTTGGACCTGACATCACTCCCATCTTCTGATACTCGCCCACTCTTTTCTCAAAGAAGTTAGTTTTCCCTTCCAGTGAAATGTTCTCCATGAAGTCAAATGGATTTTCTACTCTGAAGACCTGAAAAGGGTCCACAGCAAAACATAAATACAAGACACCAGTTTTTAAAAGAACCAGAGAGCTAAGAACAATACTTTACCTTGCTAAAACCCAGCTCCAGCATAAGTCTGTCTGCCACGAATTCAATGTACTGCTTCATTAAAGTGCAGTTCATCCCAATGAGCTTCACTGGCAAAGCCTCCGTGAGGAACTCCTGGGGACCAGACATAGCTGCTCAGTAAAACAGAAGCACAAAAGACGCCTTCCCCCGGCAAGCACGACACGTCACCCACCTGTTCAATCCTAACGGCGTTGATAATTATTTCTTTGACTCTCTGCTCCGAAGGTTTGTGTAGCAGGTGTCGGAACATCAAGCAGGCAAAGTCGCAGTGTAAACCCTGGAGAAAAGGCTTAAGGTCAGTCACTATAAAGCCAGAAGACTTCTTGTCACCAGCGTAGAATAGGAAATGGCTTGATTTTTATCTGCACTTCTGTCCATCCTGCTCGGCCATGCTAAAAGTGTTTAGACTGTTGAAAGGAAGACCAGTTTAACCGCTGCCTACTCTGCTTATGCTGCCTACTCTGCTTACGTCACAGAGACGAGCTCAGCCACACCCAAGGCTCTAAGCTGCCACCTAGATGCAGATGGGCGGGCCAGGTCCGGTCCTCGCTCCTCTGTGATGTGGCAAAAGGAGGAAGCGGAACTGTCACCTCAAGCATCCTTTCCTTCTATAGCCATGAGCTCTAATTTTGCCGCTATGCCTAGCAGGAAAGAAAACTCTTGAGTAAGCAACATTTTAGATTTACAGCCTAACACGCGGGAAATCAGTAATGTGATTTCCAGTGAATCAAGTCTGCAAGTCTTGGTGAATTAAACCTCAAGTAATGCTGATGTGACCTAACCTAGAAACCTGGGCACCTTCCCCTGCCGTTTGCAGTTTAATCCAAGGGCAAAGACACAAGCTGGACCAGAATGGATTCTCATTTTAACAAGATGCCCATCAACTAACTTTGAAGTACAGAACTGATGATACAAAATACCAGGAAAAATAATAACACATCCCTTTAAAAATCACATCATCCATAGAGAAATACCTATGTATAAATGTAGTGTAATATACTGAGAATATGAGTCAAATGATTTTGGTAGGTTATTTAAAATATTTCATTCCCCACCAAGTATGTATATGGTTGAATTCACACGTGAAATGTGGATATAAGGCAATGTGGATATGTTGAGTCCCCTTCAGTGAACACGAGAGTGTGCCTAAGAGTTGGTGTCTGTGGTGCAGATTAGCCTATTACTTGAGCTAGACTCACCTCATCTCTGCTAATAAGTTCATTGGAAAAGGTGAGGCCGGGCATCAGTCCCCGTTTCTTGAGCCAGAATATCGATGCAAAAGAACCAGAAAAGAAGATTCCTTCCACGGCAGCAAAAGCGACAACACGTTCTCCTATTGAAAGAGTTAGCACCAAAATATTTCTAGTGAGTAACTGTTAGTTTTCATAGGAAGGGCCACCAGGCCAATAACGTCACTTAGAAAATGAAGCTCAGGTGTGAGGAGGGCCACAAGTAGCCTCACCATAGGTAGCCTCTTTGTCCCCAATCCAACGCAAGGCCCAGTCTGCCTTCTTCTTTACACAAGGCATCGTCTCGATGGCATTGAAGAGAAATTCCCTGATGGGCAAACAGAGCGTCAGTAATGCTGGCAAAGACCTTCACAAGTTTCTAGAATCAGTGAGCTGGGACCAAAGCCAAACTGGGGCTTGAACTGAAATGTTTTACTGGTTTGCTTTCTCCTTCACTGTTCCTTTTAAATCTCAACATTTATTTGGTTTACATTAATAAAAATTTAGGTATTTGTTAGTTCATATTGAGCCCCAGGATCTAACACTAAAACTTAGTCCATTACACCAAGAGCATTTATTGGCTTAATTATTTCAACCTTACCCTGTCCCAGCTTATACTGTAGATCAAGATCTACGAGTGAAAACTGTCAGTTCTAGGTTTTAGTTCATCATACAGAGCCTCAGTATGTTTTCAAAAAAGAAGGCATTAGATTGGATGACCAGTAGTACACTTCCACTTCTAAAAATGCAGTAACCTCATCATAACTCTAAGTGATTGGCTAATAATAAAGTGAATTTAGGCTTCTTCCTCAAAATGGACATGACAATGGGTGCTTAGTCATTCGAGTCATTTTTCTACCCGTCTGAATTCAGAACCTCAAATAAACGATTAGTGAGTCCTAAAACTGTTGGCATACCACCCAAATACTCACCTTTCCTTGGAATCTTTAATGTAAGTGTCAATGAGGAGACTATACATTTCAGAATGTATGTTTTCCATGGCAATTTGGAAGCCGTAGAAACAGCGGGCTTCTGTGATCTGAACTTCTTGGCTAAACCGCTCCACCTAGTGTCAAATGCATCAAAGTTCAGCTTGAGGAAAAACTACCCGCAGCAAATTGGCCAATGAACAGTGGTTGCATCACACTCCCTTTTCATTTTAAGGTTTGTTTCTCTGCATAATTCATTATTCTGTGATAAAGCTGGACATTTTATGTCATATGCTCAGTTTACAGGTCGGGAAATAGGTCACCCTAATTTTATAGGTTTTTGAGAACACTTGGTTATTGACTCACTCTGTCCTGATTCATTGAGAAGGATCCACTCACAATAAGCCATAAATGAAACCAAATGATTAAAACAGCAAAGGCACAAAAAGAAGAACAAATGTGCTATCCTGAGGAGTCAACCTATTTATTACCACTTAACACTGTCTTCGAGCCTCTCCAGTCGGAGAAAAATGGCATAAGGAAGAAATAACAGCAAAATATATTATAAATCAGGAAATCCCACATAAATACTAGCTTATGGATATGTTCGGACTGGGAAAACATCAAAGACAAGGAAAGAGAGAATTAGTTCTCCCTCAAATCTCGCAGTGAGAAAACAGACTTTTTGGGGGGACAACTCACCAAGTTTTCATTTACTATGCCATCACTTGCTGCAAAGAAAGCCAGAACGTGGGATATAAAATGTCTCTCTTCAGACTTCAGGGTTTCCCAGTGCTGGAGGTCCTTGGAAAGATCCACCTGAAGTTTAGAAGTTCACAAGGGATTCAAGCACACAGGACCTCACATACGAATCATTCTTAAGCTTTATGTCTACTGGCACTGCTGGACCCGCATACCCCTCAGAGTTCCCTTGGCCCCTGCGACCATCCAACAGCCTCAGTGGGCAGCCCGCCCGAAGAGGAACAAGGAGAGAAAAGTGTATTTCAGACAAGTTATGACTGCTTCTGCCGGGGTCTTCTGGAGTCAGGGGCAACGCCTCAACTTTCGGGCTCCTAGTTCAGGGATCTGATTTACCTCCTCGGCTGTCCAAAAGGAAGCCTCAGCTTTCTTATACATCTGCCAAATATCATGGTATTCGATAGGAAAGATGACGAAGCGGCGGGGGTTTTCTCTCAGCAGTGGTTCGTCCTGCACGCTGAGGGCAGGTACCTTAGTTTTCTGAGGTGGTGGGGGGAAGAAAGTAATGAAAACGTTAAGCATCCTGCGAACCACATGAAATTGCCGTTTCCCAGGCCGGACTCGCTTGGCCGTCGGCAATTTCATGCGGTTCGTTGTCGATGCGTCGGCTGTATCCACATATTTTCCGTGAAATTCAGGAGCGAGGCAAGGGAGGGTGGACCGAAAGCAAAAGCGTTCTTGGGCGGGAAAGGAGCAGGAGCTGAACCGGGAAGCTGTCAGTCTGAAAAGGACAATGGGGCTTTGGCGCCAACCTGTGCAGGCCGGGCGCCCCCTATCTGCAGGGCCGGCGCCGGGCGCTCGCGGCCCCGACTGACCGACCTCCCTCGGCTCCGGCGCCGCTGACTCACCGGCGGGGCGGGTTCCTGGAAGATCCTCCGGGCGGCCTTGCTCGCCAGCACGCGGGCGCCGCTCAGGGCGGGGGGCTGCGGGGAGACGCGCGGTGAGGGGCATGCCCAGGGCGCGCGGGCGCCCGCCGCCCGGCCCCGCGGCCCCGCCAGCTCACCGTGTTCTCCTTGTCCGCCAGGCTGAGCCCCTTGAGCGGCGACAGCTGCAGCTGCGGCTGCGGCTGCGGCGGGGCGCCGATGGTGGCGAGCGGGACGCGGACGCAGTGCATGGCTGAGGCGGCGGCGTGGAGGTCACACAGGTGAGGCAGCGCTCGGGACCAGAGAGTTCCCGCGAATTCTCGCTCGGCTTTTTAACAAGACCCTCTGGACTGACGGGCTTGCCCATTGGATGTGCCGCATCGCCCCACCTCCACCGACTCGTTTCTCGGGCGGAGATTGAAGGTTTTGCAAATAGGTTGGTGAAAATGTCTGCAAAAACGCCCCTAGCTCGAAGGAACGCCTTGTTTCGACCGTTTAGATACGTGTCACTGGGGGTGGGGATGCAAAGTCTCTGAGACAGGGAGTGGTGTGGGGTGGTTGGTGTCAGCCGGGCAGCCTGTCTGTGAGGGCTGCAGGCTACTGAGTCCCTCTGTGCAGTTGCTGTCACTTGCACACGCCAGATGACTTAAAGATGGGACTTGTAACCGTACCTAACCTGTGGGATTATTAATGAGAGGATTAATTGAGATAATTTGTGTAAAACGCTCAGTCCTTTGTAAGGCTTCCAGTTAACTAAAGGACAGGGAGGTCCTCTGGTTCAGTTTCCACTGAAATTGTGACTGCTGTCAGGCCGCTCTCCCCTCTGTCAACATGGTTCGAAGAACGACAAACTGAGCGAAAGTTCCTGAGAGAAAGTTCAGGGAATGATCGAAGACCCGGGGGTTCACTTACTGCTCATCGGGCATCCATGAGCCTGAAGAGGAGGCTGACAATGTCCACTGGGGTGAGGGGTGGACACGCGGCCTGGTTTCCATTGCACTTTCTACTTGCTTTTTTGGATTTGTCAAAGACGTGTGCCTTGCAAGTGCCAAAATGCTAGACATGAATGAACTGCTCCTGCTATGCTCTGTGGGTCTAGGAACCATAAAGTGTAACCTTGTGAGCTAACGAGAGATGATGACTCCGTCTTTAGTTTAATGTCCCATCCCCGGCCACCTAAATAACACATGTGCCCTGTAGAAACCTTGAAAAGACGAGCAGTACCACGAGGCAGGGGGGAATCGCCATCCTCCCCTTCGCCTCCCGACTGAGTCATCCGGGCATGTCCCGTCCTCCCATCTAAACCGCGCTTTTACTGCTCTTGACAAGGAGGAAGCGGGCGCGGAAAAACAACGTGGCTCTGCCCCTCGAGGGGGGAGGTCGTCAGACCGGGCTTCTGGTCCACAGTGCCCCCCCTTCTCTGACCCCAAGGCCAGAGAGGGGAGAGTCCGGCCCGGCCCGACCAGGCCAGACGACCCAGCGGCAGGGAGAGGGCGCGCCGCAGCAGCCAGGCGCCAAGCGGGGCGGTTCGCGGAACTCGTACTCTTTAAATTGTACGCGGGTTTTGACGGCGGCCCCCGCTACTGGTCGGGTTTTGCGACCCATCAGTTCCACGATTGGCCCGCAGGAGACGTTCGCGATCCTAACTCCCGATAGGCTGCAGCCCTCGGGGGGGCCGGACTCCGCCCCGCCCCCAAGGGCGGGCTTCGGGTCCGCGTGTTGCCGGAGGCCACGCCCCCAGCGATACGTGGTTACTGGTCCTGTCCGCGCCCGCCGCGCGGAAAAGGAGGCGGGGGAGCTCGAGGGATGTTCCCAGAGCTGCTCGTCACTCCCCACCAGACACCGGCCTGGGGATCGTCATAATAATACTGACCGTAACCCCACAGCCACTGGGTACCTGGGCCTGATGTTTCACACTGTTTATCCAGACGATGGTGTGAGGTAGGTAATCTTAGCTCTGTTCTTAGTAGAGGAAGTTGAGGCCTGAAGGTCAAGGAGACTGCCCAAGGTCACACGTGGCTCCTAAAACTACACAGTTAGAACTTTTCTACCCCAACTTTTTATTAAGAATGTTTTCAGCGTACAGAAACATGGAAAGAATGCTGCAAGGTTCAACAGTGGTTTCCGCTTTGCTGTGTTTGCTTCTCTGGGTGGTGTGTGAGGCTTATATTTTTCTGGATCATATGCTTCACCCCTAGATATTTCAGCACATTTCAGCATGTAGCTTCTAGAAGTAAGGACATTCTCTAACATGGCCGCAACACCATATTCAGACCTAAGAAAACTAATATCGATTCTCTAATATCACCAACATCTAGTCCATAATCAAATTTTCCCAGTCGTTTTAAATGTCTTTTTAAGTTTGCTCGTTTTTGACAGGATCCAGTGAAGTGCATGCATTACATTTGATAATTGTATTTTTTTAAGTCGCTTTTAATTAGAACAATGCCATTTTTTACGGCCCCCCCCAGGACATTGACTTTTTGAAGTATAGGCCAGTTTTCTTGTAAAATGTCCCACATTCCCACTTTCTACATGTACCTGATTGCAACTTCATAGTGCAATTTAACTTGTTTTTCCAACCCCTGTATTTACTGTAAACTAGAAGTTAGATCTAAAGGCTATTTTAGATATAGCTTATTTTTTTTTTTGTGGTAAAACATACACAAGCTAAAATTTACATTTTGAACCATTTTCAAGTGTGCAATTCAGTGGCATTAAGTACATGCACAGCACAACATGATGCATCCATCACTAGCATCCGTCTCCAGAACTCTGATCATCTCAAACTGAAATTAAACATTAAACACCAGTTTAATTAAACACCAGTTCTCCCTTATTCCCTCCCATCAATCTCTCATAACCACCATCCTCCTCTCTGTCTATAAATCTAATACCGTCTAAGTGGAATCATACAATTACACACACACACACACATATATGTTATATATGTTATATATGTTGCAGTTACATTTCCTGTTTTTTTTTCTCTTTTTAAATTATAACTTTTTATTATGAAATAGTTTAAGACAAAGAAGAAGTTGCAAAATTGGTACAGCATTCCTGTGCACCCTTCACCCAGGTTCCCCCAATATTTTATGTAACTGCAATGAAAGTTGCAGTTTTTATCAAAATCAGGAAATTGACATTGTGCAATCCTGTTCAGTGAATTACAAACCTCATTGGAATTGTACCAATTTCTACACACACCTATGGTTGTGTGCACGGTTCTTGGAAATTTTTCCTAATGTGTAGATTTGAGTAACCACCAAATTAGGATGCAAAACTGCTCCATCTGCACCAGGAAGATTCCTGTGTATTATTCTTTAAGCTTAAGTCACACCCTCCCCCACCCTAACCCCTGGCAACCAGCTGTCTCTATCACTTAACTTTGGAGATCATGTAGACGGAATCACCAGGCTTTGTGTAACCCTGCGAGACTGGCTTTTTTCACTCATCATAATACCCTGGAGAGGGATCCAGATTGCTGAGTGCACCAGTGGTCTGTTCCTTTTTATTTCTGAATGCCGCTCCACAGTGTGGGCGCACAGCCGTGCATTTGCCATTCCCCAGCTGCAGGACGTTGTGAACATTCACGTACAGGTTTTTGTGTGACTATACATTTTCATTTATCTAGGATAAACATGCAGGAGTGTACCTGCTGGGTCATAGGGCAAGTCAGTGTACGTTTTACTTTACAAGAAGCTGCCACACCTTTTTTGCATAATGAGTGTACCATTTGCAATCTCACCCGCAATGAATGAGAAGTCCCTCTTGCTCTACTTCCTCATGAGCACTTGGTATGATCAGAGTTTTTAATTTTAGCTGTTCCAAAGCTGCGTAGCAATATCTTATTGGAGCTCTATCATGCGTTTCCCTCGTGGCTAATGATACTGAACATCTTTCTGTGTGCGCTTACTTTCAGTCCGTATAGCGTTCTTTCTCACTAAAGTGTCTGTTCAAGTCTCGCTCATTTCTAATCCAGTGGTTCTCAACTGGGGGTGATTTTGAAATGTCTGTTTTCCTACTGTTGAGTTTAGAGAGCTCTTTGTTATATTTCGGAGGCAAGTCCTTTGTCAGATATATGGTCAGCAAATACTTTCTCCCAGTCTGTGGCTTGTCCATTCATCTTTTAATATCATTTATGGTGTCTTATCATGTTAACAAATTTTCATGTCGTAAAACTTACACTTTTTCTTTCCTGGTTTCCAGTTTTGCTGCCCGCTGAAACACCACAAAGCTTCATTTTCTTGTAGAACACTGATGGCTTATATTTTACACTTGAATCTCTGGTTTGCTGATAAGATGGCGACCAAGCTGTGGTTTTTTGTTTTTGTTTTTGTTTTTGTTTTTAACTGGTAGCTAATTGCTCCAATATTCTTACTGAATAAGCCATCCATCCTTTCTATACTAACTTGAAATGTATCTTTATCCTATAGACTACAACACTAAGCTGCCATCTGCACACAGTCTATTTCTGGCTTCTCAGTTATGTTTCACTGGTCTAGCACCAGACCTGCTCCACATTCTTTTAATTATCGTAGTTACATAGCTTATTTTTCATGTCAGCTAGGGCATGGCTCCATCATGATTATTTTTTTATTCAAACATTTCTGGGCTATTCTTGCACAGTTATTTGTCCTGATGAACCTTACAATTCATTTGTCAAGTTAATTTAATTTGTCCAAATTAAAACAAACTAAAAGCAACAGAATTTTTAAATTATAATTGCATTGATTTTATAGGTAATTGGGGGGAAAATATTATCTAAACAGTGTGTCTTCCCATTCATGAACATAATTTACTCCTTCATTAAGGCTTTGTTCAATGACCACCAATAAAGTTTTAGAATATTCTTGTAGGTCTTGCATATTTTTCATTGAATTTAATTTTTAGTATCTTTATAGCTTAGTGCTTGGTCCTTTCTGTTTTGTCACCTTTCCAAGCCGACTCCCACTCGGAGCCGTGCAGTAGCTGTTCTCAGGGGCTGAGATGCCTTTCTCCTGGTCCCCTTCATTCTTCTCATTCAGACCTCAGCATAGTGTACCTGTTCCGTCTCTCTCTACGTACCACCCTATTTTAATGTTTTTCATAACACTCATCAGTCTTTGGAACTTTTTTCTTATTTAGAACATAAACTCACTGAGAGCCAGAACCAGCAGGCTGTGTTTACTGCTGACGTTCCCAGCACAGGGTCTCAATATGTTCTTGACAAACATTTGTCAAATGAATGACAGGACGGAGAATCCATGGTGTGGCTTCACTTCACCCTCTTTACCCAGACGTACCTATTAATGTTTTATACACATTCTTTAATATGTTAAATAAACTCATCATATCCTAGATCACAGAGAGTTTTTTTTTATAAGGAATGTTGAATTTAATCAAATACTCTTTTGGCCTCTACCAATGAAACTAACTGATTTTTCTCCTTGAATCTATGGATGTAATTTGCTCTATTGCATCCTGGAATGATACTAATGACAACAGCCAACTCATACACAGCACTTACCATAATACCAGGACTGTCCCGAGCACTTTTTGTGTTTACTTACTTGAACTCATAATAACCCCATGAGGTAGGCACGTCATCATCCCCATTTTACATATGAGAAAGTGAGACATAAAGGGGTTAAGTAACTTACCCCAAATCAAATAGGTGGAAGCAGGATTCGAACCCCCAGTCTTGTTCTTGAATCTGTGCTTTTAATCACAAAGTTAGTCTGTATCTGCTATGGTCTCTACTCTTCTGTGACTCTACTGGAACCAAGTAGAGTTATTTAGATTTTGCAACATTCATAAATAGAATTGTTAATCTTTTATCTCATGTCTTTCGGAATCCAGGTAGTTTCCGTACTTTATATGAATAAAGTTAAGAGTTTTTACATATTTTTCTTTAATATAGTTTAAATTATGTCTCTTGTAAGTTTGATAGAATTTGCCCATAAAAACTATCAAAGATGAGCCTTTTTGTGTGTGGAGGGAGGTAAATATTTGACAACCTTTTTACTTCCTCTCATGGGGTGAATATATTCAGTGTTTCTATCTGCTTATCAGTTAGAGGTTGTTTGAGAATGACAGAAACTAGCCAGTTTAAGCAGAAAAGAATTTACTAAGGGGAATTGGTGCTTAGAAAATTGTTGGAAGGGCGCCAGGGGCAACTTCCGGAAACACCATAGAAATGGCCCCCAGGGAGCTGATATCAGGAGGTCAGTGCCCCATTGCTGACTCAAGGTCCACCTCGCCTAGCCAGGATCTTTGCCAACAACTGGATGCTCTGTGCCTTTCTCGTGACACCCATGTAGCTATAAACCACTATCTTTTTCTTTGAACTTTTTCTTTGAACTTTTTATTTTGGGATAATTTTACATTTACAAGGAAATTGCGAAGATGTTACAGAAGCTTCCCATTTACCCTTCATTTAGCTTTTCTCTAATATTGACATCTTACATTTGTTAAAACTAAAAAAAAAAAAAAAATTAACGTCGGTACCAAACTGTTGACTATAGACATCATTCAGGTCCCAGCAAGTTCCTCACTCATGTCCTTTCTCTGCTCCGGGATCCCACCCACGGCCCCAAATGGCCTTTAACATTTCACGAGAATGAAGTCATTAATGCCTTTGCGTGTTCCTTTGAGTACACTGTGGCCGAATCCCACAGGTTTTAATAGGTAGTGATCTCATTTTTGCCTTTCTTCGAAATAGTCTGAATTTTTGCTTTTGAATTCCACCTTGATCTGAGTGTTTTGGAAGGTCAAAAATGTTAATTATCCATGTGGTTTCATGTCTTTTCATTTCTTTTCTCTGTCGTTATTGTGCTGTAATCAGAAAATGCATGGCTTGTACCTTTTCCTCCTCATTTTTTAAAAGTTAAAAAGAAGTACAGAGAATAATTTAACTTTTTGAGGAACTGCCATCTCGTTTCCTGCAGTGACTCGTTTCCACATTCCTGCCAAGAGTACATAAGCTTCCAGTTTCTCCACATCACATCCTCACCGGCACTTGTTATTTTATGTTCTTTTAAAATAATAATCATGTGGTTTTGATTTACATTTCTGGCCTTAACTTTTATAGGCGTGTTTTAATAGGTTGACAATGTAGAGTTTGGAACACAATTGATACTATTATCTCCTGCCTGTCACATAACCCTGCTTAGTGACAAAGGCTGGCAATGTTTGACAAGAAACCAGACATCCGCTGGAGGTGGGACCCGGAAACGGAGGGGCCTTTGCAGTCAGACGGGCCAGGCGATCCCGTCTGCCACTGCCTGGCTGTGTCACCAGGCAAGCTTCCCTTCGCTGAGCTTTCCCTCATCTGTAATATGGGGCATTAAGACGTCCGGAGGATGTCGTGAGGCTTAAATGAGAGAATTTATGGCAGATCTAGGACAGTGCCTGGTGTGTCGTAATCCTGTGAAAGCTGTCGTGCTGATTGTGGGCTTTGCTTAAGGGTTTCCCACCCCCACCCCGTCCCCACCATCCAGCAGCCCCACTGTGTTGCCCGACGATACCCTGGGGAGGTGTCGCTGTCCTGTCTCTGCCCGTCCCCGATGGGCAGGCCCAGGAGACTTATCTGGGGTTGGCCCCAGGGCAGTGCAGGAAGACTAGAGAGGTTATCAGAAACCTGCAGGATCACACTTAGGGTGGGTTGACATAATCCAGAATGGCAAGAAAGTGTTCCAGGAAGTAGAAGGACAGGATGCCATAGTGGGTGGAGCGTGAACGGGGCCAGACCGCCTGGCCTCCCCACTCAGCACTGGTCCTGACGCCCTTTGACTTCACTTGTCTCATGTCATGCAAAGCAGAAGTCCAAGTCGTTGCAAGGCCCGTGAGAGTCAAGGGGATAGGAGGGATGTGACCCCTGCAATTTCTAGTCTGTTCACCCGTTAAGAGTGGGCAGCCCACTCAGGCCTTCACGAGGAGGCCCAATTTCAGGCCATTTGCAGGCCATGGGAGGAAAGAGCAGCGGACTTCCTGTGGCATTTGGAGCTTGGAGAACTAAGCCTGCGACTCTTGGGAGCCCAGAATGCAAAGTGGAAGCAACGTAGAGCAAAGCAGAACCCAGAGATGGAGAGAGACATGTTAGGGTTCTTTTGGTTGCAAGTGGCAAACACTTAGAAGCAAAAAAGGGTGTTTATTGGTGTATGTGCCTGAAAAGCCGGGAGCAGACCCTCCCCGCCCCCGCCGCTGTGCCTGCCACCAGCAGCCATCAGTGCAGTCGGCTTCGTGGCCACCTCAGCGCCGGTGGTGCTGCTCTGCTCCCCCCAGCCGACTTCATTCCTGAGCATCTTCCACGTGGTGGCCCCTCGTCTCCCTCCTGCCGCTTCTAACGCAAGAGGACGTGTGGGTGCGACCCCTCAGTTCTGCTCTGACACAGAACACAACTCAAGGAGAGCTAAAAATCAGTTCGGGAAACATCTAAACATCACTTAATGTTAGCTTATGTGGAAAAAAAAATCCAATTGCTATTTAGTTCTTTAAAATCTGAACTTTTTACTTATTTCTTCATAAAAAGAGCCTAATGATTCATTTAGGGCCTGATTTTTAAAAGGCATATTCCTGGTATTTAGACAATATTCTCTTAAATTAAAAAAATACACATAGGCAGACTACATACACATGTACATAACAAAACCTTAAAGATCGTATGTTCTCAAACATTTGAGTTAAGACATTTTTACTGCTTACATATTTAAATTCTCATAAGGAGTTTAAACCATATTTACAAGTGTGTCATAGCTATTGTGGGTGCCACGCTGGACACCATTGGCCCTGGCACATCCACGTGGACCCCCCACCCCACCCCGCCTGCCCTGTGTGGGGAGGGAGATGTGGGGGAGGGGACGGCACCAAAGAGCCACCTCCTGGCAGCAGCATCCCTAGGAGATTGGAGGGAGAGAGATGGGAGGGGTGGTTATCTTCCTGGCTTTCTGCCTGAAGGGTCACCTAGGCTGTTGGCACCTTGACCAAGGTCCCAACTCGTGTCTGGCAGCCTTCTCCACAGGCCTGAGCTCTGTCAGGCAAATAACGACAAATATTGGATGATCTCACTTATATGTGGAATCTTAAAGGAAAAAGAGACCTCAGATGCAAGGAGCAGATGGGTGGTTGGCAGAGGTGGGGAGGGGGCGTGGTATGGGTGAAGGTGGTCAGAAGGTACCAACTTCCAGTTACAAGATAAGTTAGTCCTGGGAATGTAAGGTGCAGCATGGTGACTATAGTTAAAAATACTATATTGTACATTTGACAGTTGCTGAGAGAGTGAATCTTGAGATTTCTCATCCTAAGAAAAATCATTGTAACTATGTGAGACGATGGATGTTAACTAGACTTTTTGTGATCATTTTGCGATACACACATATGGAATCATGTCGTACACCTGAAACTAACATAATGTATGTCAAGTACACCTTAATAAAAAATTATAATAAATAAATATTGGTATCGGTGCACAGCTAGGTCAGTCCTCCGTTACACCGCCCCCGATGTGTTTGGCGTCTGGATTTCTGGTGACAGCGAGCTGTTCCAGGCTCATCCCGATTTATTGCCCGCGGAGGGCATGGAAACAGCTGGGTGGCTCGGGTGGTAAACAGTATTGAAGGCCCTGACCCGGAGGGACTCGGAGGGAAGGCGGTGGACAGAAGAGCTGTTACTGAGCCATTTTTAGCAGAGGCGGAAACCGGAAATGAGATCTTGTTCCTACGGCGGTGAGTTCTCAGGGTGTTTTCCCGCTTTGCGGTATTGAGGGTTTTATCCTACTGAGTGCGCGCGCGCGCAAAGTTTCATGGGTAACTAAGACTTTCTACTACAGCGACAATAAGGGATCAATCAGGGAGGCCTGACTGAAGGCTGCTGGAAACCCTGCTGGGCCTCAAGGATTGTTTTATGCGGTCAGCGCAGAGTCTTTGCACTTGGGGATTACAGCCCCTGACGCAGAGCGCACTCCCGGGTCTGGGATGGGTGCTCCACGGGGTGCGCGGAACGACCAGCTGTGTTTCCATCTCTGGGAGTAGACATAAAGATTTTGTTAATCTCTGGATTTCCTGCAGCCCTGAGCACAGCGCCTTGCACGTGGTAGGACCTGATCAATAAATTTGGTTAAGCGTGGCGTTGCGGGAACGAGCGTGGTCAGGGTGCAGGATGCGGAAGGCGGGGCTCGTCTCCTGAGCCCTGCTCATCTACACGGACAGCCCACACCAAAGAGTGCGCTTTCCAAAGGGCACCGCCGAGTCCCATAGCCTCTTCTCAGACCCTCCATTGAAGGGCAGAGTGGCAGTCCCTCCTCCCCACCCCCGCGGAAGTTCCGGGAGGCCCGCACTCAGTCTGAGCGGGAATTGTCTTCCTGGAAGCTGTATGACAACTAATGGCCAACAGGGGGCGCCGTCGGCCTTCGTATCATCTAGTCCTTTCCTCCAGGCCAGAAGCGGTAACTGGAGGAACCCTCTTCCCTGCTGCCCCGCAGCTGAGGGACACTGTGCTATGACATGTGACATAAAGACGTTGGGGAAAGGAGCTAAGGCTTCACATTGAGAGGCTGAGAGCAGTGACGTGGTTCAATATATAGAAGACACCAGGCCACGTTTTTATGACAAAGGAGACATTGTTATTTCACATAATAAGGCAAGTTGTGCACCCAATCTGTAGCCACCTGGCTAAGGTGCTTCACCTGAGTACCTGGTTCGTCTTTACAGCAGGAGGGTGCGTGGTGTGTAGCACACACCAGTCATGTGACCCTGGGCAAGTTATTTACACCCTCTCAGGCTCACCGAGAGGGTGGCCTTTAGACTGATTCATCTGAGTGTCCTGTGAGCTCCATCCATTCCAATTTCTTGTCCTATTGAGTCCCGAGCCAGAAATAAGACCTACTGTCACCAGTACAGTGGCCGGCATGTGGTAGGGCCTCAATAAATGTTCACTGCGCTGATACCAGCCATTAGCTGATCATCCGTTCTCAGTTTAATTACCAAACTTTTCTCATGAGCTCTAGGGAATAATTAGTTTTTCCCACTAATTCTCTGGAAACATGTGGCCTCCTGCTGTAAGGACGAACCAGGTACTCAGGTGAAGTGCCTTAGCCAGGTGGCTACAGATTGGGTGCACAGCTTGCCTTATGTGAAAAATGTATTTTGAAATTTGAACAATTGCCATTTACAGATGCATTTTTAGCTCACATCCTTGTTAAGTGATGACACTGTTACGTGCCGATGGCTTGCAGCGCCTCCCCATGCTCGGTTTTATTCACTTTCCACAACATGATGAAGCAGGCGTTAGTAATCCCCATTTGCTGGATGAGGAAACTGAGGCACAGTGAGTTTAAGCTGCACAGGTGGTGGAGACCAGACGCTCGTGCACGTGTCCCCTTTTTCAAAAGGCCACAGCTCCTAAAGCTGGCACCTGGGAATAGACCCCAGTTCTGTGTGGGCATTGGCTGGACATGTGCACACGGCCACATCTCTGCTCTAGAAGAACAAATCCCCACAGAAGGACAGTTCTGTGGACGGTTTGCCCATGCTCGACCTGGAGAGAAAGGGTAGCTGTCATACGCCCTTCTCCTGCGCTAATTATTGACTCAACAAGTAGTTACTGAGGGCCAGGTGCTATTCCAGGTGCTAGGGCCAGAGCAGGAAAGAAGCCACCCAAGGGTCCCTGCCCCTGGGAGCTTATATTCCACCAGGTGGAAAAGAGAAGCAAACAATAAGTGCATTAAATTGTATATTAGAAGGAGAAAGGGCCATGGGAAGAAAATAGAGCAAAATAAAGAGGACCCGAAGGGGGGTTGTGATTTAAAATAGGCCTCCTTGCGACGTTTACATGTGAGCGGAGACCGGGATGGAGAGGAATCGGAGAGGGTGGTGGGTGTAGTCAGAAGTGGCCAGATTCCAGATAGGCCGTCGGAAGGCAGAACTAGGAATTGCTGGTTTTTGAAGGTGGGCGTGAGAGAGGAGGAGTCAAGGGCCCAAGCCGCGGGAATGATAGGCAGTTTAGAACGATGC
>CM053515.1:102175906-102218963 GCA_028627145.1 Eidolon dupreanum
CGCTCTGCTCGGACACAGAGCAGCCGGCAGAGGGTCCCCCACGCTGAAGCCACCATCACACAGTTCTGGTTCTCAAGACAGGACTTTTCAGACGAAACAGTTTCCCAGTTTACAATCTTTCAATTGACAAACAGAAGGCAAAAAAAAGTTGTTTACAGAAGTTATTCTAAATCTAATCAGGAAATGAAAGTATAAATCAAAACTATTTTTAACATTCTTCAAAAACAACACTGCTCAGAGAATGAAGTTCAATGTGACAAGCGACCAAATACTCAAAGACCTTGTATTATCCACCAGAACATTGGGACATTATTTTGTATAATTGAGAAAAATACCCAAATTTAATGCCATTTATGGCATGCACAAAGTCAAACGTTTATGCTGATTTAAGATATGAGTTGGAGAAAGGATTGGGTGGTGGGAAAACATGAGCTATATACATTTGAGTATGGTTCTCTTCAACGGTATTATGTCTCATGACCAGCACGAATACTCAGCTAAGGAAGTGTCCAAAAACATAAAAGCCTCCTAAACACAGCCAGCACTTACAGGCCTGTATGTCAATTGACACTAGAGGACAACTTAACAGGTATCAACTGACATACAATGAATGAATGACCAGGTGAGGGTAACCAGACTAAAAAGACCTGACCACAGAACCTAATTGTATTTACTCAGTATTTCATCTTGCCGTCATTTTAATAAAGGTGAATGCCAATAACTAAGAGGCAAAGACAAAACTGAAAAGCACACGGCACAAACCAAACCTTTGCAGACTCACAACGCAGTGTGATGTGCTGCCTGGGCCCGCAGTGCCTCCGAGGCGGTGTCTGTGGCTTCCTGCACACGGGCAGGGCCTGAGGGGCAGCCTCTGTATTGTCAGGGTCTGTGCTTACACAGCCTCAAAGTGGTGCCCACTGGCTATTTTCTAGGCAGACTGCGAAACGCCCCCCTTCCCATTTTGTTTGGCTAAAACAATTTCCTTCGAACAACATGAACGGAAGGGCAGCTGGATGGCATTACTGCCACTTGTCAGAACTTGCATTTCCTGTAGTTCTTAATAAAGGAATGAGAACACTGGAGCTGACCATTTGCATGTACACTTCGCCTCAGATAAGCTACGCTTTGGTGGAAAGTTCCTCCAACCAATAAGGATATTTCCTTTTTCTCTAAGAAGTTACTCTACCCACAAAATACTATGGATAAGGCCACAGCAAAAGAAGTCAACCGACAATTGACAAAGCAGCTGGGTTTGAGTACTTATTTATTTTTTGGTGTTTGAGGTATAAACAGGAAACTGAATGGTCTGTTCCTGGCAGAGCATGGACACTCAGATCCTACAGCAGCTTCCTGCTCACAGGATATCTATCAAATGTTTTAAGTTATTCTCTGCAGCAGGGGTCCCCAACCCCTGGGCCACAGACCCGTATACTGGTTCATAGCCTGTCAGGAACCGGGCCACAGAGCAGCAGGTGAGTAGTGGGCAAGCGAGCGAAGCTTCATCCATGTTTGCAGCCGCTCCCCAGTGCCAGCATCACCACCTCAGGTCATCAGACAGATTCTCATAGAAGCACCGGTCCCTGGTGCCACAAAGGTCAGGGACCACTGCTCTGGGGAACATCTCCTCCACAAGTCACACCACAGACACAGGTAACTAATTCTACTTAACCAAAATTTTAATTCCTTGGGCTGCAGCTTTAAAGGAATGGTTGTCTGGAATTTCCCTTGAAAATGTTATGAAGAAGCTGACTACGGTTTTTTCCTCTATTTCTTTAAGAGACCCCTATTCAACCAGTTCTGCTACTAAAAAATTCTTAGATCTAAAAGGCCTGATTACAAACTTTTTTTTTTTTGGCTGAATAATGTGCCAAGGTTACTAAAAGCAGGGTTACTATAAAAACATGGTTAAACATTGAAAACAAGATTGCAAAATCATCTATCTAGAAACTGGTGATTGGAGTACCAATAATATAAATATTTTCATAAAAAACAGTATAAAAATTAGTACCCTGTCTCATTTCTACAAAACATGAATAGAAAGGTTGTAAAAATCCAGATATTGTAAAATTTATTGCCGAAACGTTTATTTGAATGCTGGTGATTTACATTATCAAATTTTCTTCCATTCCCTTAAAAAACTTCTAAAACTACAAAAGACACTGAACAGGGTCAACCAAAAAAGAAAAGTTAACCTACTTTCATTAGAACCAGCTCCCCACTTCCCCCAGCCCCCAAGACAATGGCTGGGGGGAGAGAAAGCCACCAGTCCCTTTCCTGAAAGAAGGCTCCTTACAACTCCCGTGGGCCACTCGCCAGCCACCCCCGGCCGGCCTTCCAGGCAGTGGCTGGCACGCTCACCGGTGGCCTCCGGGTGTCTCCAAGGCGATTCTGTTCGGTTTGCCAACCTCTGCCTGCCAGCCAGTGGTCTTCTTGGTGGTCACGTGGCGCCGAGCGTGCTTCGACAGGTGGTCGCTGCGCATGAAACGCCGGTCGCATGCCGGGCACACAAACTTCTTCTCCCCAGTGTGCGTCCTGCGGTGGCGAGAGAGCTCGTCCGAGCGGGCGAATTTCTTACCACAGCCAGCCCAGCTGCAGCCAAAAGGCTTCTCTCCTAAGAGGCGAGAAAGCGCAAATTAAAGTGTAGATGCTCAACGGTTCACTCATGGCATTTTAATTTTGTTCATCAAAGTCTAGGAAGAAAGTAATAGCCTATTATTCTGGTGTCAGGTCACTCAGAAGTCAAGAAATCCTCCAAGTTGCATCTCTTCCTGCCAACCCTGAGAGGTAACATGCTAGGGCCCAGAGACATCAAACTAATCTTTCAAAAGACATTTTTAAAGAAAAATAAATCTTTGACTGTTAGCTCGCAGCACGGGAAAGATTTTTGAAAGGAATAATAATTCTTTCCCTTCAGGAAGCTGCGCATCTAAAAGATTCCCTCCAGGGAACTGTATGACTTCTCAGGATTGTTACTTCCATCTTCATATGTTATTTACCCAACAAAAAGGTTGCACAATGGGTTGGAATTCCAACAGCCACCTTCCTGTTGCCGTTACCAGCTCCCAGAGTCTGTCACTCATTCAGGTGCTTAGCCCCCAGCAGATGACCCACATTGTGTCTCCCTGGAGTCCCAGAGGTGAGCCGGGGGGGTTCTGTCTGCAGGTGACATGTAGCCCTTCCCTACAGAGCAGAAGGGCCCCTTTCCTGCATCCTGAAGCTCTTATCTTGATCAGGCTGTGACAATCGTATATGGCTTGCGTGACCATGTGAAATGACTTGTTAAGCACTGTTACGCATGGCCGTGTGACCTGCCTTGCCTAGGGTTGATGACTTGTCTAGTTCATCCGTCTTTGTACAGCTTAGCCCCAGCACAGTACTTTGTATGGCAGGAGGCGAATAAGTGCTTTTGAATGAAAGAGTGTTGGAGAGACACCAACTATTTGATGTTTTTCGTAGTTGAATTAATGGGGAAATTCCGCATCACAATGGTTTTGTGAACCATTCTAAGAAAAGGCCTGAACTTCATGGATTTCAAAGACCTCATGTTATAAGTGTATAAAAAGGATGCCCACCTGTTCCCAGGAAACCAGCACCACTGCTGGCAACATGCCAGGACAGCCAGGTGTTGGGCAATGATGAACAACCCTTTACCATGGGTTTTATAAAGTACCTACCTGTTTTCAACAAATCGAAAATGTAGCTTTTGCTCACTTTACCTTATTCTAATTAAAACATTGTTCAGGTTAGTCGAAATCCATGGAATACTATGTTATTTAAGGTAAACTTGCCCAAAGTTTCTATTTCTTATGAAAATTTAGTGTTGACAAATGGCATAAGAAGTTGATCTTTTGGAACCTTTACTTTTATGGTTAAATTGGAGTATTTTGGGAAACCTGAAAAGAGCCTGTTTTGATCATCTCATTTTATGCCATCCTGTATTTATCCCAAGTGAAGCTGACGAGTTAACAGTAAAACCTCATTCCATCGCCTCCCCAAATCTGGAATCTGTGTTTGGATGTGATGTGAGGTTCACTTCAGTTGAATCAGCAAAAAATGGAACCAGCCAAGTCAGTAAGCCTGTCAGAGGCGCCTGTCCCCTCTGATACAGCTACGACAGCCACCCTGCAGCACCAAGGGCCACCCGTAATTTACTAGTGTCAGGTTCTTATGTTGGACACCAAGAGTTTATAACCAGTGAGATCTGTCAAGCACATAAAGGATTTTTTTTAAAAAGTAAAAATGTGGTGGGAAACACAATAAACCACTATGGTCAAAGAAGACAGTAGAGGTGAGGGGTCACTTCGAGAACGGACTCTGGCAAGGCCTTTCAGGGTTTTCTGTAAGGAAGTGTGGAACTGGAGAGCGAAGGTAAAGGCAGAGAGGCAAGCTGCTGACGGAGCCTCATCCCCGGCGCGAACAGCCCACTCTGCAGAGCGGGGCACAGCCGAGCTCCTTCGGCGGCGCCTGCATTCCGTCCCGGACTCCGCCTCACTCTGCGAGCGGGAGCTGCCACCGTCAGAGCTTCAGTGTGCTCATCAGAGACCGCTCTATCTCACGCACTCTGGAATAAAGTACGACAGTAACGCCCTCTCCTTCCCTTTCCCTTTCCCCGCTGTGTTCCACAGCTCACTGGTGCCCCACAGGCCGTTAGCAGACATTCCGGTGGAAGGGGTTTCATGATCAAGAGAGTCTATGAGACACGCCTTCACTGCAGAGCCTGTGGCCTGTCACTGTCACTGTGCTCCATGCATGTGGTCATGTGAGCCCTGAAAGGTGAGTTTCACAAGCAGGCTATTAAACCACAAGACCCTTAAAAACAAAACACTAACTCAAAGAACAAGAGGACCACCGCACACCCGAGACATTCTGCCCTGATCAACTAAAGCGGCGCCTCCACCAGGCAGCCATCAGACTTTTCCAATGTAGAAACCAGCAGCCCCATGTAGCTACGAAATGCAAACTCAACGAAAATACAAAATTCAGTTCCCCAGTCACGTGCGTGCAGCTCTGTCCCTAAAGGACGGACAGAGAACATTCCCATCATTGCAGAAACTTCTTATCTGGAAGCAGCTAAGACAGCAGAGATCACTGTCATTACAGTTAATGTCTTGTGTGATTTCTCCTGAATTAAAATCTATATATTCCCCAAAGTAAGAAACTACAACCCTTTGAAGTTCACATATTCTATAACTCAAACTTTTCCATACTTTGGGGAGACTTTTCCCCATAATAAATCTAAGTCAGTCACACTGATGTTTATTGAATGGGAGTGCACATTTTCTAAAACGCGAAGAAAGAATGTCTACTGCAATGGGAAAAAGACGATGCGAGCATCACCTAAAAGCCCGTCAAAGGACCACAATGCTAGGGCTGTGGGGCAGCTCACGCCCTGGGAGCAGAGGCCACGTGGTAGAACCCCCACCGACAGCTGTACTAATGCGAATCCCAAACCTACAGGACTGCGAAGGCTTTTCAGAACCTGAAGGAAAAAGCCATGTTTCCACTTTCCCTGTGGTTCTCACGCTTCCCTCCCACTCGAGGGCTCAAGGTGTGCTTCTTAACCGTGGGACCTGACGCCCCCGAGGCCCTACCTGCCTCAGTACTCACCTGTGTGCGTGCGAAGATGAGCCTTGAGGTGGGAACTTTTGAAGTACGTTTTCCGGCAGCCTGGAAAGTTGCAAACATAATTTCTCCTTCGGGAAAAGTCTACCTGAGGGGCACAGTTCTGGCTGGAGGCAATGAACACGGGAGCAGGGGCGAGAGGCAGTAACTTGGTATTCCCGACAGCCATTATACTCGAAGAACAGGTGGCAGGCTGAGGGAGTGCCCCCTGGGGCAGAACCAGCATCACAGTTCCCTGAGGCACAGATGGTCCCACGAACACAGGCTGGGGCAACGGAGCAGCATGGGGAAGGATGGGTTTGACAGTCCCGGCTGATACTTGGGGAGGTGGCTTCAAAAAAGCTGATAATATGCCACTTTGTCCAGTCACAGGGATCATTTGGCAAAGGACAGGGGGACTGGGAATGGGGACAGAAATCAGAGGAGTGGCTTTCCTTGGCAAGTCATTTTCATAATTCTTTGGTGAGCAGGTCTGAATTGCAACTGGCCAATCTGCCTGCTGGCCTTTGTCAGTGGGGATCAGGCCACCCGACTTATGTGAGCAAGGCTGACAAGACACCGCGTTAATGCTGAGTAAACTGTTTGTGAGGTGTGTGTCCTGCAAAGCTTCAGTATGTTCCAGAAACCGTGCTTCTCCTTCTCTGTTGTCTGAAAGTGGGCATTCCTGCATCTGCGTGGTAGGTGTGTGGACAGGAGCAGGACTCCCCATGGTGTGGCGGATGACACTCGTCACCACAGCCCTGCAAGGGGGGCAGCCAGGGGCTGGCTCCAGTAGCTCCGGCTTCAAGCCAGGCGGGCCCCTCTCTGCCCCGCTGTTCAGCACTCTGGCTGTCCCACCAGAGTCTGGGGGGATGGCCGTGACCACGCATGCTTTGGGATCAGTTACTTGGGAAGGAGCAAGTGTCCCCGTCGATGGCTCCACAAGATCAGGGCTCTGAGGAGGAGTCATGCACTTAAAAAAAAAAAAAAAAAAAGGTACTGTGTGAAAAGGTAGTTTTGGTTAAATTTTAAAAGGGGCTTACTTTGATCATGTCGCCCCCAGTGCCTTTTTAAAAAAATCTGTAGAAAAGACTGGTATAAGCCTGCTCACAACCATGCCCAGTACATTTCGACGCTGCATAAGGCTCTTTACTTTCGAGTTTTCTCCCCCTTTCCTGACCTCTCCCAAATCCACCCATTTGCTTGGCTGTAAGAATGCTGGTGCCGCTCCTGGGCTTGCATAGTTGCTGAAATGAGTGATATAAGCATTAGGACTACAGGTGAGAAAAAAAATTTATATTCAAAATGAGAGCTTTTCACAAAAGCTTTAGATTCTCAAAAGTTGTTTAAATTCTGGTTAAATCATTTAACACACGCTTAGCCGGTGCCTACAAGATGCAAGGTAAACCTCCTGGGATGATCCCAAAAGGCCATGCTCTAATCCTGCCTAAACCAAGCCTCTCCTTTTACTGCCCCCAACAACTCCCACTTATTCTCGGCCTCCCCATGGAAGAGCCCAGTACCGAGTAACTCCCAGGGGAGCTCTGGCAGCACTTGTACAGTCATCTCTACCGCCTACAAGTGCTTTCTCATCCCTCTCCAGGTCGGCTTTCCACACCCTCCTTCTAGTGCAAGCTTCCAGCCCAGGACAATTAGATTACTATTTTCACTCCTGTTAGCAACCGACAGCTCTCAACTCCTCCAAGCTGAGAAGCAATTTCTCCCAGCAATTTCATAGCTGTAGCAAGTTAAGAAAACAAAAAACAGTGCTTGACTCTAGCCAACTCACACAAGTAAGAAGCTGGCTGCCCCGGGGAGGCCGAGAGGCCAGTATTTTGACCCAGTTAACAAAGGGTGTCCTGTGCCAAAGCACAGGCTTTCCTCGGCCACCCACATACCGTGATCCTGGGCAAGTTCACCTGGGGAAACCTAGCAACCCCTGCAATTCCCCAGGGAAATGAGTATATTTTACTTTCTTGAATCAATCTGTAGGCTGCATCCTATGGACATTTTAACACTGCGTCTCAAGCTATGATCTATCAAAGGACAGAACATATTTCCAAGAGATAAAAGAAGTTTCACCCTTAGGTCCTCCACACAGGGAGGCCATGAACTTGCTTGCCAGCATCCCAGCGAATCTACCCACAAGTTCCTCTGCAGCGATTTAATGTATATGTTGCACAAAAACTCTCCTTTCCCCCACCTCTTACCAGCGTCGATAAAGAATGGAAGTCCTTTGGTAGCTCAGGTGCGGCATCGTCCACGTGCACAGTCGTGGTGACATCTCCAGAGTCAGAGATGGGTGTGAGGGGTCTGATTTTTAACAGGTCACCTTTCTGGGATCTTTGACCCCAGGAGCTCATGCAAACAAGAGCCTCAACGGCTTCGATATCGTTCTGCTCCAAGATGCTGCATGTAGACCTTTCGCTGTCATGCCGCTTCCTCTCCAGGATTGACTCATATATGTCTATGATGTCAACCTAAAGGCAACACAACACAACGGCTTCTCAGTCCAAGGGAAACAGCGCGGTAACCCTGATGGGCAGGTGGATACCCAGCCAGGAGCCTTCACCATGCACGTGACAAATATACCGCATGCCACACACAAGCTCTGTTCTAGGAAAAGGTGTCCACAGACCACTCCCGACAATTTTGCTTTTAAGCCGATGTCCGAAAAAAGAAAGGAAAATGACTGGACCTGACTGGCAAGGAGTTTCCACGGAAAACCCTTAAAAAAATTCCTTAAAAAGATTACTGATATGAAATATTTTCCTTTGATAAACGATTGGTAAGACTTTAACTCCTGAGGTGTAAGCCAAAGTGGCTAGTCACACGGGGAGGAGCAACTGACACCGACTCTGTCAAAGGTTTGAGGGCATGGCTCTTCTGAGTTGGCAAAGCCACTTAGAGTATGTCCCTACACGTGCATTTCTGTCACCTCTCCGGAGCACTCACCCCAGCCCTCTCAAGTCAGGGCATTGCCGAGCCGAGGGAGGCGCGCCCTGCCCGCCCCCGCCGCGTGCCGCCTTCCCGCCAGCTGACGCCCCGCCCCTCCCTCTCCCGCGCGCCGCGTTCCCAGGCCTGGCCCCGCCGCCGGCGCCCCGCCCCTCGCAGGCCTGGCCCCGCCCCCGCCGCCCGCATGCCGCGTTCCCGCCAGCTTTTGCCCCGCCCCCTCGCCCTTCCCACCACCCGCATGCCGTGCTCCCTCCAGCCGCGCCCCGCCCAACCGCCACCACTTCACAGGGCCTGGTGACGTCATGGCCTGGAAATAGCCCCGCGCCCATGGCCGGCGGGGCGGCGCCGCTGCGGGAGCGCGAGACAAAGCTGGTGTGAAGGGCCGCGCGGGGCACACCCCTCCGCCCCGCCCCAGGCGGCCACCGCCCCTCCGGGCTCTGGAGCCCGTCCGGGCCCCTAACGGTGCGGCCGTGGCGAGGCCCCGCGCGCCCCTGCCCTCCCTCGCGATCACGCCCCGCACAGGCAGCGCGAGCCTGCCCGGCCCTTCGCTCAGATGGGCGGCAACTCACCGCGCGCGTCTCGCCCAGACCTACGGAGCCCGGGGCATGCATGGTGCCGGCGGCCCAGAGGCAACAAAGCAGCTGCGGTGCGGGAGCTCAAAGCACGGCAGCAGCCGCACGTGCGTGGCGGAGGCGGTGTCCGCGACTCTGCGCTCCTGCGGCCGACGCGCGCCTCCGCCCGCCGGCGCGGCTCTGCCCCGGCTCAGCCCTCGCGGTGCGGGAGGGGCGGGGCGACCGCGGAGGGCGCGGCCGCGGGGGCGGAGCGCGGAGGCAAACCAAAATACACCGCGCCCCCGCCGGGGCGGGGCCGGACGCCCATCAGCCAATCCGCGCCCGGCTCGAGCACGGCCGACCAATGGGCACCGGGGGGAGTCGCGTAATCAAAGCCTGGCTGCGGTGTGATCGGGCAGGGCGGGATGCGGCACGTGTTTTGGTCCGGGGAAGAGGCGGGGCCTGAGGCCCTGGAAAGTAGGGGAAAGGTTCCGGCGGCGGCGCGGGCGGCGCGGGAGGCGCGGGCGGCGCAGCTGCAGCCAGGGAAGTCCCTGGGCCTGGCCGGGCTGGCTGCGGAGAGGGACTGCGCTTAAAGGCGCCGCCTCCTGCAGTCTTCCAGGTCGTAGACTCCATGGACTGAATCTGTCCAGTAGAGGGGACTCACCTGGAGGCCTCACCCGGTAATTGTTTTTAGTTTTTATTAATCTACTGTCAGCTCTTAGGAGTGCATCACTGACCAGGAAGAGCTTTCAAAGCTGGCTGGCTCCAGCTGACATACCTGCATCCTCTTTCCTGCGGGCACCCAGAGCAGTTTCTACGCCTGTGTCTGCCTCTGATGCCCCTCCACGGGCAGCTTTGGGCCACAGTTTCCACTCTGTTAAGGGGGACGGGGGCGGGGGCAAGCCAGTTAACTACCTGAAAGATGCTTGGTGAAACCTGCTCTTTCTTCTCCCACCCCTGTACTTCCGTTCTCCTCATCCTGAGAAGGAAGGAGGAGGAGCCCACGGCTCTGACCACGACTTGTTCCTCACAGGCCTGCCCTGCTTGGACAGAGGGGTTGAGTACTGTGACCGCCAGCTTCTTTCTGTTTCATCTTCCCCAGGCCCTCCACAGCGCCTTTCGTGACCTGTAACTTTTCTGTTTCCTTAGTTATTTGTTGAGTCTTCCCACCAGAGGGAACCTTTTCAAGGTTAGGGAGCTTGCTTAATTCACCGTGAACCCTCAGAGCCTGGCTCACTGCAGCCAACAGTAACTGTTGATTGGATAAGTGAATAAAGGCAAGCACCTACTGCACCCGCCCTCCCGCCCCCGCCTGCACCTTGGCTGTCCTGCAGACATCTCAAATTCAGTGTCCTTGAATCCGAACTTATTCTGTCTAAATCTGGGTTTCTCACCTCCAGATACTCACAGATCCTTCCTGTTCTGCACTTGTTTCCTTCTGCCAATTTTTTTTTTTTTTTTTACACCTACTACACCTGGTCTTCTTAGGTGGTCTCCCATCTAAGTACTAACCAGGCCTGACCCTGCTTAGCTTCCGCAATCAGATGAGATCCAGCGTGTTCAGGGTAGCATGGCTGTAGACCCTTCTGCCAATTACTTCATGCCCTTCTTCTTCCTAAATCTCTCTCAAACTATTAACTTCTCCCTTTGTCCAGGCTGCCATGATCTCTGCAATTACAGCCACTGCCTCCCAGCTTCCTGCATCATTTCCACCCGGTTCCCCAAACACGGGACCCCTTTGCACATGGCGTTCCTTCTGCATGGAACACCTCACCTCTTCTGTACTTGTGCTCTGTGAGACTGGACCGCAATTTCTCAGGGAAGCCTGTCTTGACTTCCAAACAGCAGGGCCAGCCAGGGCTTTGAAGTAAACCTGGATCCAAATCCCAGCTGCCAGTGTGGCCAAGTCACGGCTGGCTGAGTCTTAGTGCTGCAGACTGGGAGGGGGCAGCAGCTCTCCAGGAGTCTGGTGCCCGAGTGTCTCTCACCTCAGCTTGTTTCTGCTCCCTGGACAGCAGGAACGCCTGGAAACTTGGGCAGCAGAGGCTCCGGGCTCTTCAGCATAAGGTCCGATTCTGCCTCTAGCTCATGTTCCAGAAAGAACAGGTCTTCACTGGTACTGATCTCGCCTCCCTTCTCCCTGGCCGCTACCCAGACACCACTTTTCCATGGAGCCTTTCCACTCACTCACTCTCTCACTCCAGGCTGTGGTTTTTGCCAAACCCCAGATTCTGGTCCTTCTTGGAGTCAGAGGGATATGGACATGTTTGTAAACCAAAGACAGAGGCCATTCACTTAGACACTACTGAGGTCTCGTCAGCACCAGGCAGGCAGACTGAATGTGGACACAGATAACGCCCATGTAAAGTAGAGCAGGTTGCCATTGGTTAGACTGTCACCACTTTATCTCACGTGTCCTTCCGGAGAGAGTCTATGCATGTGCAAACACACTATGACACAAAGGGTAGTGGTCTCTGTACCTTCCGAACCTCGCTTGCTGACTTCACAACGTGTCTTGGTGGCTATTACACATCTGTACACAAAGACCACTGGTTAAATAATATTTCCTTATATCGACATATCATTACTTATTTAACCACTCCTGCTGAAGTCACTAGGGGGTTGGGTTGTATCCGGTTTGCCGAGACATCGCGTCCACACACCGTTTGTCCACATGCAATGATAACTACAGGATCACGTCCTAGAATTGGAATTGCTGGGTCAGCTGCTCTTGTAGTTCTTTTTTTTTCTTTTATTATTTTGGTTTTTGGTAAATTTTAATTGAAGTATAGCATAAATACAGGAAAGTGCAAAAAGCGCACAACTCAATGAATTTTCACAAGGCAAACACACCTGTGTCACCAGCATCAAGATCAAGAAACAGAATGTTAGTAGTATCCTGAAGCCCCCTCCATGACTCCCGTCCGGGATGACCCTTACTTATGGCTTCCGACACCTTGCATCACTTTTGCCTGTGTTGAACCTGTACACAGAGAATGATATAGGATGTTGTTCTCTTTTGAGTCGCCGTGTCGTTGCGTCTAGTTGGGATTCATTTGTTCTCGTTGCTGTAGAACACAGTGTGCTGGCTGATTCTTCTGTTGATGGCCATCGGGGTTGTTTTCAGTCTGGGGCTGTTATGAATAATCAAGCTGCTATGACAATTCTGATAGGTGGGAATGTGCATTTTTAACTTAGAAAAAAGTCAAATTGCCCTCCAAATGTGCTTTTGGGCTCATTTATCCTGCTAGCAATGCTCTGTAAAGCCAGTTCCCTATTTCTTCACTAATTCAGGCCTTCTTGAATCTTCTGACTTTTACCAAGCTAAGTGGAAAAAGTGAGAATTCATGATATTATTGTGTATTCATTTGACGGAGTTTACTTGAGAGTTTTTGTATACATAAAAGCCATCTTGATTTCTTTTTTCTGTGAACTTTGGAAGGAATTTTAAACGACAGTACAGAAACTCAGCGTGCTTATCTGCTGAAGGGAAAGGGTCAGTGGAGAAAAATGAATGATGCAAGAGAGAGGGAGGGAGGGGCTGATGGGAGAGGTTGGGCAGTGCGGGCTCGGGCTCAGGGAGGACTGGTGAGGCACACACGGGAGGAAGGACAGGCAGGAAGAGAAGATGGCTGCGGATCCAGAAGATTCTGGGACAGGAGAGGAGGCCAGGGTGCTCACATGTGACCCATCTTCTTGGTGACATTGGAGGATAAGCTCTCTGCTGGGGAGGGTGAGAAGGGTTTGGAATAGATGCAGAGAAACATGTTAAAGACTCGGCCAGAGAGGGTGACAGCGACTGCCTGCTGCACTGAAGACGCTGAACAGAGCATTGGGTTCTTGTCCTAGCTCTTGATATTAAAGTGCCAGGTCACCTGGGGCCGATCTCATTGTCATCTCTGAGCCTCAATCTTCTGACGGGTTAGCCCTGTGGTTCATATCAGTCCTGAATCATGAGCACATTAGTTTTCCTGGTTTTGCTTTGGGCATAAGGACAGAGAATGCATTTTTTTTTCGTGTAGTTAAGTACAGTTTAAGGGCTATGATTTACAGAGATTATATATATATACTTCTAATATTTTCTTGTTAGAATGTCCTGTCTCTTAGGAAAAGATGGTGATAGCAGATGGTACATAATGCCCTCAGTTATGAAAACAAAACATTGGTGATCCAATGGCAGACCCCAGAGTTTATTCTGAAATTTCATGGTCAGCGAAGTGCGCAAATCTGAGACTCTGGACGAGATGTTTTTAAAGGTCGGTTCCGTCTCTGATAACCATGTTCTGCAAGGGCTGGTCCTTCCCCACGGAGCTCGGCGATGCTGGTTTCAGGCCTTGTCAGAAGCAGACGGGTGGCACTGACTCCACTCCGCCCTGGGCCCGGCAGCGGCCGAGGGGGGAGGACCTGCAGCCCACAGACTCCTCCCACTGAGACCCTCAGTGCCCCTCCAGGCCTTGGCAGCTCTTGAGTTTTCAGTCTTTGGTCAGAGCCCAGCCATGAAGCCAAGAGGAAGAAAGCAGGGCTGGGGGCTGCCCTGCCTGCCAGGCTGGGCGGTGGGTCAGGGAGCGCTGACTTGGGAGGCTGAGCTGGCTGCCCGCCAGGCCTGGGTCCAGCCCATCCTTCCTGCCTTTCTCTTTCTCCCTGGGCTGAGCTCGCTAGACTGGAGGCTGCACAAGGACCAGGACGTGCTGTGAGCTGGCTAGCTGCTTGACCAGTGGTCTATATGACTTACTAAACGATTGACTAATGATGGATTAATGAAATCACCAACCCCCTAATCCCTTAGCTGTTGAGTGATTGATCCACCAATTGCCTGGCAGTGGGTGTCTGCTGCTACTAACACCCCAGGGCTCCTGTCTCCTTCCCCTGGGGACACTGGTGGTGGGGAGCAGAGGGGTTTGTAGGGGTAGTTGAGGCACATACCATCCAGAGCAACCTGTTCACCTTACAGATGTGGCAGCTGAGGCCTGGTGAGTCACACGGAGCCACTTTGCTCAGGAAAGAAATAATAATGATGCCTTTTCTGATGTGTTTGAGTTACAAGGAGCTTCAGCTCAACAGACACGTATTAAACACCAAACGTGAGCCACGAGTCATGTGAGGCGTTGGCTCTTCATCCCTTTTTGTTCTCTGATTTCCAGCCCCATTTTATAGATGAAGAAACTGAGGAACAGGGAGGTAAAGTAGCCTGTGCGTCATCGCTGGCCGGTGCTGGTGGAGCCAGGATCCTTCTCTCCGGCCCAAGTGCAGGGCTTCCTTCTCCCAAGTGTCTTCTGGAAGACGGGCACTGAGAGCACACAGTCCCTGGCAGCGTGCCTGGGGTGGTGGGGTGCGCCGCCTCCCAGCTCTCTGCCCCTCCGGGGAGGGGTGAGGGAGGGGGCTGCTTTGTTCCTGCTTCTGCTGGTTATCCTCCGCCCTGCACAGCTTTTGCTTAGCGGCTATGGCTGCCTCGTGGCTGCTTTTCAGCTCTGCCTTCTCTCTGTGTCCCCAGGTAGGCGCCCCCTCTGTGAGCTGTGTCTTCACGCCTTCCAGGAGGGAGAAGCAGGCTGTGTCTCTGTGTCAGGCCCCAAGGCTCAGGTCCCCAGCCCGAAACTTTCGCTAAAGGAAAGCCCCAGGACGGGGCTGCGGGTACAGTGGGCCCCTGGGGGCTTCTCTGAGGGGACCGACACTTGGCAGGGACCCTGGGCAGGACACCCTATGGTGCAGGGAAGGAGAGCCCTACTATGTGCTCAGTGATATGGGACCGTGGAGGAATAAGAACAACACTGACCTTCCGTTCCAGCCATTTGCAGGAGAGACTGATCCACGAAGAAGGTGATGTACCTATACCAAGGGCCATAACGGAGACACAGGTACAGGGACACAGAGGGGACCTGCCCACTCCTGCCCACAGAGCTGGCAGCAGAGCGTTCTGGGACAGCTTCCCACAGGAGTTTAGGGACAAGTAGGCGGTAACTATCCAGAGAATGGAGGTGACGTTTCAGCGTGGATGACACATCGCACCCCCTTTGCACGTACAAGGGGTGCCCGATAAATTGAAATAAGCCCCAGCAAAGAGCTGTGAAGACATCCTGTCCAGCACCCTTGACCTTGAGCAGCATCAGAATCCCCCGAGGGTGTGTTGAAATGCGGATGCTGGGCCCTCCCCAGAGCTCCTGATTCAGAAGGTCTTGAATGGAGTCAGAATGTGCGTTTCTAGCAAGTTCCCAGACGTCGACACCATTGGTCCAGGGACCATCCTGTGAACACCACTGCTCCGGTCCAACCTCCTCGTTTTGTGGAAAGAGAAACCAAGACCCAGAGAACAGAAGCAACGTGTCCAAGTCGCCTCTGAGTGTGAGCAGAGAAACGCCTGGAACCCATGCCTCAGACGGACTCCCAACTCAGCGCCCTTCACTGTGTTACGAGGCCACCACCCCGCGGTCAGCCCCAGCAGGAAGCTTCGGAGGCCAGCGGGGCGTTGGGCAACAGCATGCTCTACCTGCTGGCCTGGGAGAGCCACCTTCCAAGTGTCCCCGGGGCTGCCCAGCCCCTCTGCCTGGCTGGAAGCTTGCGATGGGTGCACTGCCAGCCCGGCTTCCCCAGTGACCGAGTGCGGCCTTGGAACCAGCCCAGCTGGGCAGCAGCTCCCGGCGTTGGCAGAGTGGCCAGTGGAGAAGTGGGCCCAGAAGGGGCCTGAGCCAGGGTCTGTCCCAAAGCCTGCTCCTCCCTCCCGCCCTCTGGGGCAGCCAGGCCGAGCCTCCGTCAGGCTGCGCTGGCCCTGTGGCCCCGTACTGGCCAGCACCCTTACTTGGCAGATACAGAATTGGATTTTACCCCCTGGAAGGAGACGCCCCACCCAGCTCAGAGCTGAGTGCAGCGGGACCAGGGGAGTCATGCAGCTTTGCCCCAAACGATACCAATATGAAGTAATATGAACGATATCAACATAAAGTGAAGAAAAATTTGGTCGTATAGGCCGCTGTCTCACACACGGTGTGCCAGATGCTGTCCCCCAACCTCACCGAAGGGGTAGGTGGACTTTGTAGGTGTCATCACTCCTATTGTGCAGAGGCGGAAACTGAGGACAAGGTGAGGGGTAAGGAACTTGTCCCAATCATACAGCTGTCTGCTCTGCTCCCTGCTCGCTGCCCCCCACCCCCACCCCAGGCCTTGCCCACAGGTGAAGGTGTGCAGGCTGGGCCATTGCATGCCACTGTCCCAGACAGTAGTAAGGGTCTGAAGTCCCTGGTTATATCCTTCATGTTTGTGTGGCTGACCCAACTGAAGATTTCTTTATTTTACATAGTAATTTAAATAAATTTTAATATTACCATTGCAAAAACAACTCGTCCTCATTATAGAAAAGAAATAACAAGAAAGTACATACGAAGTAAAATTCTTGCTCCTCCTCCCTCTCTTCCCTCTCTTCCTCTCTCCCTCTCTCATCGTAGGGAGAAAAAAGTGTGTCTTCCCCTCTTCCATTCGCCTCCCTAGGCGGGTAACCAGTGCCAGACTTTGTTCTACATGCAAACATAGCACACACGCACACACACAACACACACGTTCTACATGCAAACATACCACACATGCACACGCGTGCACACACAACACACACGCACATGCACACACGCACACACAACACACACACACACAATTTGGATTTTTAAAGTCGCACGTGCACAGTGCTGTCCGTGTCGTACTGCCGTTGGCCTTCCTGGCCCGGAAGCCTCTGGCCCGGGGCCACACTGACCGTCGGAGCCCACGCGTCCTACAGGCCCCTCAGGAGCCCAGCCAGCTGCTGGGCTTTTCGTTTCTGCGGCTCTGGAACGGGAGGGAGCAGCCCGCCCCGGCTGAGCTGTTCTACCAGGGAGAGAGGACCTCCCACCACATTTGGCACGAAGGGCAAGCGAATGACCCCCACTCAGAGCAGGCTGCTTTTTGGCTTAACCGGTCCCAATCTTCCCCTCATGTCAGAACCAGTGTGACCGCGTGTGTTTTAGGTCTCAGAGAGAAGGGGACAGCTGGGAACCTCATACTGGGACGGCATCCCCGATAGCCCCAGATAGGGCCCCCCAGGGGCCTGAGTCCCACGGGGCGGGAGCGGAACCCCTGCCACTCCGGTGCAGGAAACCCCAGTTTGCACCCCAGGCCGGGCGGCCCCGGGTGCTGTCGGCACGCAGACTCCCCCGCAGCCAGGCCTCGGAGTGTTTTCAGACACACTGACCCTGCGCCGTGCGGAGCAGGGGTTGGAGGCCGTTCAAGTTCCCAGCCCTCGGCTTCCTGGCTCCCAGCAGAGCTCTGGGTGGGGAAGGAAGGGAGGGCCAAGAGTGCAGCAGGCCCAGCACATTCCTCTGGGTGGGAGTCGGTGGGAAGGGTGCTGGAAGCACCTTGTCCCTCCGGGGCCCACCGAGGGCTTTGTTTGGTACGGGAAGAGCAGGAAACTCCCCACCCTGGGGAAAAGCCCTCCCAGCCTTCGGGTGGGCCTGATCACCACTTCCTCTGCAGAGGGACACACCCAGGCTGGTTGCCTCGGCAGCCGGTGGGGAGGGGGTAGCGGTTACAGGGCAGCAGGCTCCTTTGCCTCGGCTTCCCGCTCTGAGCTACGAGGGCACATTGTTGGGATGGTGGCAGCATCGTTGGTATGGTGGCATGGTGGCAGAGAGCAGACAGAACAGTCCCTGTGGGCTTTAACCAGCCTCCAGATTCCAGCCAGTGTGGGCTAGACCCCAGACGCCCAGCGGTCCAGATTGGGCACTGGGGCTGGGAAGCGTTTGTCACCAAGATTGCCCAATTCGTGTGTAGCCCCCACTCCTCATGTAGAGGACATGAGAGGGTTAAATGACCCCACCGCCATCCAGAAAGTGGACGTGCTATTCATGCAGTCATTTCTACAGACTCCTGCTGGCAGCCAGCCCCGAGCTCGTCCCAGGGATCCTGAGAGCCAGCTCCTGCTGCCCTCCTGGAGTACAGCCTGGGGGAGGACGCGGGTTTGGGGGCAGACACACAGGAACCGCAGGGCCTGGGGACCCCACTGCAGGCAGGCGGTTCATCCTGGGGTCATAACCCTGCCTCCTGGCCATGTTCAAGCTGAGCTTCAGAGAGGAAAGGGAAAAGAAAGAGAAAAGGTGTGTGTGTGGAGCATGGGGGCAGGGGAGGTTGGTTCCCACCCCACCCCCACAGAGACCCACAGAGACGGGGAGTTTGGGGAAGGTGCATTCATAAGGCAAGCAAGGGCCTTGCAGGCTGTGCTGAAGGTTTGTATTTTATTCTGAGAAGCAAGAGCAGGCATTAATGGGACACAAAGGGGAAGAGGAAATCACATTTGCATTTTAGGGCCATGCTTCTGACCACAGGGCAGAGAATAGAATGAGCAGGCACAAGGCCGGAGGCAGGAAGACCCATCTGTAGGCAACTACAGTAATTCTGCTGCAGAGGAAAAATGGGGGTATATTCAACACGTGCTCTTTATCTCACAGTTTCCATGAGATAATAAAAGAGGGTTCTGGACATGGCGTGGCTGAGTCTTGTGCTCGGGGTCTCATTTATCCGCAGCGGTGCGTCAGCGGGGCTGCGTTCTCATCTGACGACTTGACTGAGGAAGAATCTGCTCCCGCTGTCAGCCTGTTGGCAGAACTCCTTCCCGTGAGGCTGTATGGCCCAGGAACAGGCTTCTTCCTGGCTTGGGTCCTGGAGGTGGCCTGCAGTTCCCTGCCACAGGCCCCTTCCTTGGCAGCTCATTTCCTCGAGGCCAGCAGGAGAGGCTCTCTCTCGTCAGCTAAGACAGAGTCTTGTATGACAGGATGTGGTCACGGGAACGACATCCTATGTGGCATATCCCATTGGCAAGAAGCAAGCCACAGGGCCCACCCACACTGGAGGGGAGGGGCTGGTACAGGCTGTAGCCCAGGGCAGGAGACTGCGGGTCCATCTCAGAACTGCCGGGCACAGGAGCCTCCTCTTGTCTACTGTACACACCCTCAATATCTGTGGAAAACTGAAAAGAGGATTTTATATACAAACGGGGAGGCGGCCCTCTTGCTGGGTGGGGACCTAGCTCTCTTCCCTCCCGCACGTACCCTGGGGGGTTTAGAGGTTGCACAGCACACAGCTCTTCCCCTCATTTGTTTCTCTCCAAGCGTTTACCGGAGGGCTGAAAGGCCTCACGGGAAACGCAGGAGCCGGATCTGCCCAGCTCCTTCCCTCAGGCCGATCATAATTCCTGTTTTCCTCGGGGCACACTGAACGCTCGGAGGGTGAGCATGTGACATAAACCAGACCAGGAGGCTCCTTCTGGGATCTGTGCAGAGGCTGGCAGGAATGAAAGTGTCTTTCTTTCCAGGGCAGCTGTGAGGACG
Organism: Eidolon dupreanum; assembly: GCA_028627145.1. Lineage (NCBI taxonomy): Eukaryota > Metazoa > Chordata > Mammalia > Chiroptera > Pteropodidae > Eidolon > Eidolon dupreanum. Next base: position 102,195,351 of record CM053515.1, read on the forward strand.
TGCCAGGGCCCCCGGCATAACCACGGGGAGAGGGCCCGTCAGCAGCAGGGGAGAGCAGAGCAGACCCAGCTAGTGACCCAATGACTCACTTGAGCCCTGGACGTCAGCAGGCTTCCTCGCTGTGAGCGGGCAAATCCACACCCCGCCCCCCGCCTCCATTTGTTAGCTTTAGCTGAGTTGGGATTTTTGACCCTTGGAAATGAAAAGTGTCCCAGAATTAAAGCTCTTAGGTTTCCCAGTGAATATTCATCGCTGCAGTCAGGGCTGGGTGGGAAGCTGGGCTTGGGGCCTCCCCTGTGGGACTCCCCAAAGGCAACAGCAGGCAATTGACCGTGGGGGGCAGATCCCCACGGGACGCCTCCAGCACCCCGGAAAGGCTGCCGTTCTTGTTAGGAAGGTGAGTGGAGCTTGGCGCCATCCTCTGCAGAAGACTTTTTTTTTTTTTTTCACAAATACTTTCCTTTTATTTATTTTTTTCCCATTTCTAAGCTTTAGGGCACTGACTTTCTGAGACGCTTAAAGTCTTGCCACCGTGAAGGTTCTCAAAATTCAAATCCATATCCTACAGCGACTCTCAGTGTGAACCAAAACGTCAGGGCGGAAAGGGGGACCCACATTCCGCCTCTCCACCCCAGGGCCCCTCCGTCCGCCCAGAACCAACCACGCGGCGTCTTGTGTGCCTTCCTGGTCCCCGTCCCCTGCGCCTGGTCCCGGCGTCCTCCCCTCGCGTCCCCCGAGGCCCTCTGAGCGTCCTCCTGGGACACCTCCGCTGCCGTCTGGACGGGCCCCTCCACACCCCGGGGGCCAGCGCCAGGCCGGCCCGGCGGGGCCCCCTTTCTTCGCTCTCACGCTTCCGCCTCCCTGATTCCCGTCCAGAGCAGCGGCGCTGGGCCCGTTTCCGGGGGGAGAACCAGGTGGGGCCGCGCACAGAACCAGCTCACCTGCCGCGTCTCACTCTGGGTGCCATAGCCTGAGCCCGCCCCCGAGGGAAGAGAACGGGTTCAGGGCACACGCTGCGCACAGAGATAAGGCTTTTTCCAGAGCGCCGCCTGCAGGGCTGCAGACGGCTCCCGGCAGCACGCGGGCGGCCCGTGTGTGTGTGTGTGTGTGTGTGTGTGTGTGTGTGTGTGTGTGTGTGTATGAGATTGATTGATTGATTGATTGATTGCAAGGGATTGGCTGGCACGTCGCGGGGCTGGTTAAGCAGGCTGAGTCCACAGGGCAGGACGGAAGCTACGGCCCGTAGGTGGGGTGTCTTCTGCAGGGAGACCTCAGCTTTGCTATTAAGGCCTTTCGCCGGTTGGGTGAGGTCCACCCAGGTCATTGAGGGCGACCCCCTTTATTTAGTCACCTGATTATACACGTTGACCACATGGACAAAGTCCCTTCACAGCAACCCCTAGATTAGTGTAGCATCGAACACCTGGGGACGAGACCCTGGCCGACCATCACACCCAGGGGCTGGAGCTGCTGGAGTCCGGGTAGGGAGAGGCGAGTAGGACCAGGGTCTCGGCCCTGGTGGCCACCGTTTTCAGGTGCCACCTGCCCCTCCCACGCCGCCTCTGTGTGTGCCATTGTCGCTGTGGCGCATACTCCCCTGGCTGATGTGTGCATGGGAAGGAGGGGTCTGGAGCCGCAGGGCAGGCCCCCGCTGCCCAGGGCTTGGAGAGGCATGGCCTCTGCTCCTCCTGCGGGCCTCAGGCGAAGGACTTCTGTTGGAGCCTGGGGGCTGATGGACAGGATTCAGAACTCCTGTCCTCTGACCAGCCTTTGCCCTGTGGCCTGAGGGTTGACACCGGGCCACCGCCTTTGCAGGCCTTCACCTGCCCAGATCCGAGCAGCAGCTCCAGCTCTCAGCCCAGGGCCCTGCTTCTGCACTTCAAAGGAAGAGAAGAGAGGACAAGGCATGGTGTGTGACTCCAAAGTTCCTTCTGCCCTGCCCACTGCCCCGGAGATAAGGCTAAGCCCAGAACTCTGTGTCCCTGTGAAAAAGAATCTTCCAGCTGTACACGTCGCCTACCTGGAGCTCCTCGTCTGATCTGAGCGCTGACCTTCAGTTTCTGCAGGTCGTCACGAGCTAGAGGGATGAGAGCCCAGCGGGGGGCCGGAGCCAGCTCACACCGGCTGACTGGGCACACCTTCTCAATTCCGTGTTCCCTGATGTCATGTCGTAGCTTGAAATCAGCCATGACAACGATATTTACATCACGGAAATCGGCAAACCCTAAAAATTAGCCCCCACTATCACCCAGAGAGCTACTTGTCAAACATTCACCAGGACACCCCTGGAGACAGCCAGAGAGAGGGTAAGGCTGGGATTCGGGGCGGGGTGGGGGTTACTTACCTATTGTTGAGTAACCACACCCCACTCCCCCCCCAAAAAAACTTAATGGCTTCAAGGACAGTGGTTTATTATCTCTCACGATTCTGCAGGTTGACAAGATGGTTCTCCTACCCTGTGCTGTGTTGGCTACGGTCACTCTAAGGTCACTCTTGCAGCTGCCCTCCTGCCTTTCCGGCAGGAAAGCCCGACTTCCTAACAGCACGGTGGCCGGTTCCAGGGGAGCTGGGGTGTGCAGAGGCTGCCAAGTCCTTGAAGTCTAGGCCAATCAGATGTCCACAGTGAGACGGGACTGACCAGTCCCTGTTTACAGATGAAGAAGCAGAGGCTCGGAAAGGTCCAGGCACTTGCTCCCAGGCTCCCTGCTTCTCAGGCTGAAGCTGGCTGGCCAGTGGCCTGGGAAGCCAAGGAAGAGATTCTTGCTCCAGATGCCCTTAGATGGTGTGATTCTGGGACACTGGGTCTCGGAGGGGGGTGGCAGTCATCTTGAGGGTCTTCCTGGCTTGAAAGAAGAGGAAGTGCTCGCGGAAGAGAGGAGAGCGCAGTGCTTCCTGCGGCTCGGACGAAGTTTTCCGCCTGCCTTCCTGAGGGCGGTTTGCCCGGGAGCCACTCACAGCACAGCAGCGAGGGGTGTGGAGGGCAGCTAAGGGTCTGGGCCCCTGGCTGTGCGGGACCCACCGGGAGAAGGGCCTGAGGCCCCAACATCCCGGCTCCGCCCTCCACACCACCGGGGCCAAAGCCCTGAGAAACAGGTGTCGTGCCCTGGGAAAGCCACCGGCCCCACCTGGGTCTCAGTTTCCCTGACCTTCAGATGGGAAGTCGGGTTGCGGGTCTCTAAGCGCCGTCCACCTCCACGCCAGGTGTTCTGGCCAGGCTCCAGAGCCCACCCACGCGGGGCCCAGGCTGGGCTCCCAGGGAGTCTCTCGGGGCTTTTTCCCCGGAACCTGGATAATCTTTCTCCTTCTCAAAAGTATGGTTGCAAATGATGCATGGGTGTCACTGGGCGCTTGCCCTGTGCTGGGCACTGAGCACAGGACGGTAGATGGGACATACTTTGGGGAGAGATGGTGTGTAAACACATATCACAACATAAGAGGATAAGTGTGGAAGGAGTGTAAATTTGTACAACTTTCTAGAAAAGTCATTTGGCAATATGTATCAGGGAACACTCGGTGTTTGTATCTTTTGAGCCAATCATTCCACTGCTGGGAATCTAATTTAAGGGACTAATCAGAAACAAGGGAGAATAAAGTACTTCTTGCAGCATTAAGTAGGTCTTGAAAATAACCGAAATATTCAACAACGGAGAACTGGTTAATTGGACCATGTCACAGACATGTAATGAAATATTTCACAGCTGTCAAAATTGGTGTTATAAAAAATTTTCAGAAACTGACTTTTAAAATAACATTAACTGATAAATGCAAAACAAATGCGAGGAGATAGAGTTGAGCTCCATTTAGGAGGGAAAAAAAAGAAAATGCAAAGAGAAGAAATTTACCAGAGCACCAACAGTGGTTGCATTTGGGTAATGGATAGATTTATGGGTGATTTAAAAAACTACTTTTCTAACTTACGAACCATATATATTTTTGCATTTAATCTTACTTGTTTCCCAGTTTTATTGAGTTGTAATTGACATCCAACCATTTTTAAAGCTCAATTCAAAAGGAATCACCTCCATGAAGCCTTCCAGAATTCCCTAGGCAGAAATGATCTCTCATCCTCTGACCCCTGTCGTGACATCCACAGATGTGCCATGCTTACGTCTGTCTTCACCCAGGCTGAACACCTCAGGGATGCTGTAGCCCACGTCTCTGGGTCCCAGGGCCTGGCTCCAGGCTCGTCCACGCTGTGCACCTACTGGCCATCTCTATCTCTTCAGGTTCTGGGGGGCTCTTATACCCATGTTTCTCTCTCTTATGCTTCCTTTTTAATGTTAACCTTTTTTATTTCATGGTAACTATGCCATCTATCATGGGAAAATACGTAATAACAAGAGGTTTCCCCTCTTTGCTCCATGGATTTCACAGGGCTTCTTATTGGCTAACTTGGTTATGGTTTGTGTTTTCCTGCTCTACCACACGTCTAATCATTTTGGGTTGGATGCTGAACATTGTTGAGAGACTGAATTTTGCTGTTTTCTTTAAAGATTGAGTTTTGTTTTGGCAGCTAGTTACATTTTTTGCACGTCAGTTTTATCCTGTCAAGACTCGTTTTTAGGCTTTGTTTGCATGAATCCAGAGCAGCCCTTACGACCAGGGCTTCTGTCTTGCTTCTGTTTTATTCCTCACCAGTTCATCTACATATGCTTCCTGCTCTATGCTACATGGATGATCCCCAGAATGTCCCATCTCGTCCCCTCTTCCCAGAGCACTGACCACTCCCCCGACCACATACACACTGCTGCTCATCCTTCAGCTCCCATTAGATGCCCGGAAGTCTTTCCTGGGTCGTCTGCGTGCTCCTGCGACTCTCCACGGGCCCTGTAACGACTCATTTGTCCCCCCAGAGACTGAGGAGCCAATGAGGACAGGTTCCACCACCTTGGTCCCTGCTACATCTTATTCCTATGCCCAGGTCTTGGTAAAAAGGTGTCGAAGAAAGATATGAAGCAGCACATGTGGACACACACTCATGCACACACGCGTGATTCACGTGGCCTTCAGATGGCCACGCCTCAAGTGCTCGTGGGTCTTGGGTACTGCGCAGTGCTTTGTGGCCTCTACCCGAGGATCCCTATTTCAGGCGCAGCCCCGTGGGGAACAGCCCAGGGCTCCTGGGTCCCTGTGCCCTCAGCCCCTCCCACACTCCCTTCTCTTGGTCCTGGCAGCTGCTGGGAATGCGAGGTGACCCCTTTAGTGTGGCATCCGCCTGAGCGGAGGCCCGGGCACAGTCGGAAATGCAAACACTGTGAGTTTTCTCTTTTGGTTCTTCTAGGAATTCGGAGCCACGTTCGCAGTAGGCTACTGGCTCGGAGCCACCTCTCTTGGGGCCCCTTCTCTGTGCACCCCATCCCCCTCAACTCTTTGTCTGCGTCTGGATTCCTACCACGGTCTTCTTGACGGTCCCTTGCCTCCTGCCTCACTGTCTCCTATCCCTCGTCCAGCTGTAGCCAGACTCATCTCTCCACGGCCCAACGCGGGCCTAGAATTTCCTGCTCTAAGTCCCTCAGCAGCTCAGGAGCAGGTAGCCCTGCATTCGCACCTGGGCCCTGCCGCCCCCAGCCTGTGTCATCACCGGATCAATGGGAGGAGAACAGATGCCACTCTATGACAGAAGCAGGGGGTGTGAGGGAACTCTCTGTGGCTGTGACACTGGGCTGGGGGAGCCTAGCGGGCTGGGGAGGGGGTCGAGGAAACTGAAAACAGAGGACAAGGACCGGCACACCGTGTCAGCAGCCATGAGAAGCAGGTCACCAAGCACCGCACCCCCAGGACAGGTGCCCACGTGAGCAGGGACATTCAAATGCCAGGAAGGTGCCACAGGTGGACAGGGCAGTGCTGTGAGCTGGGGCCCGGGGCAGGTGCTGGGGGCCGTGCTGCAGGGAGGGTGGGCCTCCTCATCTGGCTCCGGGCCGGTCCCAGCCCTGCAGGCCTCTGCCCGAGGCCCTGTCCTGTGGCTGGACCTGCCCTGCTCACCAGGGTGGCCTTCAGGCCCAGGGAGGAAGAGGAGGCAGGGGACAGTCTGGGAGCCCCGGTACCAGCCACATGTGACTCCCGTAAACCTCAGGGCCTGGAATCATCCGGAAGCCAGAGCTGGAAGTGGGGGAAAGGTAGCAGCGTCGTGCCAGCTGTGGGCCGTCTGCCAGGGCAGTGGGGGACAGGCGCTGCCACCCAGGAGGGCTGCACAAACCTCACGCGGGCCTGGCCAGCGTTTGGTCTCCCAGGTGGGCTCAGGCGTGGGGAGGCCGCGGGAGGTGGTCCCACGGCAGCAGCCTCCTGACCTGGCGTCTGACCCTGGCTCGGGTCAGGCTTTCTAACAGGACGGCTTTCCGGGAGCAGAGAGCCAGGCGGAGGGCGGAGCGACAGAGGGTCTGGTCCGTGTGAGGCCTCCCCAGGGGGCTCCCGCTGGCTGTGTGTCCCTCCACTCCAGAGGCGGGGGCTGTCAGAGGAAGCTCACAGGGCCAGAAAGGAGAGCAGCCGGTGGGGGCGCACGCCCAGCGTCAGAGTTTTCTCCTTCAGCTTGGCCTGTCCACGCCAGGCCACAGCCGGGGGGCTGGGCAGTGAGTCCGGCGGGCGTGGACACCTGGGAACAGGTGACACATTACAGCTAACCCGCGCAGACACCGCCCTGTCCACGTCACCCGACCTCATCCGAGATGCCCGTAAGCCTTCCTGATGGTCAAAACACCCAGTCCCCACAGAAATGGGCCTCCCGCACTGCACCGGGCTTGGCTGTTGAACATTTGGGCTGTTTGCAGATTTTTGCTGAGTCTGTTTCGGGCGCACTGTCTGTCCACTGCTGTGTGGTGCTGGGCGGCCACCGAGCCTCTCCCAGCCGGTGTGCTTCTCTGCTTCTTTGCGAAGGGGAGAGAATGGCCCCCCGCCCTCCAGGAATCGAAGGCGGAACTGATGTGGGAGCACCCAAGGGCGGACCCTCCTCTCCCTGGTTTCTCCCCCAGGGCCCTCCCGGAGAGGGGCTACTGTCCCTGGGCCGCCTTTACCCTCCGGAGCCACAGCGCAGCGGCCTGCGTGGCCTGTGGGATGTTTCCCTGCTCTTATCAAACCCGCATGCAAACAGATGACTCCTCCGTGTGAGCACCTGGTAATGGGGCCTCCGCGAGGCTGCTGGGCTCACCCCGTGCCCTCTCTGCAGCCAGGATGCAAGATGTCCACTGCCCCGGTCTGGTCCCGTGGGACGTGGCTGTGGGAAGGCGAGGCTGGCTGGGCGTGGGGGCACGCGGCAGAGCGCTGGCTGGCCAGGAGCTCTGTGTCTGCCCGGACCGTTCTCCCCGCACGGCTGAGCCCAAGCTCTGGGCCAGCAGGCCACCCGCAGCGTCTGCCTCGGGGCGGGGGCTGGACAGGCAGCCTGCGCACCCCCGAAGGAGCACTCTCTGACCTTGGGTTTAGATACCCAAGTCCGGGGTGGAGGGCAGGCTGAGGGCCTGAGGGAACCCAACCTCGCAGGGCCTCGCTCGGCCCGTTCTCAGACCTGAAAGAAAGCAAGTCTGTGCTTTCCTGCAGGAACAAAAAAAAAATTTTTTTTTAATCAGGACTCTACTTTTCTAGAGTAGTTTTAGGTTTACAGAAAAATTGGGAATAAGGAATAGCGTTTTCATATAGCCCTTCCCCCACTCATGCACAGCCTGTCCCATCATAAACGTCCTTCACCAGAGTGGGACATCGGTCACAACTGACCAACCTAATTATGCATTATCATCACCCAAAGTCCATAGTGCGCTTTAGGGTTCACTCCTGGGGTTGCACATTCTGTAGTTTGGACGACTGCGGAATGACATGCTGACCTGTATCCGTCATAATATCCTATAGGACAGCTCCGCCGTGCTCCAACGCCCCGCCCCCCAACCCTGGCAAACACTGACCTTTTCACTGTCTCCATAGCTTTGCCTTTTCCAGAATATCATAGAGTTAGAATCATACGGTAGGCAGGCTTTTCAAATTGGCTTCTTTTACTTAGTAATAGGCATTTAAGTTTCCTCCATGTCTTTTCATGGATTGATATTTCGTTGTGTGGATGGGCCACAGATTAGTTATCCATCACCTATTGAGGGACGTAGCGGTGGCTTCCCAGTTTTTGCGACTATGAGTACAGCTGCAATAAATGTCACATCTGTGTGCAGGTCTTTGTGTGGACATGTTCTCAATTCCTTTGGGTAAATACCAAGGGGCGGGATTGCCAGATCACGTGGTAAGAGTGTGTTTGGTTTTGTAAGAACCCGCCAAGCTGTCTCCCGAAGGGGCTGCACCCTGTTGCGCCCCCACCAGCCAGGAGGGAGCGTTCCCGCTGCTCCGCGTCCTCACTAGCGTTTGCTGCTGTCAGTGTCCGCGTTTTGGCCGTTCTCGTGGGTGTGTATTGAGTGGCGTCTCATTGTGGTTCTAATTTGCATTTTCCTGATGACATGTGATGTGGAACATCTTTTCATATGCTTGCTTGTCATCTGTATATTTTCTTTGGTGAGGTATCTGTTAAGGCTTGTTTTTTAATCTAGTAGTTTCCTACTGTTGAGTTTTAAAAGTTCTTTGTATATTTTGGTTAGTAGTCCTTCATCAGATATGTCTTTTGCAAATATTTTACCTTAGTCTGTGGCTGTCATCTTGTTCTCCTGACATTGCCATTCGCAGAGCAAAAAAAAAAAAAAAAATTATAATGAAGTCCAGCTTATGAATTCTTTCTTTCATGAATCATGCCTTTGGTGTTGTGCCTAAACATTCCTTGTCATACCCAAGGTCATCTAGGTTTTCTCATATGTTATCTTCTAGGACTTTTACAGTTTTGTGTTTTACATTTAGGCCTGTGGTCTATTTTGAGTTAATTTTTTGAAGGCTCCAAGGTCTATGTCTAGATTCATTTTCAGGGGAAGATCTGTATCCATCCCAGTGTACTCGGCACTATCCCCTCCTGCCCTCCTATATGGTAGCCCAGGCAGAGTAGTCTGTGGGAGAAACTTTCCGGTGAGTTTTTAAGCTTTGAGGACCAGAAGGAATCAAGCCTCAGCCCTGCACATGGCTGTTTCCAGGGAGAGGCCACTCCTCCTGGCCTAGGTGCCAGGCTAACTGGAACCGTAAGCATTTTTACATCTAGTAATTTCCCTGGTCAGTGGCTGAGGTCTTAATATATGGTAAGACAAGAAAGAAAGCAAGAGAGAAAGAGAGGGAGGGAGGCGGGGAGAGAGAGGGAGAGAGGGAGGGAGGGAGGGAGGGAGGGAGGGAGGGAAGGAAGGAAGGAAGGAAGGAAGGAAGGAAGGAAGGAAGGAAGGAAGAGAGAGAGAGAGAAAGAGAGAGAGAACAGGATGGGAGGAAGGAGGGAAGGAAGAAGGAAATCCTCAAAGGAAACAGGAAGTAAAAAACAACTATCTTGCACTATTTTAGTTTTATCATTTAAGATTTTCCTGAAAGTTAAGCATGTGCTCTTTTTCAGCAGGTGTTGTGATAAATCAGGAGTTGATGACAGGTAGCTACGTAGACTGCTCTGTGAGGTCGGGAGGTCCCTGGATGCCGGGGCTGGTGTGCCCTGTGTGGGAGGTGGTTTCCCTGGGCTTCGGACCTAATTTTCCATAAAGAGTCACAGGAAAATCGTGCACTGAATGGAGTAGAGACCAGAAGGAAAAATCCTCTCAGATCCCTGAAGTGACTTCCTGCGAGCACACATCCGCAGGTTAGACCTGAATGCTGGTGTACCCTGGCTGGACGGTTTCTGGGAAGGAGAGTCAAATTTTCTCTCCTAATCACGCAGAGAAATCCATGTGCCAGGTTCATTACCTCCCTGAAAGGCTGCTGAATATCCTGCCTCAGTACTGTGTAACTCGAAATAGTGTGTGGCAGTTCCTCTTCAACAGCAACGTTCTAGAGAATATTCTAGAAAGAATAGTTGGGATTTGGAAAGTCCAGTGATCCTCCAGGGGCTACCAACCATTCATTCATCTTACGAACACTGGATTGATCCATTCGTTCAGTCATCCAGTGAAAATTTATTGATCATTGTGTCAACCAAGAAACTCAACAGAAATTAGCTGGCACACTCAAAATAGCATAATTCAAAGAGGAATTATTTATAAAGGGACAATTTACCAAGATGGAATGTAGAGGGACCTATGGGTATAGTGCTGTGACCGCCGGCAGGTAGTAGCTCACCCCTAAAGGGACAAGGACGTATCTGAGAGAAAGAGTAGTGAGAAGCCACCCGAGAGGAACAGTGGTTTGCTTTGGATGGCAAGTGGGCAGTTTCTACAAAATACTGGCTGAAAATATCTTTCGACTCAGCATTTTTCTCTAAGAACTCATCCTATGATTTTCCTTTACAAATATGTAAAGACAGACATGCCGACATTTTTCCTGCAGCAATGTCTGTAATGGTAAAAACTTACCCTGAACGTCCACTGGTGGCACTGATTAAATGCTGTCTACATAATGGAGCACAGAGTCATTCAAAAGAATGAGTTAAAGGACAGTGAGAAATGAAAGCATTTGCAAAAAATGGTTGGCCCAGTACGCTTGTGTTTTGCACAGAGGACTCTTGTGTAGCCTTGGAGAAGTGATCAGCAGGTATCTCTGGGGAGTGGGACTGGGGAGGATTAGAGATCTTCCTGTGGAGTTCTATCATTCATCCTAATGGCTTATGCTGTTGTCTTAGCATGTGTTACGGTCATCAGAAAGTAAATAAAACAGAATTTGACTAGAAGACTTGAAGGTGGTGGCTAAAGGAGCTCAGGACCACAGGTGTGTGTGTGAGAGACAGGTTGGAACAGAGAAGAATCCACCTGTGTATCGCTTGCTGTTCTCCCCACCTGCGGCTTAGGTCCTGGGGGAGGCAGGAGGCAGGAGGCAGGAGATGGAGAGTCAAGGCCCCACTACGTGCACTGACTGCGTGGCCTCCACTTGCTATATACCGATGGTCAGTATTTGCACGTGAGATGCACACACTGCTGATACCGGTCGACACTTGCATACTGCTCCCTGCGTGCATGTGAGGAGGAATGGTGATCACGAATGCGAGTGTGTGTCAGTCCTGCCCGGGCCAGCTTGCCTCTCACCTGCAGGCCCTGACTTGCCTTCCCGTGATCCCGTCCCCTTAGGGACTTCTGCTTTACTGACTGCTGCCGAAACAGACGATTCCTCCTCTGTGGCCTACTGGTCTAGCTCCAGCCCAGACCAATTTCTCAGCTTCTGACTTCTAAACAGCCTCTCGCTGATGCAGCGAGTGACTGGGTACTCACCAGCACTGACTAGTCACTTCACCACCACAGAATCATTGACTGAGCATCAGCCACGTCACTAGCTTTGGGCTGGGTGCCAGAGAGCCAAGGAGATGGGAGCCTGTGGAGGGCTGGCGGGTTTTTGATCACAACATGGAGCAGTGAGTGGCAGGAGACGGAAGCTGGGGTAATCCACTGGGGACATCGGGGGACCCATCTCCAAGGAAAAGCCAAGTTTTGAGGCAGAAGGAAGAGCTAAGTGACAAAGGGAGAAAGAAACGCAGCAGACTGTGGGAAGGCAGGGAGTGTGAGGGAGCCTGAGGTGCTCCCTGGAGCCTTGGTGAAGGTGGGGTCCAGGAAGCGCCCTGTGGAGAGGACATGTGGGCCCCACCCCGCAGGCTTCCCACGCTGAGCTCGGCTCTGGCACCACTGAGTGACCACGAGTGGAATCTGCCCCTAAGGATTCTTTACTTGTGGCCCAAGAATTAGTGAAAAATGCACAGATGTCATAGGAAACCTATCAAGTTTACTTCATTCATTAGGCCCCAGATTACCTGAATATGCTTACAATAGCTGTTTGACTTAGAAATTCTAATAAGCTGAAACATTATTGGTAGATTTTTAAACCAAACATTTTGTTAAGCTTTTAAAAATTAAAAACACTGTGCTTGTTTCAGGAGCACATAGAAAAGGAAGAGAGAAGGGAAGGGAAGGGAAGGGAAGGGAGGGGAGGGGAGGGGAGGGGAGGGGAGGGGAAGGAAGGAAAGGAAGAAAAGAAAGGAAAAAAGACAGAAAGACAGAGAGAGAGAGAGACAGAAAGAGAAAGAAAGAGAGAAAGAAAAGAAAAAGAAAGAAAGAAAGAAAGAAAGAAAGAAAGAAAGAAAGAAAGAAAGAGAGAGAGAGAGAGAGAGAGAGAAGGAGAGAGAGAGAGAGAAAGAAAAACACAAAGCTGTTAGGTCTAAGAGCATTCACCAGTAGCTTTAGTGGTTAAATTCTGATAATAGCTGGAAAATTATTTAGGACTTTCTAACTTAACAATTAGATCATTTCACAGACATCTGCAAGGAAAAACTAAGATGAAGGAAGAGCCCTACGGACATGTTGGGAAATGAGGAAATGCTAAGGAGATCCTTTTTAGCTCTGTCATTATAAGATCTCAAATTCTGCTTTAAGAACTAATGATAAGATAAAGTCAAACGGGACAACAGGAAATGACATATTACGAAATAGACATATAAAATTTAATCCCTTTGGTTTAAAATGCATCTTCAATGATACAATTAAAAACAATAAACAAGTCAAAATCGATTTCATAAAACAAAATATAAAATATTGTTATATGACCCGTGTCCCATATCTTAATCTTAGAAAACCAGCAATTTAGTTCACATACTTCATTAGAATATTTTAATATAAGAATGTAACTATCAATCTTACTTATACAAATGAACTATTCTAGCTCCCTGAACCTAAAGATACCCGTGATTTTGTTATAAAATTCCTTTTTAGCATTTTTATATATTTAAACATGTGTACAAAATGTTCCCCTGCCATAGTAACATGGTCTCATAAATTCATGAATCTTTCTACAATTGTTAGCATACAAGATAATCAAAGCTTGCAGGCTCTGAAACATGATAAAACAGAAATAATTTCTTATAAGAGGAAGAGTAGGAAGAACTCCATTTGGAGTTGTATCGCCTGGTACACTAGTCACAGTATGTGACGTGTTGTAATTACTGTTTGTTCGTTCTATTAGGTACATGACTAAAACTAGCATACACGACAGACATGAATTGCTGTAGTGTTTTTCCTTTACTTCATTTGTTAAACAGTGCAGAAATCCAAATAACAACAGTCTCAAAGGCAAACAGAATCTGTCATTTGAGAAGGTTTTGCTATGCTATGGAATAATTGCTGTGTTTGGGAAAACCCAGAGAAAGCATTGGAATGGGTTCCAGCAGCACAGTATTCTATCTGCTTGGTATACATTGTCAAAAATAACTTAACCCTTCGTCTAAGGAAAGTCTTTAGGGGAGACCTCATTGCATCTCTTCTGTACAGACGCCACATTTATATATTATCTATTTATATAAGACATGTATGTACACATTTACAGACACAGGCCTTCAAAAATGTATTGCACTTATATACAATGCAGCTTTAGCTTAACTGATTCATACTGTAACCCGCTGAAGTTCTTCACAAGAAAGGCAGCCGATATGTTCAAGAAAGTTGCAAAGGAAGATTTCAGTAACACCCTCTATGTGAGTAAACATTTCCTGGGGGATGAGAGGCTAAGGGGGAAAGGGCTCATCCTTTGTCTTCGGAGGCCACTCCCCTGGCCTGAGGCAGGCGGGTGCACACAGTTCAGGCCCCACGGGAGAGCCTTAAAGCCAGGCTGACGCCTTTTTGGACCAGCACTAGAGAGCAGGCCCATGCCCACTGGCAGATATCCTGGTATTTTTATCAGTAATGCAGCAGGTATCCTAAAGGTTCCCAGAGAGTCTATCAAATCTTGGAACAAAGTTTTCACTTTTAATCCTAAGTAGTTATATCAGAAAATTCAAACATAATAGTATATGGATTTCTCTGTCCAATCTGAAAAACGCCAATGCAATATATTCGATGCTATCGCCAAGTCAAACGCAGCGCCGTCTCCACTTCGGAGAAGCCCCTTCCACTGACATCCGCCGGCGTGTGGAAGGCGGCTGACTGCTGTACCTGCGGCTCCCCAAATAGTAAGACTACGCACCACCTTCATTTAGCTCGTCGGAAGGGATGGGCTAGGGTGCTCTTAGATCTCAGTGAGGGTGAGTTTGTACGACCCCCCCACTTCTTCGATCTGCAGCTGGAAGGTGTCTTCATTGGAGTAATGCTTCACAATGTTGTCGTCCATGTTCACCAGAATCCTGAAAGAGGAGGCGAGAGCGATGCCCTTAGTCCCACTCGCTCTGGAGTCGGACCCAGATTTCCGTTAGCTCTGCTGCCTACTAGCTGTGACCCAGGACAGAAAATATTTAAGCTCCCAAAGCCTCAATTTCCTCATCTACGAAATGGGGATGGATAACAGTGTCTACCGTAGAATACTGTTACGAAGATTAAATGAGGACTCAAATAAAGCACTTATAACAGTGCAGGGCACACGATAAATAAAACATACTAGCTTACTATTAATTCAGCACGTAGTAGTCACTCAATGGACAGCAACTGTTATAATGAACACGATAAATCCACAGAGCAGCACTTCACTGGTCCAGCTTTAGAAAATACACTAGCAGACTGAGTCTGTGGCTCTGAAGCGGCAGCTCCCTCACAAACAAGATTCCCTGGCAAGTAATCCTCAATGTTTAACTGCATGACTATGAAGTGCAGCCCTTCCCACTAGACCCACCTACAAAATTCCAATTAGAATCTGCTTTAGAATTAAGCCAAAACACTTCTGTGCTATCCTGTTCACCCATGCCAAACAGCAGAGACATGTAAGTGAAACAGAACATCAACACAAGGAAGCAACGCTCTGTGACTGAAAACACAATCCGGGGCAGGAGAGTAGGGTAGATGGAGCAAAGACTTTGCAGTCGGTGCAGACTGAACTTGAATCATGGCCTTGGCACTAATCGGATCCTGGACAAGTCTCTCAGGCTCTCGGTGCCTCTGCTGACTTGTCTGTAAACTGAATAACAACGCCCATCTCAGAGGGTCATGTGAAAATCAAACATGCGCGGTGCACAACCAGTGCTGGCTCACAACGGGGGCTCAGTGATGGGGCCGCGACTGTGGTGTCACCTCCACTCGCTTTCATAACGTACGCTGGACCCCGCAGCCACCTCGCCGCCGCCGAGCACGAGAGGAGCAAATACAAATCATACTTAAAAAGAATCGACAAGGATTCTTAGAAAGGCAGATCAAATTTTATGTGGATAATTTAAGAAAAAACACATTCCTGCATGGATGTTTCTGTGGCTGTTTCTGGACAGGGCGCAGATGCACGTGAATAACATCAACGTTACGTAACGTTAACCTTACACAGGTGCTAGGAGTGTCGGTGCTCACCCTTTTTTGCATTTCTTGAATATTTTCCCAATCTTGTCATGAGGAACATCATATTTGTCTGAGATCTAAAAGAGCAATGAAAAATAATTACAAAATGTCATTTTCATGGCTTTAACAAACAAACTATATAATATAGTGGTACAGTCACTCAACTTTGTTTTTCAAAAATGCACATTCAAAGACATAAGAACCAGACCATATCCCGGGGAGGCGTGCTACCTACTTTTGAAGGGAGCTGGAATCAAGTGCTTTGTTATTTCTCCCTAGTTCACAGCTGTTCACAAATGTATTATATGGTTATAGTTTTTTTTTTTAATTAATATTTTATAGAGCTGTTTTAAGTTTAGAGAAAAACTGGGCAGAACACACGGAGTTGCTCAGCACCCCCAACAGAGCTCCCTGGCTATTAACGTCTCTCGTTCACGTGGTGCGTTTGTTACACGTGATGAGCCGACACTGATACAATATTATGAATTATACTGCACTGTTCACATTAGGGTTCACTCTGAGTTGTACACTCTATGGCTTCTGACAGATGCATAATGACGCGCATCTATCGTCACAGGTTTTCTGATCAAGTGTAGAGGATTCAAATCAGTTCTGATTTACCTTCAGTTAGCGGGTGATCTTTCTGACTTTCGGCCTCCCCTCATCAGTACTGCGGCCAGACTCTCACCTCACACACCACCATTGCTGTGAGGATTAAAGTGTGTCCAGCGCAAAGCTGAGTTCTTAATTTCAGATACAGAATTATGGGAAGGAAGAAATGTTTCTATATCCCATAGCCCAAGAGAAACATCCAAGTCCCTGATCACAATCCGAGAACTGTGCCTCCGCCGGTTCTACCCAGACCTCTCGGAGAGCCGTGAAAACTCCAGCAAAATCACCAGGGTTCCAGCTAACACGGCTGCAGCCACTGGGTTGTGGCCCTCTGCCTTTGCTCAGCCTCAGCACCCCCCTCTTTTATGATCAGTGAATGGTCTACACAGTGCAGTGAAATCAATATGGTGTCGTCTTTGGGCATAGAAGCCATCTTTAAAGAAAGGATGAATTACTCCAAGGATGAGCAGCTGGGTCAGTCGAGATCAAAGGCTTTGTTGGAATGGCTGTCCAGACACCTCCTGCCGCGACCCTTACTGGGGTTACCGCCCACCCTCAATCTGAAGAGCGAGGCTCAAGGCAGCACTGAGAAACGGGGCCTCCAAAGACCAACCGTCAGATCGCTTTCAGTCTAACAAAGACGTACACTTCAAACTGCATCCGCGCTACCATCGCACAAACAGGTCCATTTCTTTTCTGTACCACAGGATGATAATACTTGTATATTTATGAAACCCCAGCCCCAAGAGATGTAAGACAGAGATGGAATCTTTGTGAGTTGTGAAGAGTTAGATTTGGCACAGTTAAGTCTCAATCTTTTTCACACTCTCCGCTCTCTCCATAATCAAGAGCTCTCATGATTCTTAAGAAACGAGGAAGGGCTGTCAGAAGACAAGGTAAGACAAGGTAAGAGGAACCCAGGGAGCAGGGAAGTGACAGTGGCAAAGCGCTAACGGTGGTGTGGCTGCGGCGCAGCGGGAACGTGCTAAGGGACGCCTGGGACGCAGAGCTCCCCCGGGTACCAAGCAGCAGTGCCCCCAATCCACTGTCCCCTCACCTTCGTTGCATTTATCAGCCCCTGGCAAATTATATACTAGTGTCTTTGCTTACTTGTCTCTATCTTCCTAACCAGAACTTAAACTCTATTTGGTGCTGTGTCACTTACTCTTATCACTCTGGTGCCTAGAACAGTACCTGGCACAAAGCAAGTCCGTAACGAACACTTGTTAAACGAACTCGACACACTGCAGTTGTCAGGGGCACCCAGGGGAAACACATTTCTAGCCCAGCTATGCTTGTGTTTTGAGTGCAAAGATTCCTATGACTTACAGGGACGGGCTGCGCTGACAACCATCAGGATACAGTGCGGTGTCCTTGACTCTCGTCCTGGGGTAAAGCCAAAACGGGGAGTTGGCAGGCAGGCGCCCTCCTCACGCCATCTCTCACTGCTTCCCAAAGGGCAGGTTTGGGTCTGTTCACCTACCAGCCCTTTGCTGAGATACTCATGGTCATCACTGGTTATACCTCTAAACTTTCTCAAATATGTTTTGAGTAAGGTCCTGACGCAAATTCAGTCATTTCCTAAAATCGTGCATTTCAAAGGCAGACCAAAGAGCCACTGTTTTTATGCATAAAGTCTGTAAGATTTTATCTGATTAAAAATCATTTTTGTTGGCTTCTAGAAGGTTTGTTAAATGGCAGTCTCCCTAACCAAATACAATCAAAACTAAACTACTTCACAGGTCATCACAAATTCACTCAATTCAGTGGATGAGACATTACTGAGCAATTACTACCTACCAACTAGTGTGCTGGGCACAGAGGTGTGAGACCAAGTGGAGACAGCCCCACAAACGACCGAGAACCACGCGACGTGGGTGGAACGTGGCCTGCGCCACAAGCACAGACAAGAAAGCGCTGCTTAGCAAAGGCCTCTGAGGTTTCAGTACAGCAAAGGCATCGGGATGGTCTGTAGAATGCGTTCCCGTGCAACTCTACATCAATTTGTTTTCACTTTCTAAAGAGCATTACAAAGTTTACAGTACTTACAGCTTCCATCAAGCCTTTCAAAGATGGAGTCTTGAGCATCAGGGCATCGAAGACTTCTTCTGACTCCTTTCGCACATAGAGCAGCACTAATCCCCAGTCGGGAGTTAAGGAGACGGAAAAAAAAAAGGACGCAGTTCACTCATGTGAGCAAAGTAAGAACACAGACCCTGCGCACTGGGTCTGCACGCAGACCCACAGCACGGAGAGCAAGCATGACCAACGGGAAATGTCTTCAGGACACAGCACTCAGCTTCTTTCTACTCTGCTGTACGATCAAGCTCAAGCCAGAAGCTGGTCTGACAGGAGAACAGTGAAACTGGACAGGATTTTTTTGAGCAATGTATGCTTTTGATAGATTTGGAACTCACTTCTAATTTAAAACTCCCACTAAGAAATGAAGCCAACGCACCTCTCTTTGGTTCTTCTATCCGGGTCAGCTTAGCAGGCGGGGGGATCACAAAATCATCTTCCGACCCGTACGGCCCCCTTTTCAAGTTAGATCTGCAGGTGATTCAAAGTGCGCAATCAGTGCCTTCGACTTAGCACTTGCGGAAACAAGAGCTTTAGGGCCTATCACTGAATTTTAGATTTAAAATGATCTCCACGCTTCATCTGGTCCAGCCTCCTATTGTGGATGAAAATCTGAGGCCAAAGACTGATACGGACTGAACCGGGGCTCCTGCTAGTGATCGGCTGCACTCGGCCGCCTGCCAGACGCCGCCCCTGCTCACACCACGTCACCATCGCCCGGTCTTCTCAAGAACCAAGTTTCTTTTCAGGGAAAATCTCACGGAGGACGGAGGACATAGGATTTGAGATACATGCAGAGACACTAACAAAGGAGAGGGCGTGTCAGAAAAAGGGAGAACGGTGTGAGCAGGAAAATGCAAGGCCAGGCTGGCGGAAACAATGTTCCACGTGAAGAGAAATCTAGAAGGGCAGGGTGGGCTCTACTGTGGAGCATTTTGATCATTTTGCTCTAATAAGTTTAAGATTTTATTACGTTGCTGGTATCAGGGAAGTTTTTGTGAGACGAGAATGCTAGAATTGAAGCAGAGTAAAGACAGGAGGGGACTCCAGGCCCTGCAGGCAGAAGAACCAGCTAGAGGACTTTGGGGACAATCACGGCATATGATTCTAAGGGTAAAAAGAAGTAGGATCAGTGGAAATGAAAAGGGGAAGATAGAAACAGAGTTCATGTGAAGGAAGAAGAGGAAGACCAGCACAGCTGGCTGTCAAAGGCAGTTACAGGGTATTGCACGTGGCGAGGCTCCGTGCGGGTGAGCAAGAAAGCGGCAAAGTAACAGAAATGAAGAAAGCGAGCGCTTGGCTTTGAACAGAATGGTCACTTCGAGAATAAAGGTCGAGTCTTCAAACAGTGCCCCAGCTTCTGCACACGCCAGCCTCCAGGGGCAGCACCGGAGCATCCTCAGCAACAGGGTAAACTGCTGGCTGGTATGTGCCGCCTGACAGGACACACTGAGAAGGCAGCATGATGCGTGTGACCCTCCTGCCAACACGCATAACTTAACCTCGTCACGAGGAAACAGTGAACAAACTCAGACTGAGGGACACTCTAAAAAACAACTGTAATCTTCAAAGTGTTATGTTGGGAAGGTCAAGGAGAGATGGACTGTTCCCGACTGATGAAGTTAAAAGAGACATGAAGAGTAAACACACTGTCTGAGTCTGAACTGGATCCTTTTTTGCTATGAAAAACCTTATCAGAACAACTGGCCAAAGCCGAATGGGGCCGAGGACTGGTACTAACGTCTCCACAACAACATCTTGACTGACTGTTATGCAGGAGTGTCCTTGTTTGTAGGAAATGTGCACTCAAGTATTCAGGCATGATGGTGTCACTGGGTCAGCAACCTACTCTCAAGTGGCTCAGGAAAAAAGTAGTTCTTTGTATTGTACCAGCAGTTTCTCTGTAAGTTTGAGACTGTTTCAAAATAAAAAGAATTTATTAAAACAAAACAAAACAAAATGAAACAAAACATAAATCTTACCCTTCACCTTCCAATTCTTCTGAGGTGATGGAAAGGACCTAAGACCAAAAACAAAATTGCTTTTCAAGTATATGCTCAAAATATTTCAGACCACAAATTATTCCTAAAGTGAATTTGACCACTCTAACACAAAACCCTTTAGCTTTATTTTTCAATAACCAGATTCCTAGCGGTATCTTGAAGTCCTCCAACTCAGGGGTTGACAAACCATGGCCCATGAGCCAAGTTTTGCCTGGTGCCTGTTTGAGCGCTGACTGGCACACAGCCACGCTCATTCACTGGCGTGCTGTTTACGGCTATTTTGGCACTACTGCTCAGAGTTCAGTAGTCACAATAGAGACCATATGACCCAAAATGCCTAAAATATTTATTACTTAACCCTTTATAGAAAGAGTCTGTCAACCGCTGTTCACCTCAAACCTTCTCATTAGGAACTGAACACACTGGCCATGGCTTCCCCTAAGCTGTCCACGCTGCACGGCAGACCGTCTTTTCAATGTTTACTTGAGCTCAGCGCAGAAAGCGTGCTCCACTCTCCTCAGGTTCCTGCATCCACCAAGCTTGTGCTCAGAGCAGGACAGGGCTATTTGTTCAATTCCGCATCAGCAGCCAAGACACAGTGCTCTGTGTGCCAACGATGACTCAGTAACTGAAACCATGACCGCAGCCTTTGGATGTTCTTTGTGCCACGAGGCTGCAAACCCCAGGGACTCCTCTGGCTTTCCCCTCTGGTCCAGACTCATCTAAGTTAAACCCACGAGATCAAAGACTTGAACTGCAAATTGCGTTACTATTCTAGCATCTTTTAAATGAGCTTAAAAATAAATAAATGTAAACAAGATTTGTGGAACGGTTTGGTACTTTGTTTCCAAATCAACTGTCCTTAAACGCTCTCCACTGTAAGGACCTCCTGTCACCCCAAAGGAATATTCCAGAAAGCTAACCCCAAATGCTGGCCAAATCTCAGTAAATTTTGGCTTGTGTATTCCAGAGATTTTTTTTGTCAAATCTTACTTCCTTGCGGCCACCCTGGGCTCCCGGTTACGTACATGAGTGCCCCGCTGAAGGTTGGTGAAGTGCACGTCGGGAATGAAGAGAACAGGCTGGGTATCGAGATCAATAAAGGGCTTGAAAATTGTTATGTCCATTCGTTTGTGAGAGGGAAGCAGTGGCACTTTAACATCAGAAACTGAAAAAAAATGGGGATGCCACAATCAACAGCTTATATACGTACATTGGATACAGGCCACATAGCATTTTCCTCAGTGTTTAAGAAACTTAAATTATACCACCATAAGATACAGGTCACGTCACCTGAACTAAGAGGAAAATCAGTTGATGTGAAGGTATATGCTGTCCGTATTTACTATATTAAAATCAATCAAACATCAAAATCAGAGGAGAAAAAGATATCTTTAAACACACATACACACACAGAAGATTTGGAACAAAGGCAAAGCATATTCAGTTTTTGTCTGACAGGCTAACACAACTGTACAGACATAATTTAGAAGAGGTTTCACCTTAGCTATCCTCATTAAGTAACTAACATTTTAACAGCAACTCCTTCTTCCACCTGGGAGCATACACCTTCACTTCATACCTTCCACTTCAGAACTGAGCCTAACTGAGGTGAAGAGTGAGCACGACTGTCTAATTTTTAACTGATGAAATCTCAGACTCCATCTTCCTCCATCGTCTGACCCTGAAGCACTCAGTGATGAGTTTTCCTAGTTAGCTGTTCTCTAAAGTGACATCAGGAGTTTGCACTGATGCCCGTTGGAGAACCCTGACTAATGAGCTCCAGGGCGAATGTCTGCTGCGCCAGACAGAATGTTCGAAGAACAGATGCCAGCAGCCCACGCGCTGCAGATGAAACACTACTGGCACCGAGTAGCACTTTTTTTCCTTTTAGCTGAGACAGACAGGATTTTGTGACTACGAATATTGGTCACATTAAAAAGAAAAAAAAGGTTTCCTGGTAAAATGTCTAGAGGCCCTATAGATTCTGCAAATGATAGACAATACCCAAGAAAACTATACTCATTTGGAATTAAGATGTCCTGAATTCTGAAGGGTGTTATTATTCTTAAAAATCTAGAAAATTCCAGTTTTATCTTCAGCTATTCAGGTGGAATGTGTGCTTTTTTCAGGACTGGAATCGGCAACCTGAGCTAGAACAGCCAAAATAGCCTAAACTCTGAAACACGCAAGTCTTTCATGTAGTGCCCCAAGAAAATTACTTAGTTTAGCCATTTGTCTGTTTTTGGATCTGGCAAGGGAAGCAATGCTACCGCTTCGCAGTGATAAAAAAGAGCCGCTTTTCTGTCTTCTGCTTGAAAACTCAAGGCACCAATCTGCAAGGAAAGGTCTGAAACGCTTGGAGGGAACATTTCTACTTACAGGCATTCAACTGGGAGCTGGGGTCAGTACACTTGCCTTTTCTTTTGCTTTGTTTTCGTTCTTCGTCCCTGATCTTCCGTTCAGCTCCCTATAGGTAAAGACAAGACAAGACATGATTCTGTTTATCTGATCCTCTTTAAAATAGTTAACTCTTATCCAGACCACTAGAGGGAGGGGGATGGAAATATCTCCTCTTTGGAGATGAGCTCCATTACCTATTATAGGCATGGAGCTTATCATCGCACTTCTAAAAAGCCTACTCTTAAAACTATTTTTAACTATGAAATCAAAGGGAAATATTTATTTAAAAAACAGAGTAAAATTCCCCTCAGCAGTGGATGTGGCCAGGCTAAACGAAAAGCTGAGAAGATCTGCTGGTGTACCACGCCACCTTCAAAGACAGTGGCTTTTCCTGTTCTCTAGTAACAAGAAAATGAAAGGAAAAGTCCAAGTTGACCCTACTTCAAGTGTACTCTCCTATCTGGGCAAAGTGGGATTCTCTCCAAGGACCTGGCATCAACTAAGCAACGAATATGACCAACTATAATGCACAGGAGCAAAGATTTAACTAGAAAACTGCACAACCACGTAAAGCAGAACTGCGCTCCCTCTCCTCTAGAGGGAACACGCATGCGTGAGGTATGCCATCTACACGCCACAATCCACAAAAATAAAGAGCCATATGAGGAATAAACATGACCTGAAATTAAACAAGCATAACAAAAACAGTTATTAATCACTTTACTTGACCTACTGGCATTTATTTTTAGATGGCACAGATTTCTTGACAATGTTATCCAGTTACGTATGAACTGGTCGCTTGTTCTTCTGTAAATTTCCTGATAGCAAAGAGAAGCAATAAAAACCACCCCAATGATTTTGGCACTATTATACAATAAAAACACATTAAAAAACAAACGAACAATACAAAACCACTTCTGCTTCTTCTAGAAGATATTACTATACTAGCATATTGGTAAACACACAACCTGCTTATAAAAATAGCGATTAATATTGACACAAACATTATCTAACCTACAACAGGTAAATATCCCCAATCTCCCAGCCAGTACTGTACGGAATTGGTCCGTATCTCTCGCAGTCCTTTCTTACAGTCTAATAGTTTTATTTTGATGATGAATTACATGCCCCTCCCAAGGTAGTTTTACAAAATAAGTTATTTTCCTCCTTATATATCTCCAAAGAATAAAGGACTTCTGCTCCCAGTCCAGACGGAGCAACAGACCAGATTCACCCTCTGCCCAGAAACAACAACC